>OX377202.1:73034229-73654665 GCA_947396885.1 Heligmosomoides polygyrus polygyrus | reverse complement strand
GATGGAAGGCTTGATAGGCTTGGGCGGGGAACCCGAACTAATGTGATGCGTGAAGCTACAGCCGCCGCTTCCTCCAAGTGTCCTACTACACTTCTCTAGATTGTTTTAGATAATTGGAGATTATCCTCCAAGTCATTTATTTGTTTTTTGGAGTTTTTATCCATGCATAAACAACAACATCTCAAAAGCAAAAACCCACCACCAGCCCTGCCCTCTTCATTCTCCTTACCTTTTCGGCTGTCGCAGTTGTCTTTGGACTATGTTAGAGAAAATTAATTTGACTGAATGGTAAGAGCAACACTGCCTACTCCCCATGTTGTCTCTTTGTAAAATATCGGCGTTGTGGTTTCTTGCCTTGGAGGGGGGGGGGGAGAGAGAGCTGTGGGAGGAAGAAGGCCATATCGAATGCGTTTAATAAAGGCTGCTGGCAATAGATATCAGCACATACATGAGCACAGTTTACATGTTTACTAACACCAAGCTCTCTACATATATTATATCAGTTTATACATTAAGTACAACTAATATGGCGACGAACAGCTCTTCCACTATTTGAACTTTATACGTAATTCTCTATTATTTTGGCAACAAGAGAATGAAATGTAGCTAAGCCTGAAACTTTAAAAATAGAGGATAAACTTGAATCAAAGAACGCGAACTTGAACCCAATGTTTATATAGAAGATCGTTGCAAAATAACATTTTTTTGCTATCCAGCATGACTTGGAATTTTATTAGGTACAATTTTACCTCAACGTGGCCCGCTTCAGGTAGAATTCTATAAACGAAAAGCGTCGATTTTGAAGATGGATCTCAATCAGATCGAAGATCGCTGCAGAAAAAAGCTTGATTTTTTTACTGTGCAATAATCAGAGATCGAGATTCTATGGAATACATTCTCTTCTCCTAACGTTGTCTCCTTCAGCCGTGAAAAGCTATTTCCGTGGTAAGTCAAACCTTTGTTCACGTTTTCGTGATCGATTCAAAGGGCGCTTAAAGATATGTGTACACTGTAAAAATCGTATCTTAAATGAACATTTAACGACGGCATTCTCTAGAGCACAGTTTCAGGTCTAGACGTTGCTCGTCCAGGTATAAAAATGTGTCGCGCTATGGTACTAAAATTGGTGAAAAATTATACACATTTTTATTGATTCCAAAAGTTCCAAAAAATTCTTTTTTTTAGAATGAGGTGCAATCCCTTGTTCAGAACATGTCTGCTTCAGCAATCAAGATGCACAGGAACCTCCACAGCGTCGAAGCCGTAGCTGGCAATAACTTATTAAGAGATGAAAGGAGCACCCAAAAGCTGAAAAAATGTAGGACAATCTCCTTCCAATACGAGACGCGGTACGATCCCATTTCACCCAAAGAGAATTCACGGCATGGCCTCCCAAACCCGTCGATTTTCGATTATCAGGTTTGGTTCTATAGGCCTACTTATTCAAATTGCGTCTGTGAGATAGAACCAGAATGTGTGGCACGTCAAATAGGGAGATGCCTTTGTCCTTTATCCTAATGCCTCGCTCAGAGCTGTTTGTTGTCATCGGAGCTTCTATGACAAAATACCGACTGATTACCCAAGGAGGTAATATTCTTTAGACCCACAAGTACCAATATCTCCAAAAAGCAGCCGCCACCACCCTAGATATCCTACTCCCGCCAAGATTTCAGAAGGTTGTCGTCCGGTTTTGCGCGCTCGCTTCCTATATGCATGAGCGGTGCTGCCAATATGGAAGGGCAAGCCGTTACGTATTCCGCACTTTCACGCGAACTCTATTCAGCATTTAAAAAGAGTTCACGCGAGGAACTAATCTCGTAATCACATGAAAGCACCGGCGCCGAAAGACAGAGGACAAAAATTCGGCCAAATCTAGAAAAACGCAGAAGTTACGGTAACAGTCATAGCAGTGCAATCTAGCGGAAAGTGGGCAAAGTTTGTAGTTCCATTGAGAGCCTCTTCGTAGTTAAGGAGTTTCGTTGATCCTTCTCTGCATTATTCAAATGTTGGACCTTCCTAGCTGTGTTTCGTTTTTTACCTGCTGTCATCGATGTTATGACAGTTTAATCTAGCTTAGTGCCATGTTGCCAGTCTCGACTTACAGCGAAGGTGGACTAGCAAAGTAAGAAAATGCAGCAGTTCCCCTATCATTTGGTATTGTTGGTTCATCACTAGCTCACACCACTGTGTCGCTTCTTGCAAAGGGAATAGCATGCATTTTCAAAGCAATGCCTGTGATTTTTTCACTACTACATGGTAGACCGCAATGTTTCTATTCCCTTGTTCGTTCGCACTGGTGACTAGTTTTCCTACTTACCTTTCTAAAGTGTTGCCTTTGGATGATTCAAAAAGGGACAAGTTAGCGACAATAAATCCTTTTTCAATTGGAAGCTTTTGTGATTTACGAGGAGTTTGCTATCAAAAATGCCCTAGCAAAAGCTGCATTCATCTACTTAGTTGAAAAATATGCGTTGAAAAGCGTTCCGTCTTCGGCTTCCTATACGGTGGCTGTCATCCATGCATATCCCTATCACTCGTTTAACAGAGTTCATCATTGAACTCATGATTCTATGAAAAACAAATTACATAGTGGTGCCCAATGTCAGTCAGTTGGCCCCAGCTGAGAGCCAGAATCAAGAGGGGGACACAACTAGAGGAATCAGAACAGTTCGTCATAGTGGCCGCCGAAATCTTCTCAGGTCTAATGGCTGCTCATCCAAGTGTTGCTCGAGCAACATTCGTACAGCGGCGAGTTCTTCGCGGCGTGTTTTGACGGTGTCCCCAGGGAGTTCTTCCCGGGATTCTATTGCCCTCTCCCTTCCCCCTCCTCTTCTACGGTCGCCTGGGCTGAAGCGTGTCTGACGGCTCACTGCGCTGAATAGTTTAAGCCGCCACTCATAGTTCGAAAATGAAAGGCTTTCAATGTAATTACTTGGCATTAACCGCTAAGTGCCCACCGGTTATAGTGTTTAGCCACTTTTTAGCTTAAAGACATTGTTGGATTGAAATCCGCGTACTGATGGAGTACTAACACATCCTATCGCAAGTTGACAAAAAAGCACCGATTTCTTTATGGGCGCAGAATGTTCTTGAACAAACATACAAGTTGAGCGTTGTTAAGCAAATAGGATTTATACCGCCTTGCTGTAGGCTTCCACATTTGCACAGAATGAGCACCAGCAATGAGATTTCTTCAACTACTCGACGACGTCAGTGTTTGACTATCGACGAACAATGGTGCCATTCTTTGGAGATGAGAATCCGCAGTTTAGTCAACATTGTTACGAGAACTGTCCATGTTCTCTCTTCGTAAAATATTGGCATTTTCTGCATGTCCTTGTTTCTGAGCCAGGCTAGCTAGTAAGCTTGATCACTTGTACTGAAAGCTCTAACCGCATTCATCGACCTCGATCTCATCGTAGTCTTCAGAGTCCAAAATGTGATTCGCAAATTTAGGCGTTTCCAACTCGAACACAAGCGCTTTCCTAACTCTGCCCTTTCGACATTGTTTGTGACGTAAAGCGAAAACACCATTACATGAAATTTCTGGATTTGTTGTAAAAATCCGCTACGTTGCCAATGCTTCTCTAGAATATAGCGGAGCGACGTTACCCCCTCCCCTTTGCAGGCGTTCATTTCTCACACCTTGGAGGTTTGCAACTAAAATACCTGAAAGAGAGGGTCGTGGAGGTCTTTGATCGGGTTGGAAACAAATCCAAAACCCCGACGCTGACGCTTTGGCACAAGCCTTTTCTGCGTTGTCGCCTTAGTGATGATACACCAAATTGTTTCTGAAAACCGCTCCACGCCGACGCTTTTAAGGTTTTTGCTTACTGGTGGACACTGTAAGGAAAAACGTGACTTGTGAAGGTCTCAATTAGTTGTTAGTCTCACTGGGCTTCAAGAAAGCAGCAATAGTGATGCCGGTGGAATGATGACCTGTTCTATACAACTCCTGACGCTGCATTTTTCCTGCATGAAAGGTTTTGCCTCACCCACTCGTGTCGTGAGCTGCTCACAAATTCATGAAAGCCTCAGTTTCACGCATTAGCGATTAGCCCCACGCCTCACATGGACAAAAACGGCCAGGTCACCTCTCTGCAACCTGCAGCATTTCAAATGTGCTCTAGACGTGTTGACAAACAGTTCGTGAATGCTCACAGAAATTCATTGCTACATCCTTTTTTTGCCAAGAAAGCCTAGGCACTATTTTCCACGTCTGAATTCCTTTTTCGAACTGTTGTTCCCGGCCGCTTCTTTTTTCAGGTGAAAAACTGAAGGAGAGGTTCCACGGAACTTCCTATTAGGGCATTGTCATAACTGCAAGCTTTGGAACAATGTACTATCTCTTGCAGTTGTGGTGATAAATTGTCCACCCTACAAATTACGCTTTGGTTATTCACTGGTCTGTTCAGCAAGACAGCTGTTTCAAACGGTATGTCCTAGCCGTCGAAATTTCTTGTCAAAGTGTATGGGACTTTAGGCGTTTTCTTCCAGTCTCACTCACTCGTGATAGAACAATCCCCGAAATTTTGACAAGTTGGACCATCACTGAGAAGGTTCACGTATAAGTTTGTTTTATTTAATTTCTTATAAAGGCATGGGCTCCTTCACTTGAAATTCTCGACATGATTAGAGAGCTCTGTATTTGGTGAGCGAACTCTCTTGCAGCTAATTAGAGCAGAACACAAAAAGCAGCTCATTTTGGTCCGAAGCAATGACATGTATCTCTTGTGTGAGAATTTCAACCTTAAGGCCAGCAGCTTGATAGGTGTTTCGACAAAGTTCTTGATTATTCGTTCAGTGAAAATATGTATTCCGAGGTGTAACGAGTGATGGTAGCAATTATTTGGAGCACAGAGCAGCCTCGTGCACTCTCTCGCGCGAGTTGAAGACAGTTCCGTTATAAGGAAGCCCATAAGACATGATCGCCATTCTTCTAATATGGCTGTACTGATTCCTTCGATTCGTTCCCTCACAAGTATAATTTATTATGTTTTTTCGTCGTTTATCATTAAGACTTTACATTCGCAGTTCTCATCAGACACACTTTTTTCCCTCTTCAAACATTGGTTTCATCGGATAGCTTCCAACCTATTGTTCAAATCTTTAATTTAAATACATAGATATGTATGTATATGTAATAGACTTAAGGTAACTGCAAATTTAATTGCGCTAGAAAAAACGTATGCAAGTAAGTAAGTTCGGGTTTGAAAGTAGAAAGCTTACCTGAACTACTCTCGTAGTACAACCTCATTCATTCACCTCATTTGTTGGAGGGAGAAACCTTATTCGAACTTAGCGAATTCTGAGTGCTTCTTGAGTCGTCTCCGATCCAGCTTCCTCTAATCCTTTCTCCTTCAGTCATGTGCTCGTGTCAAACAATCCGTTATGGTTAAGAAGTCAAATTTACTTCCTCACTTACTGCAAACCGTAGAACATCCAGAACTTAAACTGCTAAGTTCGTTTAGTCTTTCCATATATTTCGAGCAGCGAAGCTTGTAGTAGCACGCTACTACCTCACTGAGCCATGTCATTATTGCTGCGTTGAGTTGGTTCTAAGCACAGTTTCAGATCTTTAATGTTTTGAAGCATTTCTAAGCATTTTATTCGAGGATTCCCCAGTGTAGCAGCTCCTCTGTTTTTCATCCCGTATATAGCTATCTATCTTCAAGTAGCGTTTCAATTCCTTGTAGCCTTAGAGAGCTGATATGGTAACATTTCTTAAAACCCTTTTGAGCTCTGAAGTAAAGGGTTATGTAATGTTCCCGTTAACTTCCCTTTGATTCACTTCTTCTTTTCTTACCAATTCTGTCTTTTTCTGAGCAGCCAGTTGCATAGAAAGATTTACTTTATTTTCAAGCAGCCAACTTTAATATCGAACGAAACAAATCCAATTATGACGAGCTTCTTTTGGGGCCCTGGAAATGTTTCCGAGAAGGCCTTCGTATAGCTGCTTCATCGCGAAGTATTTTGGCGACTCCTCAGGGAATTCCATTCGTGGTCTCACCGCAGGCTGTGCACCTCCTTTCGCCATGCAACATGACCTTTCGCTTCCATATTTGTTTGTGTGTCGTTTCAAGTTTTAAAAAGATATTTCGAGATGCAGTAGTACAGCAGGGTGGTGGTGAGCAGGGTGCTAAGCACCTAGCTGGCAAAGTTCGAAAGAAGCAGTTGCTGTAGTCCTAAACTTCACGGACGCTTTTTTCAATTACTCTGCCTTCAGCGTTTTTCTCTTTATTCCATCTAATGCTCTAGAAGATTATTTCGTGGCACATATTTCTCAAACTAGTTCCTTTTCTGAACTTCACGTGTTACTGTATTGCTAAAGAGCGGTTCGCTCTGCACAGAAAATTCAGGTTTCAGACATTAGTTCGAATCTAGTGTGATTCGATTCGGGTCTTGAATAACGTCTTTAAAACATCGTTGCAATTTTAAAGAGTTTAAATTTACAGAACAAAAAGTCAACAAAACCCATAGCTTTGTGCTTACAGCAACGGCGGCAAGAGCTAAGCAAGCACACCCCTCTACGATTCATTACGAGAAATTCGTGAAATTCCAGTCTGAATCCCTTCTGCTCTTTTGCTTCATATTTGTTTGAGCTTGCCATTAGAATAGTTGTTGTATGCTACGTTGGATTAAACAGCGCTGGTGGTGTAATGAGCTGGTACCTGCCAGGAAAGCAGAGGGTCCCGATGTGAATCCCGCCTGGCACAGGAGTTTTGCTCGCAACGGAACATCTTTGCAACAACAACCTTTCATTGTTGAACTGCTGTCATGTTCCGAAAATGAAAGCTGGGCCACCCGATGTTTGCCCTCAGTTTTCATCAGAAATTGGCGAGGGCATCTCGCTTGGCGGCATGACTTCTAGCGACCAATTCCCTCCCGTCTTCCGCTGTGTCCTCCGCCTGAAATCGGCTAATTCCGTGGCGATTAACGTGGCCAGCCAATCGACGTCGGTGATCCCTCTGAAAACGGCGTTCGAGTCGCTGTGTTTACGACATGCCAACTGAGGAGGTGGACGAGTGGCGAGTCGACCATTTCCTCTTCAAGGAAGTTAATCGCTCTGAGTCTTATTCTGAGCTGCGACCCCACTGGTAGCACTTGCTGCTGCAGGCTTCACGATTTCAATCCTACATCATGCAGCTGTGGGCTGCGTTATACAGGATTGAAATCTTAAGCTGCTTCTTGGAATTGGAGCATGTCTCAGTTCCACGACATCATCTTAAGCCCTGAACTGTATGTAGTTCTACAAGAATCCAGTTAGCTATCAAGCTGCAGCATTCAACTGTGACTGGCTTATGACTTTGAAGACGATTCTCTACTGATGTTGGAGAAAACCTATATTTGAGTCACGTAGGTGGTCCTTCCTAATAATTTGTTTGATTGAACGACGAGAGCTCTTATCTTTTAATACTATAATTTCCAGCGTTATCTCTGTAATGCCTCGGATCACCACCCGAGATGTTCACAATGAGCTGCAGTTTAGCAATTAGTAAAACGCGCTCGCAGTATCAGAAGGTGGCGTCAGAGCAGCTGCGAAGTCGTTTGTCTGTGACTCAATGAAGACATCTTCCCTCAGTTTTTGTATTTTATTCGTTCCTCTATTCGTCTTTCTTGTTCTCTTTGAAATCTAATTGAAATGACACACCGCCTGCTTGTGCTAATTTTTGCCCTTCGAAATTATCTCGTACATAATTCCCTTTGTCACCTGTCTCTCACCGGAAGCAAGGAAGAGGGAGGAGACATCACGGCACTGACAAAGCATGAACAAAGTAAAGTTATGCAGAGATTCACAGTTAGAAGAAAAAAGGCAATTTGCATTGCCTGACTCTGCGTCTCGCATGTTAGTTTAAAATAGAGCCTGGATTCGAAAATCTCGATAGAGCTTGAAAATCCTTCAAAAATAATCAGTGGTTTTCGATGCGTATTAGTCGATTTGCTTCTTCCTTTTTCTAGTGCTTGTTCTTTTACTCGCATGGTAAGCCATAGAGGTTTCAACGGCTTCACCAGCGTTCTGATCAGAAAATTGGAGATCAAAATAAGGGCATTATCTCAACGCAGACATTGGTCCCACGCGATGTCGTTTCCTGGCTGTGTTTAACGTCGTTCGCGACGACAAGCTAGCGCTAGATCCCAAGTTTTCCTGCTCTTCGTTTGCGCACTGCGCTGGGCACCGTCGCTAAATGTTGGACGACTGCCAGCTACCAGCTCCCGGTTGCTCTCAACTCTGGACCATTCTTCACTCGGAGGATCATCTGTTTTCCCAGGAATGGTTTCATTCATTACCTCTCATTCTCTTTCCTGAAACACTACATATTCTCCTGGAGAGGTGGAGTGATGCCACCACACGGGTACAGTACGTACTCTTCAGGACTAATGAGCATAACTCTTGGCCAGTGCCTTTTGCTGCCGTAGTTGACCCCCTCCCCCCTCCAAGACATTTTGGGAGTCGGTTATGTGGGAGACATGATCTTCTGAGGAGAGTTCTGCCAAACCTTCCATCGTGGTATCGGCCAAAAACACACAAGCGAACTCGGGCTTGATTCTTAATGAAGCCTATTGGTAGCGTCCTGTGTGGTATTCGCATTTTCGAACCATTGAACATTCTGCTTATGAGTGTCTGTCCGCGATCTCTCGAGATGGCCGCGCATTATCGCATGAAGTTTTCATACATAACGGAACGTAGAATAAAGAAGTAACGATCGTCTGTAACCTGTGCCTGCGCAACGCTAAATCTTTGGTTAGGAAAACTACCTATTCAGTTGTTTTCCCACTGAAGTTAATCACACGGTGTCAAGGTGAGACGCCAAGTGTTAGGTGTGTTTAGTGTCAAAGCTGCCAGATGATGATTTGATGAAATGAAAGTGTCATGAACAAGGTTAACAAATGATGGTTGAGCAAAGTAAAGAATGCGACGTTTTTGTGCAGCATGAAACGCCTTGATGTTTACGCACACGTCCTATTGAATGTTCTGCATGAAGGACCGTGAGAGACTGTCAAAGTCAGCTCCTTCGCGGAATGCGCTGCGCTTTCTATGCACTCCTATGGTATGTTATGGAGGCAGTTTGGATGCATGTTTGACTTACATATACAATGATCTGCTTTGGCAGTGCCCTTTCAGAAAACGTGGTATCAAATTAACTAACACGGGGGTGAAAGGCTTGGCTGGCCTGGACGCGATTCGGACCAAGAACCTTGAATCGGATTGCGCGCAACAGCGGACAGCTTCTCCTACTGCACTACGACACTCATTTATCCTTTAGCGCGCTCCATGCCCCATCACGTGAGGTATTGTAGCTTAAATGTTAGCCGTTAGTGCTTGTTTGGAAGTTGGCTGACTTCATTGGATACAAGTGCAAAAAGGGTTTATGCTCGAAGTGCTAACAAGGCCTCTAACCAGTAGATTTCGACATCCTTAACTTTCGACAAATGGCAGCGCCTTTTATGCTTCCTTCGACGAATATTAGAAGAGATGATATTGTATACAATGATGTGCAAAAATATTGCCTGAAGTCCACCCATAAGTCCAATGGATTTCTCCGGATGGATACTAAAAAAGTCTCTAGAGGTAAGCTGAAACTTAGGATGTCGATTGCTAAATCACGCATCAGGCCAGGCTATCTAACATATACGGCTCTCAAATGGTTCAAAATGCTACTTTGTAAACAAGAAGATCTAAAGCGACTCTCTATGCGAACATGTTCAAGGTGTCCTTTGCGCTCAAATTCTGGAGTGTTCTACGATGTCGTTCTTGTCATGAAGCACCGTTTTACGCGGCTGACGGCTTCATGTATACACATATGTTGCCGTAATTCTGGAGTTTTTTTTCGCTTTGATTCTAAGTTCGCTTATGCCAGACTCTTGTCTATGCCTTGGATAAATCAGCAAGTAAAACTGACGTCCTTCAATCACCTTTAGTTGGTCGAAATTGGAGCACACCCCGACACTTCTCGTAGCTCCGTCTCAGCGACTGATTTCTCGCCGCATCTGCTGGTGCGACGCTTCTGCTTCTGATCGTTTTACTGCGCTGATCGGCGGCCGGTCAACTGTATTGCCAGCTGTACACAGGCCGATGTTGGCGTATGCTAATTTGCCGACATCTGTAGAACGAACGCCTAGGCGACGTGCCGCCGCTTAGCGCCAGCAGCTGCGTACACACTGTACAGCACCGTAATCACGCGTAATTGAACCGGTGACAACTAATCACTCACGAGCTGAATACTCATACGTGCCAGGGTCCACCCGGCCCTCCTCCATCCCACCGTTATGCACTACTTTGCCACAGCGCTAGAGGAATCTAACGTCGTCAGATTCTCTTCAAAGAAAGCTACTAGTAACTGTGATGGTAATAGCTCCATCGGGGCTGTCATATTCCTAGTGAACCAGTTCTGCAGAACCGGAACCTGGAAGGGCACTAACGATGTGACACATTTTTACTGCAAAGTTTATACTCCAAGACTAATGCATTCGAGCTTATCAGCTTTCCTAACTGCTCTCTCAGACTTCCTGCCTATGAGAATTAGTACGGAGTTCAGTGTTCAATTATCGTTAAACTTGAAGAGCTGCGGAAGTATTGCGCTCGTTTCTGTTAATTATTTTGGTGTATATGAAAACACTGATCTATTTGCTATTACAAAAAGAATTGCTGTTTTTTGGAGCCTCGCATCAGATTAGGTTGTTTTGTAAGAGGGTTATTTCCCTCTTACAAAAGAACCTGTTTAACCAATTGATTGCTGAAGTTGGATTGTCCTTATACGTGAAATCTCTCCAAAAGCTGGTTTCTAGGACCCTCCGTATGCGTTAGGACTACCTGTTGTACCTTTACGTCTCAGGTGCTTAATTTTTCCGTATTTTTCTTTTGTAGGACGCGTGTAGCACGGTCGGAAGAGATGCTGGCTGTCGCTTGCACCCGATACCACGCCCTCGGTTCTGATTTCCAGCCCAGGCGAACTAAACCTTCCATCCTTCCGGAATTGCTATCGGGCTTGCCTGTGAAGGACAGACCACTGATTCGGTCGTCGGTTGTCACCGGAAGTCATTGTATACGTCAAATTTATTCAAAGCGCGTTCTGTAGAAGTGAAATGAATGCGCATACCAAAAGTGATTGATAAACGCGACTTTTTCTTTTGCCTCCTTTCTCTATCTCTAAATTCTTGATCTAGGTTTTTGATCCATTGTTCAACGAGACTTCTCTGGGAGGGATCAGACACTGGCACCTCCGTCGTGAAAAACTGCATGTCATTACATACATAGGCCAAATAGGCATTCGAAAGGTTTCCATGATCTCCCATAGGAGTAGAGCGCGTTCCGCATCTCAAATCGGGTGCGAAACCTTTGCCTCCCTTTCTCTTTTACCCTCACCCTTTATCATCGCTGAGTAACCATGTGTTCTCTTGCCTTCAGTGAGTCGTCGGCATCATCGTGCCCGTCTCAGATCTATATACTGATAGACAGTGTGGGATTTCGTTGCATGTGCTACTTCGTAGTAGTTCGAGTTCGTCTTCTGTCGGCGTAGAAGTTGTTTTCGTGCAATAAATTTTCTCAGCTGAATGATTCCACTAGGGCTCATAGGACCGTGAGAAATGCAACCAGTGAGCCGTCCCGAACGCCACATCGAATAATGATTCCGCTCAATGTTGTTCGCATAAAATAAAAAGTGAAGGAGTTGATCATTTATCACTGCTGAAGCACTTTGCGCATGTTTTGGATTTGTAGCTATACGGTTCTATAAAAGTACATCATGCCCAGAGGAAGGGGTCGTTTGCTGCAAACTTGGGTTGCACTTGTTGGCGTAATCACGTTGAATAAAACGGCCCATGCTCTTGGATAAGTACACGTTCCCCTACAGTAATAAGCATCTTTGTTGAGGGACGAAAATCGGAGCCGTCTCCTGGAAACTGCCTTGACGTTCGAAAAGAATCCAACGTTGGCATATCTGCATATGTATTCATAATTCATACGTGCACAGTTCGCAAAAATCAGCAAGGAGAAATGTGCAAATCACCTGGGATAAGCATCCGTTGAAAACTACAGTTTATAACGTCACATTTAAAATCCCTTGCAGCCTATCTGATTTTTTAGGGCATAAATGTGTTTGGCAGTTCAATCTAGGGAATTCAGCGCCGTCTCTGGAATTTCCACGATTTCCTTTAGTGTCGGTTATACGTTACGGGTATCACGCTTCGCTTTCCAAACGGTGTTTTTAGTGGTGGGAATTATGCTCGGTTCTGCTGATGGTTTTCATCTCTGGGATGTCTTAGCGTTCTATCCGCCCCCTTTTTACCTACGTTTTATCCCTAGTTTTCCATTTTGTTTTTCTCTTATTCATGACTAATTTTGTCTGCAATTAAACAGCTGCATTACGTGTTCTGTTCTAACTTTCTGCCTGTCTGATGTCTTTGACTATGGCAAGTCTATGTGACGTATTCAATAAATAAATAAATAAATATAAGAAAACACATTGTACCCATTTTGTAGTGCACCCACAGGACAGTACTCCTCACATAATTGCTCGGAAGACAGCATTTTAAAGAGTTAACATTCAACACAAAAAAACTAAAAATAAAAAATAAAAAGCCAAAGCGCTAGAAGGAACGGAATGAGTTAATACGGCCGAAGATCGGAATCCTAGACGCGGAATTGGAGATTCCGCACATTTCAGGCGAGGAGCATTCGGAAACGTCGATGACATCTTCATTTGTGACGTCGCTATCATCTCACATAAATCAGCGAGTCAGCCCTACTTCCTTCGTTTTTTTTTGCTTTTGTACCTTTTCTTTCTCGCATGAATTATCGCTTTTATCGAACCCTGGAACTCTGGCTGCAAAAAAAGACAAATGGCTCATCGACTGCTGAAACGATTCTCTGCTCATTGAGCTTAACCAAGCTTAGAGGCAGTTGGAAAGAACTGGAGAACACCTTGCTCTATAGGAACTTGTAGCTGTAATACCATTAGATTATGGCACATGGTAGATATTTGCGTAGATGATGTAGACCATAACTGCCCTCTGAATGGTGCTTTTAGCAGGAGCTCTCACATAAGCCTTGTCGAGATTGTTGTCGATCGAGCTCTTCCGCAGCTGCCCGATCTGCTCATGCACTTCGTCGCTACCGGGCAAAGGATGTGCATGTCCACTTCTCGTTGCATTCTGACACTAGACGTACGATTATGGGGTCAAAGGCAGGACTGGTAGGGCACGCGAACCCTTGGACGGCGACGAAATCAGTTATCCTCTGACGCTGTTTCGGTGCAGAAACATTCCCCTGATGGAAACAAAGTTGAGCTCGGTAACAGTGCTATTACCTGAGGAGTAAAAATCGTACGCCCTATCAAACAGTGCTATCAATTGTGGGTCGCGCTGTGTAATGTGTTGCAATTGTTGCATAGCTTCTTGTCTTGCAAGTGAATGACAGTTCTCTTTAGGTCCTGTAAAAGCCGAACTCGTTTTCCAAAGTGTTTCGTATTGCAATTCGTTCTGCCCAGCTCTATTCAACACCATTTTATGAAGCTGCGCCCGATAGCCCCTTTCCATGTCCTCAAAAAGGGTTACACTGTGGCGCACGACACGACACAGCCCTTTCTGTTGTAAGTTCTTTCTGCACTGTAACACCAATCAGCTTCGAAATGAATCGAGGTAGCACAGCGATGCCTGTGGGTTATCGGATTCTTTTTTGTGGAAATCGACCACTAATCCCTAACGGTCAGCGAGCACAGACCACATTCCTCGCGGCTTTTTTTTTTCGAACGCTCTGCAGGGAGGCGCACAAGTGCAGCTGGTACATCCGATTAGGCATTATAGTTTGATGACCTCGTCGAGACGCGGTTTGGAGCAAACTTTTCAACCTCTTGTTCGAATCTTGCTCACTTACAGTTGGCTTGCTGAGAATGCTAGGAAACAAGCGATTTTTCAAAATTTTTCCTTCTTCCTTGAGTTGAAATGCTAGAGCATTTTAAAAACTTCTTAATGCAGATGTTGCTAACTGAGAGCGCGTTGGTAATCTGTTTTTCTTCAGCTCTGAGAATAAAAAGCCTTTGGAGGGGAAGGATCTATCTCAATAGCACTCTTGCTTCTTTTACCGCAGCTCTGTTGGATCTGTATGTTTGAAACATCACTCCATACACAATACAGATCTCATCACCGTTCTTCATTTTCTTTGCTTTTGTCAGAGCTTCATGCTTTTGGGCAACTATATGCCTCTATTTTCGCTACATATTTGGCGGTCTCGCAGTGTTGACTGCTAGACAGTCATCCACAATCCACTACTTCCTGACCTATGTTCCTGCGCTTCTTGCTTTTATATCTCAGTTTTCAAGCCGTTTTTCCCATTGTGTAAACAGCCCCATTTAGCACTCGCTATGCTCCACGATATTTTTGAGAATGGTAAACGCACGCAACCATACTCATTTAACGGGGGAAACATAGGGGGAAAATGGGGGGGGGGGGGAAATTACGACACGAAAATAGCGAAAAATACCCAGACGTCTTCTCCCTGCCTGAGAACCTCGGCCCTGGGGCAATCGAGGTCGCGGAACCGAATCTGAAGTTTGTTTTTGAACTATCGATCGCCATCAATCGATATTGATCAAACTATCGATTTTTTTGTGGATGTCGTCCAGGCGGTCGAAACTTAACCATAACCATAGGGGAGTCAAAATCTGAAGTTCGTTTTCGAAGTATCGATCGCCACCAATCGATATTGGCCAAACTACGGGTCACGAAACTAGCGGAAAATACCCAGACTTCTTCTACCTGCCAGAAAACTTTAGCCCTGGGGTAATCGCGGTTGCTGAACATGAATCTTAAGTTCGTTTGTGAAGTATCCATCGCCATCTATCAACACTGATCAAATTACGGGGCACGAAAATAGTAGAGAATACCCAGGCGTCTTCTATGTACGTGGAAGGGGATTCAAAAGACGTGCGAATACGTCGAATGAGGTGCCTGGGACTCAAAGGACGTGCCAAAGACTTCGCTCAACGTGTTTGGTGAATCAGGTGCCGAAGACGTCGTCTGCTAAGGGTGGATCATTGATGGGGACCAGTACCAAATGGGGAACCGTTTCACTAGGGAGGAATAGCAGTGAGGGACCAAAGATCGCCCTATCACACTATATACTGAACGCACTGCGAGCCTTTTGTACTCCTAGGTAGGGAAGAAAGCTGTACAAGTAGAGCAGCTCGCTTGATGTGATTGTCCTTAGCTTAGTGATAGTGCAACATCGCGCGAAGCGTGCAAGTGCGAGGCACGCTGATAGGCGTGGCGGAGCACTTGTCTCTCGAATAAAGCAGGAGATGCTACGATGGTGTTTCGTTGCGATAAAAGCTCAGGGATTATTTCGGATAAACTTACACCAGCTGTACCTCAATGCGGGCAGAGTTGGGCATGAGTTGAATGCGGCATGAGCTGAATTGTGCTGAATGTCCCGAGAGACAACTTTAGAGCAACTGGTTCACAATCGGACATGTCATATCTGTATAGCACAGGACTGTGTGCGTTGCTCCCGACGATAACAGGAGACCACAAACGGAAAAGTATCATTTACCAGCCTCAGTGCTTAGACTGTGGCAATCTCGTTATTGAGGAAATTGGAAGGTGTTCGCAATTCAAGTCAGGGGATATCTTGGTGGAAGCGTACGCAGTGACCCCGCTGTATGGGCACCGAATGTTGCAGACCGAGTGGGGCCTTCTAACCTTGTGCTTCGACTCTACTCGTTTTGTAAGGCTTTTTCAGTACTGCTGTAGTTTATTTCAGCCATAAAGCACCCTAAAAAATGCTTACAGCTTTTAGAAGGCTTCTTTAGAGATAGGTACTATTAGACCCGTTCGAAAACCAAGAATTCTCATGGCATTTGCCTTTGAATCTTTTTGAAGCCCTAACTTCGTAACTGTTGAGCTAGATGTTGTCTTCCTCGAAGAACTGGCTCCTCATTGTGTTCCGCAGCGGCAGCCGACACGGGGTGGTGCGTTTTATTGCTCTTTGTGCCGGCACTTCACTACCCATCACTCATGAAGGGTTTACTTTGTCAGAGGGTTACTTGGCGGCGACGATTTATGAACTCGCGAGTGGTAGTGCTGACCGCATCCGTTCATCATCCGGAGATGCTGCGAAAAGCTTCCATATCGCGGCCTAGAGACCATCGCTCACTTCAGCCGCTGGACAGCTTGTTTTAACCAACTGACACCCCTGTGATCAACTTGAGTTAACAGAGTATGGAATACCTTATTGTATTACAATACGATACCATTCTGAAGTCTCCCGCTACACAAAATACTCCATAAAATATTTGTACATAACTTTTACGACGCCGTTTTATAGTACATCGGCATTGAAAATGTCACGACGATGACATGTAAACCAGAACACGTTCTTTCCCAGAAAGGATAACTAACATCTTTACACTTCCGCTACCTGTTGTCACTTACCATTTTAAAAATTTGTGTGAATGAAATTTGTCACAACTTCTCGCGAAATAATTTTACCACATGTGCTGTGCTGCTTCTGGTTGTTCATCCTTGACGAACCTCGAAAACTTTCCAATAATTGGAACAGCTTGTGGAACGGCGTTCGATGCCAAGGGAGTTTGCGATCTTCAGGGCTTGTTTCACTGTTCACTAAGGTCGCAGGAGAAGAGAGGTTTAATTGCGGTCGTTGCCGTCATGAAAAACTTTGCGATAATTGGGTATCTGGAGCCGTCAAGGATGAAGCGCGAGATTCACAAGGTTTTGTCTCCGTAATTATACACTCTTCTTCATACTCGGAACGTCGTAATCACAGCCGGCAAAACTCTCGATTGCATCTAGGAAAGCATTCTTGACATCGTCTACTTGGAACGATTTTGAAAGCGATTCCAACAGACGTTTTTACTCGTCGAGCAAGAAGCGAATAAAAACCATGTCGGAAATGTCGCTCCCCGTTTTGAGAGCTGTTCTAGTCGCTACCTCCAATGGAGGTAAGCTGTATATGTCAATCGCTCCATTTTGCCCCCGAGTTCCCCACCCGACTTACTCTTTCCAGTAGCCGCTCTCCAGTCGCGCATATCTAGATCCTTTCCGTTCGATTCCGATCACGGTTAAAATGCATAGGGTCAGACAGCGAGCATTTCGTTATACATGTTCTACAACAAGGTGGTTTTATGGGGTCGGGGAGGAGCCGGCTCTCGTCTGCACCCCGAATCGAAGAAAAAGTTCGGTAAGGATAGAATACTGATTTGTCCATTGGTTGGCCACTGTAAGTCACTGAGTAAGCGAAATACGCATTCAAATGTGTACTCCTCATCCCCCGTCAAAGTAGAATGCGTGGCGCATCCCATGAGGGTATTGAATGACGCAATCTTTTATTCTACGTGCTACTTCTTGCTCTGCAGGTTTTCAAAGTGCTCGCTAAAGCTATTTCCCCCTTACCTATGCCTCGTTATGTATAAACAGCGTCTTGAGCAGCGACTTTCGTTCCCGTGCTCGGAATTTCGGTGGGTTTCCCTCCAGCTTTTCGGCCTGTTTCGGAATTCGCGTTTCGAATTTTGGACCGGCAGAGAGGGGAATATGGCCTCCTGGACAATGATTCACGTTTCCTGAATCAACGTTGTTCATTTTACAAAGACTGTTCACCTCCTCAACTTAATGCGGAAGGCAAACAAAACCAGGGAAACAGCTGAGCACCTCCATGCTTACGGTTGCTTTCCAAGAAATAGAATCGAAGAGAATCGGATCAAGCGGGCTAGGAGTCACTTGCCATCAAACGTAAATGACTGACGGCAATTTCCCTAGCTATGTTTCTAGAAATGTAGAGAAGGGAATCAAAAGCCTTCATTGTCTAGAAATCTATTTTCCTTCTATCTGTGAGTAACCCATGGGTACTTGGATCAAAGGGGCGCGTGAAGCGCAGTCGGAGGAGGCGCGACTGCCGCGTGCAGCCGACATCAGGTTTCTGGTTCGGATTTCCCGCCCAGGTCAACCAAGCCTTCCATCCCTCCGGGGTCGGTGAATTGGTACCAGACTTGTCTGGGAATGATAAAGCGCTGACTTGTTCATCGGCTAGCCACCGCAAGTCATTGCATGGCCAAATACGCATTCAAATTGCCTCCACGATATCCCGTAGAAGTAGAATGCGCTGGCGCATCCCAGAAGGGATTGAGTAACGCCGTCCTTTATCCTTTATCCTTATTATTTGGATCAAAGCCTGTCTTTCGTAGATATATGATGAGTTGGGCGTCCATCCAGAACTTCGTGATTGTGCGAACCACTTGCTTTTGTTTTATGTTCGACTAGATAGAGTTGCTTTGAATTTATGACAGCTTCTTCCATCTTGTTAGGTCTTCAACGCTCCGACATGCCCAAATACATATTGCGCCTTTCAGTTTTCAGGCTTCGCATTGGATCACCACGTTTGTTTTCAAACAAAGCTCTCAAACGCTTTAAATGAACATATATTAGGTTGGAAAAAAGTCTCTTCACACTTCAAAAAGTTGTTTTTACCGTTCTCCTTGTAAACACACTAGCCAGTATTGATTGCTGATTTCCATAATCCTATCACACTTGTCTACGATTCTCACGCGGACACAGGTTAAGACCCTTATTGTACTTCGTTAACTGTCCAATAGTCCGGACTCGGCCAGATCTACCCCATGACCATTTTCGGCACGGCATTCTTCATGAATTCATTAAAGGATCTACAGTACGTCAGGCATCCGACCAAATTAACCATATAGAGGCTTGGGATCTA
This sequence comes from Heligmosomoides polygyrus polygyrus, assembly GCA_947396885.1. Taxonomy (NCBI): domain Eukaryota; kingdom Metazoa; phylum Nematoda; class Chromadorea; order Rhabditida; family Heligmosomidae; genus Heligmosomoides; species Heligmosomoides polygyrus. The sequence goes on along the minus strand of OX377202.1, from coordinate 73,635,941 downwards.
TTACTCATCGCCCCTGTTATGAATGGTTCGGAAAATTTTTAAAGGGAGATTATTCACTCGAGGATAAGGCAAGATCAAGAAGGCCAACTGAATTGGACAACACTGAACTACTCCGTCTTCTTCGTACCGATAGTAGTCAAACGACACGTCAACTGGCAGAAAAGCTCGGAGTGTCTCATAGGATAGTGGGAATCCATTTGAAGGGTCTTGGCTTTGCATGGAAATTTGGAGCTTGGATTCCACATGCCCTGTCAGACACTCAGAGCAAAACCACATGTTGCAAGATTCACAAAAGAAACAATAAAGGAGCTGGGCTGGGAGGTAATGCCACATCCACCGTCTAGCTCTGCCCTCGCCCCTACCGACTACCATCCCTTTCGTGCTCTCAAGCAAGAAATTGGAGAAGAATATTTGGAAACGGATGAAGACCGCAAAAATTGGATTCAGCAATGGTTCGACTCCAGAACTGCAGTCCTTTAAGCGAGAGAAATTAGAAAATTACCCAGTCTTTGGAGAAGTGTAGTGGATTAAAATGAAGTTTATCTCGACTGATTTGACGTTGTAGTTGTGAAGTAATAAATCTTTGAAAAAAAATGAAAAGACTTTTTTCCAACCTAATACTTTCCGTCCTCGCTCCACTCCAAAACACTTCCTCACTGATATGACGTTAGACGCTACAGAATGACTACTGCGTATCGAACAAGTCAAATAATGATTTAAACGATTTATTTTTCAGCAGATCGACCGCTCCTTCGGTATCTGTCATGTTTGTCAGTGGCAAGGACAACAGTTCTCTGCAGATTTCGTCCTCAGTGCTCTGCCTTCTGTGTGGTGTTTAGAAATCAGCACCCAAGTATGTATGTACCATAAGTTTCACTCCAAAGTAGTGTTTTGCTGCACGGACACCTAGCCTTTGAAAAGCCTTCCGTCACTTTATGTTCGTCGATGCTCGAAAGGTTTGCTTTATACTTTCGGCATAGACCAGAAACGCATTTTCAGACAAGGAATACGGTCGAGCAGGTGTCGCCTTTCACATTCAAGCATTTTTAGTACACTGAACACTACAAACTTCAAACGGTTGGACTCAGAAGGAACGAGATCCATAAAGGAATGTACTTTGCAAAGAGATGAAAAGCGTTAAATTTCCACGCGAATTGTTTTACGGATGGACTCTACTGTCCAAAAATTCTTTGCCTGGTGGCTGCAATCCTTTTGTAGGATGCGAATCTGTTGGATTTACCTAGTGCCAAGAGGTTCCCCTCATTTTCCTCGCGTTCGCCTTTTGAGCGCTGTGGCGCCCACCTCTCCCACTGTGCGAAATTCCCGGCAGACGCCTATCCTATCCGGGAGTTGCGGTTTTTCCGCTCCAAAATAGCCGCCATCCTCCTTCGCGTCCGCCGGCTGCGGCCGTCGCCACCCAGCTCTCCCCGTCGCCGCCGTCCCACCACCTCCTTCGGACTCGGCCACCCGCACAAAGAAACTCAATCACTGCTCGTTCCTGCTTTTGTTTGAGACTGGCTGCTCTTCCTCGGGGGGAAATAGCAGCCGTGCCAAACACGATCACCGGCCCTGCATTCCTGAACATCCGCTGCCTAAAGCAGTTGCCATGCAAGCTACAGTTGCAATGTAGTAGTTGCACTGCAAACTACCTCTTAATCATTTTTTTCGAGGCGTTTCTGCCGCATAAGTTCTTTTTGGACTACGTAGGCCATAAAGGAAGAGGTATTCATCATGATGAAGGAAGGGATGGAGATATATCGCCATCTATGTTCGTACGTGCGTGGTAGGGCTACCGGGAGTTGTCGGCTGTTGCGTGCACCTGATTCCGGATTCCAGGTTCAGGGTTCGCATTTACCGTGGTCGATGAGTTGGAACCAGATTTGTATGAGAAGGATAATACACTGAATTGTGCATTGACTGGCCACTTCAGTCATTTCATAGGCCAAATACAGATTCGACTTGCGTCAACGACATCCCGTAGAAGTGAAAGCCCACCCAGGAGCCCTACTTTATCCTTTATCCTTTATGAAGTGTCCTTTAGTAACATTTATTCTACCCTTTTCAATGCATTCCTTGCGAATATCTGCTTTAGCTTTCAAAATCTTTGCTGCGAAATGCAACAGTTTCTTAACAAGACTAATAAGAATATGACTACGCTAAGTCAGTATCAGGGATGTGCGGATTTTTTGTTGAAAAAAGCGGACCACGAAATACAGAACGGAAGAGCTCAAAAATGGGCGATGGCTGGTAAATTTGGTCACATTCTAACCATTTTGAGAGTCTGTAGTTCAACCTGTAAAAAGCTTGCATCGATTTTTTGATTTGGAAGACGTTCAATTTGATTTCAAAGTTCTTAGGCTAGCTTAGAAGAGTGTCCAATTTGATCTTTGGAGACTTGCTATCAGGTAAAGGTGTATAATTCGGTCTGAAAGGTTACAAATTGAATGGAAAAGTTTCCAATTCGACGTGAAAATGGTATAAATAGGCAGGAGACCATGTTAGGAGTTCTTGCTGTAAGCTCTTACCTGCTATGCACATGTTATCTGGGGACTACATAGGTATCTACATTTTTATCTGCGTTGGAATTTGAAGACTTGTTATCAGGTAAGCCTCTGATCTAAATCCTGTCAAACGTTCGCAAAGTCACGCCAAAGACGAAGGATCGCATGTGATAGGCAAATATAACCAAAAAGGAAGCGGACTCACGGAAACATTTCTGCATTGCCAGAAAATTCAAATTGAGTCACTGTTTTTCTATTCGGCTTCGGCTTGTTCAACTCCATTATTCGGCTTTGACCCTGCCTTCTCGAGGAAGCGAGCTGCAGAGAGCAATGATTCCAGAGCAATAGTTGTTCAACATGGATCAGTGTAAGATTCGCCCTGATGGTGCCACCGACGCGGCTCTCGAAGCGTGGCGAGCTGTGCGGCAGTCACTGCCTTAACATTTTGGTGCCCATGCGGCTTTTTAGTGAGCCATTATCGGTGCCTTCCTCCTCACCTTCGCATCCTCAGATTGACCCCTTCTTCGCCCGCTAGCTCGCTAGTTTCTTTCTGGAAGAAGCCGCTTCGAGCGCTTCCCTCTGGTTCTGAATTCTTTTCGTGCAAGCGACGCCGGATCAACTCCAAGGCGTGGAATTCTGGAATCTTTCAATCGGGATTAGTTCAATCGCGCAATACCTCCCGCTGACCCACTAACTTCCTAATCAGTGATCCCGGCACGCTCATGACATCTCCTTCGAAAGACCGCTTTGTCACCATTTCTACCTCATTGCGCCTTTTACGGCTTCTTAACCACTTGCACCAAGTATGCTATACCTACGAATTACGGCGCAGTTCTATCCACGCTACAAATGCAGGGGAGTTGTTTAGACGGAGTGGGAAAAAGGCGATTGCGTGAGTTCTCACTGCGCTCTTGCCCTCTACTTCCTCACTCTGTGAGGAAATTTATTCTGCTTCAGGTATCCATGGCCGCCTTACGAAGCCATTTTGCCGGCTGAAATGGCTTTCAAAGCGCTATCGCTGTTCCAGACACACACTTTGCTTTCAGTTTTTTCACCAAGAGAGGAAATGGATACCAGTTTCGGAGCCCACTAACATAGAACCCACCCACGAAGTCAACCGGAAAGTGAGCATGAATGCGTGCACTTTCCATATCAGCAGCCTTCACAGCTAGCTTCCCCGAGAACCCGTTTCGAGGCTCCGTTCCGGAACTTCACACCTCGCGGCACTTTTTACATTCTTGCCGACACCTGCTCCTTCTGCAGCTGAAAAGTGATTCTGCTGCAGCGTTTGGCCAGAAATCTCTTGCTGTGGGAGCTCCTATTATTTTGCTTTTTCACTGGCATTTAGGAGAAAAGATAAAGGCCAGCTTATAACACTTCTGTGCCGCGAGGTTGTTAGGTGGATCTTCGTGGCTCAGAAGTATTATAAACGTTCCCAATACCAATGCTGAGGTTACAAGATGAGATGACCTGGAGTATATAAAAGTCGGAGTCAATCAACCCTATTTGGGAAGCGAGGCGCATCCTAGTCGTAGGGGATATTTGGAAACATTTTGATCGCGTATTTGTTTCACACAATGAGTTGCGGTGGCTAAGTCTGTGTTTTGCCCTCCGATATAGGTTTAGAACCAATTCACCGACCGCCATGGGATGGAAGGTTTGGTTAGTCTGGGTAGGATCCTAGGCCAGAACCTCGTGCCGCGGTGAGCGCATGCTGGCGCCCTCTCCGACTGCGTCACCAAGTGCCGCTCTACCAATATTTGTTCGACTAAATGTCTGCGACATGTTCATGAAGTCGTTTAGAGTTTCTTAGCAGTTTGATCTAGCTGTGATAAAACAGTGGAGAGATTTAAAAGAATCCCGGAACTCGACTGAGTTTCGATTGGGTGGAGGCTCGACAGCAACTACCGGTGACAGATACTCAGTCAAGACATCATAGGTCTGATATCTTCCTCCGAAATCAAACAGGTTTTCGCTACAGCTGCAAGACCGACCTATTGTGGTTTCAGCTACGAGTCATGAATAAGCACCTTAATTTAGCTGCCGCTGCGATTTCTATGTACATACTAAAAGAGAAGATTTCTGTTATCTTTCTGTCTATCCAAGAAATTCATGACCTTGAAAGGCGAACCGCCTCGCGCACCTCTTCTTCATTTATGTCTGGGAGCTTTTTTGTGCACTGGTGCAAAGGCATATGTATATTCTCGGGAAGTTTCAATAAGTTTCTTCAAAGTTTTTGATGTTTTCCTTTGCGTTGTGTCTCTTAAAGTCACTTTTCTTACCTACAGACCTAGTTTTTCAATAGCAGGCATCTAGAGAGTGCTAAAGTCTGCAGATCGTGATGAGCAGAGAGGACTTACTTTTTAGTCCGGCTACAACAAATGGAGACTTCGGATAAGAAACGTACTGCGCTCTTCCTTTGCACTACATACACGGGCCATTTCAAGGATGTTCGTTGAACACATGGTGAACACCTTCTCCCCTCTCACCTCCTCTCAGACCTTTTGTACCATCATTTCTTAAATAGCTGATCGGGGGAAGAATACGATGGGCGAGGCAGAGTTCTCAGCATTAGGTGTTGAGCATCCTGCAGCTTACCAACTTCTTCAAACGGAGTGCAGCTAAGATGTTGCTCCCTGTTTCTGCCTTAGCACTAACCTTTTTGATTTTTATTCAGGTGCCCCAATAAGTGAACGCACTATTTGAAATTTTATTGAATTTTTATTTTCTTAGCAAAAAATTTGTATTAAAGCGCAATTTGTTTTAAAGCACAGCAAGATAACAGTCATATAGTGTGTTTGAAGAAGAGGTCGCGCCATGTACTCGAGCGCTTTGAAACAATGTCTTCACTCTGCTGTTTAAAGTAGGAAGCATTTACAATGTCAATCAAATTAAAATCGCAGCGAGTTAGAAGCACGATCTCCACTTTTGTCACGCTACACATTGCTGTCTTTGTACTCTTGAACAATTTTTGAACCTCAGTTTTTCCTTGAAAGATAAAAATTTTGTAAAACCTATGGCGTTTTAATTAGGAAAGTTGAATTTAAAAATTTCAAAAAGTCGCACTAAATTTCCTTGAACAAAACGTTATCTTACAAGGGAAGAATACTAGGTGACCATGGTGCTTTGAGATGATACGTACATCACAGGATGCGACTTCGAACGCTGATTTCAAGTATGTGTTTCGTTTCTGCTTTGCGCATCTGTGAACCGAGTTATGGACCATTCTCATAGCAGGCTCCTTTGCCCTCTAGGTCAACGCAGAGCAAGCTGTTCACAAGAGAGCGAGCTCAAGTACGCTTGAAACTGCGCTGCCGGCCGAGCAGTTGTGGCGCAAGGGGTAGAGGAGTGGCGTGGTGAGACGGGTGGTTTATGGTTCAAGCAACACTGAGGTGCACGATTTTTGCACTTCCTAAAAAAGATCAGCCACGATCAACCAATGCTCTCTATCTCAAATGTCAAAGCTTGAGCGAAATCGATTAAAAAGATCCCATCACCCATACTTACAAGTCGGTGATTAGTGCCTTAAATAAACCCCTTGGGCGAATTCTTTTTCGACACACGGGCTAGATTAGGACAATACTGCCGACCTATCTTCCAAACTATTTTCTCTCCAGCTATTGTGTTGGCGTGCCTTTATTTATTTTACTTATTTATCACATGAGGCATCTCATGCGCTAGCCTTTTAGAGGACTTCGGCCCTTCCGATACTTCACGCGTTTCTACAAGGCAAGAGAAGAAGGTGGCCAGCAGCATCGCTTCCATCTTGCGAGATGCGCAACGCAAGAGCATCGTGATAGAGAATGAAGACGGTATCAGTGTGGAATCAAAAGAGGAGGATCCTACATAGTCAATGGAGGAAGATGATGAGGAGAGCACTAGCCAGCAGCGTGGATCTTTTCGTTTCGGCGAAAAGGAGTTTAAAAAGGTTTGCTTCGTATTGCTGGAAAATGCGTTTAAATTTACAGTCTAGTCTAGGTGGATGAGGCGATCTTGTTCTACTGTTCTACTGAAAGCGGAACCCGCCCGCTCTCAAATATGCAGAGTAGATTTCGATTCATTTTTTCTGATTACCACCTTCGAAAATTGAGCCGGATCGAGCGTGAAGGCGAACCTTCCAGAGAATTGTTTAATGTTTTCACAAAAAAATCCCAGCATCTAAATAGGTAGCGCCCTTGGTCATTGCCAACGGCTGTTATGTTTTGAACATTTCGTAGTGTTATTTCACAGCTGCTAGTGTAACGCATTGTTTGTCTTCTCACCAGGTTTTTAGCGAATATTCATCATAAGTTGTATCATCGTGCATCGTGAAGTTGTCAGTATGAAGGCGAGTTCTTCCTGGTGACCTTTTTCGTTGCGATCTGACATAGAGATCATGACAGATCTTTTTTAGGAAGTGAAAAGCTTTTGCACCACATGGAGGTCGAACTATAAACCATCCGTTTCACCAGGCCGCCCCCCCCCCTCCGCCTGCCCCGCACTGCTCGGCCTGCGGCGCAGTTTCAACCCTACTTGAGCTCGCTCTCTTGTGGTTGGCCCGCTCTGCGTGGATCTAGAGGGCAAAGGAGCCTGCTGTGAAAATGGTTCACAACTCCGTTCACAGATGCGCACAGCAGAAAAGGAACACATAATACATCCCGATAAACAAATGGTCAAGCGTAGATGGCTTGTATGAAAGCAGCTGCAAGACATTAAATCTACCGTACGGTAAGATGACCAATGATTAGTGCATCTTTTCGGGAAATGTTATGATAGTACTAATATAGGGGCGAACGGGCTATTAGTTAGGGCAGAAATCAGCTGAATTTTCATAATAACTGTCAAAGGCCGCGCTTTATTATCGCATGTTCTGAATAGTAAAGTGATTGATTCCCTTTAGGTTAAGCTGGGGCATTATTTTGGATTATTGATATTGCTGGTGAACCTGTGCTTCTATAATATTTGCCTGGCGTTGAGAGGGCGTGGCAGCACCATAGAAGGAGGCGCTGCTTGTCGCATGCACCCAATACCAGGTTTCTGGTTCGGGTTTCCCACCCAGGAGAACCAAGCTTTCCATACCTCCGGGGTCGGTGAAGTGGTATCGAACTTGTCTGGGAAGGATGAGGCGCTGGCTTGCTCATCGGCTGGCTACCGCAACCCATTATGTAGGGCCAAGCAACTTGGCTTACCCTACTTAGAAGCAGAAGGAAAACGGCTGATCTGATCATGCTTTTTAAAATCCAAACAGAATTTCCATTGAAAGCATAGAGTTCTTTGATGTATCAATAACGAGCAATAGAGGAGGAAGACTACCCTCAGTGGCAAGGTCACAGGTTAGGTCTAACTTCCTCTCTTATCGGAACCTTAAGGAACTCAACCTGCTTACAGGCGAATCTGAAGGTTTTCGTGACATGTCTGTCTGTCAGTTTAAACACTTTTAACCCGAAGAGGTCTTTTGTAGACGATTTTAGTCACATATTTTCAGATTTGTTGTTTGTGCTAGTGTCTTAAACGCGTGTGATTGATTGTAATTCACGCCAGAAATAAATAAATAAATGTAGGCCAAATACGCATTCAACTCCACAACCCTTTAAAGTACAATGCAAGGCGCATCCCAAAAGAAATTGATCAACGCCGTTCTTTAACCTTTATCGTTCATCTTTCGATTACTTGAAAAGTAGGAGGAGAGCAGTCGTAGAAGAGTTCATGTTTTATAGGTTTTATTACCAGTTTTAATTAGGAGACAATTTAAGTTTTATTGGGTAGGGGTCCCCTTGACACGAATTATTGGTGGATTTTGGAGACGCTCCTCACTTTTGCTCTGAAAGGCTTCGCGAGAAATTGAGCCACCCTTCCCCAATACATATTCCAACGGCTCATGGCTCAAAGCTTTGCGCAAACTATCCGTTTTGGAAAAACGACCAATCGGACTCGAATTTTAGACCAATAACTTCCTGAGACAGCTTTTCCTTTCGGATTAGAGCAGTCCACTACTTTCCGCTCGAACAGCGTGTTTCGATTTCCTGACCGCCAGGTCCGCTTCGGCGGTGGTCGAGCTTGACTGACAATCTACTTAGTGGCTCTAATTGCCGGTGTCGCCCGGCCTTTCACGCATTAAATATGGATACAAGCCGTATGTCGCCACCGTGTCCACAACACACACTCCTCCAGTAAACAAATTCGAAAAGTCGCCTCATTAGGATCGCCATCGTCGACTTCGCGCAAAAGATGCCTTCTTTCTCCATAACAGTCCAATTTCTATATGTAGAAATATATGTACATATATGTATCTATGTGTAGTGTGTAACGTGTATATATTAGTATGTAGAAACCCTCATTTTGGTGATCCTCCCAAAATGATTTGAAACACCCAAATATGCATTCCCTGCTAATCAAGGGCCATTAACTTATAACAGTGTCCTGGTCACACATGAACTAACTGCTTTCAAGACGTCTATGGGTGTCAGACTGGCTTATTTAGTTGTTCTCTCTAACAGAAGGGTGCTATTTCTTCCAAGGTGCAATATTTACTTCCTGAAAACCACACCGCCAGGCCCATCTTCTTTATTGGACTTTAGAGATATGTACATTAGAGGAAACTGCTGGTAGATGAATTAGGAGAGAAACGAGCAGTCCAATTTCTCTGCAAGGTATCCACAACGAGACCTCCGCTTGCTATGGACGGTATCAGGGTAGAACAGTAAAGCGGTGGAGAAAAGTAATTTACTGTAGGGTTCTCGGAAGAGAAGGCCGGCGGCTACCATGGGAATTTTTCGGAGGACCACTCTCACTGACGAGTTCGGCGCTTAATGCACCACCTCTCCATTACGAATCCAATCCCGCTTCATGCCCTGCAGCAATCCCATTTTCGACCCTGCCGGTGATTTCATTTCTGGCCAACGTTGTACTTATCCTCCTATTCGTTGTCCTCCACCACTTTTCCTTTTCTTCTACGCCAAACTGTTCTCCTTTTTATGTTGCACTTCATCCTTCTAAATGTCCTTATGTTTAGCACCCAAGATGATCCAAAATGTTCTATGCCCTTCTTCAATCTGAAGGCTTTAGACATCTAGGCAAGATTCATTGCCAGAGGTTGTGTGAGTGCCTACTCAGCAGTTTGACATTGTCTTGTGATCTCGTTGTGATGGGACACCCATCACAGACCTCCGTTCCAGTGACTGCAGAAGGGACACAGCGTCTGCGACTCATTGTTATAACTCCACCTGGTTACTGCAGCCGATGTAGTCGCCGTTATTCCGTAGGCGCCAACTCAAGTCCGAATAGAAGTTAATGATTCTGGTTTCCGCCCAACATTCCATCTATCCGAACTCGGTGAATTGGTCCTGACTTGCCTAAGAAGCATAAAATACTGAAACAGGTGAAACAGCGAGATCGCTATGGAAGGGAATGGATGAGCACCTGAGAGCTCTGTGTAACCCTCAGAGCTACCCGGACAATCCATTCTCGAAGCACCGCACCCTGAGACACACGCGTGGGCCACCGCCGCAATTGCGGATTTCCATCCTCCACAAAAATCTGGCAGACCCAGTGGAGAGGAAGATGAAGGAAGCGCTAGAAGTAAAACACTGGGAGCCACCTATTAAAAGTAGAGAAGAAATGAAGTATGCGATGAGTCTTATCACACCATAGGGGCTAGCGACGTGACCGCTGAAGACCATCGTGACATATAAATGACTATGGTCACGACTCGACCATATATAAAGAGTCCGAGCACCCCTCCACTTCATTTCCGGCCAACCAACGTCCAAGAAGATCTTGGCCCTTCCCTCCCCCTTTTAATCCGTCGTGGATCCCAGGTCCGTATTTCTTGCCGCTTTACTGTGTGTATGTGCTAAGTAGCATTATTGTATTCAGACCTGAAGAAGGGCTTATGCCCGAAACGTTGACACCAATAAACTTCGAGCTTCAGGCAGTCACATAAATCGAAGAGAGAATATGAAGCTTAGGAAACCATCCATTTTGAACAATAAAATACTGACTTAGTTGCCTGTTGACTGTCTACCGCAAGTTATACGTCTCAAGTGCATTGCAATAGCCTTCACGTTGTCCTGTAGGTGTAGATTATGTGGCGCATATCAGGCGGGGTTTATTAGCGCCCTCATTTATCAGTTACCCTTCGACAAAAAAAAATGTTACAAGGGAGGAAAGAATGAAAGCCACTTGCGCATTCAAAATGCCTTCAGGATGCTGTACTTACTGGTAGGGGAGTGACGTTTCTTTGGCGTTACCCATTTTTTTCGAAGCCCATGAAGCGCGACATACGAGCTGTTCATCGTGAAAAGCGTTTGAAATTCTGAAGAGCCCCAGGGTAACTAATTTTAAACATGTTTTGTATGACGGTAGAGGCGAAACTGAACTCCTTTAATGTTGTTGTTAGTTGTCACTGTCTTCGTTGTTGATGTCATTTGGTTGCGACTGTTGTGCCGGTGAGTTTTGGGATGTTGAAGAACTATGAGATGTTAGATGTAATAGGGGCCTCTACAGAGTCTCGCGGCAGCACCCCGAGAGCTCGTCCATGTCGCTCTCGCCGCAGTGCGAACCACCCACGCTGCCACTGTTGTGGAAGCAGCGGCGCGGACGAGTTGTCGCGGAGCCGCCGCATGCAAAGGCCCCCTACTCAGACACTTGTTGCGTCCGAGCCGCGTCCCATTACCGTCTCGTGAATTTCCTACATCGCGGACGGGACGCTAGTGGAACGCGGGCGGGACGCTAGTCGGACGCGGCTGAGACGCAAAATGCGGATGAGCTCACGCGGATTCGTTGCTCCCAATCACGTCCCACTGTGCCATGTGCTCCTGTATCGGACGAGGTTCGCACGTGGATCAACAACGCCGACTTGACGCGTGCTTTGACGTTTTGTCGTCTCCGGTGGCTCCGGAATTCACCGTTAGAGCAATATGACGTCGGTACCAGCTCCATTGAGTATTATTGTGCGACAACAGTTTAGTAGCAATTTTTTATGTTGTTCTCTAGTGCTATACCACTAATACTGTTAATACTATGAAACACTCCAGCAAATTTATTGTTTTCCAGCACGTTAGAAGCAATCAAAGACAATTCCCTGAGGTCAAATAATGGGCATCTCAACTCCTTAGCAAAACATCCAAATTAATTCTACACTTCTCCAATTTTAAATTAAGTGAGTGTCTAGTTTAACATGAAAAAATGTCCGGTTTAAAACGAAAAATGTCCACTATGAAGTGAAAATATACGTATACTAGACACTGGAAAACAATGAATCTGCTGGAGTGCTTAATAGCATTGGCAGTATTAGTGGTATAGCACTAGAGAACATTATAAGAAAGTGCTATTAAACTGTTGTCGCACAATAATACTCTGTGGAGCTGGCACCGACGTCCTGTTGCTCTAACGGCGAATTCCGGAGCCACCGGAGACGACAAAACGTCAAAGCACGCGTCAAGTCGGCGTTGTTGACCCACGTGCGAACCTCGTCCATCGAGGTTTTCTCGTGCATAAAGTATGCACGCTGTTCAGATCAAAATCTATCTGAAATATCGCTATCACTTCGACATGAAAACTCACTCCCGGCTAGATGGATCCATTGCCTTAGTAATAACAAATGCTCGCAATTGCGTAGTTTTTGTACAACTTAAAATTCGCTAACATCTAGGTTCTGCTGCGTACTTTAATGGCATAAAGCCGTTTTCCGTGCGTTAGTTTTAAACACTCTCTGGACTGTCCAGTAACGCCATCGGCTTGTGCTGTGCAGTACTCCTGCCCTCAGGTTGCTCCTCCGCATGTCCAACAGCATGTGTTTCCGGATATCATAGAAACGCCTTCCGAATCCGGATGCCAGGTTTCCCCTCACTCGTTTCTTCTTACTGGATCTAATTGTTGGTCCGCCCTTACTGGTCTTCCCCTTCCCTGCCCCACCTTTCTGGTCCCAACTCCTGGCCCACTTCCTTGTTTCCACTATTGACACCCTACTGGAAATGGCCAACCTCAGTTCACCCCTAGGGTAGAACATAGCAGTGCTGTGTAGAATCGTTAATTTCATGCAAACAGAACGTATAGGCCTGCCGTACAAGGTGACCCCCCCTTCCGAGCCGCTCATCTCCGAAAAATTCGAAAATGAAAAACCAAAAACGTCCAACCCCTTAAAAATCGATAAGGCGGACACCCGAAACCGCTAGAGGTGAGTTCAGTTCACAAGAAGCCAGGCCGGACGCGCAGACGGGACGCGGATGAGACGGTAACTTCCGAAAACTTCTCTTGTTGACGAGGATGGGACGCAAGAGAAGGTCTCACCACGAAAACTACCTTTGTGGGACGGAGCTGGTACGCAACGCCGCTAATAGGTACGCGGATGGGACGCAACGGTCCTAATAGGTACGCGGCTGAGACGGAACAGCTGTTATGGGACGCGGCTCGGACGCAGCGAGTGTCTGAGTAGGACTGCCGCAGTTCACGGCGGCTCTCACTCGCAGTGCCAGGAGCTGCGGGTGAGACCCGCGGGGGCGTAATAAATTAGCGTTGATAGCAGCTCTTGGTAGTTCAACGGTATTCGCGGTGGTGAAGTATATACACATAGTTATCGTCGCTCATAAGGTAGATCCTCTGGATCGATTCTAGTGGGGGGGGGGCTAACTGCTTCATCCGAACAACATAGGACACTAAACACAAACAAACAAGCAAAAACAAACGCCGTGGTTGTAAAAACGTCTCGGCTGACGAAGCGCATTCAAATACATCTGACTCCCGCCTGAGATGTTATAACCGTGATCTTTCGTAGTGAGGGGGGGGGGGAGCGCATAGCTTCCTCTGTTTACAACCGTGGCGAAACTGAGTGTAATTGTTTTTTGTGAATTTTCTCAGATAAGACCCTATTTTGCCCTCCTAAAGCCGCTCCGGGAATCCCAGGTCGACTAGAATACATCCCTTCGTCTTTTCAACTTTCAGAGATCCGAACGCTGCTGGTCAATCACTCCATACTTGCACGGGTTGCTGCAAGTCAGTTTAGCTTTCCGAAACAAGCATTACGCCGTCAGCAAGGAGCAACGACTAGGACGTCGGTTGCTGAAGATCTCTCGCGACGATGTCCATTGCAAGAATGGATAGTACGATAGTACTGACCCTTGGTGAACACCAGCAGTGAAGAGGAACTGCCGTGATTTTGCAGCAGCTGTGTGAGCGCTCCTCCCGACATTTCTGCAGCAATTTAGTCCGTGTTTTCGCACTACAAACCAAATCGCATGACATACGGTCTAAGCGCCTTCTCCGAACCCAAGTATGCGGCGACACGAACCACCTCTCCTTCTCTCGGGGTCTCTCCAACAATAGTCGGTAGAAGTGAGCTGCAACGATGGTACCGCAGTTGGCGATGAAACCACATTGGGTTCTAAATATCGCCAGTTCGATGACGCCGTTAATTCTTTTCGTGTTCAAAGATCTTTATCGGGTGACTCAGCGTATTGAGCGACAGCTAGAGCATTCAGCAGGACTTACTTTCTTCTTGAAAATTGCGTGCTGTAACTCTGTGCGTTCAGTCCTTCGGTACCTCTCTGTTTTCGGCGGCATTGTTTAGAAGTACCACCACCCTGTCGTATTGTTGTGATCACTCTCCCATGCTTCTGTGTCAACGTCATCGCCCAACCAAACTTCGTCTTCCTATAAGCTGTTTCCACTTCTCCTACAGAGATTGGTCTTTGCACTCGGGGTGCCTGCGCTATCGGTGGATGCGGAAATTCCTGATTCGATTTTTTTTGGAACTATCCATTGCAATAACACCTTTTCGTCATTTGCCAGCAGACATCCACCGCCATCTCAGAATTTTTCGAAGCCATGTTTCTTCTGGTGATGCGATCGTATGAAGCGATAAACTTAACGTGCTCCCCTCTTGTCAAGTTTTTCGTAGACGTCGAAAGCGTTCTGCCTACGTGGTTGCCCTTGCACGTTAAGCTTTTTTCTTTGCACCAAAATATGCGGCCCAGATTCCGGGGTTTTTAAAGCAGGGAACTTGTGATACAGTTTCTTCCTTAATAGAATCTTCGCCTTGACTGCGTCTGTCAAGACTCATGTTTGCTTGTCTTCCATGGTTTTTTACAGGCTTCATACAACCATGCTCTGACAGCACCGCATGGAGAATTGCACTCGTTCTCTTGTTCCAGCTTTCTTGCAAAGTTGTGGCATTTGGCAGTTGAATTCGTGGTAGCATGCCAAACTCCTTCTCCTTGGAATGCCACCACATGATCCTTGTAATCGTCGTGCTCTCTAGCCTTCGGTGGGGCGAATCTGGAGGCACGCACTAGCAGACGATATTGAGGTGCTACAGTTTCACACGGAAGCATTTTAGCCTACAGCAACAGTTTCTGTTGCAACCACCGAACAGTTACGTGGTCGAGTTGAGACAAATTTTTCCCACTGCAATATGTAGTAGATGACCTGCGCGTTTTCGGAAGCAGTGCGAAGACCGACGAGATTCCGGAATTCAGCACACTCAAGAGCTCAGTTTCTATCATCGCTTCGACTAACACAATCTTATGCTGCGTGGCTAGATTGTTGGTTATTCTCGCTTTCAACATGCCGTCAGGTATCCGACGATGATCAGGTCGTTCTCGCTGGGCACTTCAGATATCTCGTCCAGCAAGCTCCAGAAGGCGTTGAAGAACATCTCGTTTGCAGCCGAAAAGAGTATTGATCGCTACCGTAGTCTTGAACAGGCGGTCGCGTAGCGTTCTATTTGCATTTCTGAGTCTGAATACGACTGTGAGTACAATGAGATAAGTAAAATAACACATGCTCAGAGAGCTCAATTTGGAAGGCAATGCAAATTTCCGGTTTTCGTCCTCAATTTCACTTGCTCCATCACCTTTTCCCTTATTCTTCATGTTTCACATCGGATCATGTCAGGAGATAGAAGACACTTATGATCACGAATGTGCCCCTTCTAACAACTATATCCCGACGTTCGTTTTTGGAACTGCTAAAGTGACCCTTAGAGTGAGCACTAATACACACACATACGCAGCACTCTTGACGGTATTATGAGCGCAGTCCCGTATAATGCTTTGCGATCGCTCCATTCCATTCATCGTTCCGCCGTCACGGATGCCCACGCTCTTGACTCCGCGGGTCAACTCAAGGGCCACTTCCCGACAAAACACTTCATGCATCCTTGACGGTCCTTGTCAGTTCAGTTATGGATGTCGTTCCTTTTTTATGCTGACACGAAATCTTTTGTAGAAGTTCGGGCACCAAGAGAGGAGCAGTCAGCGTATAGCGACCTCCCTCGAATCAATCCAGTCTTCTGTCATGGAGGGTCAAGTGCTCAACTGCTAGAGGGACAGTATTTTCGAAGTCTCCTCGATACGGTAAAGTATGTCCAACGTTGGGAATGTTGTCGATGCGCCCTCCAAACTACTAACGGGCTCCCTCTCCCCTTAACGAACCTCTCCTCTGAATTCCGTCTGCTCTATTGTTCTTCATTCAAAGCAGGTAATGTGATAAGTTCATGAAAGGTCCTAGAGAAAAGTCTCAGCTAGTAGTTGCTTGCCATTCTTTGAGGCCCTCGCTACGGGGTGAAGACGGCGAGTCGGACGGTAGCATAGCTTGTCCGGACCTACTAAACCAAATGGCCTGTGAAATGACTGGGCCATGCAGCAGACCGTAACGTATCGCTTGTTGACGGCGCGTGCGTGAACGAACTGACTCCCTTGTACAACTGGGTTAATGAGCACCCTCAAAACCCAGGTAGTCTCCTGGTCAAGGACCACCCACCTAACCAGCGGAAGCCAACACCGTTTCAAGGTCGAACAGCTGTTTCTCGCGACTTCAGATGCGAAACTACTTTGGCTGGGTTTGTTATAGATCGTGGGGCGTGCTCTGGGACCAATTGAAATTACTAGGAGCTCAACAATTCTTTGAACCCCTAACTTCAGCATGTAGCTTTTTTGGTCTGCGAATAGTTTTTATAAATCAGAAGGCAAGGTTTGGCTCAGCCCTGTATTTTGCCTATCTCAAGTGCCAAACAGTAATTTTATTACCAGCAATGAAACTCAAAATGAAATAGGAATAGAGACGGTGTCCGAACATTTGAAGAAACAACCACCGCGCTTCCGGATGTTTACGCTCGCCGTCAGTAAAAAGAATTGGTCACAATATTTCCTTGCTTAGCTGTCGCGGAAATACCATATCATTTATTTGCATTGCACTTTATTTATATTCGTTTTCTAAACACGGCATAAGAAAAATAAGTAAGAAGCTGGTAATTGAGTTCCAGTATATAAGCAATGCTCAGAAAAGGCCCAACGAGTTATACGAGCTGACAGCTGAACGAAAGCCTGTCAGTGAGCAGATGTTCAAAAAGGCCCCAGAAAGTGAGACCCGAGGTTTCTTGGCTGAAACCCCTCGCCAACAACGCCAGTATCAGCGCTGGTTTGCTATATTTCGCGCTATGTGCCAGATTCATCACGTACTGGTCGTACAATCACTACTGATGACGACAAAATAAAGGCATCAATCGAAACTGACCGGCGTATGACAACTCGAGAGATGGCAGAGAATCTCGGCATACCGGATTCAACAGTTTACTCCTTACAGAGTGGTTACGTAGATAAACTGGGCGGCTGGGTTCCTCACGAGTCAAAGGAAGTCCACTTCACCAAACGCATGAACATATGCGAGGATACAGTCTACTTTGAGCTGCCTCCAAGGAATAAAACTATTGAGTCGAACGTCTACTGTCGTCCACTATCGAAATTGAACGAAGAAATCAAGAAAAACGTCCTTAGCTGGCCAATCGCGAAGTCGAGATGTTCCGTCATGATAATGCCAGACTTCACACCTCCTTGATAAATTGTCAAAGAGTAACTAAGGTAAGCTGACTGGGAACTGAGGCCACATCCACGATACGCCCTATCAGCTCCATCGGATTACCATTTGTTTCGCTCCCTTCAAAACATCTTGACTGGGAAAACTTTTGATTCCTGTCAAGCTGTTGAACATGGGTTGCACCAGTTTTTCGCTTCTAAAAACCAAAGCCTTATCGAACGTGGAATTTTTCAACTTACCGGAACATGGGGAAAGGTCATCCAATAAAATGGTAATACATTTTGTATATCGATTGATTAATATTTGTTGTTAATATAAATAAATTCGCTTCAAAATACAAAAAACGACATTAATTATTGAATAACCCAATACCTCGGCGGGTTATTACGTAGTCCACTTCAACATTTGGCCTATACACGGTTGCCAGAAAAGTCAGTGGTACTTCGGGGTGTGGAGCCAAGTCCATTAACCATGCTTAATTTGGCTGTGCTTCGGTGTAACCACGTATTGAAGGGTTACTCGTCCAACCTAAAGTTCTACGTGAGCAATCTTTGAAATCTTTTTTGCCGTCGATTCACGCTCTGAAAAAACAGGCACCCCGAAGCGTCAGCTGGATAGAGGGTGGCTAACAATCTTGGCTCTGAAACTCAAGAATACCGAGTACCAGTAGTTAACGCTGCGCCAACGTTCATCGAAAATCGATCAGAAAGTGCACAGGTCTTTATTTATTCCAAACTTCCGATACCAATTCAACATCGTTTGTGAGGTCGCTGCATTTACCACGAACCTCGGTTCCGGGTGCGCAATGCGCACGATAGCAAGTGCCTCCAAGTACACTACTACTGGTCGCTTATAAGCGAATTTATATGACCGAAGTTTTTGCTCGAAGCCGATGTTCCAGAAAACAGCAAACACAAAGCAATTGTCCTCACCCGTATCTCAAAGCATTGCAATATAATCTTCCAACAGCAATATAATACTAAACGCGGCGCTATCTCGACGGCTAGTATATGTAGAGATACGTTAGACCTTCATGCTCTTTTCCTTCAAACCAGGTAGAACAATTTTAACGTATCATAAGAAGGATCATATTATCCCTGAAACAGCGTGAAGAATTGGGATAAACTGTTTAGCGAAGCGCTCTGTAGTTTGCAAACAGATAATACACCTCTCTTCATGCTGGCGGCTTATAGCCCTCCAGTACGAACTTTTCAGCGTTAATTATTTTGTTTTATTTGATTATTAAAGTTCCTTTCTCTGCTGCTTTCGGATCTGACCACTTTCACGAGGCGTTTGAATTCCTCATTCCCATTGTTTACAACTGAAAAGGCAGCCCGCCACAGGCGAAGTGTTATTTCAATTTAATCCAGGACTTCAAGTTCGACACCTCCTCCCCTCGTCTACCAGAAGAAGCTGTGGGAGGCATATGCCCGGCTGTAAATCTAGACGATGGCAAATCACTTGGCACTTGCTTTTTCCGACACCGCCGTCGCCACGCGCGCCCTGAACTTAAGCACCGGCGCCAACTAACGCAACATGTGCTGCTTCGGGCCTATAAAACACAGGTCACGTTGTGTAACGACACAAAAGATCTGCGTTGGCGACTGCCAGACTCCATCCGGGCGACAACTCTCACACTTTCTTTGGGGAACCCTAGACCAGGATGTCCTTCCCATTCAGAGTTGTCGGCAGACGGGCGGCATTCGGAGGCGCGCGATTTGTTTGGTCGCCGACGCTGTCCACTCGACCTCAAAACGGAGCTGTCGTTCCGTTTCTCTCTTTTTCGAGACGTTTACGTTGACTGCTCCACGCTAAAATGCTCTTTCCGATCTCTCATCTGAACAGTGCTCACTAACAAAATTTGTAAGAATAAAAACCTGCACAAAAATCCAGGATAGGCGTATGTGTCATCAAGAGGTCGACTTTCAGTTGTTTATTATCTCGCTAGATAGTATTTAAAGGATCTGTAACGTATTCTTGGGCATGTGGCGGCGCAGTTGGAGGAGGCGCCGGCTGTAAGGTGCACTCTTGTTCAATGTTTTCTGTTCAGATTCCCGCCCGAGCAAAGCAAGCCATCCATCTCTCCAGGGTTGGTGACTTTGTACCAGGATTGTCTTGGAAGGGCAAAAAAACGGCCGTATCCAGCCATAGGCGCGTGTAGCGCAGTCGGAGGAGGCGCGACTGTCGTGTGCACCCGATACCAGGTTCCTGGTTCGGATTTCCCGCCCAGGACAACCAAGCCTTCCATCCCTCCGGGGTCGGTGAATTGGTATCAGGCTTGTCTGGGAAGGATAAAGCGCTGACTTGTTCATCGGCTGGCCACCGCAAGTCACCGTATGACCAAATACGCATTCATGTCGCCTCCACGACATCCCGTAGAAGTAGAATGCGCTGGCGCATCCCAGAAAGGCTTGAGTAACGCCGTCCTTTATCCTTTATCCTTTTATCCAGCCATGGCATGTACGCAGCCACTGTATAGGACAGGTACGCATTCGGATTGCCTCCACGATGTCCCATAGAAGTAGAATGCGCGACGGGTTTGATTAACGCCATCCTCTATCCTGTACTTTTTATTATTGGTGTGCAATACAATTACTACAATTGGAAATTAAATGTTTAGAATGAAAAGCGGAAACGTGAAGTAAACAATAGTACTTATACACAACGTTTGAGGCAACTGTTACCTCTGCCATAAAAGGACAAAGTAGGCAGCTGAAACACATTTGAAACTCAAAATTTCCAGTAAATGTGAGCTGTTAAAAGATGAAGCATTGGCGACACAAGGTGAAGGCTTTTTTATGAACTATGGATTAAGAAACCTTTAATAATCTAAGAAGCATTTCTGCTCCAATCACCTGGTCAAGCTCTCAACAATTTTTTCTAAATTCTGATTACCACATTTTTCCTTAAATGACTTCAAATTATGATAACCAATTTCTATTTTTATTTTTCGTGTTTTTTGATGACTTTGGTTTGGAATTGTCTCGTCATCCTGCAAAAACTTACCAGGGAAGGGTGTCAGGCGTAGGTCTGAACAGGAGAAATCGATAGTACTTCGAGGATCTCCACCCTTCATATAGTAGAAAAACAGGTTTCCTCCTCTTCGTTGAGTCCTGGAACCCAGAGAGCTACGGGCCTTCGAATTTGGGGTACAGTATCGCACCGTCAGCGCGTGCCCACGTGCCCATGTGCGCGCTGATGTATAGGACATGGCGGAAGGCTGTGCGACAAGGTAACCGGTGGCTCAGCAGATTGAGAGGCTGCTTCACAGATGCTTGGTCAGATGTTCGACTCCCGTGCTATACACTGTTTTTGCATTTTCATCACCGCCGCCTCCTTTGCCATTTCTGCACATCTACTACACACTTATTTCATTCTAAGTTGTCAAATATGGATCAAATTGGTGCTCAACACGAAGTCTTGGCAAAAACGGTGACCGTGACCTTACCATTAATCACCTCTACCTGCTGTAACTTAACGTAATCCAGCGCAATACGGAAAAAAGTCAGATTCGTGATCAGCATCCCAAATGACTCCCCTGAGAGAAGTTTGGGCGAAATCGGTGGTGATGACCTCGACAGCCCTAGTCACTCGTACCTGCTGTATAACCCGTACTGCTGAAAAGTTACTGCTTAACATTCGCTGAAAAACACAAAAATATGTATAATTCAGAAAAAGTGAGTGAAGCACAGCTCACAGACCCTCATTTGACGATTTAGAGAGAAATAAATGTGTAGATATGTAGGGAATAAGCTGATTTAAGTTATCATCTGGGCACTATTGTACTTTCACGGCTCCAGAGGTCGAGGAGAGGTCGAAAAACTTTTTTCGCCCAAACCTCGCCCAGGGTGTTACTTAGGGTGCTGATCACGAATCTGGCATCCGTTTTTCAAATCTCGGCCGACTACAGTAGGTTGCGGTAGGTACGGGTGACGGTGCAATACTGTACCCCCAATTTCGAGGGTCAGTAGCACTTTGGGTTCAAGGACTCAGCAAAAACGGAATATGTTTTTCTACTACATATGTTTTTTTCTATTACAAGGATGGAGATTCTCGCAGTACTATCCATTTCCCCCGTTCAGACCTACGCCTGAGACCTTTCCCTGGTTAGGTTGCATGAAACAGCCAGAAGATATAGAGATTGTAAACTCTTCTAGTTTGCAGCTCTCCCGTTCAACATTGAATGCGTTCGCTGATTGCCTATGCAATTGTGTTGGGTTAAAGGACACAAGAATACTTAACAGTCTTAGTGTTTTTGTTGCCTGCGCCGACAACATGGCAACGAAACAAGTTCTGCTGTCCCTCTACAATAGACCTCGACCCCTTTCAACCACTTGCGCCACTTAATGCATTATACCTCAAACGCGTTTAGCCGTTCGTTTCTTCGATACTAGGCAACGCTTTTCTTCTCCTCAGGCATGGCATAATCAAATAACAGCATTTGCCTGTCGATGGTGTTTTTGTGGTTTTGTTTCCTTTTGGATTGCTCTATTACCTGGGTGGATAAGTTGTTTAGAAGGAACCAAACCGAACAATTCTAGAACTACTTTAGTTTTGGAACAGTGCAGGAAGAAGTTTAAAAAAACAATATTGAATAAAAATAATAAAATAGAAGATGCTTTGTTGTGTGCATAAAGTGCACGTTTCTTCATTCAACTAGGGCTAGATCGCAGCGCAACATCTTTATAACAGCTTACAACCGCGGCAGCAACGTTTTGAGGCTAAAGGAAGTTGACTTGAAGGGAATTCAATGTGTTAAGAATCATATCACAACGGCCTACAAGGATTAACGGCGAAGCTCCCAAGCTTTTAGCCATTGGGAATCCCGCCTGGCATTGTCGAACAGTGTGGACAAATCGGCTCGTTTCCCTTAGTTGATGGTTTGGGGTCGGCCTGTGGTTAGAGTAGCCTCGAACACCGCGAGTGCATTCCGGTCCGTTAACGTCGAAATCTTGGAACGTTGCTCTCCATCGTGAGTGAAAGAGGAGAGGGCACATTCTCCTGCACGTTTTTTCCAGCTGCGAAACCAGGTCAGATCCTCTGGACCAATGAGTCCTTATTTGCGCTATTCACTTCACTGAACTGCCTTACGATCAGAGAAGGCAGAGCCTTGACTCCAGAGAAAGAAGATGAAATGTCAACCTCTTTAAACGCTGAGGTTTCGCTCATTTGAACGAATCGTAACTTGTGAACCAGATCGCTTTGCTCCTCATAGGAAAACAAGGTGCTAGATTTGGTGCGAATCCAGGCCTAGATTCCTTTCTTGCTCTCCTTTGCAATATATGGAAAGTATGCATGCATGAAAGAAAATGATTACATATTTTTCACCGTCATGAAGCCGCTTAAACCGTTTCAGCGATCTGTTCTTTGAAGGCTTCTTTAAGCTTAACTGTTGCATCAACTTATTATTGAGCGCGTCGAAAGGTTCTCCTGATCATTCTTTTACCCTGTTTCAACTGTATGTGATTTTGATACCAAGAGGCAAAACCGTATGCCTCTTGGTGTCAAAAAATCACAAAAACAAGACCGTATCTATGTGTTTAATGAAGACATCCGGTAGAATACATGTTTCTATTTAACTTTCTGAAGCGGTTCCCACATCGATAACAGTACTCAAGGACCTTTCTAGTGGCATAAGTCATGCTTCAAAGTTTCTGATTAATTTGAAACACTTGCGTTATAAGATCGTTTTCTCAATTCGCACCTCACTCGACGATTCCCCCAGCAACTGAAGGTCCTTGGCAAAGCGTTCACCTGTATCACCTGTCGTCCCGTTGATCATCGAATTGCTCGAGCGGGTGCCTGCAGCGTCTCCATTCGTCCCTGTCGCGTGCCAGAGTGGTCCAATGGATCCTCCTCGCTCGAGGGACACGAAGAGCGTCATATCGGTCGTTCAGGGCTTTAACGAAAAAGTCCGACCAACGCGTTGGTGGGCGTCCTGGTGTTCTTTTGACATCCCGCGGAATCCAGTCGGTGGTGGCTCTCGTCCAGCGGGTGTCTGCGAAGCGCATTACGTGGCCGGCCCACCTAATTTTCGACAACTTGGCCCACGCGACAGCGTCTCTGATCTTCGAACGTCGGCGAAGCTCGGAACTCCGGAGGCCTTCTCTCACTTGCGTGAGTCGTGTCGCTCCGAGCATCGTCCTTTCGATTCCACGCTGGGCGACGCTGATCGCGTGTTCACCCTGCTTTTGTATAGCCCAGGTCTCTGAGGCGTATGTTAGGGCAGGAAGAACAGTGGAGTCGAATAGGTGGGCACGGAGTCGGACGTTCTTCGTCTTCTTCGCGACTTCTTCGACGCTCTTGAAAGCTCCCCAAGCCGCTCGTTTCCTCCTGCTCAGCTCTGGTGCTAGGTCGTTGGCCATGTTGACTTCGCGACCCAGATACACATAGCTGGAGCATTCGGAGATGTTCGTTCCGTTGAGCGAGAATGGGGCATCAGAAACCCATCCGTTCCTCATGAACATCGTCTTCGTAAGATTCAGCTGCAGTCCAACGTTCCCACATACACGATCGAAGTCGGCCAGCATTCGCTCCGCCTGGCTGATGCTCGGTGTTATGAGCACGATGTCGTCAGCGAAGCGAAGATGATGTAGTTGCCGGCCGTCGACCTTCACTCCCATGTCTTCCCATTCTAGTTCGCGCATGACGTTTTCGAGAGTGGCGCTGAAGAGCTTCGGGGATATGGTATCCCCCTGCCGAACCCCTCTCTTTACGTCGATGACGACGTTGTTGTAGAATGATGAGATCTTGGTCGTGAATCCACTGTACGCTCTCGAAGGACTCTGATGTACTGAGTAGGAACGCCCTGGGTGAGAAGGGCGTCGACGACCGCTTCAGTTTCGACAGAGTCGAATGCCTTCTTCAGGTCGACGAACGTAAGGCAAAGCGGCAGATTGTACTCTCGCGACACTTCGATGAGCTTCGTTATGGTGTGTATGTGGTCGATCGTGCTGAATCCTCTCCGAAATCCTGCTTGTTCGCATGGCTGTCCTTCGTCCAGCGTTCGGCCGATCCTATTCAGGATAACTCGGGTGAACAGCTTGTAGACTACGGACAGCAGGCAGATCGGGCGATAGTTGCCAATGTCGTGCACGTCTCCCTTCTTGTACAGCAAGACGGTCCTGCTTGTCTTCCACTGAGATGGAACCTTGCACTCCGACAGGTAACGTGTGAAGAGCTGCGCCAGGGTGTTGATGAGCGTAGGCGGGAGGTTCTTCAGGTGTTCGGGTCTGATCCTGTCGGGACCGGGTGCTGTACGTTTCTTCACCGACGAGATGGCGTGTCGGATCTCGGAAGGGAAAACAGAGGGGACGACGTATCCATCCTGCGGAAGATGGCATGGGGGCAGGTGGACGTGGCTATCGAAGAGATCGGAGTAGAAGTCGTGGATGACTTTCTCCATGGTCCTTCTGGAACAGGTGACGGTTCCGTCGGGACGTCGGAGAGCGGTCATATTGGTCTTGAAGTTAGCGAAGTCTTGGCGGATATTGCGTATGCTCAACCCTGCCTCTGCAGCTTCAGTCAACACTTCCGCCCTTCTCTCCTTAAGATCCTCCTTTATCGCCTCTCTGCATAGCTTCGCAAGCTCGGACGTCAGTTGCTAGTTGCCTGACGCTTGTGCTGCTCTACGCTGGCGTATCAGCTCGAGAGTTTCCGGAGACAAACGTCTCTTGGTGGTCTTCAAGCTCTCAGCTTCCTTAGCACTATCGTGGAGATGGTGCACGAAGCGGTCGTATTCCTCGTCGACGTTGTCCATGACGGCATCTTCCCAAAGGCCGGCAAGAGAGGTGTAGAGGTCCCAGTTGATGGTCGTTCTGGGACTCCTCTTCTTGAACTTCGCGGCCTTCTCTCCTTGACGCGAAAAGCGGAACCTTGCGCGAAGGAGGCGGTGGTCCGATCCCGTGTAGAACTTGGGGACAACGGAGACGTCGGTCAGGCAATACTTGCGGTTGAAGATGGTGTGGTCGATCTCGTTGTGGAACTGGCCACCGGGGGATTCCCAGGTCCATCGTAGGGAGGGAGGCTTCTGGAACTGCGAGTTTCCATGGATGGTCTTGGTCGACATGATAAACTCAGGCAGCCTTTCACCTTGCTCGTTCCACTCCAAACCGTGGGTTCCGATGTGAAGTTCTTCCGGCGACCTTCGTGGCCCGATCTTGGCGTTGAAGTCGCCGACGATCACCTTGTAGAAGGTGTGGTCTTCCTTATAGAACTGCGCCAGCTCCACGTAGAAGGCTTCGACCTCTTCGTCGTCGTAGTCGGATGTGGGGGCATACGCGACGAAAACAGTCAAAGCTGGCACAGAACCACATCGCTTCAGTCGCAGACGTCCGATTCGGCTTGTCAGAGACTCGTACGAATCGATGTTCATGGCCAAGTGCGTGTTGACGAGGACACCAACGCCGCCTACTCCCCTGCTGTCGCATGTTCCGAGGAACAGTTCTTCTCCGGAGTCGTAGGTGGCGTGTAGGGGGTGGTGTCTTCTCGTCTCGGTCAGTCCGATGACGTCGTACTTGATCTTCCTGGCTTGCATCATCAGGTCCTCGACGGATGCTTCCGATGCAAGCGTGCGGGCGTTGTAAGTACAGATCGTCATCCTAGTCCTTCTCAATTGGTCAGCCTGGTTAGGCCCTGAGATTTTAGCAGCCTCTCCGTACTCGTCCTTCCCATCGCTGCAGAAATGGGGGCTCTTTCGGGGTCAGGGGAATGAGGCCCTTTAGTGCTGCTGTTTTTGACTGGAGTACACACGGGTAGCTGCTAGTCGGGCTCTGTCGTGCGGGCGAAGAACTCCGGGCAGCCAGCCAGACTGCCCGAAGGGACGGGGCGAGACTTTTGAGGCGGCCTCGAATCGCCTTACGATGTACTCCCAGTCTCCCGAGTGCAAGCTTTTGGCCGGGCCGACACAGTTACAATCCGCACAGTCACGAACACATCCACGCACACTGTGCACGAACATGCCGCTCCCACGCACAAGGAACGCATCGACCCGACACAGCAGGAGCAATGAGTCCATCCCCTGCATCCCTCCTGCGTCTCTGGGCAGTACACGGTCGCATTTGGTTCGCGTTTAATTCCCCTATCCACCACCCGGGGACGTGGCCCTGCGACAAGCGGCCCGAGATCCCTCTTAACAGGAGAGCCCGAAAGCTCTCTATTGAGGGAGATCGTGGAGCAAAGCGTTAGCTCGGAATAATTTTAAAGTTGCTTAATGACAAGTGCGAACGAAGTGCTCTGCATCACGCTGGGCTGACCAATCTCCCGACATTTTCTGAGCGTCCATGGTCACAAACACCACCGAACTTCGCTTTTCTCAGTGCAAGGTGTTTTGTTTCGCCCGTCATGGTCGACCCTTTTAGCTCCCCCTAAAACGGACTTTATCAATCTCACGTCAAGGCGTAGTGCTTTCATTTTCTTGACATCAAATGTCAGTAATTTCTCGTTTTTGCTCGTTATGCTTTCAGGACTTGTCCATACAGCGCTTTTCACAACACATACACTAAGCGTGTAGGTCGGCTTTGCCTTGTGCTTATCACGTTATTTATAATTGTTCCATCCCCGTCCATCTATTCTCAGGTCATGCGCACTAAAGCAACTAATCTCCTATCCTAGGCTAATGGGTGGTTCAAGAATAATGCTTTCTACAAAGCCCAAAAACTCATGCCTTATAACTGTGTAGGTGTCGACTCGAGTTCAGTTCCTGGAGCAATTCCTTCGATTCGCGGGGAAAATACCATTTTTGCGCGCTTAGTTAATCGTATTGCATTCCCTTTAACATTATACTGTAACCTTACGGTATAATGTTGAAGGGAATGCATTTATTCACTCCTACAATTTCGTACATCTTAATTTCTCCCAAATGTTAGTTAAATGTATTTCTTTTTCATCTCGCGTTTAAACAAGCGTAACTGTGTAAACTGCTGATTGTTGTTAATCCCGCATTTACGAAGTCTAGAAGGATCCGCTCCCAAATTTCCCAAGTCCGATTCTCAAATTCTCTTTCTCCTCTGGTTGGCTTCAGTAATGCCTTTGGGCCCATTCCGCTATCACATAACTCTCTTCGAGTAGAACTCCCAGGACAGTTTCAGGAACGCATCAAGCGATTCGACTTCCACATTCCGAGCAACCGGTATAGTGTCTCCAGTCGGGGCGAGATCCCGATGTGATCGAGGCATCTAACCATAAAAAGCCTTTCGTCGCTCGCTCCATTAGACCCACATCCACCGAAGGACTGCTGCATCTGCTAAATCATCCGCATCAGGATACATCAATCGGCCAGTATATCTCATGCATTCACCGCCACACGTTACTTCACTAATCTCTTCGAGTGCCGGAAGCTGCCTGACTTTTGCTACATTACGTGTGCGAATCATTTCCTCGTCTCACTCATATCTTCAGCGAGTCTTGGGAATCTGACATTTCTACTCTGGGCGGAACCCAGCACCCTTTCGCCTCAGTTATGTCTTTACAACAGTAGGTCTAACCTGAATCCCCGTCATTACATCAAATTTCTTACCCCTTTTCACGTTTTTCTTCTTCTTCATGTTTCGACCCAGTGAAGTGGTTGACTTCTCATTTTTTGTTTACCTAAGAAATTTCATTCATTTTCTTCTCATCACTAGTCCATTATTTACTTCAAATCACGACACTTTTTTTATTTTTTCCACTTATTCCTCCTATCGCAATGTAATTTAACTTGCTGCGTAGTTGTGCCGTGAGCTATATCTCGTTGGATTTCTTAAGATGCCACCAGGTAGCACTTCTACGCCATAATTTTGAATTACAGCTTCTCCTTCAATCGAATGGACCCACTGCGCCACTCTGGCACCTGACAAGGATGGATTTGTTTTGGTAGCATCTGCAACAGCATCTATCAACAAATCGCAGGTTCACGGGTTTCCAGGTGACAGAAAAGCTAACAACAAATATAAGGTCGATGGTTTACTACAATATTTATCTCTATTCACATTCTCTGTTAAAGCAAATAACTACTAGAAGACGAACCGTACATCGCCATATCCTGCATTGAACCTCTTTGTCACCAAAAGTGTATTGCTTGTGTATTATTCGATTACCGCTTTGACTAAATTTTTAAGTAAATTTCGCCGTAAAAACTAGCTTGCGCAACGAATTGAGAAGAATGACGCACTCTTTCTAAAAGCATCAGAACCGGGGTACTTTGAGGTTACCATCTCCGATTCTACGACTGAGCAACAAGTAAGCCTGTTCACGTGTTTCTAAATAGATGCAACTTCCTTGGGGACGGGGAAATTGTCGTTGAGATATGCCTTCACTAAAACAAAGAGAAGGGTTCATCTCTTCAATGCATGCTAGATCCTTGGACTCTGCTGAAGTGCTACTTCACTTGGCGGTAACCGCATACGTCTGCTTGTTACACTGCTCAGGGCACCCTACCTGTACAAAACTAGCGCTCAAAACACAAGGAAGAGCTCCTTATTTCACAAGCGAGCACGACGTGCTTCTCAGAAAAATGCTTTCCGTTAGGCATTCTCTCATTCAAGCATTAGCAACTTGTCGAGTTTCCTGATAATTGAAGTGACTTGATTGCATTTGAAGAACGCTAGTTTTCTCTATCTATTCATTTCATGATAAGGATCTACCTCGACTTAAGCACTATCCTTTACTATTCAGTAGCCTGCTTCTGGTATCTTCTTCGTACGAGGTCGTTGCAAATCACCGCTATCCTGCCATCTTTTGTGCTGAGCACTGTATGCTGAAACTTCCACTCTTTAATGGGCTTGAATACTTCTTCCATTAGGTATAAATAAAAATATGTTTAAAAATCGTGTTTGGTGCCAGGAAACCCGCCAGAAGGGAAGCCATGCCTTCCATTCGTGCACAGGGTTCCAATCCATTATTAGTGATTTGGGTAAAGGCACCCCATTCTCTACATTAAAGGGAAATCTTTGCCACTCCTGGAGATTGTTTCCTTTAAATCCCGTCTTTTAGTTTGTACTATTTAGCATAAAACTATTCATGGATGAGCAGTAACGTAATCGGAAAAGGCGTCTGCTGTCGCTGCTTCTCGCATTTTGATTTGTGGCTTGAGTTCCACTTGACCAACCAAGTCTGCCCGTCCATCCGGGTCGGAGAATTGGAGCAATACAAGTTCGGGATTGATTTTGGCTTGCCTATCAGATGGCTAACGTAAGTCACTGTACAGGCCAAATACGCATTAAAATTCAAAGCATCCACGCTATCCCATAGAAGTGGAATGAACGGCGCATCACACAAAAGGACTGATTAACGCTGTTTTAGATGCCCGATTTTTACGTTTTTACTTTACCTGTAGAACAGGAGGTTTGAAAGAGTTCTGCCCAAAATTACTGTACACCTGATCTCAAAAATGAGGTGTGCGGCTAGGTCGGCCAACACTTCACCAAACACCCCTACCCTTCATGTTCCTTTTCAACGACTTCTGGCTTCCCACGATCTCGTTCAATTGACCACCTCAGGAGCTAGATCACCCGACGTCGGCACAAAAACCCTCAGGAAACCGCTTCAGTGATCTGATTAGCGGCTTGGAAGCCGGCCTGCCTGACCTCTTGGCCAATCAGCCGCCGGGAATGTTTGGTGTTTTCGATTAATAAGATTTAGTGGCTGTTTCGTACCGCTTTACGAGCGCGACCTGCTTGTGAGGAGGGCGGCTGTCGCGAAACGCAATTATTCGCCGCCCTTTGATGCACCGGCCACCGTCGCCGCCAGAGGTACTGTCCGGAGTGGCCGCCGCCTGCCTTCCGGTACCGTCGCGCCGTTATCTGAATTCCTTCAGGAGGTGTTCTTAGGGAAAGTCGCCGACAATTTATTCCCATGTGAGATTAGAGGACCGCCGTCTAGCCGGCGAGCGAGCTTTGTGCACTGGTGCTTGATAAGAACGCCGAGAGACCTTCGGATCATTGAGGGCTACACATTTGTCTTCTTCCTACCGAGGAGCTTCAATCACATTACAATCAATGTCGCTAAAGGTTTTCTTTAGATAATATCGCTGAATGAGAGAAAAAAAACGTGAAGGCCACTGCATCTCTTTCGACGAACGGTTTGCCAAGGCCCCTATTCTTCTTCGGATCGTCGGTATCCGCACTTGCTCTTAGCTCTGAGTTATTTTGAGTTCTTTCCATCCTCACATACTTTGCCTGCTGTAGAATAGAGAACTTTCTTCGGTAAAGAACTGATAGAGAACGCTCATTCACTGACCGACAGGTTGCGTGGTAACGCATTCTCGACACCGTAGCAGTGCAGCATCATATCTCTGAAGACGTCTATGTCTGAATGTGTGATCTAGAAAAGTAGTCGACTGATAACCAAAAATTGGAAAGGATAATCAGCTCAAACATGCGTCAGGAATAAGGCCCATTGAACTTTCTCTTCTGCCACTCGAGAAACTAAACGCTACCGTATTCAAGAAAGGTGGTGGAGCAAATATCGTTTTATGCGGTCTTGCTTTGAAATGTTGCTCTTGGTTTCCGAAGAGATGAGATTTTTAGCCGCTCACGATTGTTCTGATGACTGTCTACAAATGTAAGAGTAGTATAACAATCTGCCGTTTGTACTTCTTTCTCTCTTTCAACGAGTGCGATAAAAAACTATGTAGAAAACCGGAACGTTAGAGAAGACATATGACAAGCTTTCAGCGAAACTCACTCATCGAGATTTTCCCCTTTCTAAAAGAGATAACTGACATCCGATGCATTGACAGTTGCAGTGGAACATGAAGCTAACCTCTGCCAAAATCTTTTGAAATATCCATGAATTATTTCGGAAATTTAAAACTTTCGATTTAATGCTCCCAAATAGTTCAGTTTTGTATATCAAACTTGAGGCTGAAAATTTGCTGATAATATACTTAGAATACAAAGGAAGGGTTAATTGAAGACAAAAACGTGTTGTGGGGTGGGTTGTTCAGTTCCTACGCATGGATTCCTGTCTCAGCGTCACCTTACGAATACAGTATCATAATAATCGTCTTATATGTCATCGAGACACTTAGAGAACAAGTTCGAATAAACAAAAAACGGTGATTTTTTTGAGTTGAATTAGCTCCTTGTGAACAGTGATGAGTTTTCAGATAGGGGTCTTGTTAGGGTTCTCAATTATTGTTGCAGTATCCACGCTAGGGGATAGTTCAGTGTTGAACAATCGCCCGGGATGCGTTATGCACTCTTCCTTTATGTGTCACCAGCGTCCGTCGCCGGCTTCGCCGGCGCCGTACGCTGGACGTGCGGGCCACGCCATGCTTGCCGGCTTCGCCGGCTTCGGGTGTGGCGGGCCACGCTAGGAACGTAGTCCAAAAGTAGCTGGGGCTGATTTCTCAGCCAGCGTCCGTCGCCGGCTTCGCCGGCGCCGTACGCTGGACGTGCGGGCCACGCCAGGCTTGCCGGCTTCGCCGGCTTCGGGTGTGGCGGGCCACGCTAGGAACGTAGTCCAAACGTAGCTGGGGCTGATTTCTCAGCCAGCGTCCGTCGCCGGCTTGGCCGGCGCCGTACGCTGGACGTGCGGTCCACGCCAGGCTTGCCGGCCGCCGGCTACGGGTGTGGCGGGCCACGCTAGGAACGTAGCCGAAACATAGTTTGGGATGCTTCTTCAGCCAGGGACTCTCGCCGGCTTCGTCGGCGCCGTACGCTGGACGTGCGGGCCACGTCAGGCTTGCTGGCTTCGCCGGCGCAGTACGCTGGACGTGCGAGTCACGCCAGGCTTGCCGGCTTCGAGTATGGCAGGCCACGCTGGGGAACGTAGTCCAAACGTAGCTAGGGATGATTCCTCAGCCAGCGTTCGTCGCCGGCGCCGTACGCTGGACGTGCGGGCCACGCCAGGCTTGCCGGCTTCGCCGGCTTCGGGTGTGGCGGGCCACGCTAGGGACGTAGCCCAAACATAGTTTGGGATGCTTCTTCAGCCAGGGTCTCTCACCGGCTTCGCCGGCGCCGTAGGCTGGACGTGCGGGCCACGTCAGGCTTGCCGGATTCGCCGGCTTCGGGTATGGCGGGCCACGCTAGGAGCGTAGTCCATACGTAGCTAGTGATGATTCCTCAGCCAGCGTTCGTCGCCGGCGCCGTACGCTGGACGTGCGGGCCACGCCAGGCTTGCCGGCTTCGGGTGTGGCGGGTCACGCTAGGAATGTAGTCCATAGCATGTGCATAGATTGAAACAGAAATGAAAATGGGTGAGGAAAAGGTCAGCTGCAGTGTGAAAATACAGACGAAAATGGAGTAAGGGACGGATGCGAAAAGAAGTGAAAATGGAGGGTGAAGGTCAATGAACCCGTACCGAGAGCAATCGCACAATGTTCTCTGCTTTGCATCCCTTTGGCAGTCTGCTCATAAACACATTAGATGGGATCAACATGCCACCATCGACAGTTCATGCGCCGTCAGCAGTAAACATCCTCGGAAGCGGTGGGCGCAGCGGACGCGGCGGACCTAGCGCAGCTGACGCGGCGGACTTAGCGCGGCAGACCCGGCGGGCGCAGCGGACGCGGCGGACTTATCGCGGCGGACGCGGCGGACGTGGCAAGCTTCAGCGCAGCCGACGCAGCGAACGCAGCGGATGCGGCAGACGTAGCGGACGTAGCGGACGCAGCCGACGCAGCCGACGCAGCCGACGCAGCCGACGCAGCCGACGCAGCGAACGCAGCGGACGCGGCGGGCTTCATCGCAGCGTGCGCGGCCGGCTTCACATAAGAGTGCATGTTGGCTTCACGTAAGAGTGCACATTGGCTTCACATAAGAGTGCAAACATGTCGTCGGACAGTGACTCATGCCTCTCTCGATTATATATGGTAATAATGATGATTTGAAAGAACTGAACTCGTAATCGCTCTAGATAGACTGACTTTCGAAGATGAGTTGCTTTACGAGCTGATCAAGGCGTAGTTCAATACTCCTACTCAGCCTTTGCAGCTATTAGCCAACTCCGAACAAATGCAAAGCACTGACGCTGACCAATTTTGCACCTCAACCTTTTGTTTTGTTTTAGTTTTCTCTAATGCTTTCTTTTCTTTTCATTTTTTTTCTGCATTTTAACATTGATTCTTCTGGCCCTAAGATCGGCTCCATCAGCAGAATATCTCAGAATCTTTAGAAGGTGAAAGTTTGCTGCGTTATGGCTGCATAAAGAAACGAAGAAGAAAGCACTTAAGACACATGAAGACTCTTTGCAGCAACCATGTGTAACTATAGACTTAAAGAGCGAAATTTCGAATATTGGGTGTCGTATTAGTTTGCTTTCAGCGCGCGTTCACAATACCATTGAACCATCCATATTTGTGGTTTTTGCGGTCTCACTACATAAATCTGTAGGTTTACGTCATGAAAAAATACGTCTTGAGCAATTTTTATTTCGAACTATCGACACAACTGTGATTTGCTTTGATTTTCATGCACAACTTTTAAGTAAGACATTCAGATGTTTGGAGCCAGCTGAAACAGACACCGGCTCTCGTCTGCACTTTGACTCGATTTAAGGTTCGTCTTTAGCGCCAGCACCTAAGCTCACCTAAGCTCTGCGCATCTTCTGAGTGGATTGGCATCGCGCTTTCTTTTCTGAGGATGAAACAGTGACCTCTCTATCAGCAGCAATTCAATGTATAGACGAAGCACGGGTTCCTCGGCCAGAAGTCTGGCCTTTTCGAAAAAAATGTTGTCCCTTTGTATTTTTACTTCAAAATGAATGTCATGATCTATCCAAGCAACTTCTCGATTCACTTAGCCTTTAAACTTGGAAAGGCCCTTTGACAGCAATTCTGGGCAATTCTTCTGCTCACGTTCTGTTTACCATTTACCGTAGTGGTGGTTCTTTTTGCGTAATCTCCTGTAAGCATTCGAGCGTCAAATTAATTCAAATCGCGCCGAGGCGACAAAGGGATAGATTGCTGGGAATTGGCCGTTGCTGTTGACGTCTTCTCCCCTCCTGAGGACGGTTCGGCATATAAACTCGATTCCAGCTTATATTATAATCCTGCTTCTCACACTTTCCTGTTCACACCCAGGCTATTGGAAGCAAATCTGAACTGCTAACTTCTAGCTTGTAAAGTGTTTGTGATAAATTGAAGTCTTAAGAAATAACTGCCTCCCAACAAAGAATTATGCTCTCAAAATCAATGTGAACGTCTACTTCAAAGTTTCATAAATAGGAAATCTAGCTCGCAAAGTAACGATGAAGGGTCTAGAATGAAGGTCGGCATTAGTCATTTTCTTTGTGGGATGCCACCGTCGTTTTACTCCTACATGGAAATAAAATGAATTTTGAATTCCTGTTCCTGAATTCCTGAATGAATTCCTGAATGCCTGTTTTGCCTATGCAGTGACCTGCGGTGGCCAACCCGTAGACAAGTCAGTGTCTTTTTATTCCCAGACGGGTCTGGTATGATTAGATGACTCCAGAGGATCCGAAGACTCCGTTGGCATGGGAGGAAATCCGAACCAGGAACTTTGAATCGGAGAACACGCGGCTGCCAACTCCACCCACGAAGCGCGCTGTAAGTGGCAAAAATTTTGAGCCATAGCCATCTTTGAAGATTCTCCGTGAATTCCCCCACCTACACATATCGGCGCTGCCGCTTTCTAAGTCGAGACCTCGTCGCCTTCCAGGGATAGATAGGAAAAGAAAATAATGCCTCTGGAAATTTATGGCTATCGCAACCCAAAGTCTCGGAAATCCAAATAGCCAAGGAGGCCTCAAACAACAGAAAAAGGTGCAATTTATCCAACTGCATTGCGCTTTCCGGAACACATGGCTGGCGAGAGCCAACGCCAAGCGGCGGTGTCACCGCCACTCGACCATAAACGCCCAGATGCGCTCTTCCGGCGGTGTTCTGCGAAGCCCGACTCGCTCCGCAGAAGAACGCCATTCTCCGATGATTTACGTCTTCAGCGGTAGCGCCCACCGACTGGGTGGTGCTTAGCGTGCTGCCGGAACGTCGAACTTCAAACGACTTCTTTACGATGGCACGGGATATTCGCCGGACGTGCGCGTCCGATGGAGAGCGTCACACGCATTCCCATGCGCTCTCAGAGCCTCCTCGCCGGTGCGCTATCGCGAAAAGCTATCCTCTGAACGCCCATTTTCAAGGCGATTTATGGCCTTAGATCCGATCGGAACTTGCCTCCCATTATAGCCGTTCCTCCTCTGTTCAGGCACGCTAAATGGAGAACTGGTGACTTCCGACTCAAGCTTTCTCCAGCCAAGAAGTTTCGAAGCCTGCAGCACAAATTCTATCTAAGCCCGTCGGAGCTACCATCTCCTCTCTCTCTTGCCGATTAGCCCAGACCCAGATGACTTGCAGCCACATTGTTCTCTCTGAACCACAGCTTTCTCCGCTTCGTCTGACAGTTGTAAATCTAATTTAGACGAAAAACGCCATTGTTCCGCACTTGCTTCTGTCCATCACGTAACATATGTTAGCAATTCAGAAGTTGAGGGAAATCGCCCAATTGCTTATCGCTCGCTCCCTCCTCTCATACAGTTCGCCGTTCCCATTTCTGAAAATTCTACGCAATTTCGCGGAAGATTTAGAACTACTAGAGCTCCTTCATTCTGCGAATTTGCCAGCCACCTCCACTTCGAATTAATTAGATGTGGGTCTCTTCTGAGTCTGCACTTTTCCTAAAGCAAGCAGGCAGAAACTTCTGCCTTATTTGTCTCTCTAAGAAAGGCGTGACGATGTGATCGTGTTTCTAGCTGCTTGTTCTTTCTTCTTATGCGAATGGACGTCAATTTCCTGGTATAATGAAGGCTTGCTCGTATAACCAGGGCCTCTCGCAGTCTGCTTACCACTAATTCACCTGCGGGAGGGGGGGGGGGGGGAATGTAGTGAATTCGAAAGGAGGCTCAGAGTGTGTGAAAATTATCTCCAAGCCAATGAGTCGACAATTTCTGAAGGGATCCAATTAATGAAAACAAGAAATTCCCAAAAAATACAGGAGCTTTGCCAGAATGCCGTGTATTTTCTCCCTTTATGGCTGGTTTCTTAGCAGTACACATGAGAGCACTCCGTATGAGCAGCCCACCTCGTACAATCGCGAGTCTAATTCAGGCTCTGCAGCAGGGGTGCACACAAAATTCTGTGCCTTAAATTTTTTAACGAAATTGTTCAACGGAAAATCTTGTTAAGTTTTCGGTAAATTGTTGAATATCGTTAAAAAATACAACTAGCTGCAAACCAATATTTCAAGTGAAAAAATCAAGGAAAACTTTATACGTTTCAACTTCAAGAGGTCAAAAGCTAAAGTTCATGAAATGAAACACGGCAATGTAAAATAAACAATTCAACAGCAACGAACGCAAAAAATAAACAAGCTTTCAGCAACAAGTTATCTACAGGATGGGACAAGAACCGGTATGGAGTTATCACTGATGATCACAGGCAAGGCAGCATAAAATGTGCGATCAGGCAGAACCCGAAGTTCACATTTTCCTAGTTCTTTGCGAAACCGTTTTGTGTGACGCGTGTGTGTTCTGCGAGAAAGAAAACCCTCAAACCTTTTTTTGTTTTTTTTTCCGAGACGTGTGACACGTCATCGTGTCACACGATCTCACACTGCCGAAAAGGTGTGACATGTCGTCAACGTGTTAACGTTTAGGGAAAGTAGGTTTCCTAATTTTTGTTATTAGCGTTTTTCTAAATCGTTTAAAATTGGTTCAGCGGCCGAAAACATTCTCTCTGTCCCGACTTTTCAGGTCGTGGGCAAAAGTTTTCTGGGATAAGCAGCTCCAAGTGAGGATAGGCATATCTTACTACGAGGTTAGACCAATATCTTTGTGGATTCGTTGACGTGACTGGGGTAACGGCGCAGAAATTTTCAGCTCCAAAATGCATTAAACGATAAGGATGAAGAACTTTATTACTCAATCATTTTTTTTTGGATGCCGCCCTGCGCCTACCTCTACGGGATGTCGTGGAGGCGAATTGAACACGTATTTGGCCATGCAATGACTTTCCGTGGCCAGCCGGTAAAGAAGTTAGCACTGTATCCTTCCCAGACAAGTCTGGTGCCAATTATCGGACTCCGGAGGGGTGGAAGGCTTCGTTGGCCTGGGCGGGAAACTCGAACCAGGAACCTGGTATCGGTTGCACGCGACAGCCGGCACATCGTCCGACTGAACTACACGCACCCCGGAAACGCTCCTGAAGCATTAATAAAGACTAGGATGTGATAGACTCACTATGAAAAAAGACCGTTAAAAACTCCGTTAAATTTCTAAAAATTTTCGTTAACCGTTAATCTAGATTTTAACGAAAAACGCCTTTAATTCTTTAAATTCATTAAACCGTTAGCCGTTAAATGTGCACCCTTGCTCTGCAGATGTACATTTAATTGCCTTGTCGATGTCACCAAAAAGTCGAATATGTGGCGCATTATTATTTAGGAATTGTTTGCTCTGTCCCTCAACATTGATTCTAATGATATGCAAATGAAAACAGACATGAGGCGACTTCTCACTGCGTAGCGTTAATAATAGTTATTAATCTCTGTTAAGCTCCAAGAAGCTTTCTGATAGGGTACCAAATTATACGTGTCTGTCCATGCAGTATCTAGTTATCACTACTTGTTGTCCTATTTATTAGCATGTTCCCTCTTGTTTGTTTTTTGTTGTTGTTTTAACCTTTCACGATTTTTTCACTTACAAAATAAATAAATAGCATTACTAATAGTTCCTTGGCATTGTAAGACGTGTTCAACTCGAAAGCCCAATTCTGATAATTCATTCTTCTGGTAATGGGAATGAGAATCGTCTACTGCGTCATTTACGAATTGCATTTAGTATGTCCATCCTTTTTTATAGATGTTTCAATATATTGTAATACCACTATTGGAACAATTTTGTAGAGGGCGAGCGCAGGTCTGGCCAATAATGAGAGTTATTAGAGCGGTGATGACCTGTTTCCATTCCAAAGCCTCGCAACTATCCCACTTTGGACCCAAGAACACTCCGAAACCACTACGTCTTCAACTGGCGGTCCATGCACCTTTATTCTGACTCGATGCCACCCACGAGCACTCGTTATCAGCGAATGTCCAGTGATGTAATGACCCACCGGCGTCCCACCGATGATTTCCTAGCCTATCAACGGCGGTCTACCCCTTTGATGGGCAGCCATTTTACGAGTTTGCGAGCAGCCAAAGAGATAACCGCGTTTTGACATGCATTCTGCTATTGTTTGCTTGGATAGCTCTGCCTCAGATAAGCGCATTTTAAAATAAACTGAAAAAGACACGATTCATAATCGAAGAGGGAATGCTTTCAAGGTCTTGCCTATGCGTTCTACCGCATCATTTCTTTAAAGCTGCCTCTGTTCACAGACCCAACTTCATATTCTTTTTCGTTCATTAACGTTACCTCTGCCTACGATCGTAGTGCACTTGCAAGCGAGAAATTGCAGCTTAATCTACAATTTGCGGGAGCATCTCCATCTCCCGAAGTCCTGATGCCAGAAAAGTTCGCGTAGATAACCGTGGCCTATACTCAACAGTTCTAGCCCTCTTGCACGTCATAAATCTGCTACTCCTATCTACCGTAATAATCCAAGGGCTTACGTTGGCGATTGCGTCGAAACGACCGTGTTATCACGCCCTCTGTTCATGATCATGCACTCCAAACAACGATGTGCGTAGCGATGATGACGGTGGCCAGATATACGACGATCTGATAGTAAAAGTCGTATAAGCAGGGTTAATCATACGCTTAGGTGGACGGTAGACCATAAATATCGCCGCAGATAAGGGGTGATGGCAGTAAACCACAACGAGCGAAGCGTGTGCGACCTCTTGGTGGAGAGCTAAAGGTCGAGGATTCCGGAACACGTGCATGGCGAGAACTTCAGCGTGGGTCCACTAGTGAATCTCTTCCGGCTACGCCTACTTTTTTAGATTCCACTTCTAGATTCCATGCGAAACGCTAGGGGCGCTAAACTGCATGTTGTTTGTTGATTTTAATTTTGCGTTCATTTCGAACGAATTTTGAAAAGGTTTGATTAATTACACCAGAAGCCTACTTGTAGAGGTTAGCTACTCTCTTTGTTCAAAGCTTCCTATTGTTTCCATAGGCAACAAATATCTGGGATTGAATGCTGAAGTCTTGGTCGAAGGTATTTGATTTATGCATTGCTCACAGACTACTACTCAATTCAGGTCTTTATGCACCAAAAAAAATTTACGAAAAAATTTTATTTCACTGCCTCCAAAACTAGAGGGCCGCTTTTTAATGTTAGCTTTAAGCAACCCAAAACCCGGGTGTGTGCGCAGTCCTTGTTGTCAGAACAGGTAGCGCCTACCTTAGAGTCGCCAAGAATTTCGCACCTATATTGGGTCCGAAACAGTCTAGGAGAAGGGTGGTCAACATGTTACAGCAAAGAGATACCCGTAGTATCTCTTTGCTTTTAATGGGGCCACTCGTTTTCTCTGACTCGAGTTATGTGCTGTTATATTTGCCTCGTACTAATTCGCTGTTTTTCATCAGACACCACTGTTTTGTTGTTTTCTTTGAACACTTCCTTTATGCGAACGTAATAAGCACAATACCTAAATTGCGTTCCTAGCACCTCCCGGAATAATGACCTGTGATGTATTGAAAGAATGGCATCTAGATGTCAATAGAACTCTGCTGGCATTCAAATCCATAAAAGCAAGAACCTTCAGATGCGCGTGAGAGGATAAAACCCTAAAAACTACAAGACAACTGATCCAGGCCGGTTCGAGACTTTGAATTCCTACCGGTCTCGTAAGAGTCTTTCAAGTTACAACCCTGAAAATGCTGGAACAGATAGCACTGTTCTACTTTCAACCCATGCAATTCCATTTTTCCTTATCGTCGAGAGCCCAATAAAGGACGGCGTTAGTCAATCCTGGGATGCACCACGCATTCTATTTATTATAGTATATTATCCTTCTTCAGGATACCATAAAGGCGACTCTGATGCGTATTTGGCCCATAAATTAACAAAAACCAGAACAAAATTATAAAACAATTACGTAAACTTTGAGTAATTAAATTACTTATACTATATTCTCACGCTACGACTACCCATTGGTTCAAGCTCCTTGTACTTGAGCTTTTGAATGGCCGGACAACACTGAAAAATTACAGAATGCAGCGCATAGTGATACTACGTTTCTCATCCCTGTTCCGCGTTAGATTGTTGCAGTTGTAAAAGATTACTTGTTCATTATCTCCTCGTTTGAGCGCACTTAAGGTGCAGTTATAAATAAATAAATAAATAAATAATGTGACTTGGCGGCGGGCAGAAAATGGATAAGTCAGTGTTTTATTCTTTCCAGACAGAGCTGGTAGTAGTTCGCCGACTGAGGAGGGATGGATGGCTTGTGTGGCCTGGGCCTAACCTGAAACAAGGGCCTTAATTCGCGAGATACACGCGACAGCCGGCCCACTCTCCGACTGCGCCACAGCGCTCGCTTAGATTACACATAGAAGTGGGAGACGCGCAAATTTGGAATCCTCGAGCACTTACTGGCTATAGCGCAGTGCTGGGGGTGCCACGCATCCGCTCCAAACTGCCAGCGCTGGATGCATTCCTGAGCATCCATCCAACGTGGAACAGCAGATTCGAGTGACGGAGCGTGGCTCCCTTCATAAGTATCTAAACTGGAACGCCAAATCAGTAAATGCGATCAATACGATTCGACTTTGTCCACTTTTGTATTCAAAGCCAAAGAGAGGGGCATCAAGCAAAATTTCTATCTTTGAATGGTTTCGTGAACGAAAGATTTTTTATACATAGTTCTGTGCCAGGACCACGTAGTTTGGAATATTCTTAAGCGGTCAAGGTAAATATCGAAGTTAAGCTTTCAGAGGACGGAGTTACACTTTTGCCGTAATCCGTGCGAAACAAAAAAAATAATCCGAACGCAGCCTTCCGAACGAGCAAAGAAATTTTGCACAAGGACACTGACGGCTCGAGCTTTACGCTATAGTGGAATGCGAACGTTTTGGAAAGAACGTTATATGCAACCTGCAGTTATCTATAAATATTTGGGGGTATGTCTTTTACAGACCGTAGGATTTTTATCAGGTCTGATTTTTTGTTTTTATTTTTAATCAGTTTCAAAAACTGGGCTGACATTAGATGAAGCCAAGCAAGCTTCCTGCTTTG
This sequence comes from Heligmosomoides polygyrus polygyrus, assembly GCA_947396885.1. Classification (NCBI taxonomy): domain Eukaryota; kingdom Metazoa; phylum Nematoda; class Chromadorea; order Rhabditida; family Heligmosomidae; genus Heligmosomoides; species Heligmosomoides polygyrus. Next base: position 73,594,526 of record OX377202.1, on the reverse strand, counting down.
TTGCCATCCTTTCCTCCTTTCCTGTCAACCAATCCTTGCTTCGGCGACGAGTTAACCGATTTGAATGTGAACCCCGGTTGGACACCTCTTCCAGCGGCCACATCCGACCATATCCGTGATCCCGACCGTTTCGAAGAATTGTCGCCGAATTCACAGCCACTAAACGCGTGTCACGCAATAGCCGCGAGGCTCCAAAGATGTCCGACGGTCATTGTCGGCGGACCCGACTGGCCCCATAAAATACCGTCCACGTGGGAGCGCCGCTCGGCGCCCAGATGGCGTTACTTGAAAGCGGTGCTCGTCATGCGAAAATCGGCGACTCTCACGCACACCTCAGACTCTAATTACCGATTCCACGATCGCACCCGTGCCTAAAGGCAAAAACACAGCCTGCCACAACTCGTCGTGTCGGCGCTCCTCAGGAGTTTTGATGACAAGGACGAGCAACTGCAGAAGACCTGCCCCTCCTAGGTGGGAACAGAGCCGCCTTCCACTCATTCTTGCTTTTCTGTCATAATCATTGAGTGGCGTCTTTCGCTTCACTACTCACCGGTAATAGTGGACTCTCGAAAATTCGACGGCAAAACAAAGCAAAAGCTGCCCACAGGGGAGCCTGCTTCACGCAATTTTTGAGATCTGCTAAATCCTTCTGAACTTCAGTAGGTTTTCGTATTCCAGGATCTGGTTAAAAAATGTTCACCTTACCATCTCTGCCGTTTACTTTCGCATTTAACTTTATCGTTTCTCAGTACCTTCTATTGAACAAAAAATTAACGGTGCGCTTCTAAATTCACCAATTCTTCTTCGATCTTCTAGAACAAGAATCTTATGCTACTATAGGATCCTGTAGTCTAACAACTTCTTTTGTTTCTAAACTCAGTCAGTAGATGTCAGTAGCCTCTATTAACGAAGACGAGTGGAAGCGAGTCCTAGCCTGCAGAATTATCCTACTCCATCTAACATGCATAGAACATTACATATCAATGCCCCTCTCAATGAAATGATAAAGAACAAAAGAGGGAGATCGGCGATAATCTGTTTGTTGGGATCAAAACGTACGTACCTACCATCAGGCCTATGTATACTTCGGCGACGCTGTTGTTGGCGACGTCGGCGGCAGTGTTGAGCGGGTGCAACGCAGTGCGTAGCACCCCGCGCAACACTGTCGCCGACGTCGCCGATAACAGCGTCGCCAAAGTATAACATAGGCCTTAGGCGGCATATAGCGGAGACAATTTGAGCGCTCACTTGCCCACACGCATCCCTATAGGGAAAAACCATTTTCTTCTCCTCAAAGAATCCTGGTGTCAACGCACCGACAAGGGTATGATTGGCCTGCATTGGGCCTGAACCATTAAGTGAGAAGAGGAGCAGGTAAGAGCCAAGGCCGGCTGATATACGTGGACGCTACTAATGTGATGATACACTTCTAAACGCTTGGTGGCAGCTCTTCAAGAGCGAAACAACGGAGCTCCTGCCTGGTAGTGTGACAATGACGGAAGCAGACCGGTAAGGTCTGCCTGAAAGCGTCATTCGTTGGCGCAACAAAATAGTGTTCTCCTATCATTCTATTATGATTTCGCACGGTTATGCTAGAGTTACCTGATGTTTAATATCGATTACATATGCAGCTGAAACTGTTAAGCTGTCACTATGGTACATCAAGCATTTTATTTCTTCTAGTCGCACTCGCATACGACGTGGTGTCCAATCTTCACTTCTACCATTACTGCCGACTGCCGTCTGTGCCAACATCCCTGTGTTTATTTTCAGATAGTGTTGAAGATGTCAGATTTTGATGGTGATCCACCACGACGGTAAGCCGGTAGAAGAACGAGTACTACCTTTTTTTAACAGAAAAAGAAATTTAAAACTTATAAAACCAGATCTGTCTGCAAATTATCGAACGTGTACCTCAACTTCAATTCGTAAGTTAAGTTCTTTCACGATGTAAACGTAATAAAACTCTCCATAGCATTACAACTGTTTGAATAGGCTTCTTAAAGTGCGTGACATAAAGTTACACCCTTTAGTTCTGCACAAAGTAGGAAATTCAACAACTCTATTCTGTGAGAAATTCGTACCCAAGAGTTGGTTTACTTTCTTTTCTCACTTCTAACGATAAGTGGCATATGACCTCGATGACTTCTTTGCTGTTCTCTATTCGGGTTCAGCGACGGAAGCGGTGGAGGCAAACGTCGTTACAGGCCATGCACTTATCCCACTTCCAACCTTGTGCTTCAATGTATCTGTGTATAAAAGATATTATACTGTGGCTATGCGGACATATTGTGAAGCTTCCTCCCAACCGTCGGCCTAGTTCAAAAGGCTCCATAAACGACGTGGATCAGTGTAAACGTGCTGCGCAGGTGAATATAGCACAATGCAAAGGTCACCAAGCACACCGCGGTTATGACTCATGAACTTTCCGAAAGGCTAAAGACGCCCGTGGAAGAACGTCGCTTCATAGCACTTGTTTATGCGAGCAGACATGCCCCTATTTCCCATCACAAGCCGGCAAGCCAATGTTGGGCACTCCTCTCCAGTTGCCCTGAAATGTCCTCGAACACATGTATTTTTTCACCAGTGGAGACTTGAATTTTTCTTGAGACAGTGAAAAAGTGATCCAATCTCAATGGATTGGTAGTTCTGACTCCTGTCTTGTCTGACGCATCACAGATGCCTGGTGAGGTATGGCGTAAGAATTCTCGATCATGTCACCGAATAATTCACTCCACTGATAGCAAGAAACAGAAATGAATTCTACCTTCCAAGAGTCGAGAGAAGGCAGATTTTGTGAACCAACTAGCCATGGACAATATATACATACCTGTGCTAAAAGTCCTTCAGTTGATGACTTTATTGTAAGAGTGGCACCCTTGGAAGGGGGGAGAGGGAGAGAAAGAATGAAAGAAAGAATGGAAGAAAGAAAGGAGCCTTCTATGTTCTACAACCTTACAAGGAACTCTTCACGGAGGTAAACGGTAGAGAAAGGGTAAGGGGTATTAGCTTTCAGAAGGCGTCACGTATGATCCATCCATTTGATGCCATGCAGCGATTTCAATGAACTGTCCTGCAGTTGCTGTACAGTCAGCAACTGCAGGACAGTTCATGAAATGGAATCTCTATGTTAGTTACAAATCGCTCTGGCCAAGAGCAGTGCAAACACTCCTATGAAATAGAGAACGAGCGTTTGCACTCCTGACGGAAACGAATCCATTTTTCTTGGTTATAATAATGGTTGTGATGATAATGTTAGTAATAATCATAATGTTCCGATTACTTCTGTGCCGAATAACCATGATAATAACAACAATAATAATAATTATGCATAAACTAATAAGTGGTTCACACTCGTATACGATTTAGAGTATAATTTCATAAATAATTATAATAAATAATTATAACAGTCGTGGCGTAAAGTTTCTCCACCAAAGTTTGACGCTCTCAACAGCATCAGGAGGATATATAGGAATAAGGAATTAATGACGGCGTTAATCTATTCCTGTTTGGGAAGCGCCGGGCATTCTATTTATACGACGTATCGTGAAAGCAATTTGAATGTGTATTGCGTCTATGCAACACGGTGGCCAGCGATGAACAAGTCAGTGTGTTATCTTTCCTATGGGCTACTACCAATTCGAGATAGAGGACTATATAGGTTGGCCCGGGCTGGACCCAAAACAAGAACCTCGACTCAGGGAGCTAGGAAGTTCTCTTTATAACTCCTTTTGAGAAACTGAGTTAGATGTCCTAAAACAAAAGCCATCAATTGTGTCGGCGTTTTGGTCATGCTAAAAAAAGGCATGGAAACGTCTTAGAATCCCAAATTCTTAATGTTAAATATCCTATTGAAAATATGAAACTTCTTGGGAAATAGTGGACTTGCTGCTTTCACTTCTCCATAATTAGAACACGCAGCGGCTCGTATCGTCGAAGCCCTTGATGGCTAGAAAACAGTTTCAGGTAACAGGTCTCCCGTGCCTCCAGATGAGCAATGTCTCATCGTCAGTAGACTCTCGCACACTACTACCCAGGTGTGAAGGCGAATTGTGGCCGCTTCTTCTGTAAGTGCAAAAGGCCCAGTCCGGACGTGCCGACCGACACGTCGGACGACCTCCGCACTTCAGTCCAGCGACGGTGAGTCTGGCCGGCGGTTTTTCGAGGCGGTGGCGTGGCCATTGGACGTATGGTCCATTCGGCTCAAACGATGCTCGCTCTGCCTTACACTACACCCGAATTATATGTTCCGGAGTGCGTCGTCCTCGCCGCCGTCGTCGTCATTTTATGCGTTCGAATCGACTCGTCCGCGAGCCTCACTGCGCAACCGGCTCGTGCTCGTGCTTTATCACGTTTAATAGCCGTCTATAATACTACGCGCCCACAACAGAGACAAATCCACGATCCCACCGCCATCAGTTTCAATCCGCTCCCATCCGGTTACCTAATCGGCGGCGAGCCGAACGGAACGTTCCGGTACACATTCAGCCGCAAACGATGGCTGTGGTTGTGTTGCTTCAAAACCAGGTTATAGTTGGAATAGACGGTTTGCGTCTTAGTGCATTACAGTACTCGCTTTTTTCTCCAAACGATACATCACATCGCAACAACGTGAACGGCTGAGCGGTATGGACAGTAATGAGAATAACAACGTTCGGGTTATACTCTACCAGCTCGTTCAACCAATGCGATCGTAGTGCACTAGGATGCATGGCCGCTTCTGCCAGACACCCCGGAAGCAGTAATAAGTGTTACGTTCCCAACTTCGCCTGTTTTTCTCTTTTGACTTCCATCTTCCCATTTTTTAAAGCAGAAGTGGATTTAAGCAATTACGACAACTTTCAACCACCAAAGTCTTGATAACGAAGGCCTTGCTCGCTTATGGACAACGGGATGACGTGAAGCGCTTAGCCAATCTCCCTGGAATGCGCCACGCATCCTACTTCTGTGCGACATCGTCGGGCGCCGCGTTTAATTGGTATTTGGTACTTAGCCCAGGCAACTTTAGTGCCAGCCGATGGCGCAGTGTGTTACACCATCCGAGAGATCGTACAAATCTCTGTTGAGCTCTGTTCGAGCCGAACTTGACATCATTCGGTGTAGAACGGGCTCAAGATGCCGAATCTATGGCACATATAATAACTACCAATTGGATCTGACGACATTGAAATGAAAGCGGTGCAGTCTCAAGTGGACCCAGTGAAGCAAGGACGAAGGTGCCCTCATAGCATCCAAGATTTCCACTCTCTCTTATCTTTATTCTCGCCACTGCGGCCCAGCAGTGCCTAGGACTCGTTCTTCTCCCCTGTCTACTCAGAGAATCTCTTACTCAGCGTGGCAGGAAAGAGAAGCCCAATGCCTTTCACGCAGCTCTGTGCCACAGAAAGCCGCCCAGTGTTTGGCAACGCAAAATTGCGTAGATCATGGTACTGTAGTCGACTCGAAATTCTGCAAATCGCTCGATGGCTCTGGGATTCCCTCGATCGCCTTCGGTTTCGCTTCTCTTCTCGACGTGTCTTTCGTTTCCTCGTCTTTTCATTTTTCCGCCGTCCTCCAGAGCATTGCGTGGTTATCTGCCCAGCCCATCTTTTGCCGTTGTCGAGCATTTTCTCCACGTGTGGCTCTCCACTTCTCCCTTGTTGTTCACGTCCTTGCTCGAGATTCCGTCAATACCTACACTGAGGTGGTGCGTTTTATCGTTTTCATCTCCGAAGTCTGCGTTCCAATTACGGTGGTTCTTCTGCATCGAACAATCCTCAGCGTTTTCCATTTTTTGTTTGGTTTTAGAGCGAGCAAGACATCTGAGGTCAGCAGTTGTCACTAGCTGGAGTAGCTGGGACGTCGAAGAATACAATAGTTCGTCAGATGATTCTTCTTCGATCAGATAATGTTTTAGAAATGCGGTTTCTCTTTATGTTCATTTTCTTCAAAAAAGAGTAATTAATGACCTTCTGAATAACCTGTTCGAATAGGTATTCGGTCGATTTTCATTCGAATTCGAATATCCAAAAAAATCGCGTCTTTCGAATATGTTCGAATTGGAATAACCAAAAATCCTGTTTTTCGAATGTATTCGAATTCGGATATTCAAAAAACCACGTTTTTTGAATGTATTCGGATTCGAATATTCAGAAAAACCGCTTCTTCGAATACATTTGAATTGGAATGGGAATAATCAAAACTTTTAGGCATTCGAAACCATTCGGAGGAAATAATTGAGAGCACAACTAAATATACTTCTAGCCAGGTGAGCAAGCGCTATGTGTGCAACGCTGCGTAAAACTGCAGGCGCCACGCGACGAGTTCGTAGTTCTGCACATTGTTCACACTCACGCTCACACTGAATTGTTTGAAACGCGAAAACAAGATCGTAGACAAACAACGAAACATGTATGCACGAGTTCTATCGACGAGACAGCGGCTGTTTGAATAAAGGTTGTAGGAGCTAATTTGACAAAAGATGCAGTCTTTGGGTTTGGTTTGATCCAGGGATGCTCTGTGTAGAACTGCAGTGAGCACAGAAACTTTTTAGAGTACAGCACTTCTACGTAATTGTTGACCCCACCAAACTGGACGGCGACAAAATACGTGTTTGTGGCGTACTCCGGATCAACTGGAAGCAATAGGTAGCCAACGACTTTTTTATTCTTTTCCAACGTAGACTGAGGAGAACCCTTCCCGTTGTAACCTCCGCGATCCCTTTCTGGGTGTGATTTCACGTTTTCATTTTCATTTCGTTAAAGATAGCTGTGTTTGCTCTCGTGTTTGTTACTTCACAACTAAGAATAGAACCCAAACCCCCTCAGAGGTTGAGCGTAGTTGCCAGAAGAAGCTATCCGGCCCGCCGACTCTCGGAAACTCTCCCAACCTCCAATTCGGCGAGACGCAGCTCCACTCGTTTCCGACTTCCCATCCCATGATCTCGGCGCTCGAGCTCTCGGGTAGGGATTCTTCCTCGTCCTTATTTGCATCCTAATGGATCGCCAACGTAGCCGCTGGTATCGCGCGGCGGGGCGTGTCGACCCTGCCGGGTTCGGCGCCGTCGCCCCGCCTCGGCCGCGAAGGATCCCCTCTCGCCTTCCCGTAACGTCGTCGAGTCTCTTCGACCTCATCCTGTTCCGCAACAGTTTCCTCCTTATCGCGTCCGTGCCTCCTCGTCACCTGTTTCCGTAAAGTGCAGCCGCTCTCGTTTCAGAAGCGACTCTTCGATAGCACGAGCGACGGCTCCATTCTCTACGGCTATCCCCTTTTTCCAGTGTGGGATGTGCTGTATTTCTAGTTGCTGAAAGCACTCCACATCCTTTACTAGCTCAATGCATTCGACGACAATGAGGCTAGTGAAGCTCTTGAGCTTCCTGTCCTCCATATTTCGGCTATGTTCCTCGTCACACGGTCAGTTCCGTATCATTTACTCTTTTCGCTTTACTTTTCTTTTCTTTTCGCTTCAGGTTATATTTTAAACTATGGATGAGTAGGTGTGTCGAGTCTCTTCTCGGATTCATTAGCTTTCCTGAGCAGGCTGGCATCTCGTGTTGTGAAGGCTGTTGTTTGTTCACCACTTTTAGCCATAAATAGTCTAAATGCTTAACAGCCAATCTTATTTCTCGCTTTTTCCACTATTATACCCTATGTCAGGAAAGTCTGAGAACGTCTTTTAGATCTTTTGAATGAGTTGCTGACCTGAAGAGTGCTAGCGTAGAAAGTAGTTTAAGTAGCACTGAATTAAGTCGATCCTATTAGCATGCTTATCCTTGCGATATGGATTGCGAGTGCAGCGAATTGTTCTTCGGTGCTAATTTCATATCCTTATTTTTCGAGTAATACATGTACTCAGAAAAATTGCACCAATTTGAATGACCATAAAATCGTGGCAATCTCTGCATAGGGTTTGCAGAAGGTGACTAGTTCTCTTTCCCAGAAACTAGTTGTGCGAACATCGGGATCTTGTCCTCTCCTGTTCTCGGTTTTTGGAAGCCCCACTTATTTTTGCTTTACATTTTGATCCCCTAATTGACTTGTTTTTTCTTCTTCTCATAATTTTGGGCGGGCCGTGCATTTTATAATTGGAGAGGATGTTCACCGGATGCATATGCAAGCGCCTCTGAATGTATCTATAGTTTAACGTCACTTCGTTAGCAGTCATTTCTTCTTTGGAGGCTTAAGCTCTATACCTCTTTTTGCTCGTTCCTACTGCTAGCCTTTCGAGCACACGATCCGAGTGTCTCTGTAGCTAGGCGCAGCGCGGACCGTTCTGATTTTTACCATTGTCACAATCACTGCAGCAGCAACAATTTAAATGTCTGCCACAAAGCTCTGCCACAACTTGCCACAAGGTTTTGGATTCTATTATAGAATGTTTGAACTGTTCATGGAGAACCTTACTATCAAAACGCACACATTTTCTTATCTAGTTTAAAGAAAGTAACTCAGAAGACATCAACAATTCTACTTTTCAACATTTATTGTGGGAAAGTCGAAAAAAGTATATAAATTATATTGTAGCACTTATTAGCGTTTCATCTGTTCGTTAGTGCCGTTTTGGAGGCGTAGAACTAGACTACTGGCTAAGGGTCGGGTGGACAACATAAATTGCTATATTCAAGAACTGAAATGAAATCTTCCGACTATTGGGGACAGCTCTCTTGCTCATTTAGTCCTTCAGTATCCTCTGTTTCTACGCGTAACTGTCTCGCTTTGAACAAAAAACTGGAAAATCTAGATGAATGAAAGGGCGAGTCTAATGCTCCAGCTATATGTTCTTCCCTTCTTCTTATGCCTACCTGTCCTACCAATACACTCCCCTCCTGCTTTCCAACCTGCCTTATCGAGGTCACTCAATCAATACCCTTATGTTAGTGTTAATTGCGTAAGTGCACCCTATTTGCACATTGGCTTGTTACTGTCCCGTCGCCTATCAGAGAGATGGGCAGCGAGACCTCAGCCCGCCCTTCCCGGGATATAGCTGGTGCTGCCAGAGTAGACCTAATGGAGGCTATTTGTGGCATTGTGCTCTGAAGGTCCGCAGGCCAATTTTCTTGGCGCCAGTGCGCTCCCTATTAGGTGCCGTTCGAGTGGGGTGGCTGGCACATCGTTGACGATAAGACGGCGATTTGACGGGTGGAGACAACCGAGCTAATAGTTTGACTTCTATACGTTCTTCTGCTCCATTGTTCCGAGTGCGTGATTGATGAGACAGACGTGAGGATGGAAGATCAGGTGTGGGCGCGCGAAGTGAGATTTTGATTGGCGAGTGATATCCGATAGGCCGCAACTGTCGCTCTCACCTCAGCTGTAGGTGTAAAATAGGATGGATGGCGCTGGCAATACTGCACACAGCGAACGGCAACATATTCCGTCTCCGTCGAGGGCGCCTTGGAGGAGCTGAAGAGATGCGAAAATAATGGGAATAGGGTGAGATGTTGCAAATGTCCATCCATCTTCTTGTTTCAAGATATCCATTATTCGTCTTCAGATAAATTACGGCTTTCGTTTAAAGAATTTATAGCAAGGTGAAAGAAAGAGGTGTTTCTAAGGAAAACGACCAGTTTTTGGGGTGGATCTTATGTTCAGTGGTCACTGCAGTTTTTTTGGAACATGAATTAGTATAGCGAAACGAAGAAGTGTAAAAAAATCAAAAATAGAACACAATCGGCGAGAGGCCCACAAGTATTTTCAGAATTTTCGTGGAGTGAAAAAGAAACTTCTGGACAAATACCTGAGCGGCATCATTTGTATACATTAGAATGACGATTAAAGGACCTGTTTTTGAATTAAGAAAACGCCTCACAGAAAAAAAAAGCGTAGATGCGCACTCCATATTACTGTGCTTGAGCTGTTGTTGGGGATCTCCTCATCGCTATTTTCCACGTAAATTTTGCCTTTTCTTTTGTATAACAAAAATTCCATAGAGCTGTCGTTACCACTTAGAATGTGAAGTGCTTATGGTGCAGGGACCGTCGTGAAGATTTTGACGAAAATCCTTCCTTACCAAATCCTTCCTTCAAAATGTTGCACTTTAAGCCGACACTTTCGCACTTCCCTTTTCGGGCCCAAGCCGTTCCCTTGTCTTATGCGGCGCTTCGCGATGATTTATCATCGCTGAGTTTCATCGTAGTGTGATGGCTGAACGGAGGAGCTTCGCGCCACGGTCCGACGCCGAATTTTTAGCATATGCATGAGGCCGGAATGGCCCTCGGAGACCGCAGGACGAGTCCTGGCCAATGTGGTCGGAAGACAAAAGAATATACGCATTAGCGCGCGACCTGACTGCTCGAACCTAGTCATTAGCCATGCCCATCTTTCCGTCACACTGCGCTTCTCGTGTTCCTCGGCATACGGAAGGGGCAGGTAGCGTGTGTAGTGGTACGGGCTTGGTCAAGCTGTTGTCACTCCATGTGATGCGAAGGGGATTCTTGCAGTCGGAAGAGCTCTCGGCTACGTACTCAGTGGGACTTTCCCCAACAAACAGGAGCAGCTAGATTAATAAGGAGGACGTCAGCGCTTGTTCTGAACTGCAGAGCTGCTCAGTTTTTGCTGCGAGTTTGCCTAAACGTTGACGTCGTTTTAATCATAGAGGATTCCCGCAGCTGCCTGCAGCGCTGTCCTTTAGTTGCTCGACGTAGAGGAACGGAATGTGGGCTTAGACAACTGCCGCGGGATCCACACTGCAAAATCTACTCTGAGAAGATAGCAGCTGTTTTTGCGTTGTGGAATAAACTTATCTGCCCTTCTTGTTAAATATTTGGTGTGGGCTTTAGGTACTAATTAAAGTATCAATCTACACAGTTGTAAAACGTAGTGGCGTAGAGAAACAACAGCCTCTCAGTGAGGATGCGATAAAAACAATTACAAAAATACAAAATAGCTAAAACAGTGGGAAGTTTTGAAATTCGGTACTTCTTCAGAAACCCAAGAAACATCGTACATGAGGAATGGTCTCCTAAGAATATCGTTAGGAGATGAAACTGCTGCAATATTTCATGTAACTTTGACGTGCAGCAACTTGTGATCCTTGCATTTGCCAAGCATTTCACGGCGAGCTACAAGCGAGGGATATCCCGGAAGTCTGTTTCTTTTTACCGCGGGAGGAGTTCTGTGGTAGAAAGAGCACCCGAGCGTGCCAGAATGCTCGAAAATTGCTGCTTGAAGTGAAATAAAATGAAGATGCTTGAAATTATTTTCAACTCTCTCACTCTCTCTCTACGCAGCAGAAGTCTCTTTCCTATGCGGTATAAACACTGTAGTCCTCAATTCAGCAATAGGCCTAACATGCGACCTACATTTGTTTTGAATAGGAAGGCCTATTTCTTCAAACAGAGTCAACTCGAAAGGGAATTTAGCGTAGGTCTTATTATTCGTATTATTTCTGGCACCTTTATGACGGGGTGTTTTAGGCTTGGCTTTCTTTACGAAAGTCGGTCACTTTTACCATTTATGGAAGTAGTCGTTGGGTAAATGTGACCACATCAAGGAATGTGTTTATGGAAAACTGGATGTGCAAATTTAATTTTGCGACTTTTTTACAAATTCGTGCTTTCAGTGGTTCATTGGACGAAATAGTTCTTATTCCTACAGGACTAACCTCGTTTTGGGGTTCGTGCGGTAGCCTCAATTCTAATGAAAAACAATTCTTAAACTAATCTTCATGTCATGTTCCTTCAGGCGCTGTCCCTATCCTCGCGCCAGAATATTGTGCACCGTCTTTACTCTCAACGATAACTGCTTCGGAATTTGGACAGACGGAGAGCGGGCGACGTGCGGTGGTGGTGCTGATCAACATGAAAAGGTTGCGCGGTGGCGGGAGCTGTCACTTCGGTTCACGTAATCGCTCGCTAATCAACCACGGCGCCATTGACGCTGCGTGTTCGGCTCCGTACCAGATATCATCTATGGGAATTCGGAACTGAGATAGCGCTGCGTTGAAGGTGGCCCTGCAGCTGAGTTCTCCCGGGCGCCCTCAAGATAGCTCTGAAACTTTTCCGTGTGAGTGGCTCCAAGGGGCATCATTTCACTGTTCGATGGCCGTCCATAAAATTTCTTAAAATGGCCCACTTCGAGTGAGCTTGAGCGACTGCCGCAGCAGATGCGGTGGGGTCGGCATGCAGGCAATGCGACGACGCGGGCGCTGGATGTTGGCCGTGCCACATAAAGCGCTCGGACACTTGACGTTAAGCTGCGTATTGTGGTAGTATGGGAGCTCGGCCATGTGTTCGAATAGTAAAGCGCCACTCATGGTGTCTTTGCGCCGGATGTGAGCCCCTTCAAATCTCCGCTCGATCAGGCTGCTTTGACCTCTGTGAGAGTTTTGTATGATCGCGGGTCAGTCGATAATAAACTGGGCATAATCTGTTAGTTTTCCATGGGCCGTTTGGGTTTTAATGGGAAACTTTGAGGACTTTGTGCAAGAAACTGATCTCGTCGAGCATACTGAACACTGACCGTATTTCGAGATTCTTGAAGCTGTGAATAGTTCGAGGTTTTGCTGTATTCTTTATCGCCGTTGTTAATTTTATAAGGTGAACAAAATTGTTAAGAAAAAATAAAAGAGCCATAGTTTAGTGAAAATTCTTTACTGTTTAATAAACAGTTCAGAAAAGATCCCATTGATCGAAATTGAAATGCAAATTTTTGAGAAAGGTCATGTCCTTATAAACGTGAGCCATTCTTTCCTTAAATATCCTCTTACGAAGACGGATCTTCTTGATTTCACTCTAGCACCCCGCTTAGTCGCCACTGGTAGATCACTCTATTTACAACGGCGTAATGCTTTCAGGGGTCTTTCCAGTGATCCAACTCTCCATAGATATCCCCTAAATGAAGTCCCTAGGATACGCTCAGCTCTCCCACGCTCTTCGAATGTGGTCCGAAATCGGCGAGCACTCACTGGGGCCGCTGGCTTCAGATCACTCGTCATCCACGCCGAGAACGAGCGTGGTGGCGGCGCGGGGACTTCATTTTGTGGTGAGTGAATGGCCCGACGATTGCTGTTGAGCCGCCGATGGCGTTAGGGGGGAGAGCCTCTTGGAAGTGAGAGCGAGAGACGAGTGTGAAGCGATTAGACCATTCGCCATTGTCCTCAGATTCTGTCAAGTGACCGCATTACGTCAAGTGTCGGCACGGTATTTCATGCCGGTGGCCGAGTTCCTATCAAGTGCCATCTCAGACACTAGACCGCTACCCCATGACGACTTTTGGCGGGTTGAAACTGTTGAGGTGCATCTTAGGCCACAGCGATGGTTTCAGTCCATGATTTATCGTTCACTTTTTAGTTATCCTGATGGACACGAGGTCTGCGACGACAGACTTGAAGTGGGACCAGCTGTCTTTAAGAGGCGATACTGATGGGGTGAGTGTTTCAACCATTTTTCTCTTTTTTCGAAGTGGAAAGTGCGACGTTGTGAAGTAGTAGGTTTTTGAGAAGGCAGGCTTCTCAGTGATATTTTGTTTACCCCAATAAAACTATCACAAGAAGCCTTGGAATGGCAATCGGTGAAGCCGCCTAGTCCGCTTCTAGAGCGCGAGTGGCTTCTTTTGACCGAAATTCGGGCTTTGGCAGTGCGGCTGCCTAATGTGTGTGGATCCCCAGGGCCAAACAGCGACGAACTATAACAATGTTCGCGCGGTCAAGATGAAGCGACGAGTGAGTGCTGCACCAAGGAAGACTTCGTTAAGCCGCTTTCTCTTTTCTTCCAGAGAATTCGTAATTCCCGTCGTCGTGTTTGTCCGTGCCGTCATCATACCCAGGGGCCTTCTGCTAACACAATTAGGCTGTAATTGGACACAATATGGTCATTTGCAGTGCAGCTGCAAATGAGAAACTCCTCTGGTATGCGAGTCTTCCAGCATGCTGCTTCTCGTTAGTGGCGGGCATCACTTGTTTGTTCGGGTGAGGTGCTCGAAGCGGTCAAGAAGCCCATTGACTGCCAAATGCTTGCTAGTTCGGATTTCACGCGCTTCTGCTCGTCTTCGACAGCCCACCACACCACGCCAGCTGTTAATGCTTATGGATAGGTGGTAATGAGGTCAGCTGGTGGGGGAGCTGAAGACTGTGAGCGCTCGGCAGGAGTATTTTCGGTAATTGCGATTTTAACATCGGAATTTAGTAGCCACCGATGTCCCTCTTATGCTCTCCTTTTTGCAATCTTAACTTTCTCAAATGGGTCTTTGAGAATGAGGTACCGATCAGGTCGCGAATTCACATTTCTTCACCGAGGGCTTGACAGTGTGTAAGTACCTTATTCAGCAACTGCTGGGCCATTTAGTTTAAATCTTGGGGGATCGAAAGGAACGCGTCTAATATGTGCTTAGTGATATCAAAATAGAAAAAGAAGATTATCCGGAAGCGTTTTATCCAAGTCCTAAAAGTGTTGCTAAGTCCTTCGCTACCTCTGACATCGTACGCGGTAACGTGCGAGTTAGATAACCATTTCCGCTTCTTTGAGAGGTGGCTATTTTCAGCTAATCCCAAGAAACCACGACTGTACTTGAGAAAGTCGTGGAATCGTCAGAAATTCGCTAAGTGAACCGGAATCATCGTCCCTTCTTTTCAAAGCCGAAGGTGAACTCCAAGCGCCGTGGTTTCAGCAGTAATTTCGCGCAAACGTTTTTGGCGAGCACTCGTGTCATTTGCTTGGCGCCGACGCGTCGCTGGGCCCAGGTGGTCGTTATATGTTGCTTTGTTCTTGCGTCAGAGCTGTTTTTTCGCGACGAAAACGTCGAGCGGATTTAGAAATCGGAGATTGAGGTCTCGATGCTTCATACCAAATCGTCCGGTGTCAGTCATCCTCTCGAATGTCTATCGGATAAATGTCATCTCGTCGTGCAGCATTGGCCCGATTTCGAATGCGAGCCGAAATGAGACATGGCGACCTCACACTGCTGAAAGAACAGCAAAGGTCATTGATGAATGTGAGATGTCGGCAGAAGTGCTGTTATCTGCTCAATTTGTCGCGACTCGTCGCAGTCTTTGTCAGTACTTCACTTGTGTGTTTTTGGAGGGTGTCGATCGGACGCCGAGCGACGACGCGTCTAACCTTGACGTGCATTTTATGAGGGACGTCGCCGGCTGAGGGCACGAGACACTCGATGGTGTGGATGGCCACTAGGGTCACAATAATGCTACGATGTTCTCGAGTCTTGGGAAGGGAAACCTTCGCATAGAGTTCCTAATCATAGAGTTCCTCAGTGTATGCATGACGTGAGCATTTGCTTCAGGGCGGAGATATTTTCACTAGTATATCCGAACTATGGCGGACAGTACCGGTCCAGTGTCTTCAGGCTATTCGAACCCGAGAACCTGTCATCGCGCCTTTGATTGCGGGCGATCAAGGTGTGTGTACTCGGCCGA
Source organism: Heligmosomoides polygyrus polygyrus (assembly GCA_947396885.1). Lineage (NCBI taxonomy): Eukaryota > Metazoa > Nematoda > Chromadorea > Rhabditida > Heligmosomidae > Heligmosomoides > Heligmosomoides polygyrus. The sequence goes on along the minus strand of OX377202.1, from coordinate 73,579,180 downwards.
GGTGGTTCTCCCACCATTCCCTCACTCTTAATCCGTCGAACACACAGCCGAGAGCGAGCAGATTGCTTGACTCCGTCCGTAGCTGTCGATTAGCTTAGAAGGCGATGGAGGATAAAGGACCTCGTCGCCTTATTTCGCTTAGTTTAATTTGGCCCAAGCTGATAGAAGACGTTGAAATTCAATTAGAGAGCGATGAGAGGACGTCGTCCGTCGCCGGCTCAGCACGTAATTGCAAGGAAAGTATGGGAAGAACAATCACGTGCTCGCGCATAGCGTGACCAACTTTCATCTCGATCCACGAGTGGTCACAATGCCAGTGTGTGAAGATTTTGGTCTTTGGATGGAGTGAAGTGTGTCCCTCAAGTGATCGCTATTCGATTCTGAAATTTCGTGTTGGCCCTTGTCTTTTTTCGTCCCTCTTAGAGCTTACCACAAGCCTTTTGGACTATGCGAGCATTCGTTCTCCGAATGCTCAAGGTACACGCTGAGGACGATGAGCTGATTAGGAATGCGCGAAAGGTAAGAGCGAGAGGAGGATGTGTAGTGTGGTCGAGGACGGCGAGATTGCAGGCTGAGATAATGCGAAGAACGCGCTCCTGCCTAAGTGGACATGGGAACCAGCATTAGGCCGGACCGGGGCGAAACCTCGACCAGGCAGCGCTGCATCTTTCGGTTGTACCATCTGGCTTCGCACTTCTGATAAATTAGTCCAGCTGGAGCGGCCGGCTGAGAAATGTCATACACTGTTGATGGAGGCGGTTCGAATTGGCCCGCGTTCTGAAAGCATGCAAAAGTGAAGGTCTGTAAGCTTATTGTTGTTGATCATTGGTGATTTCAGGAAGTGGTGTTAGCCTGCCGAAATCTTGTATGGTCATGACATTACCCAAGTTATGGCATGTTGTTCAGCAGTCGATGAAAGTTATATACTTTCGAATGTTTTATTTTTTAAATAAGCAAGGCCTTAATTTAGTGTGTCGCTCTTTAACTGGTCAGCGTTTGAAGCTCAGCCAGGGGATTTTAAAAGTTGGGGCATATTTTAGCACTTCCATTTGGACCACATTCCTGCAGCGTTCATTCTCATATGATTGATTAAGTAAGCGCTTTAAATAGCGAAGGAGAATGCACCTTCCTGGTAGTCTCACTGGATTTATGAAAAATCCCGGAGGCTATGTTCAGGTATAGCTTCAAAGGACGGTCTTTTTGGTTCGGTTTTCCACAGTCCCCGTTTTTTCTTTCACATGTCCACACAGGTGGTAAATTCTGAATGTTTCAGTGGACCGAGGAGTCATGGCGTGGCTTAGATGAGAAGTCAAACGAACGTGCCTACGTCGCGTGCAGTTTCCATGTCGCCAATCCAGGAAACTGGGTGTTCACTCCACTGATACCAAGGGAATCTGCCAATATGTAAGTATGGACCCATCTCTCCTGTTTACTTAACTGCAATTTGCTTATTTGATGGAGATTTGCATTGCAATATGAGACTTTTGAACACTCGTTTGGCTTCCTTGATCCCAATATGACATTCTAAGCCCCTTAGCATCAAAAATTTTCAAAATTGTATCTGTGCATTTAGTGCCATGTTCACTTGATCACTAAATATTACTGTAGCTTCAGGAGGCTGTGCTTTCTTTCACTGCGTCTCCTTTACTCATTCGTCTCGTTCGTTTCTTGCAGAATGTACATAAATGTCCTGTACAATACGCGATCCTGTGACCAGTACCACGACCCGAAGTCCTGCAAGGAGACCTTCAATCTGTTCGTAAAGCAGTACGACCGAAAAGTCAACGATGTGGACAAGGAGACGTTCAACAAAACCATTGCGACTTGGTAAACACTCAACAACCCTCTTTTCCTTTCCTTCTCAAGCTGTGATTTTCCGACTCTAGGTCTCCAGTCTCGGTACTTACCAAGGACACGACAGCGGTGATATCCGAGACAACCCAGTCCGTCACTCTGAATCCGTCGACGAAATACGTTCGGTTTGGCTTCGAGGAGAACGGCGTGTGCGTCTCGCTGCTTACAATCACCGTAAGTCGTTACCGTTTTCCCCAATTTCTGTCTTACATGGTTCGCATGTGCCTAATTGCCGTCAGAGGATAGCAATCAGTCGCTTATCTGCTGCCGTACGGACGGACGACTGTCTCTCCGTGCGCGTTATTACGAGATCAGTGTCCTTAATCGGCTCGGAATTGTTTCTCCTGTCGGGGCATATCTTGTGCGCGAATCACGCGAAGCACTGGAGGTAATCGCTCGGCTGTGCTCAGCAATCGCTACCCTTTCATGCCTTGTACTCATTAGCATACGTACCATATTGGCGATGACGAATCACTGTCGGCTGGTGCTACGAGAGAGCGTTGCAAGTGGCGCGTTTCCGCTTCGTCGATGGCAACTGGCTGCGAGCGGTGCGATTAATCAGACCTCTGGTAGTAAAGCTTCGCCTTGAGAGGCTTTCGAAAAGATCGGAGGGGTTGTTTCCGTCTCGCTAAAGGTTTATTTCGGGCATAACGGGGTAATGGCACTTCTGTGACTTCTAGAAGATGGGCCTCTGGTTTCAAATGTTTAGAACAGAATCAGCCTTCGGATGTGAACTTAACCTGCTGGAGCTAGACTTCGCCTTCAGCTGAAGGACTCCCCTGCTACTATTCCTGCATTTATAACTGCAGATATGGTCAGATCAGCGATTTACTATATTATTAGATTTCTGAAGGTAGTGGGAGCTGATTGAACGAACGCAAGTACAGTTACAGGATAGGCCTGACAGCCAAAGGTATTCATCATTTTTAGTGTTTTGAGAGCTGTTTGGAAAACTTAATAATTTATAATGATGTCGTCTACGTTTATCTTGGCTAGCTCCTTGCGAGATCACTAGGCGGTAGGTTATGATGAATCGTTGGGTCAAATCTAAAAAAGGTGGTTTATTCAGCCAAGGGAGGGCTCATATCTCCATATATCAACAGCTGACACACATACCCCTTCGTATAGAAAGAGGGCTTCGCAATAACGAGGGCACGTGGTTCCTAGAAATTAGTGTATTTGCAACTGAACTGCTTCATTTTTAAAATGCAAGAGACCATCAGTTTCTTTCTAGATTTTCTTGCCCCTTTCTATAATTGGTTATTTCTGAGTTACATACTCATGGAATCTGCGGTCGCAGGAAGTTAATTCATTTTCTTTCACAGTGTTGGTGTCTGCCTGGTATGCTATCTAGGTATTTTCTGGTTCTTGGAGTGAGAGTAGGTTAAGTAAGGGATCTTTTTGAGAAATAGGTCGTTCGAAAAGAGATCTTTTCAAAGATTCTCCTGGTTGATTGTCTGAGAAAAGCGTGCCTGTCGTGTTTGCCTGTGTTTTCTCAAGAGATTGGGTTTTAGCTCCGACGGAGCGCAGCATTCGTTGGTTTCCTGTCACTGATTAATTGGTGGGGATGGTTTCCCTCAGTTTTTGCATTCCAGCAACGTCATCTGAACCTTGAGAGGAAGGCTCCGAACCGCTTAAGGGCGCTCCAGAAGTGCCCGATGAATTGGTGTCCGTGTGGTGCAATATGTTCTTGCTCGTGTGTGCGCGAGCTTCTCGTCTTTATTGCCGTTTGATGGAGGGATGTTTCATTTTGGTGCCGCAATTCGTGTGCCGTACGTTGTCTAATGAAATTGTGTGGAGAGATGGAGAGCGAGGCAGACGATGCGAGAGGTCGGGCGGCGCGTGAGTGTTAGTGGAGGACAGCTATCCTTTACCTCTGCGACACAGGGGTTACTGAGTGAGATTAGTGACCCTCTCGAGGGTGTTAATGTAACCCGGCGGGGATCATCGGTGATGACCATGGGAATTGCTTAAGTGGGATGGATCAGCTGGAAACGTGCAACCGTGGCGTTTGGAAGATGGAGTGGGATGACAAGTGGAAGTTAACGTGGAACTGCGAGTGGAAAATGAGAGCTAGAGAAGCTCAGTCATCAGCCACGGCGGTGATCTGGTTCAGCTGCAGGATTCAGTGGAGCTGACTCCTGAAGCATAGCGCTCTCAGGCCGAAGTGTGAATAAGAGAACGCCGTCAAGTCTTCGCTGATACAGTACACTTCCAGAGAGACTTGTCCCATCTGCCTTGAACTGCAGCCAATTGGATCATCTACCGATTTCCCAGGTAGGGAACATGGGTGTCGGGCCGGCGGCTGGCAGCTGATTGCGAGTGTTTGGCCGCATGTTTGCCCTGTCTCGGTGAGAACAGTGCTCCCAGTATGGTGTTCTACTATGGTGTGACCTGTATTTGTGTGCTGTCTCCGGAGGTGTTTGGTGGACGTGTTCCATTCATTATGGGGTCATTTAACACCTCCTCGCAGTGAATGGGGAGGCGAGCGGGCGGCGGATGTTTGCCGATGGCTTTCCCGCCGCGCGAAGGGTCAGCCAGCGCTCATCGCACGAGAGCCGCGACGTGTTTGAAGAGACGTTTTCTCGGGTCAGTAGTGAGTCATAACTGGACCGCGTGGTCCAAGAAACGCCTGTGTGTGGACACAGAGGCGCGAAGCGCTTCTGAGTTGGTGGTTGCACAATGGCCGTTACGCAACGTCAACAGGTGACTGTGACAGCGATCACCTGCTGTTAGGGCATGTTCGAGCGCAGTTCACACAGTTTTTCACCTACAGACGGTGGCACCTGGAGGAGCAGGTGAGGAGGCTTCGGTGGGTGGCACATCTTGGCGGGGTATTGATATGAATCTGGCGCAGTCTAGTGGAATCAATCTGTGTGAACCTAGTTCAGCCTATAAGCGGCTTTGTGGTGTACTCCCTCCTGTCAGGCTCTCCTCCGTTGTTACCTCATGTTTAGTAAGGTTACGCCTATTGGTCACACCTAATTTGAACCGAATTTGGAGTTTTTCTTCTCCATCAAGAGGTTGAGGTGACTGAGCATGTTTTAAGGACATATAGGTTGGCCGTACTCGGTTAGAGCTAGATGTGTGCATGATATTTGGATAGACCTCCTGACAAGGCGTAGGGCTCTTCAAGTTCAATACTGAGGGAAGTGAAAATAACCCTGAGGGACAAATGATAAAGGACGGCGTTAATCAGTCCCTTTTTGGGATGCGGCAAGCATTCTGTTTTTGCGGTATATCGGGTATGGAGGTAATTTAAGTGCACACTTGGCCTAACCACTGTCCTGCAGTGGCTAGCTGATGGGCGAGTCAGTGTCTCGCACTTTCCAGACAACGGTGGCACCATTCTGCCGACTTCGAAGGGATGGAAGATTTGGTTGGTCTGGAGATCCGAACTAAGAGCCTCGATTTGGGGTGACGCGACAACCGGCGCCTCCACAGATGGCGTTCCTCCGCTGCCAGAATCAACGATTAGAAAATTCAGAGCACTAAAAGCAATGAAAACACGGTGGGATATCTGTAGCAGCTCCCATTCTCCGGGAAGGTGTGCAGAGCACCCTTTCCCTCCTCCACAACATTCAGGATAGAATTTGTCTAAGATTTTCGCGATTAAAAACATCAAGGACGGTAGCGTAGACGCCAAATCTAAGGACGTTTACATTTGCAACGGTTAGGATAAGAATTCCATGCGTGGAAGGGTACTTGATAGAGCCCCTGCCTACACTAGCCCTGTCCCGTCAGCGAGGGGAAGCAACGAATTCGAAGGACCTTCGTCTGGAGAAGCGGAGTAAAAACCGGCGCGGGTTCTAGTGTCGTCGTCGCAGGTTAAAATGCAGTAATTCAGTAACCTAAGGGCGCGTGTAGCGCAGTCGGAGGAGGCGCGACTGTCGCCTGCACCCGATACCAGGTTTCTGGTTCGGATTTCCCGCCCGGGCCAACCAAGCCTTCCATCCCTCTGGGGTCGGTGAATTGGTACCAGACTTGTCTGGGAAGGATAGAGCGCTGACTTGTTCATCGGCTGGCCACCGCAAGTCATTGTATGGCCAAATACGCATTCATGTCGCCTCCACGACATCCCGTAGAAGTAGAATGCGCTGGCGCATCCCAGAAGGGATTGAGTAACGCCGTCCTTTATCCTTTATTTAATTCAGTAACCTGATAAAGCATTCCAGGTTTTATACTGGTATCAGGCCACACTCTCGGCAAAAGGGAGCCGCACCTGTGGTTGAGCTGATCACTGCCAAAAGCTGCGCTCTGATTCCAGCATAATATGGCTTCTCCCCTTTCCCGTTGGATAGCTTGATTTTGAGGTCATTGTCATCAGAAGCACTGTAGTGGTCTCTCCATCGAAGTACATCTAGAGGCAAGAGTTCACATGCTTCATAAGACGCTCAAGCTGATGCTTTCTGCACTTTGCTCTAGCGTCCAGGAGAACTAGGTTCTTGCTCCGGTCTTCGCACATGGCGCAGAATTGTCTACGAAGCGCACAAGAGCAGCTACCACGGGCTTTCTTTCGAACCAGCTTCCCGAGTGTCGTGGTGGAAGTTCACGGCCTTTCACCGCCGACCAATCAATTAGCGAACCTATAACCGTCGAGGTATAATGGAACTCCGGTCGTATACGCACTCAGATTTCTCGGATGCGCCATGCCGACCGTCGGGTTTTATTAGTGGCCATGATAATAAAACGGTGTGCAGCAGTCATACGGTGCGTGGTTGTTGTGCGTGGGGTTCCCGATGCGTAAGACGACGATGTCCAATGTCGCGGCACATGTCTTCGTGGTCGCCCGGGTGCCCGCTGTTCGGGACGATATTTTGAATGTATATTTACGATCGGCCCGCATATTGTAGCACATCCGAAGGCGGACATCAAACAATCAGGACGGTAATGAATACTGAATGGGTTCAGGACGGCGATAAAGGGGGATTAGTAGCGCCGCAAACGCGGCGAGGTCGTGCATCCACCACACATCTGCAGGACGGCGTCCTGGAGCAACCCGGCCGGCGACTTCGCCGGTCGCGCAGGGGTGTGGAGGGTCAACTGTTGACTCAGGCCAACCATTAAGTCGTTTTCTCGATGCATACGGAGGCTATTGGATTGCGCAACGCAACCTCAATTGTCATTGTTGCGAGCGGCGGGTGTCCTGTGATAAAACACGTTCCCGCCCCATAGTTACGGTGTGAATTTCAATAGGGATGTTCTTTAATCGGCAAGGTCGTTGAACGGCCCCGCGAGTTGCTGAAAATGGGAGTATCGCTCGGCATCTCTCAGGTAGCAGCATGTAAGGGGTCAGAGATGGGCTTCTGTGTAGGCTCCCGATGCTGAATACACTCCATCGGCTTGTAGGAGTAGATGCGGCGCCTGGCTTCATTTGGAGGTAGTTGCGGAGAGTGGTCAAGGAAAAAGACAGTCGATATGGTCTTGAAGACAACTGTCTTGATAGGCGTTAGGGTTAGGTTCGATCCCATGTCCGTGCCAGTGCCTGTGCAAGCACAACTCTATCATTTTGTAATCAGCGAATAGTGTCCATGCCATTCATTGTGCAGAGAAGAGCTAAGGAGTATCGGTGCTAATCAGCGTACCCACGTCCTTCTGCTAACCGCGAATCATTTCATTGCTTCGAAAAGCTCAAGTAGAAGTGGACCCCAGGTAGTGAGGAAGCCATAAGGGCGTGTTCGATGAGGCCGGCATCGAGCCGTTTCCGGAAAACAGAGCTTGATGGCAGTGACAGGCATGGGACGGAGAGATGGACGTGCGGCGACGGCCAGTGTGCCGTCGTCTTCGACGCCGTCGTCGTGGATGCAGTGCGTGTTTAAGTCCTCGTAATGGAGTGAGTGTGATTGACGTGAATGCGGCGGCGCGCGCGGCAGCGGTAATCCGCGTGTTTCTCTCGACGCTTTGGCCATTTTCGCTGCGCAGCCCGATTACGACATGCTCCCAATGATATACGATGGCCGACTGGTCACTCGGTGAAGGACTCTTGTGGGGGATGAGGAGGTCGATGAGATTGACGGCGTTTGAATTCGGTCATCAGCAGGGGTCTCTGACCGAGACGACGCGGTAATCCAAGAAGTGCAGGCGAAGGGGAGAAGTGGCTAGCTGGCTCGCTTGCTTCGGCGAGGCTGATAGCATAGCCGGGAAAACAGGAGAGGCTGCTTGAATACTTGTCAAGCAAATCAACTTAAGCCTTCACGATTTCTGTGAAAATATAAGATCTTTGGCAGGTTCTTCCTCGTTAAGGTGAGGAGGGGGGGGGGGAGGGTTAAATATTTTGGGTAATGGGACAGTTTTTGATCTGGCTCATCGTCCACTTCTAGGCTTGTGGATAATTGCTGAAGCAAAGGGCGTGTGGAGGCGCAGGCTGTCGCGTGCACCCCATATCAAGGCTCTTGGTTACGCCGACCAAATCTTCCATACCTACGGGGTTAGTGGATTGGCACTACACATGTCTGGCATGGATAAATCACTGTTTTGTCCATCGCGTGGCTTCCACAGGTCATTCTCTAGGCAGGTCAAAGACGTGTTCAACTTGACTCCACGACATGCCGCAAAGGTGGAATGCGCGGCACATCTCACTAGGTGATTGATTAATGTCGCCCATTAACCGCTTTACCCTTAACTTAGGAGAAACCCCCGTAATGTTTCGGCAAGGCTTTCGACGGCACTCTAATTTGGGAGAAGCAAAGGTGCTAGGTATTTGTGCTTCTGGAATTTCCTTTCTCTGGTCTTTGCTTGAAAAATCACCGAACGGAAGCATATCTGGTGAGAAAAGCATCGAACTGTGTGGCGGAAATGGGGTCGGGTAAACGCTTGCGTCAGTGTATTATTTTTGAAATGGCCATTCCTTAAAGGAATGGAGACTGTTATTTGATAACATTGGTCCTTCGTAGTAGCACTTCACTTTATCTTTCCAAAATTTGTGGTTCCGAACTAAATAGGACTAGTCTTTCGAGTGTTGTACCAACTGCTTTAAACTCGCGCACCCGCGGCCTCCAACTCGCCTTCCTTCAGGACCGAGACCCTCTCAGATACGATCCTGAGCACCTGTGACTTCCGCTCTCGGTGGTCCTCCCGGCTCGTAAATAAGGAACGAGCGGTGGGGCGGAGTGGCATGCTGCCACAACGCAACAATGGTGGCCTGAGTGACAAGTGTGCTCATAATCGTTGCATACGCAGCACACGGTCATTAATATTGGGACATCTTGGGGCGGATTGACCTTCGGATTACGACGAATATCCGGTGTTTGCCGAGGATTATGATTAGCAGTTTCGAGCAGTGCGAACAAACCTAGCCGAGCCTGCTCCCCACTCGACAAGTGTTTGTTTTCAGGTTTACTATGTGGTTTGCGACGCGACAGTGACCAAATTCACCCGTTATCCGGTGACGGTGACGTCGCACTCTCGCGATGATATGGTGAAAGTCTCCGGAAAGTGCGTGACGAACGCGACACCGACAAGGGGTGAGCCTTTGCACTGTGTTCTGACGGTTGAACTGTAGATAACCTTATTTCGGCCTGTTCCTTGCAGAAGCACCAACGGGATTCTGTACCTCGACCGGGCGTTGGAATCACCTGATGGGCGAGTGCGCCTGTAATCCTGGTTACACGAGCGACTCGTTCGGTGGAGACGACAACTGCGTTGGTGAGTAAAAGGAGTCTTAAGCGTTAAAGTCGAGCAACGGAAGGGTGTGAGCCATGCATGTGTGTTCGTCGTTCGCACGAGTCGACGGGAAGAGGGTTTTAAGAGCTATTGGCCTTTACTAGCTATATGTTTGTCGGCACAATATTCGTTTGGATCCGACTTCGTTTCCAGTAGACTAGCCTTTCCTAAATCTCTTGAGCTATTGAGCGTCTACAGCAGCTTCTGTTGCGGCCGAAATAGTCCCGCTAAAAAGAACTCGAATCTTCGACCTCCGCTGTTCACAAAATGATGAGGAGCTGTGAGAACACGTCATAATTGAAGGATTAGAACCCTGCTACTAGACTTCGGTGGCTTGAACTCATTGTCTTAAGCTTAGGCTCGAAGCATACTGCTCTGAGAAGAGTTTCCGTTACCCAAGAGATCCACGTGGGCGAGCCTTTTACGGTGATTATGGCGTTGTTTGGGTAAAAATGAAAGCCGGGTCGTCTTCCAGCACTTCGAGGGGTTTTATACGATGGGTCTCTTAAAGCCAGCTTCAGGTAGATTGCGTAGTAGAATGGAAGACATCAAGTCACTCCGAGATCTGAACCCGATGAACCTCTGCTATTCTAGTGGATTGGTTTATCTCGTTCAAGCCTGTTGGACTTGCTCTCATCTTATGACCTTCATTGCCTTTTATCGTCTGGTTGTGCAGGTCTGACCCATCCAGCTTGAGCTGCAAGTTCAAACAACGTGAAGTTTGGCGTGCACTAGCTGGTAATTTATTACTTTCGGCGGTAGCGACCCTTTGAATGAGTGGTACCTGTTGTCCGAGAGGGAATTACTTCTCAGTTTGCGGCCCGGTAATGGTGTTGTCGTGTTAGTCAATAGGTATTGTGGTTTCAGCGCCTAATGCCCGTGGTCGGCACTTTGGTAGAGGTCACGGTGAGGTCCATTAGAACGGGGAAATGTGATAATCATACCGAAAGAGGTAAATTACACGTCTTGGCGGGGCGTAATGAACTAGAGGTAGAGGTCATCCACCGCCGTAGACAGGTTCGTGTCTTTGCCGTCGTCGTCGTCGTTCCCTTAATGGAAGCCGCTGCCGAAAATGGGCTGCTGAGCCGGGCGGCCGGCCGCCGCAACATACGGAGATCATCATAAAGAAGCGGCTAATTAGCGCGGCTCAAGAAAACACGCCGCCCCTGATTATACAACTGTCGCTGGGGGGTAGTAATCGGCGAGTTCAGTGGGGCATGAAGCGTCGCGAGCGGTCGGCGGCGCCTTCGCGTCCTAGGGAATCGACGTCTGCTCCTGCGGGTGGAGAAATCTATTTTCAGACTTTTTTCTTGAAAGAGGAGCCGAACTGCGGTGTGCACTTGAACCGAGCGTAGATTGAATGATAAGTATCTGGTGCGTTGACCTTGACGTGGAAAAGAATCGCTGCAGGCAGATGCTTCTGGTAAATCTATGCAAGGGATACAGCCGCTTTGGATTGCGCCATGCACCTTTCTTCTACACGTGTCATGGTTGCACTTTGAAATAGGATTGGCCACCACAGTTACTTCTAGTCTCAACCGATTGAGAGAAATTAGTGGTGTTTATGCTTTACAAACAAGTACGGTGTTATCTACCGTATATCGGAGGCATCTGAAGCTTCCCTGGACCTGGAGAGACGAGAGTTCATTGAGAAAGCACGGCGCCTTCTGCCACTGCGTTACATGTTCCTAAACTTACACGACGCTGTAGTTTATTGTAATATTGTACTGCTGTACACATCTCGTCTGCCTTGGATGGGTCCAAATCCGCGGCATGGTCAACGATTCGAAACAAAATAACGCATGCGGAAGATGAACACATTGAGCCGAAGGATTATAACGAAGTTCATCGGATCAGGACGGCAACGGTGTCGTCCTTTCGATCTCAATCGCTGAAGCTCAAAGTCTCCTATCAACGTCATATTGGTATGCCCTTGAGTACGGAAAGTTATAAGGTGCTATCCTGCTGTTCTTTCCGAGCAAGACCGTGCTTCAGAGCGCACTCCCTCCCGTTGTGCTGTCGCCGATGGCAACAGCACCGGATGAGCTGACGGTCTTCACAGTTCCTTAAAAAGCACCTAGACGATGATGTTCGGGTAGGAGGCGAGGTGCCTCGCTAGAGCGGACCTCGTCTGGTGGGCATTATCACCGCCGAGACACGGCTTGGCGCTTGCAGCCGACGTTTCGTGTGGTGAGCGGCGTTCCGACGTGCGCGGTGGCCGTTTGCAACAACTTGGGAGCCGTGGATGGGAGCTTAATTGCATGATGCGATTATCAGGCAGGACAGAGGACGTCGCGCCCGCGTCGTCAAATTCGAATATTGTTTGTCTGTGCGTGTGAGCAGAAAGCGGTCGGTCGGCGTCGTAAGAGGGTTAGGCGATGGCGAACGCAGGGGCAGGTGCGAAGCGCGGATAGCCGTCGGCCCGCTCAGACAAACGTGAGCGCAATTGCAACCGGGACTGATCCATTTAGGTAAACGAATTAACCAGCCCAGTATAACGGTGATGAGGAACCTCTCAGAGTTCCTGGAAGATGTCAGGGATCTTATCTTGTCCGTCCGTCCGTGGTCATTATTCTCGTCATATCGACGCGGTCCAATTCTCCGCTATCTGCGTTGTCATCTGCACATTCCTGAAGGTTTTTTGTTCAGCCCGCCCTACCGGTTTCAGCGTTCCTCCAGTCCGCCTTTGAGGCTACTTCGGAACGACTTCGTTGCGGGAAGTCCGAGGGATTTTCGGCGACTTACGGGTGCAGCTGCATTCCCTCTGGTGCAGCTCGCCTTGGTTTGAGATGTTTCAGATAGGGAAAGGTTGAAAGAGTAGTTGGATTGTTTAAGTCTTGTGCTTTCTTGAGCGGTAAGGAGTTAAGGCACGTGTTTTCGGTCGCAAATGGGATAGATGTGACGGATCGGTAACGAGCTCGATGACTGATGGTGCGCTTCTTGACGGCAGTCGGAGTCCACTTGGCTCTATACACCCCCAGATGATGCGTCTTAGCACCTGAGAGTTCCAGATCTCTTGAAATGTAAGCATATAGAATGAGAGATGGCGTTAATCATTTGGAAAGCGCCATGCATTCTACTTCTACGGGATGTCGTGGAGGCAGTTTTAATGCATTTTTGGTCTACAGTTTTTGGTCTGACAGCAGTGGCTAGCCGATTGACAGGTTCGCATACGAGTCTGGTGCAAATCTGCCAAGGGATGGAAGGCTTGGTTGGCCTGGGCGTGAAATCCGAACCTGGAGAGACAGTCGGTGCCTACTCCGACTGTGCTCCGCGCGTCTTCCCGAAATGTAGCAGGACGAAACAGACCGGAGCATCAGTCGTAGTCTGAGCTTAGAATGCTCCGCACCCCTAAGGAAGCTCGCACTGGCTTCTGCTGCCACGACCAGGCAGCGATCTCCATTACGTGCGACGTACGGCTCGGATAATGTGATGTGATCGGTGACGGGGGCGTCAGGTAGTATATATCTGCGCTGATCGTCTTCCGCCTGATACACATCTTCCGTATTGCGGCGGCATTCTCTCAGATGCGTCATGACAAATGAGCACTGCGGTCTCTCACCCCGCAGACGGCCCGGCCCGGCCGCGGTTTCGACGCTGCGCTGCACTGGCCGAGAGCAGCGGAGCTTGTATGGGGCGAGTACAGCCGGATGAGCGACGACGCCGGGGAGTTGTGTGGGGCACGCGCTGGTGCTTTTTCCAATCAACTTGATAGAGTGTAATTTGGCTGTGAACGGCCTGCCCCAATTCTCTCTTGAGCACGACGGCATCGACGCACGGACGGACGACGGGCTTTACGAGCGAATGGCTGGCTGCTGCGGTGATGAGTGACCATCAGCGCGCGCGGCTCGGTCAGAAAGACGGCGCTGTGGGTTTTTTCGTGACCGGCGCTGATCCACATGCCAGAATCGGAGCCGACATTTATGATGGGCGCGAGGCTTTGATCGAATGACTCGTCGATGATTTTAGTGCCAGCCGCAAGCCGTCGCTGTTTTCGGGCGGCGGCAGAAGGTCGGCGGGGCAGAAGGCTGGCCAGCGATCAGCGGGTTCTCAGAGAGGCAGCGAGAGAGGACCGGTTGACAGGTGTTTCATTTGCTTGCTTACCGGAGTGAGCTGATCTCCAGCGAGGCGTGAAACCCCACACGCCAGATATAATGGTTCAGCTGGTCGGCTCGCTTTTGTAGCCTCGCCGGCTTTCAATTAGGAAGTAGATGGGCGTTGACGATTCGGCGGTCATCTGGCCCAGCCGAAGGCACTCATGTCGGGTTTGATTCGATTGGGCGCTGAAACCAGCTGGAACTGAACTTTGAGCGAAGGATTGCTTTGGATCGCTGCCGGTCTCTAGGTTTTGAGGAGCATGCTGTTGCTGATAGGCTACCGACTTGAGGGCCGAAACTTTAGGGTTCACTCACTGGCTTATTCTCGGCCATAGAGCATATACGAAAAACAAAGAATAAGGAGAAGCTAAGGGCAACAGTCGTATTTGGCCTTTGTGATGGACTGTGGTGCTCAGCCTACTCTGATAAGCAAGTTAGTGTGAATAGAAGACTTGGGGTGTCAGTGGTTCGTCAGGAGACTCTGACCTCATTCGCGCCATGAACAGAGTTGGGATTCGGTTTGAGCCCAGTCCACCCAACCATAAGCCTTCCATTCCTCGGGAGTCGTTCTGGCAGACTGACTAGGGAGAAAACAGTATGAGTTGTTCATCGGCTGGCAACGGCAACTCTTTGCACAGTCAAGTCAAAGTCAATGCACACATTCAAATCCCCGCGATTTCGTGTAGAAGTGGAGTTCGTGGCGCGTCCCAGGCGCGCTTGAGATTGTCGTCTTCCTTGTCCTCACAGCGAGGCCGAGCTGTTTTTTATTTCACTCTGTGACACGGCACCTCGCTGCTGATCAGTGGGGCTTATCGCGAGTAGGTGGAGAAGTAAGGGCGTTCTCAGATGCGCAACAGACCTCGGTGACCGTCGCACATGAAAGATACGCCGCCAGGTGTGTTTGATAGGAGAGGAGACGGCGGCGAAGATTTACGATCCTTATATGTACCCGCCACGAAGTCGCATGATTTATCACGTATAAGTGAATTGTGGAGAGATGATTAGTCTGCTGATTGGACAAGGTCAGCCGCTCACATCACACCAAGTGCGGCGCGAACGGCGCCGCGTCCGCGTAATGAGTTTCTATTTGAGGCGGAGTGTTCGGCAGCGTTCGTCTGCATTCAAGTCGAGGGCCGTGATTCGGCGATGGATTGGATCCGAACTGCAGTGGCTCCAGTTCCGGACGGAGTTCCTCCGCTGCTCCCCTACGGAAATGCTCCTCTCCGGAAATGCGGACCCTGCACTACCTGCTCGTGTGGGGCTCTGCCGGCTGTCTGTGAGTCAGCCGCGTCTGCGAAATGAAGGGGAATGCGACACTGAGACGCGCACTCATGCGAACGGCGGACTCTTTCATGCGCCCGCCGTTGTGTATTCTTTTGAGGGAAATCCGCTTAGCTCCAAACGGACGGCTTTTTGGCGCGCCACAGATCTGTTTGTTATTGGAGAAGATGTGGCGCGAGGAGATGGACGGTCGTTCGGTCGGTAGCTATCAGGTCGCCGGCGGTCAGCTGCTGCCGCTACTGTTTGGAAAGGCATCGTTTGCGTTTCTTTCGGCCGTCTCCAGTGTCGGCCAGCCGCAAAAACAATGGCGAACGAGGGTGCGAACGGTGTTTGCGAGTTGGTCCACCATCACCTCGAGATTCGGGGTCTCGAAGGGTAGAGGGAGCTTTGGGAGTCTATGCTGCCGAGGATAGCCTTCGCTGTGTTATTACTAGCATTCATCTGTTCGTTTATTTATTTTGGAGGTGCAAGCCGTTGCTTGCGCAAAAGGAACAAGTACATAAGCAAAAACAGCAGGACAAAAATCATCATCAGCCATTGACAACGAAGTACCTAATGAATAAATAAAAGAGATAAAACCTGAAAACAATCATCATAGCGAACTTAATTCTACTGAATGAATAAACCAAAACACTCAAGAAACTATAGTACTCTACTCCAGTAGTTGCCATGTCCGTGAAAGCCGATAACGACATTGTTAGAATGTCCCGACTAACTAGTTTATTAAAATTAAAAAGCACTCTATTCGGAAAATTTTTGAGCCTGACCTGAGTTCTAGAAATTGGAACCGTAAATTCACCTTGGATCCTCCTGCAGTAGTTTCAAATGTAGACATATTATTTGAATTTAGCTCGGTCCTTCCTGCTAAGATTTTGAAAACCTTTACGAGATCATTCCCGATTGTCCGCTCCGTAAACTTGGTAGTCTTAATTGTATGGCAGTACGCATGCATCACTCCGAAAGTGGATCTTCAGTAATGGGAAAGGTGTGACATTTCGACTTGCTGTCGTCTTCAGAGGCACCTGAATGTGGTGCGTGGATTTTTCGTAGGCGCTTCAGTTGTTCCACTGTTTCATCGTGCCACCGACAACGCCTATAGGATCCCATTGACAGAGGCTAACTCACACAATGAATCCATTATAAAAGGGCGATATTTGTTTCGTGTTAGATCACCAGTAGGAGCGCATAGCATTGTATAGAAAAACTCGCCGACTTTCCATTCTACAGCATCCAGTGAGGCGGCAATAAGCCAGTAGAGAGCAATTGAAGGGAGATCCTCTTGATTGCTAAAGTGATATGCTGCTCTTGTGTCTCAGTTCGAACTCTGGAATGGCCAATTGATGTTGTCGAATGAAAAGTGCGATGCGTGCCTCTCTGGTAATCTAACAGAAGTCGAATGTTGCTGCTTTATGCATCTAGTATCTGAGTTACTTTTCACCATCTGAAATCCTGTCCATAGCGGCATGAAAATGCCGGAATAGTTTTAGGAAGTCAGTACAGTAGAGTGCAAATGATAGCACATTCAATACGATTAAGCCTCTGCAAAGTCAGGGAAATTGACGCGTTTGACAGTGATCAAGATTGCCGAGAAGCGTCTTGCATTAGCGAGGCTTCTTTGTGGGAGGTGTTGGAGATATTGGAGATAACCACCAGACTGAATTATGTCGAGTGGGGAACTAGACTGTACAGGGTGCGTAAAAATATTGACGCACTAAACGTAAACGTAACAGCACATTATAAAATTTAACGAGTTTATATACAAAATGTCAACAATGACCTAGCGAACAGAATAGCATCACCTGTATTTCATATGGGCTTCTTTTTTGCGAATGCAGGGGCGAAGACGCCGAGGAAAGGCATCGACGGTGCGCCGCAAATAGTCCACGTCGATTTCGTTCTATGATTTTACCATCAGTGACTTGATACTTTTGTGCATTCAACCTGTAAAAGTGTTACATACTCTTCAAGGACCTCCAAAGTGCTAATTCTTTCGGAAGGCTCGCTGTTCGGCCAGTATCATGGTTTGTGCATTCATCACAAGCGCCTCTCGTTTTTGTGGATACAGGAATGAAGATAAATCAGTAGAACTGTCTGTATCGATGTCCTAAAGAGACATCTTGTTCCTTGGCTTGAATCCCGCCTCGAGAGTAAGCCGTATGTCTTCCAGCAAGATTAGACTCCTGTGCAGAGTGAGGATTGTTCAGGTCTGGTGTCGCGCCAACTTGAAGAACTTCATTCCGGCAGAGGAATGACCTCTGTATAGATCGGATTTGAATCCGGTGAATTACTTTATATAGGGAGTTTTGGAGAACAAGGCTTGCGCTACTTCCTACAAAAGTATGAGGTTAGTGAAAGATGATCTGGTCAAAGCATGGAGCGAAATCGACGTGGACTACTTGCGGCGC
Organism: Heligmosomoides polygyrus polygyrus; assembly: GCA_947396885.1. Lineage (NCBI taxonomy): Eukaryota > Metazoa > Nematoda > Chromadorea > Rhabditida > Heligmosomidae > Heligmosomoides > Heligmosomoides polygyrus. The sequence continues at coordinate 73,561,881 of OX377202.1, read as the reverse complement.
ACCGTCGATGCCTTTCCTCGGCCTCTTCGCCCCTGCATTCGCAGCAAAGAAGCCCATAAATAATACAAGTGATGCTATTCTATTTTCTAGATCATTGTTGACATTTTGTATATAGACTTGTTAAATTTTACAATGTGCTGTTATTTCTAACGTTTACGTTAGTGCGCCAATACTTTTTATGCACCCTGTACAAGGGCTCCTTGCTGAAGACGATTTCATGGGGTGTGGAATGGCTTGGGGAGCACTCTTGTCCTCCGCGATTCGGCGCATGAACTCTCGCTGACTGTTGCATTCAAACGGCAGCGGCCGACACGTCTGCCGCACACACGCACACCGTCCGTCGCCAGTTTATGGCATGCTGCAGCAGGTGGCTGCCATCTGAAGGCAGCCGTATCCGTTATACGGCGGGCCACGTTGCTGCACCCGAATGTCACAGTTAATTACCGTCGTAAAGTATGTGATGATTCTATACGCGAAGAGAAGCGGCGGACTTCGCTTAGGGTCGTCTGTAAGTGTGCACAGGTGTTATATGGAGGTGTTTCAGAATGTCCGGTCGGAAGCTTCAAAAGCGAGCGAGGCAACGCGTCCTGCCAGAGGTGTCCGCTGAACTCGGATTCGACCCGCACGGGCAGTTTGCACTGCACTTGTCGGCCTGGTTATTTCCGCGCCGAGAACGAGTCGGCGGATAGGCCGTGCACTCGTGAGTGCCCGTCTTTAAAATGGGTTGCACCGCGTTGGATGCTAAATAAGAAGAGTCGCTTCAGAGAGTCCCAACCACCCATCACGTCTTCATGTTCGCGACGTTGATCAGTCGTCGGCTGTTCTGGAATGGGACGAGCCGTCATCGCTGGGAGGTCGAAAGGTAAGCTCCTGCGACTTGTTCTAGTAAGAGTCTACTGTCTTTCGGGAAGGAAATGCTTCAATAAATGTGCGCGGACCATACGAGGGAAGTCGCCAATCGTACCCAATCACGAATCATTTTTAGATTCGATCGCATGGCTAAGCCCAATAAGCTCTTCATTGCTTAGCGGTTGGCCATTAGAAAGCAGGCCTCTGTAGGAAGCACAACGCACTAGCCATGCGATCGTTAGCGTGTCCACTGATTTCCCTTAAACCTGTTGCAAGCGTAAATGCAAAGTTAGGTGGCTTAAGACCAGGAGTGGTGCATGCTTGTCTTACCAGGTCACTCGAAAGAGGCTGTGCAACAGCGTTTCCATCCATTTTCCCTTACACAGTGGTAGCACAGCCGGAGGCGCCGGCTATCGCGTGCACCCGATTCTAGGCTCGTTGTTCGGACTTTCCGCCCAGATCAACCGAACATTCCTTCTCTTCGAGACCGGTGAAGTGGCACCAGACTTGTCTGGGAAGGGTAAAGAGCTTGACTACCACAAGTTATTATAAATATAGTCCCAATATGCATTCAGATCGTCTCCACGACATTTCGTGCGTGGCGCATCGCAAAAGGGATTGAATAACGCCGTCCCTAATCCTATATCCTTACCCTTGATGCATACCAGGTTTAGCAATGGCTGCCTGTAGTGGGTTTTACAAAGAGGTGATGACAGTGCGTAGGTATCACTTGTCCTCCAACTTCTTCGTGTACTTCATGATAACAGTCAATTTCAGGAGGTGTGGTACGAATGGGAATGTTCTCGAGGAGACTGCTCCTCGATCATCGCCACGCCAGCAGACAGCAAACTGATGTCAAGGACCCTCCGGCTGTCAGGTCTGAAGCCAGACACCGAGTACTCGTTCAACATCTTCGCAAAGAATAGCGTAGGTGTAGTCAGTGCGCCAGAGGAGCGCCATCAATTGTCGGCATTGTTATGTCGAAAATGACTGACTTGCAGGTCTCCAAGTTCACCGACGCGCCGGCTTATCGAGTAGTGGATCTCCGAACATCCCCTCTTACTCGCTACGTTGTTAGCGGGCTTCGTGTGGAGAGCGAGCAGAAGGACGGAATTACCCTTGCGTGGCTCTCGCCCGCCGTTTCTAAACGCGTCAAATATGAGGTCAGCGAGGAGGGTGTCTATTTGTAAGAGTGGAGCCATATAAATGGAAACTTAAATTTCAGGAAGAGTTGGCAAAAAGAATATGTCTTCAGTGTCCCTAATTCGTTTCGTTTTAGGTCGAAATGGAGCCGAAGATTGGCAAGCCTGTGATTGTCGTGACGGAGCACACCTACCATACCTCCCTGAACATGAGTCCTGGGGTGCCATATCGCTTCAGAGTGAGTCCTGTTGCCCAGAGATGCCATTGTCGTGTCGTGTATCTTCAGTTTTACGGCGGCGTTTCAGGTCCGAGTGAATGTGGACGGCTGGGGAGAATGGAGCGACCCGCTGTGGTACGAGATTGGACGAGGAATTGTGAGCGGTTTGCACATCCTTATGCGGTTATACTGCAGCATCCACCCTAACTGAAAGACAATTCGCCTTGTTTCAGGTCCAGCAGCATCAAGGCCCGGAGACGATGCCTCTGGGAGCGCTGCCCGGATGGGTGGTGTTCACAGCGATGGTGCTGTTCGTGCTGCTGCTCGCGTTTCTCTTTGTTTTATGCCGTCGTAAAAGTCACAATCGAAAGCAGATGAGCGACCTGGATGTGCTGGACACCTACAAGCAAGGTAGAAGCCGTGGCAATGCTTATTAGTTGCTTGTAGATGATTGGTGGAGATTACACGGGGGCGAAATGGCATTAACTTTTGGTACTGTCATGGACTTTAGCACGCGAAGTATAGTTTCTCGAAGGAACTCTCATATACATGAAACCACTCACTCGGCGACCACAAGCGACACTGGCTTCCCCATAGGATGGGCCCTACAAGTCGTTGTGGTGGCCAAATACTATTCGAACTGCCTGCTCGATATAGAATGCATGACACTTTTGCAAGAGACGGATTAGGGCCGATTTTCCTTAATATATCAGTAGGAGGAGCACCTTCCTCGAGGAGGAGACTTGATTGCATACAAAACGTATACAGTAGCTTTCTACGTTCAGGAGGTGGACGTGCCAGTGTTTTGTGCCACCCTGACAAACCCCACATTTTTTGGTCTCGAATGGAAGTCATGGTTCGCCTGCTCGCGAACCCAGTTCGAAATTCAAAATCTGTCAGCCCCTTAAATTGAGAGTGTAATAATAATAATAAGAACTATCCGCAGTAGCTCACGTTCTGAAGCGTGTGAGAGTTTGCTGATTTGCTGCTGAATGGAGCACTTTTGAAACTCCTTCAAGAACCCCTTATACTGAAGTTACTGTGCGGTATTGCTGCGCGACGAATCAAGTGCGTGTTCTCTATTTCGCGGCACGTTCACATTCCTTAGCGTTCCTTATCGCCTTGCAAGGTCATCACGAGATTTTATGGAGAGGGTCTGCAGACCTCCCTCACACTTTCGAAACTGAGCTGCTGCAGACTGAAGTTGATGCTATTTCGCCCGGTGCTGGCTTGTTGTGGTGCTTCCTCGGCGTTTTCTATGAGCAACAGTGTCCTTGTTGGGCTTGCGTTGTTCGGCTTTCGTATCGTGTTGACCCGTGCTCGGTTTTGCAGATACCATGACACCCGACTACAGCTCCGGCAACCGCCAGTTCACCGAGGCGTTCCGCTCAGGAAAACGTAAGTGACGCGATGCGAAGACTTCCTCTGGACCTCACCCCGGCCGTTCTCGCTCCATCGCTGTTGCTTGGCATGACCAGTGTCCGACTGCAGTGTGCTGGGAGCCGCTTCCCACCGTACCCAGGCCGTGCGTACTCGCTTGGAGTAATCTGCTCCGTTTCAGTGAACGCCCCGCTGATACCCTCTTACGGTGGAGGCTCCGTGTCGCAGCCTCCTCCGTACTATGGAAGTGGAGGCGCCGCCGCCACATTCAAACCGTACGTAGACCCGACCGCGTACGAAGATCCGAACCAGGTATGTTTCAATTTCTTCGTTTCGCTTGAACTACAAAATTGGAACAGTATTTGTGAACAAGTAGAGATCTAGCCTTTCTGCAGGAGATTAGATATTATATGTCAGGAAGTAGTATTAGTTAACACAACAGTAAAACGTTGACCATAATTGAGCGCGCTTGCCGAGCCGTGTGTCTCCGCTCATTCAGAACGATTTACCGCCGCTAGTTCTTACTCTTTTCCTAAATCAACTTGGAGCTACGTCATAGTAGTTCAGATTAAGAGACCTTGGTGCTTATGTAGGACAGCGGATCGCGCCATTTATGAGGATGATCGCGTAGAGCGACTACGTAGATATCATTAGCCTGCATAATAGAGTAGGTATTGTTCACGGAGTTTTTTTTTTTTGGAAAAACAACAACGTAAACGCAATCCTGCTGCCGGGCTGTACCTCCATTTTGCACGGGCGTTGTTCGTGTCCCTTGAGCACATTATTTCCAGCTAAAGGTGCTGAGGTGCTCGGAATGTGAGCCCCACCAGAGACTCAGTTCTGTGCTTAAAATATGTTAAGCGCCCTGGAGTAAATGTGAAAATCTACCAAGGAAAGCGTGACAATTGAGCCAAAACTCCATGTGGCGATTGGGGTTTGCTAGAAACTGAGGAACTGAAGAAATAATGAGGAAATAATGGTATTGAAGAAAAAAATTTGGGAGAAATAATGTGTGGGCAGAATGTTGCTCCAGAAATGATCCTATTTCTCCGCATAGTTCTTATTGCAAGCGCCTTTCCGTTTTCACGAGTCTGGGCACGTTCTACAGCAAGCATAGTCGCAATGGGCACTTTTTAGGCACTTTTTTTGGTGCTGAAAGGCTGAAAGAAGTAGATGGTCGCTTCCGATAAACGTTGTCTGGGCTTGTTATGGGGAAGGATCGCGTATTCTGTCTCCTGTAGAGCTAGGACCTTTGCCATAGTTTTCGTTCTCATTCATAAGAGCGCTAAACTTCCTTGTTGTGAAAAATGCTGAAAATTTCGATTTTTCTGAATTGCTACAATTATCCTTATCTAATTGAAGCTACGGTTTTCCTCAATGAAATTTCATTCGGTTACCCAGCACAAGTGGACAAAACTGAGGGTCAGAAAGATGATTAGAAGGGCCTGACAGTATGGACCTAAAACCCTAGGGGACTGAGAAGGGAGATTGTTGCTCGTATGTAACTTACTAGTCGTACACAAATGGCTTAGCGACTGGAGCAATGTCGATGAACAGTAAAGTACCTCGAACTTCAGTCTTGAAATTAACAGCTTCGCTAATGAAATCACCGTTCCAACATTTTTAAGGCATCTAAAGGCTTGTCGAAAGCTTCGGGGAGAGAACAAAGACGAGATATTACTTGTTGCTTGAACTCGCAGACCGTAGCATTGGTGAACGAGGCATTTGAGGTGTTCCACGATCTGAAGCAAAAGCGAATTCCTCGCGCACGTCGAAGGTGGTCATGCAAGCCGGTGCTCATCGCGACTTATCGCTTATTTTTAAGGCACTGGTCGAGTTCACGTTCGACATCGATCCGGCGGCGGTGTTCATCACCGAGGTGATTGGTGGAGGCGAGTTCGGCGATGTCTGCAAAGGCGGCCTGAAGAGGAGCATGATCGGCGGAGGCATCGCCAACAGCATTTTCGACAACGAGGTGGGGTTTGAAGGAAATCGAGCTGATCGACGCTGTTTCGCGGATACACCAAAGGACGCTGATAAGAACTCGTGAGTTTAGGTAGACGTAGTGGCGATCAAGACGCTCAAGCCGGGCAGCAGCGCCAAGGCGAAGGCCGACTTCTTGCTGGAGGCGTCGATTATGGGTCAGTTCGCCCATCCGAATGTGATCCGTCTGATCGGGGTTGTCACGAGATCGGAGCCCGTTATGATCGGTGAGTCTTTGTGGGTTTTTGGTGCTCGAAGTCGTCTTCCCCAAGTTGAATTCTCCGCACTCACGGCTCTCTGTTTCAGTGACGGAGTTCATGTCGAACGGATCTCTCGACCACCTGCTCCGCGGAAAGGACTCTCGCGGCGAAGAGCTGGGCTGGCCGCGTATCGTTGACATGCTGAGGGGAATATCCGCTGGTATGAAGTACCTGACGGACAAGGGATACGTGCACAGGGTAAGCTGCAGTGTGCTCCTCGGTTAGGAGCAGTCCGGCTGATCAGCGCGCTCTTACAGGATCTGGCTGCCCGAAATGTGCTGGTCGACGCCGAGATGATCTGCAAAATCGCCGACTTCGGCCTGTCGCGAGGAGTGGATGACTCGGCTGAGCAGGAGTACACGACCAATGGCGGAAAGGTTCGATTTCCTACCATTCCTGCGGCATAGTCCTTTTGCCTTATCTGTGGAGAAAAGAAAGTGCGTTTCCTCTAGATACCAGTCCGCTGGACGTCGCCGGAGGCGATCACTCATAGGAAGTTCACCGCCGCGTCCGATGTGTGGAGCTTCGGCGTGCTCGTCTGGGAAGTGTGCTCGTTCGGTGAACGCCCCTACTGGGACTGGACGAATCAGAAGGTAAGCCAGCAATCGCCTGAGGCACCCTCCGCATCCACCAATTCTTTCCTTCGCAGGTGATCAGTGAGGTGATGCTGGGCTACCGCCTACCAGCGCCCATGGACTGTCCAGTGGCGCTGCACCGACTCATGCTCTGGTGCTGGCGACTCGATCGACACGAGCGGCCGACGTTCGCGCAGATCCTGGCGATTCTCGAGAAGTACGCGCGGAATCCGGAGCTCATCCACTTGGACAGTGTGGCGTTCACGACAGGGCGCCATGTGAGCTCGACTGCGAAGTGAGCAACAGATCTAGCACCACGATTCCGCCCAGTCGACAAGTAGTCGAACGCAGCTATTGTGCTGATGCTCCCTTTTCAGCATGAATGGCAACACGTTCAGTCATCCGACCAGTTCACCAGGCGGCCCGATGATTCCGAACATCCACCCGTCTTCGCTTCCGTCCCTTATGGACTTCCTGCGCTCGTTGAATATGGGCCACTGTATGGAGAAGCTCAACAAGGAGGGCATTTTCACGGTGACGGACCTCGCCAGGCGAAGTCACCTGGACATGTTGGCCATCGGTGAGTTTGGAGTGTTTTCAAAGTAATCGCCAGAGCGCCGTAAAAGCTCAGCAGGAATCGTTCTCGAACGAAACCATCATAGAACGGCATGAGTTTGGGATCCTTACCACAAGCTTTCCTTCTTTTCTGAGTACTTGGATGAGGCGAAAGAATTTGCGACATAATGACGATTACTTCTGAAACCTCTAAAAGGGTTAGTGGCGTGAGTTGCAGGAGCCTCCGAAAGAGAGAGGCATCCCCTGACGAAACCAGTGCGGATGCACTGACTTATCCCGGAAAGGATTGATTCGCACGAGCTCGAAGGAGCCATTTTGCTGACTCCATCACATGTGGCCATAATGGGGTGGAGATTAGTAGGGGTCTTTAAGAAAAGTGGACGTTTGCCGCTACAGTAGCGCTACTTTCCACTCCACCTAAACGATACCTTCGCCCTTCTATAGGCAGCTTAGCTTTAGGGGGTACGGTTACGATGTACGAAACATGGTCATGTCCCTCGCCGGGTGGCATGCGATCTGCCTCTCATCACCCCCTGGCTTACCCACCCCCAACCGCCTCGCCTCTGACCGTTTCTTGGTGTATGTTTCTTAGTGAGTAAAGCACAAGGCGGGCGCTAATCACAGTTTCAAGGGTGCACCAAGCCCTTCGATTCTAAGAATGTTGTGCTCTGCTCGGCTAGAGTTATCTGTAAGGGATAAGGCACTGGCTTCTGCATCGAATGAACAGCTGCAGATAACATAGGCATCGATCAAGCAATCCCAAAAGAAGAGGTGGAGGTTAATGAGGCTGGGGCGAGCTGGACTCTGTTCATGATGCGCGAGAAATCAGTTCTTCTTAACGACTTCGCCGCATAAGCTTCGTGCGTTTGGTGCGATTGGAAATTTGAATTCAGAGAGGGAACGAACTAGAAACCCCATACTGGAAAAAGCATCCTTTGACGGCCTCTGGAACCTTTCAGTAGCGAAGTTTATCGCTACCGAGAGTTGTCTGTGCATTGTTACAGGCAGCGTAGGTGTAATCGATATTTTGCCCTAGGATGACCTTTTGTCCAGACCCCTAACATAGAACTCGGAGTGTGTTATCCATTACATCACCAGAGTAACAGTGACTATCCGCCCTGGTAAGAGGGCGTATGAATACCCAATTGTATCGAAAGTGGCCTAGTTCAGTTTACCACAGGGGTAGAACACACCAGTGCTGCATAAAATTTTTAATTTCGTGCAACACAAAATTGTAATTTTTAATTTCAAAATGCCCGTAGGGCTGCCTTACATGGTTACCCATCACGAGCCACTTAGCGACGTTGTACCCTGCATCCATAGGTTTGGCTGTACTTTCCACCGTTACCGGCCGGTAAGCGTTTAATGAATCTCCCAGTGCCTAGCTTTTGATGATAAGCTGCCATCGTGCAATATTTAGGAAAATCTGATATAACGTTCGCTGGGCTAAAGCATAATAGTAGTGCAAATTCGACTGATCGTGAGAGTTATCGAAGCGTTGGCGTAGAGAGAAATGGCCTTCGAGCATTTAGGTGTCCATCGAGATGCTTCGAGGTGCGGTCACACCCGCTGTTGGCTGTGCGCCACTCACATGATTTCTTTCAGGCTTGATATCGGAGGAATTCCAGCAGATCCGCAGCGCTCTGGCGCAACTGCAGGACATCAGGGGAGTGTCGCGGGTGCCGGACACGTCCACGCTGCCGCTGCGGTCGGCGACGATCCGGCCGTCGCGGCACGACGACGGCTTCTTCGTCTAGGCGCCTATCTCATTGTCTCTTCGCCGTGCTCAGTCCGACCCCTGTACACTGTTCCCCCGTCGCTGAGTCCATTTCCCGATGTGCAGGTATTCCGCTCGTTCCTCGTGCGCTCCCCGACCCTCGATCCCGGCTGATTTCCGTCCTCCTCTTCCCCTTTACTGTTCGATGTTGGTTCTCCATGTGTGTCTGTGTGAGTTTATGGCTTTAACCGGGGTCACTGCAATCGGCCCTCGCTCCCGTTCTCTCCTTTCCGCGTCGCAGTTCACTTCAATGAATCACACTGTATTTCCGCGTTACCGATGGTGCATTTCGTTTCGTTCTCAAGGAGGCGCACCTCCAGTGCCCTCGACGTCATTGTTGTCATGTTGTTACGGCTAATATGGGCTGACAAATATTCGTTGCTGAAACTACCGGTCGTTTGCTCGTTGTTTTCCTTCCTCTAAGCGTAGCTTTCATTCTCGAATGCCTAGGTAGGTGCTTGTTCCGTCTGTAAATTGGCGCGTCTTTGTAGATTGAACTGGATTAATGCTCAATGTGAGTCGACAGTTAGTCGGAATACCGCTGAGTGCCTCTTCTAACCGCTCGGCTTCTCTCCCGGTCTCGGACTGAGCAGCTGCTGCTGCGCCCGGATGGGGCGAGGCCGAGGGCATGTGGAGTTCGTCGTAGGCCGCATTCTGACCTTGTTCGCCAAGTTCAGCCCTCAGTGTCGTTCTGTGATAGGTTGTCGGTTGCGGGTGGGTGGACGAGACGCCGTCGTGCGCGCCAGATTCGAGCTGCTCGGCCGTCCCTTCCACCCGCCTTGATCTCGGCGATGCCGAAGTTTAGTATTCTCCCAGAGCCTTTGTTCATATTAAAACAGATGCATATATGTTGTGAATATTACCGTTTGCAATGCGTTAATAAATGCCTTTATGAGCTTCGCCTGAAGTTGTCGTCTCACTGGCGTCGTATGTAATTCCAGCACCTCTGTAGAAGCGGTATCCAAAAATTGTCTGATAAATGGCAATATGTCGTTGATTGTGATTAAGAAGACAGAGGGCGCGTGAAGAGCAGTCGGAGGAGATGCCGCTGTTTTTCATGTGCCCTCGATACCGGGTTTCTGGATAGGGGCTTCTGTTCAGGCCAACCAAGCCTTCTATCCCGTCGTGGTCGGTGAACTGGTACCAACTTGCCTGGGAAGGATAAAGCGCCGACTTGTCATCGGCTGGCCACCGCAGTTTTTCTCTCATTGTAGGCCAGGTACGCCATTAAATCGCCTCCACGAAATTGCGTAGTAGTATAATGCGTGGCTCATCCTAAAGATGATTGAGTAACGCCGCTTTTCATCCTCTATCCATTATAAAGAGGATGAGCAAAATTTTAAAAATGTAAAAATGGCGAGAAACTTTCCCGTCAGTCTAGTGCTTTACGCGGGCATTCACCGGGAAGCGAAATGACACGTTTAGTGTTTTCTACTACTCTACTTCTACCAAAATCCAGGAGAAAATCACGATCGCTCGAGAAGCACTGCCTGCTTCAGGTAATCTCCCCCATGTACGCTGTATAAGAGAAGCGATTAATTGTGGTAAAGTGGTCTGGTTTGTCGGTGAACTAGCTTGTTCCGAAACGTACGTCAGCATCTATCAGCCGTATTTCCTTGCGTGGACTCTTAGCTAGCGAAAGCGAACTTCTACGCCACTCGTTGATTCCACCAAGTGATACCGCTTTGAAGATGTAGTTGGTCAGCTTGCTGAAGCAAGTCTTGCGAGGAGTGAGCAGTTTTGCAAAGATGCTTCGGTGTAGCTGGAGTCCAGCATGAGGTAGGGTTTGAGGCGTTCTCTCTGCTATCTGGATGAAATGTTTAAGCCCTTTCACCACAGATGCTGCTTCGTCAGTGCAAGGGAGGGTTCTTCGCTCTGCTCTGACTCTTGCCTCTTCGTAACATTGTACAAGAACAACTCAAACCGTTTACTATTTTATTAAATTGACGTCAATTATGTAGAAGAAAGATGGATAACAGGCAGATATAGTAAGCGGCAGGGGCCGCCTATTTAGTCGGCGGTGCCGGCTGCACCGCCTCCGGCGATTTCATTTGACTCGCTGAGCTCTGTTGAGATTTCTGACTATCTCGCCAGAAGTAGAGGTGCAAACCGCAGACGATGGCCACCAACGCAGTCATCAAGGAGAACAGCATAATATTCATCATTTTGTTGCGGTAGGTGCTGACGATGCGTCTCGTGCACGGATACTGGTACATTGCCCGACTCCTGAATAAGACAGCTTCAATGGCGCATTGGATGTGTTTGCCGATATTGACGTGGACCTCCGCTTGCAGCTGAATCTTACAAATTTCGCTCACATTTAAAACAACATAAAAGTGATTACGCTTAAAGTTAGATTGCTGCATGTATCGATGTGCATGTTCGAGAATGGTCTTCTACAAAGAATGACTGCTCTCACGAGGTTAGAATATGATATGATAATCAGTAACATCCCAATTCGAGGCATTTATGCCGTATTCCTGAGGCGGATTCCACGTACTCTTCGCTGCTGCTTTACTGAGCACTTGCACAGCAATTATTGGGTTGTTCGATAATGTCGCTTTTTATCTATTCAATGTGAATTTATGTAGATTAACTACAAACATTAATCAATGATATATTTACCATTTTGATGGATGACCTCTTGCCATGTTTCGATAAGTTGAAAAATTCCACGTTCAAAGAAGTCTTTTTTAGAAGCGAAGAACTAGTGCAACTCATTTTTAACAGCTTGAGCGGAACCAAAAGCATTATCATTCAAATAGCTTCGAAGGAAGCGAATCAAATGGCAATCTGATGGAGCTAAATCAGGGCTTTAGGGTGGATGTGATATCGGTTGCCGATTGAGATCTGTTAATTTTTGACGGGTCATCAAAAAGGTGTGGCGTCAGGCGTTATAATGATGGCGTTTCTTCAGTTCTTCGTTGCATTTCGACAGTTGACTTCAATAGGCATTCGAATCTATAGTTTGGTTTCTTGGAAGCAGCTCAATGTGGACTACGCGCACGCATATGCTAATGCGTTTGGGTGGAGTGGACTTTATCTAATTCGTGAGGAAGCCTAACACCCAGTTTGCGTAACCATGCTGTTGTAAGTGCAACCTAACGGTTGGGTGTGATATGTCAAGCTTCGCTGCCATCTCTCGAGTTGCCGTGCGTCGGTTAGTTTTGATTAACGCCTTAATTTGTCGTCATCAGCAGTGATTGTACGACGAGAATGCGGTCATCTTGCACATTAAAATTTCCAGAGCGGAAGAGAGCAGACCAACGCTGACACTGGCGTTCAGTAAGACTAGAAGTAAGAGTCCTTACCATAATCCTCACATAATTTCCTGCGAACTTTCTCCGCATTTTTGCCCTTGTAACAATAAAATATGCCGATAATGCACTCTTTGATAAGTCATGTGGAAGGTGGTTTAACAAAAACTGAACGCCAGGTAGTCTAAAGTCCACTTTTTAGAATAGTGTACCACGCAATCAGTACTACATAAGAATATGCAGTTTACGCCATCTGTGAGAAAAACGATAATAATTATCGAACAACCCAATAGAACCACGTGGATGGGCTCCTCAATCGGCTGCATTCCTCAGCATCAAAGTTTGTGATAATCTGCGACCTCGTTGGGGTTTTCCTCTTCCACCACGACGCGAGCAGCAGTGCTGCTCATATCGCATCTACTGCGAGAAAAGGGATTCTATCGCGCTCTCGTAGTGGGGAGGAAGGCGCTCCACAGTCTTCGCGTTTTCATCCCTTCGGGGGTTCTCTGAACAGGAAGAAACAGCAGACGGCGTTTGAGGAGCAGTGACTTCTGCTGCCCTCACTCGATCCTTCGTGAGTACCTCGCCACGTGTCTCTGCTGTCTGTTTTATGCCTGCTTTCTGATATAGTGTGCCTCCTCCCAGCTGGGGAAGCTCCAATTTTATGCAGGTAATCCAAGCTTCCCATGGATCCACAACTGGAGAAGAACAGAGGAATGTTCACTTACGGATTGAGCTTTCCTATGCCGTCCCATTTGAGAGGGGGACAAGCTCCGTCCAGCAATGGTTTACTAGCATTCACGCAACAGAAGGACGGTGCGTAGCAGACATACGTCGCATTGAGCATCTGCGACGCCTTCGCAGAGCACTCGTGCACCCATCCATTCGAGATCCGGAATGCGTTGTAGGCCTTCTGAAAGGAACCTCTAACGATCTGCCCAACGATAGGTTCTGTTTCCACCGTTTGTGTAACTCATGGTTCTAGCTGCTTTTAATGTCCAACGGCCTACGTTCAGCATTGTTTTGTTACCAGATAATGCTCAGCGATTTCGTATTCGGACTGTTCCTGCCCTCTCAATGCATTTTCGGAAAATGAAATGGAGCTTGGTGAACAGTTCTTAAACTTTAATTTGGGTTTTCTCGACTCTACCGAGGGAGACAACGCCAGAACGTATGCCGTGAAAGACATGAGACTGCTTACCAATTTTGGGCTTAGATAAATATCTGTGTTAAAATCCCACCGGCTGCCTGTAGGCATTGTATGGGCCAAATACCCATTTAGCTCGTTTCCACACCATCGGGCAGGTCAAAGCATGGCTGAGCCCAAAATGGGTCTGATTAACTCCGATAGTCCGTCCTCTCACTCTTAATCAAAAGCAGGCCTCTACCCTCGACCCACACCCAATGCGTGGAAAGCATGTGAATATTTGAATCCACGAATTATTTATGGGGGTCGGCACAACACAGTGCAAAGACTGTAATATCTTGCCAAGAGTTCCTTATTCCCTTGTCAAGCAGGCTAAATTAGATTAATTAAGTCCATTCGCTTATTTTATATTTTATATATAGGATATTTTACGTCTTTTAATTTTTTTTTGAAAAATACCAGACGTTCAGCGGCCTACAAAATAGAAGCCTAACCTGCTACCGTTCTACTGTTTTAGAATTTCATCTTCGCCCAAAGGTCACCTTTTAAAAGAATTATAAATTGCGAACGGTGGTCGATCGACCCACAGCATGCTGGCAAAATTGAACCGCCCAATATCCGTTGGTAATATCGACTTTTGTCGAAAATTGACAGATTTTGGCCATTGATAAAAGATAATCAACACACGGACGTCCGTTGAGGAACGGTGGTGACACGTCTTTTGAGTTAGAACGACCGTTGAACGAGGTTGGTTACATGTCTTCTAAAAGCGGCCGCTCGTAGCTCGCCGTCTGCAGCACGTCTTCTAAACCCGGATGCGTGGTGCTCCCTATTGATCCCCTTCTACTGTTTCCCACGCTGGTTCCCCTTACTGGTTCTCTTTTACCGGAACCCCTTGCTGGTCCCACGGTGTACCTCCTATTATCCCTCCTACTTATGTATTGTCCTCCCCCTCCCCCCTTATTGATCCCTTCTCACTGGCGCCACTACGTTCCTCCTTACTGGCCCTCACTGGCCCTTTCCTTTGGTCCTCCGACGCTCATAGCACGCAGTCGGTGAAGCGTCTGCTGAATCCGGTCACTGGTTGCGTATCTTCAGTGACACGGCTTCTTAATCGGAACGCGTCCACCCTGACTGGTTCCCCTCTTAGGCTCTGTTATACTCCCGCGGGAGCATCCGCGGAACGTCCGCGGACCAATGGTGCACGGCGGAGGCGGGCGTGGCGAGGCGCGGCGATTGGCCAGATGAAGAGTCTCGGCGCGATTCCCGCCCTTCCGCGGATGCTCCCGCGGGAGTATAACTCAGGCCTTACTGGCTCCCCTTGCTGATCCCCTTACTGGTCTCTCCTTCCCGGTGCCGCCTCCTGGCCCCGTTCTTTGATCCGCCTATTTTCGGGAAGCCTTCTTCTTCTTCTTCTTCTTAGGCGTTTGTCCCGCTTCGAGGCAGGGACCGCTCTTCTGGTACGGTGACGCCACTTCGCACGATCAAATGCTTGATCGGTGTGGATACCAGCTTCCTTTAAGACCATGTGCAACGTATCAAGCCAACGCTGTTTCGGCCATCCTTTAGGGCGTTTTCCGGGCACTTATGTTTCCGGAGGCATAGAACTGTGTGGCGGACCGGAGGCCTGTTCCTCGAAATCTATGAAAGGCCAGACGACGGAGGACAGACGGACAGACGGATGTTCACAAACTGTTTTGTCCATAGTAGGATAGGATAGGATAGGATGACGACTGATCATCTCCCAGTCACTGACTTAATTCAAGAAACACCAGCACCGTTTTTCTATGTTTTTCTACCCTACGTTGTTCTAAGAGGATTCCTTCTAAATATGTACCCAGAAAAGAATTTGCGAAAACATATACACTCGCGAATAATCCGCAGAGGTCATACACCATTGCCCGCAGTTCTGTTGGAAAACGTATTGAATGGTTGCGCACACTCCCTCCTAGCTGAAACAGCATTTGTGAAGGAAGAGGCTACCGTCTGAAGGTGAGTCCGAGTAAAATTGGAGGTTTGCCACTAATGCTACACGTCTATGTCACCTAAAGTTTAAAGCTCTTTCAAGAAAGAAAATCCACCTTTGATGGACCTACTATAGTCTTGTAGATTTGAAATACAGAACTTGGAGCACTTCCATGTTGAAGCAACTTTGAGAGATGAGGTGTCTCATTGAAGCAGAGATGCTGCCCAAGTTTTCTTCGTGTAAGAACAGCACAGAGGCAGAGCGTTGAGTAAAGCGCGGCAAAAGGTTTGGACTTTTTTTGCAAACTTCCCAAAACACACCATTGAAGAGTGATCGTGTGTCATCTCTGTCATATTTCTTGTAGTGTCTTTCCCAGGACCCAACGACGCTGGACCATAGTCGATTTGCTCTGCTGTATAGTAGTCGCTGATGCTGTGGAAACCGCAACATTGCAACTGAAATAGCTAATTCCATGTCTTCAAGTTCCTAGCTCTCATAGAGTGACGTGGATGGAATACAAGGTTTCTTTTGCACGGTTTCTGCTCAGCCAGTGTCATGCCATCCAAAGTTATACGTGTAGTCGTGTAATAATGGGCCAAGAAGATTGAGTAGATTTCACAAGTCTGTCGCCCCTCTAGAGGAAGTTAATACACAGGGACGGAACTACGCTATCACCACCAAAATTGGCGGCTGCTGCAAAAAACACTTGCAGGAATGATTCCGGTCCCGGTCATAACTGCAGAAGCAGGTTCATAACATGTGCTTCTACGCATATATATATATATATATATATATATATATATATATATATATATATGTATATATATATGTATATATATATATCGCACAAGCATGCTCATGTGGTGGGTTCAACAACTTTCTTAGGACAATTGCCCAAAGCCAATTAGAAACACTGAATTGTGATGAGCGAAATTGTTAATATTGGATAATGCTTAAAAAAGAACACGAGCGCAAACAGCAACAGAAAAATCAGTAAGATTCATAACGGAAAATATTTCAGTGTATAGGTGATAACTCAAGCGATGGCTCAGAAATTGTCTAAAGGAACAGACAGGCGTGGGTGTCATGCCTTTTGGTTTAGGCTGGTTATACATATAATGTGTTTGACTGAGTGTGAAGAAGTCGAACCTACAGCTGAGCTTAGCTCTTCCAGGATCATACTTAACACACCCACTCTGAGTGTTCACTGTCTTCAATGTCATGATATCTGACACTTTAATGCCAATGGTGTGATGGATGGTTTGGTAAAAAGTAGCATGCCGTTTCTCTTCTGTATTCTAATATCCTCAATTCGAAATTGTGATTTCTTTCGATACTACTGGGTATTTGATCGGAGCAAAGCTCCCGTATCATCAGCTTCCTCGTCAAGCTGTTTTGCACCGTTTCTAATATTTTAATACTACGCAGATATTACAGCATGCTAATTAAGTTTTCTTTAAAATCTTGGCTAAATTACCTAAATTGGAGTCTCAAAGTGACGGGTCTTTCCCAAACGTCTTTTGTCAGCCTGCATGGAGTTTATCTTTATGCAGCTTATGTAATGTAATGCTTATTGCATGGGTAACCATGCAAATGAATGCATCTCATCTCACCTCTGCGATTTGCGTAATGCTTGCCGCATATGAGGTGCGAATGATGAGACAACTTGATGTCGGCAGACATCTATGAGGGTGTATGACGCACCTTGCCGAGAAACGTCAAAATGCGTACGTTTTCAAGGATGGCGATACTCCGAAAACTTTCACTATATCCAAAATCCTAAATCCACGTGTGATGCATGTGAGAGGCCTAGTCCAGTTTTTCCAAGGGTCCAAGAAAATTCCGAGGCCACGTATTTGATGACGCTGAGGCAACTAGCGAGTTGTGATGTTTTGCGCCGAAAAAGGTGAGGTGTGACGGGGCGACATACAGAACATTCGAAGGAAGTGGGCAACGAAGCTAATGTGCTGCCTTCGTCGAAGTAGCCTGAAGATACATAAGCGACAACTTTAGCGAAGTTTTAACCCATTCACTTAACGGGAAGGTAATGGAGGGTCGACAATGAGGCGAATGCAAACCTTTTCGTGGATGTTCATTACTGCTGTTCTCATCACCTCGTCATCGCTCTCCAGCGCTACTCGCATAATGTGCTTGTACAAGAAGATGTGATCCTCGACGAGACCCGCGCTATCGTTCGGATGGCGAGAGACTTCGATGAATACATAGCCTGAAAAACTAAAACGTTTGTGAAAAGTCAGAATTCAGTTAATAATTAAATATAGACAGCAGGTTATGAGAAGGGTGCAAAGATTTGTGAGAGGTAAGGGAGGAGATTTGTCCAAACACCACGAAAAAATTTGAATTCAATATTCCAATGCGCTGCGACTAAGATGACGACTGACGCCTCCCAGGTATGTAGCTATGTATAAGTAAAGAGACAACATTCTCACTGAACTTAGGGTATGGCTAAACTTTGTTGAGACGAAAACCGCATTTTGTTCTACGACATTGAGAGCGAAATGGTAATGTGAATAGAGACCAAAGGATGAAGGTGAACGTAAGTTAATCCCTTTGAAAGATGCGTCATTCCACGATATAGCGGAGGAAAATTGAATGCATATTTCGTCTATGAAGTGCTCTGCGGTAAACCAACTGATAAACGACTCCGCAATGGCATGATTGACATAGGCCGGAGTCAAAGACCTTGTTTCAAGATGCAGCTTTATCCGACGTCCCCTTCGAAAACGCTACCACGCACAAAAATTTGTGTATAGTCCAAGGCCTTCTCGATTGGTTCAGTTCTCCATGCAGGGCAAGCTGCCTTGGATCTCACAAGGGAAGGACATCGGTTGCCGTATTCATCAACGACTTACAGCAATTTAACAGAATTACAGCCGAAATTCTTGATAGCGCGGTTTATATCGCTTACCATATCGCTTGATTTTAACCACGCCTGGCAAAACAAGGGTAAACATTTAGATCCACGGTGTGGATGTCATGAAGCATAGCCGATATGGGTGTTTCCCATGCACACTCACTTGACCTTGCTCTCAGACTGCCTTCACTGCCTGCCTCACAATACAAGGGACTCTGTCTCCATTTTGAAGCTAGGGTTTAAGCCCCGGGCCTTCGGGGCTCTACTAACTGGTGAACATATAATGGCCGAAAGATTTAGGCGAAGGGCGGCTGTTGACAACATGCCCAGCGACGCACGCGGCGCAGCCGCTTGCACTCCTATTTGGCGATGGAATGCGAAAGCCATGCGATTTGTGCCTCTTATATGCCCGTAATAACGACTTCACCAAACAGCTCGTGGTGCAGTAGGTAGAGGGCCCCACCTTGGCGATGGAGGTCGGGGGTTCGGTTCCCATGCATGTTGGGGTTTTTGCATTTCAAGTGACTGGATAAGATCTTAGGGCTTTTAACGTCTACTCAATTGTCAGGCGTTTTCTGCCCATTTTTCCAGCTGTATGCGGTTTTGCAGAACTCAGCTGCAGACCCCCTGAGCGACGAAAGCAGTTTCCACACGAGCAGCTTGGATGGTACCCACCCTGCAGTCCCTTCCCTAGCCTGGTCCTGCGCTCGAAGAGCGCAGAACCCATCTGCGGACTCCCCTGAGCGACGAAAGAACCCAACAGCAATGGACGATTTCGCGCTCCATCGCGAAATCGAGGCCGCCGCGCTGCTGGCGAATTGCCAACAGCCGCCCTTCGCCCAACTAATGCGGCAAGATTTAATTCCTTTTCTCAAAACATTCTCATGGGATGATATATGAGCTCGAATTGTGTTTCAATACAATCGTTGACGTGATAAGCAAGTCCGTCTTGGTTCTTACAGCTTCCGCATGCAACGACCATGGAGATGACGACAACAGCCGCGCTTCCAACCAGATTGCTGACCACGTTGATGCCATAAGCGAAACACTGTAAATAGTGAGAGAATGACTGCTGTCAAACGATTTCGGACGAATTTTCAATTTGCACTAGCACTATTTTCAGAACCATCTACATTGTATCTTCATGAAATCACCCAATTTTGTCGAGACCAAACCAGACATCGAGGTACCGAACAGGTAGTGTGCTGCTTTACGCTCCAGAACGCGTCACGAGGTGTTTGAGTTACCGGACCTCACAGTCCTACAACGAAGGGACGCAGAATGGGAGATGCTACAGGTGCTACAATCCTAGAAGCCATAGTGACGCCGAACACTGGGTGGCGCACTCTCGAAGACATTTAAAAAACCGTGCTTAAAGAGCGTCGGCCGATAGCTGCACCATCTACAGTTGACGACGTCATCCACGTATTGGGATGGACCGAATATTTCCTCCTTTTTAGTTCCCGAAAGTTTCCGCCGTTAAAGCCCTACGCACACTTTTGCGTCAACGCGGCAGACCTATCTTTAAGCACAGGGCAGAGACGCGGAATCGCCGCACGAGGCAAAACTATCCCAGTCCTGACTGCCGCTGATGTGCCGCCTACGCGGCATGCGCGGTGCCGCCAAAGCGGCAGCAGCTGCCGTCAACGCTGCACCGGCAATAATGATTCAAAGCATTATTGCCGCTGCAGCCGCTTTGCTGCCGACAATTTCTGTCTGGGCTCTAGCTGAACGTGGCGGGATCTAGAATGGAAACGGATAATGATAATGATAATGAAACCGCGTTGGCGGTGGAGTGGGGCTGAAAGGCTGAGGATGAGTGCCGCCTGCAGTTTTGCCTCCTACGAGGCAGTTTTGGCCGCTGCCGCGTACGCGGCTGCCGCAAAAGTGTGAGTAGGCCTTAAGTTTCATACTAAACGGCTTGAAAGTTTTTAATACGGTCACGTTGACGAAGACCAACTGGCTCCACGGTGTATGAGATGCTTCCCAAAAATTATTCAGTTTACCTTTTGTAAACACCAAAACACTTATTTTTCGTTTCATAGTTCTTTTAAAGAGCGCGAAGAAGTGCAAAGATGTGGCTCCACGGCAGAGTCAAACCAAAGCCCACTATGTGGTAGGACGTAGTGCAATGCGTGTTAGGGATGTGCGATGTGCACTGTAGTGATGACAACTTTTACCACTTTCTTTTCCACTATATTGGGCGCAGTGCGGCTAAGGGAGGGCGGGGGGGGGTCACCTTTTATGTATATGTAGTGGTTATTCGCCGCCTTGGTAAGGTCCTCCTGTACTGCTAACATCTGATTTAGTTGCAGCTCAGAAACACTTTGAGTGATCGAAAGCGCTAAGAATCTGCAGAATATGCATTTACCTGATGAATAAGTAAAGCGTTAATGGTAACCACAAATAGGCCACCCACAGCAAGCTCCATCATCAGAATAAACATAGTAGCTTCCATCTGTAATGCGTTTATTTAAGGCCACTATTTGATCAATGGGAGAGATATTTAATATGTAGGTGGGGATTAATGCAGAACTGATCGTGTGTCAGTGCTTCGGTTAAGGGTATGCATGTATGTATGTATTGCGATGTAGGCTGTATTGACCAACTGTATGAGTGTTGCTCAATAGGTGCCACAACGTAGGATCCACAATGTCTTCGAGGTTGCTTAGTGCACCTTGCGCGGTAGAACCTCTGTGACAACACGGGGGTTGTTGGGCCGTAGTTACCAGGCTTTATCTCGGACATTCGGGTTCGACGAGCTGAACAGTCTCCGCCCAACCACGCCCCTTCAATATTATAGAATAGCAGCTGCGGTTGCCAACAGAAGCAGCGGTTGCTATTCTGTTGCAAGGAAGAAGTTGGAGCCTAGCAACACAATGTTGCAATCCAGGCGCAGTCATTTCCTATTTCTCGTTTTTCCAAGTTTTAAGCACTGGGCTGTATCGTTGATTTGTGTCTGCATTGTTGTGTACATGAAAGCTCCGAGAATCATTCTAACCTTCGCTTCGCTAGCGCTTGCCTTTGCCATCTTTTTCCAGGCCTATATTGTTCAACTGCTTTTTCAGGGAATTCATTCCTTAGAATGGTACTCGAGTGCAGTGCAGAGGACTGTGTTCCAGTGGTTTGCACGAAGGTTGCTTCATAATGCAGTCGGAAAGGTGGGTTGTTTGTTTTCGTTTCACTTATATGCCATCTGTCGGCGCTACACCCCGATTTCTGCTCCTTTTTTCTTCCCCAGAGAGTCCTATTGAACGCATTTTTTGCAACCAACTTGTCTCCAGGCTAGGAAAGCGTTTTTCTTTCTGTCGAGGATAGAACCTATCTAGATTTTCACCCTAATAGAGGACTCGAAGCGGAAAGGAAGCCTCGTGACCTTGGCCGTCAGCAAAGGAGCGGAATTTCATCACTTCAGTGATGAATTTCCGCTCCTCGTGACTTTGACCGTCAGCCAAGGAGCGGGATTTCATCACTTCAGTGATGAATTTCCGCTCCTCATGACTTTGGCGGTAAGCCATGGACTCCTCGTGACCTTGGCCTTCAGCCAAGGAACGGAATTTCATCACTGAAGTGATGAAATTCCGCCCTCGTGACTCACTTTGGCCGTCACAGCCAAGTCATAATGGCTCTGGTCCTCGCTGAGCTGGTTGTGTGGACGGGTAAATAGCTAAGGTATGTCTTTTCTGCAGTTTCATATATGTGTTTATATCGGTGTATTATATTTGCATATGTTGCTCTTGAGGCCTTATAGACTCTTTTCTTATTTCCTTCTTATTCACACTCCAAGAACATCACCTTTTCTTAGCGAAATTTGGTCGAGATTGATGTCCGTAAGAACTTGCTCATCCCTCATCATCTTTGCGCACCCGCTCCATCCTGAAAATCTGCCTTTACTACTCGATTTCCTTCCTGTTTCGTTCTTTGGACTACAGCGCTCTCAACCATCCGCGGTCCTCTATTTTTCCTTCATCCTTCTTTCAAAGGCACCGCTCTCAGTAACGCTTTTATTTTTTATGATGAGGTTCCCTCTTCGGAATCCGCTGGTTTCAGGCGGCTTGGACGACGACACAGATCTCGGTGGTGGTTGCGGAATGAACGACGAGGAGTACGACGAGAACTCGTCCGCACCAATTCAACTATTGGAACATGTTGGGCGGCATGGACGATGAGAGGGCGTCTGCGCTGGCAAAACGCAAACTGGTGAGGAGGCACCATGTGAGAAGTGCACTGCAGTGTGCATTGTAAGTTGCCTGCAACTGTAATAGCTTTGTCTCACCTCTTAATCAGCTAGATCAAATTCATCTTTTTAGAAACGACATCAGGAAGTGTGTCAAAGACGAGAAGGGAAACTTGGTTCCACGCCCGGTTCTTCTGCCTTTCTCTATGTTCTTAGGAAAGCCTTAAACATTTTTTTCTAGAAGGCGAAAATCGTTCACGCTGGCCAGCACCGAAGAAGCTTGTCTCAGCTATATGGTGATGACGATGACGATGACAATGAACACAACAACGAATAGACGACAAAAACCGCAGCAGCCGGGCTACCGTCAGGTCACGGATTCGTTCTTCCGTTTGCAATATGCCATATTCCTGTGCTCTTGTTTTCTTTTGGTTCCCGTTTTGTACGCAAGGGCGGGGTGTGCGCTCTATTTATTCAATTAGTGTCGGATCATTTTTGTAGCGACATTTTTCGGGAACTTTTGGTGCTAAATTCGATAATTTCGTTAATTAAAATATCAGTGCGGTTACATGAGTAAGATGTTGAGTAAAAATGAGTGAAAAGTTGAAAATGAGTAAAAAATGGGTAAAACTTAAATTTCTGAAATGGAGCAGCCATCCACACCTTACATTCTTACTTCTTCTTGGTTGCCGTTTTTCAATCATCTCCATCTTGTTATGTTTTGTTACGATACTTCTTCCTTGTTTTGCATTTATTGTCAACTTCGTCTTGTTGTCTATTGTTATGAACTTGTATCGTTAGTAGTTTTGTTGTTGTCTCAGTGATTTTTCTATATCCTTATTGTTCCGTTTTGACCTTGCTCTATTCTCACTTTCTCTGCGTGCTTACTCGATTCTCACTTATCATCTTTTACGCATTATGCTCTATTCTCCCTATTCTCACGTATTCCTTGTGTATAATGAGGAGGATTCTCATTTATCCCATTTTATGCTTTATGCTCTATTCTCGCTTTACGAATGTTCATGATCGCTACTTATTAAGCATTCTCGGATATCACTTATGCTTTACCACTGTTACTGTCTGTTCACTTGCACCAATTTATAAATAAATTGTCATAATTAGACTTGAAAGAGTGCAAAACAGTTTCACGAGGAAACTGTTCATTAGAACGCAGGGTCTCAACTACAATGCCATCCCTTCAAGCTCAGAAAGGAACAAAATACTTAACATTGACACCCTTGAAATCCGAAGGAAAAGGAATGACTTGTTATTGCTCTATAACATGTTATATGGAAGAATCGGACTTCGCTCTGACGACTTTTTCAAAATAGTTCGGTCTTCGACGAGAGGAGCTGGTTTTAGACTAAACTTTACCTGTCCTAAAACGTCTCTTAGGCGCAATGGCTTTGCGTGTCGTGCTGGCTTGGAGTTCGCTAAGCTAAGTAAATCAAATCACATTCCTACAGAGTTTCGAAAGTTTAAGGCGATTGTTCTCCACTACCTACGCTAGAAATGCGGTTTCCTTCTTTTTTTCCTTTTTCTCTCTTTCTCTTTTCTTGCATTCCACTTCCTTGTTTCAATTGTTTGCCTTCGTATTTCTACCACCACAGTTCTAGTTCAGTCAGTTCACTACCATACCTGTACGTTTGAGTCTTTCACAACTATGTTCTGTTTGTGTTCACACCGGAGTTTAGTATATGCATGTGCATGTGAGTTCACATGAAATAAATAATGAAATAATGAAATAAATTTTGTAATTGTAAGTATTTCCTATATTCTTTATCCTGCTCATATATATATATATTTATTTATATTTATATTTATATATCGTCTAGCAACTGAACGGCAACACAATAGCAACCGAACTGTGGCACAATAGCAACCGCACGGCAACACAATAGCAACAGGAGCCGCCCCTCAGTTGACCGGCTTCTCCCGGATAGCAACAGCTGTTCCCCCCCCCCCCATTAGCAACTCGAGCCACCCGACCGTGTTGCCATTCGGTTCGGCTCGTCGAGCCCGAATGTCCAAGATGATAACCAGATTGGATTCTTTTTCTTTCCTGAAACGATGGTGTACCGAATGGTAGAAGGCCACAAAGGTTTCATAAGTGATTGAATCAAGAATCAAATTCCTTATACGGAGACTGCTTATCCTTTTCCTCTAATAATCTTAGGATTGGCTTGGAAAAAATTCTAGTTCAGAGTTCTATAAGGACTCTTAGGCTGCTAACATTGCTTCCCATAAGGGTCATTGGTTCTATCCTAGTCAGAGGAGTGCATGCGGTCTCCTGCCTCTTCACCCCTCCTTTGAGTTTGTTCCGGGGATTCAGCTACTGCCAAATGTTGCCAAAGTACCCATTTGATGTAAGAGAGTGGGTGTCGTGTCTTGGGATGCTGGACGCAACTGTAACCTTAGCGCTGCCCTCTCCCAATTGTGATAGATCCAGGGCATTCATTAAGGCCGGTTTAGTGTTTAGTGTGACGAATTCTCTGGCATCTTATTCGTCATCTAGGTTCATTACGTTTAAAACACTTTCATTCCCTATTTACAGATTTTTTTTTACATAAACTTCGATTTGTTGCATTAGTAATATTGTCAGTTTGTTATTATCGAAATTATGGACTTTTTACTGTGTGAGATGGTCCTGATATCCGTTGTTTATTATCTTGTGTTTTCTCAAGTCTAGAGTACTTGCTAAAGAGTGAATCGTTGAAGGCAACACTAATAGATGCTTTATGTTTAAGTATATCCGCCGTTTATTATCTTGTGTTTTCTCAAGTCTAGAATGCTTGCTAAAGAGTAAATCGTTGAAAGCAACACTAATGTTAGTGTTGCCTATGCTCTGTGTTTAAGTATAAGGTGATGAGCCATAGAATCCCCATCTCTAAACAAGTCACTTTTCAGATGTGCGGACATGTACGCCAAGAAATGGGCACAACGTCGTTAGCATTCTCAAGGCCCCATCCGTTCTCATGCTGGTTGTCGTCGATGCTGATGTGTTTCGCCGGTGGGCATCTTGCATGCTTTCTTCTTGGCGAGCCGGTGATTACACCGTTTCGAAAGCATGAGATGTCACGTTGGTCAGTTCTGGTTTTTGTTTCTGATTGTCATCCGAGTTGTTTGACGTAATAGCGTCAAGCTGTGTCTTCATACGATGCCATCTTTCAAATGCTCTCTGTTGCAGGCATCAGCAGTTTGGTACACCGTTTTCTACTCACCCTTCAATCTAGTCTATAAGTTGGCCTCCCCCAAACCGGTGAAAGTCATCTTCTGCGTTGCGAAGGAGGTTCAACGAGCTCAAAAGGTAAGCTCAAACGCTGATCACTCTTAGAATTGTGGCTGAATGTTTTTTGCTGTTTTAAATAATCGTTTGGTGTTTCATCGTTTCCGCGCTGAAGAAAATATTGGGTTGTTCAGTAATTAATGTCGTTTTTTACATATTTTTCAAAGTGAAACATGCCCGGGCCGTCCAAACACTCCAAGTGTGTTACTCTACCACAATTGTTTGTGAAGGTTAAAACGCTGACTTATCCTTCTGCTGGCCACCAAATCTCGTATAGGCGAAATTCACGTTCATATTGCCACCACCACATCCCAAAGAAGCGTTTTAACCTTCAGAAACAGGGATTGTTGATTAACGTCGATCTTTACTATTTTCCTTCGCCCCATCATTCCTTGAATGGACTTTTTTTCAGATTTCTCATGGTGTAGCCTACGCGACAAAGTTGTATCCGGAATCATACATGGTACAAGTACTCGCCGGCATATATATATATATATATATATATATATATATATATATATATATATATATATATATATAAAAGGATAAAGGACGGCGTTATTCAATCCCTTCTGGGATGCGCCAGCGCATTCTACTTCTACGGGATGTCGTGGAGGCGACATGAATGCGTATTTGGCCATACAATGACTTGCGGTGGCCAGCCGATGAACAAGTCAGCGCTCTATCCTTCCCAGACAAGTCTGGTACCAATTCACCGACCCCGGAGGGATGGAAGGCTTGGTTGGCCTGGGCGGGAAATCCGAACCAGGAACCTGGTATCGGGTGCACGCGACAGTCGCGCCTCCTCCGACTGCGCTGCACGCGCCCATATATATATATATATATATATATATATATGCCGGCGACACCCAGAGTCCGCTGGTCGTCGGAGTCGGAGGATAGCCGCCGAGCTTTGGTGAGTTAATACAATATGTTTTAGTAATCCAAAATGTGTTTTCGGCAGCCAAGCTACTTACATATCCCTACATACATTAATAAAACATCTTTTTAATTACTAAAACATACATTTTGCATGCAAAACACATACATTTTTGCATGCAATACATATATTTTTGGGCGCTAGGTAACTCGAGGAGGAAGAGGGGAGGGGAACTTTGAAATTCAGCCCTATGGTTAGTTTTCTATTGCCCAAAATTAAAAATTTCACACAGGACTAGTGTGTTCTACCCCAGCGGTGAACCGAGGTGTGCCATTTCAGATGTAATTGCATTCCTACTAACGATAAGGTGGATAACCATCCAGTACAAAGTGACCACCACAGACACGCTTTGCGCCTAATTTTCGTGTAATGATAGCTAGATATGACTGAAGCTGAGCTAACTGTGGATGTCCAGTTATATCAAAAATCTCCTACCTCAGTTTCCCACTGCAGTAGAATACACCAGTCCTGTGTGATATTTTTAATTTTAGGCAATACAGAACTGAATATAGGGCTGAATTTCAAGGTGACCCTATTTGAGCTTTACAATATAAATGGAAATATTGTATTTAATTGATTTCCATTTTGGGTGAGGCTTCCATTTCTTCCAAATCTCGGATTTCATTGATACCCTCTTAAGTGTGAGTGCAGTGCAGAAGATATCTGCTACATGTCGACGGACAGTGTCGTCGTCGATGTTAATGTCATAGATGATAAAGCTCGAGCTCTTGAGATACTAAGGAATTTAGTGGGTTGCCGTGATTTAGAGTAATAAATGTACTTAGAAAAGTAAGTGCTTTTGAATAAAGGGTTAGTTAGATTTGCAGACTCTGCATTCTCAAGGGTGCACTTTAACCAATGAAGACATCGCCAGCATTCGTCAAGTTAATCGACATAACAATCGAGCTGTAAAATATCTTTGTCTTCGAGACAATAATTTATGCAAACCTGGAAGGCGTTGTCGCAAATGTTTGTCGACGAGCTCTATGTTTTAGACTGCCGCTGGGAAATAGGTTCGTTATTCTCCTCAGTTTACTTATTGACGTGTTAGATGGGATGGTTAAGTAAAAGCCCATGACAGGCCTCACTGGATTTTGTTCAGACTGCTAGCTTACTTAAAAATCGTCATCTGACCAATAGCGAGGAACAGCCTACCATGCCGAGTGTAGAGGAACCATTCATAGATCCAGGGCTTCTAGCGCCTATAATGTCCTTGACAAGGTCTGTTTTTTCAGATAATAGTTTCCGCGGTTGATGTCGGGAGAAATAATGTTATCAGTAAATGGGAAGCAGCTCATTGCAGTGGTACCGACTGTGCTCGAGATATCATTCGAATACTTTGTCTCGCTGCTACAGAACTTAACTACTGCGCTCTCGACAACAGTGGCAGCAATGACAATGAAGTAGACGCAAACGAAGAAGACGGGTTGGAAGACGAGGAAGAGCTGGTGGTCGGGCCCGAAGAAGAACTGAAAGGCGACTTGGACGAGGAAATTCGTCATGTGTTCAGTTCTGCTGATTCTAAAGAAATTGCGAAGAGATTGTAACCGTGTATAATGTATATATGTAACTGTACGTTATGCGTATCAACGTTTAACGTGACTACCATGGGTGTGCGTCAAATTTTTTCTCTGAAATTTTTAACGACCATTTTATAACAAAAAATTTTGCGTTAAAATCCGTAAATTCGGTAGAATCGTTAAATAAAATATCCCTTAGCTGCATTCAATTTGTCTGTATTTTACTAGGTAAAAAGCCCGATTTTTTATTGATTTTTTGAGTCTATCTACATGACCATTATATGCATGAGTATGTCTTCATCTTCATAAAAGTAGCGGAAATCCATCCATCATCAACAAAATTTCTAAACGAGAAAAATTGCTTAACGGTTCCAAACCAAACAGTAACAGCAATACTTCTAAAATAGCAAATTTATCACTATGCTTAGTTCCTTTAGCTTTCGAAAAGTCGTCAAGATTCGAAGTGCTGGTTACCATAGCATGGTTCAACGATTTTCAGCATTCTCACTTGTCCTGACAACACTTTTTAAAGATTTTGCGCTCGTTAAGTAGAGTCTTACGGTCCAACATTTTCCTATACTTCCATAATTGTTTCGGAGAATTAGAGAATGTTTTAACGAAGAATTCAGGTCAAGCAGTGCTGTGACTACAGACCATGTTCCTTGGTGCACTTGGTCTTCGGAAGATATTTACGAAGTCCAGACCTGTCTGTTTCACAGAAAGGTTCCTTCTGTCCCACAAGCTCTCAATGCGGACGACAACAGAAAATAAAATAAACAGTCACGGACCGTTGACCAAAATTCAATTGAATCACATTCTACTGCATTGAGTATTCTTGTCTTTCTCTCTAAGTGAGGTAGATTTAAATTGTTAGCTTTTCCTCCCCTCTCCTACGAAGGGACTGCATAAAGTACAAACGTATTTGGAAGGGCGTTCCTGCTATAGAAACAGCGGTTCGCTTTGTCCTTCCCCGTCCTTAATCATATAAATAGAATTCTCCGCTGTCTGGCACTCTTTTACGACCTCCAAGCAACTGACCACTCTGATTTTCACCTCCAAGCAACTAATCACTCTGATTTCCTTCTTGAAGAACCTGGTACCATGCTGTGTAGCTCATTTTCTTGAGGTTCGAATGTGTTCTGGGTTTCTCTGTTTCTTTCCATTTTGTAGATCACATTTTAGATTTATGAACGGTACCATAGTAAATTCGTAAACTAGACGGGAAAAATTAAAGTAAATTTCTTGTTAGAGCTATACCTGCACCTTCAAGGATGTACCATTTTCGCAGAACTTAAAAATTTTTTTCGTGCAATAGATTGCATGAAAGGTGCTAGTGTTTGGACGAGCCTCATATCGACTACTATATATGATCGATTATTGTCAGGTGTCCGTCACCGGGAGGGGGAACTGAAGCCAAGGGCTGTTGGTACGAACATACAAGTTTTCGCTGCACGCGCGATGAATTGCCACTGACGCATTGCTCTTGAGTGCACTGTTATAGGGGAAACGGAGCTCTAACAAACTCCCGAATTATGCTGTATTGTATCTAGATAAGTGGCTCTTAGAAATGAAGCTTCGCGTCATGAAAGAATTCAAAACCGTTTCACAATGGCAGCAATTGTCTATTGCTTGGATTCGGTCATCCAATTCCCGTCCAAAATAACCACTTCCTCTAAATAAGTGCACCGAAGGACACTCAAATAGCTGAGTAGGAGGTAACCAAAGCAGCTTATGCAGTTACAAGAGCGTTAGACTTCACAACTGTAGCAGCATACACTATGTAGATGTCGCGCCTGCCGCAGCAGTCGCCGCGGCTGCCTCGCGCTTTGTACGTTCAGCTTGCTCCCCAAAGCCAAGGGATCCCTGCGACAGTTCCGCATATGCCAGCTGGGCTTTCCTTGAGCTTAACCATGAACGCGATTGCTGGAGAACTATATCCTTGGTGGCGGATCGTACAAGATGGCGATATATTCAGCGGGCAACGCTTCAGGATATGAATGGTGGCCATTTGTGGAGAGTAGGGATTCAGAGGACGTACCGCGACACCGTTTCACGTGCGTAGGGATTCAGAAGACGTGCCGCAGACGTACAACTTGCGTAGGGATTGCGAGTAAAGGGGACCAGTAGGAGGGGCCAGTGAAGAGGGGATAACAGCAAAGAAGAAGCACTAGAGGTGGGGGAGATAAGGGGGACCATTATTTTCCCTCAATATCTAATGTGCGGCGGTTTCCAAAGACGGGTCACAGAAGTGTCAGAGACGTCGCGGCAACGTGGTTACACGTGAGTCGGGACTCACCAGGGAATGCCGTCAGCTTCCCATGGAAGTTCGGATTGAGACCAATATCACGTGAAAGAGCTCGAGACGCTGATCACAGATATGTCGACCAAATTTGCTAAATGGATCTCCTAAGCGAGTTATGGCCGAAGCCGCGATGTCTTCCATGTGTTAGGCGCGCTCAATCACTGGGCGCAGTATTGCGCGGTAATCAGCGGCTCGGCTATCAGCGCCGGTAGCAGCGGTGGCGGCGCAGTGGTAGAGTGCTCGCTCCAAAGGATTGGGTTCATTGGTTCGGTTCCCACCGCTGGTGGGTTTTTTGCATTTTATGATCTATCTTCGACGAGGACCTATAATCTAATTTTTTGTACATTTTTGAGCGCACGGCTTATGGCGACGTGCATTTACGTCTATTTGAAGACGGAAACGTGTTTCAGGTAAAATGTTTTATTCATGACGTGAAGCAAGTCAGAAATTCAAATCAAAACAAAATAAAAAGTAAAAATAAAATCAAAAATGAACAAAACTGAATAAGCATAATAAATAAAAAGTAAAGGAACTAAGTAAAAGTTCCGACTCCACCGACACGACTTCGGTCGAAAAAATTTTTTTCGCTGAAACTTCGTCTAGGGGGTTATTTGGGGTGCTGATCACGAATCTGACATCCGTTCTTCACGATTCGGTCGGAGACCATCCATACCGTTGCTACAACCGTTCGGCCGAAGTCGTGTCGGTGGAGTCGGAACTTTTAACTAGTGACTCTACTTTTTATTTATTATGTTTATTAAGTTTTATTGATTTTTGATTTTATTTTTACTTTTTATTTTGTTTGATTTGAATTTCTGACTTGCTTCACGTCATGAATAAAACATTTTACCTGAAACACGTTTCCGTCTTCAAATAGACCTAAATGCAAGTCGCAACTAGCCGTTCGCTCAGAAATGTACTAAAAATGAGATTATAGGTCCTCGACGAAGATAGATCACAAAATGCAAAAAACCCAGCAGCGGTGGGAACCGAACCAATGAACCCAATCCTTTGGAGCGAGCACTCTACTACTGCGCCGCCACCGCTGCTGACGGCGCTGATAGCCGAGCCGCTGATTTCCACGCAATACTGCGCCCAACGCTGATTGAGCGCGCCTAACACATGGAAGACATCGCAGTTTCCCCCGGCCATAACTCGCTTAGGATATCCATTTAGCAAATTTGGTCTATATACCTGTGATCAGCGTCTCGAGCTCTTTCACGAGATATAGGTCTCAATCCGAACTTCCATGGGAAGCTGACGGCATTCCCTGGTCAGTTTCACATATGCGTGCTTGGGCTCCATGACCTAACTCCAACGCGACGTCGCGCGCTAGCCGCGTGCGAGTCGCGGCGCTGAAACGCGGACATGAGCTCAGTGACGCATGGTTAGCCGCGGAACACGAAATGTTCTCAGTGTTTAAGCTCCCATACCACATTTCTAGAAAGGAACTTAAGATCCCACAGAATGTGGTAGGCAACAGTCTGCAGTAGGACAATTGATCCGAGAATGGGTGATAGCGACCCTTTCTGTAGTATAACCATAATCACTGGTAAAAATTGCCCGAAGAAGTTTTAGATGGCAAATACTGACGCAAGAAACCATCCACATGACCAGGATTCCTGCATAAACTGCCGCTGATCGTCCTATTGAAGCCACATTCATATACCATCTCCAGGAAACGTTAAAGTAATGCAAAGGCGTGCCGCATGTCCCTGTAGGAAGCGTTTCTAGCCGTCGCAAGCATCGGACCGCGACAACTCGTTCAATTTCGTCGCGGACCGTGCGCGACGCCAGGACGGTTCGCGCGGCGTTGGAGTTATTTCTCTCCCGGCGTGCTTGACTCTCACAACGTTTCTTTGCAAGCACATAGGTAAGGAGGTATTAGCGGGGAGGGGAGGAAGAAGAGGTAGAGAGAGAGTGACTATGGGATTCGCAGGAGAATTATTGCCGTCGGACCGTAAGGGTGTCGACCTGTCAACCAATGCCGATTAATTTTAATTATTTTTCTGCAGATTAAGCATTTCAAATTGGGACTCTCATGATCTATTTCTCGCCGCGTAAAGAACGGGCACTTCGGGGAATAAACCCCGCACGTGCGAAAGAGGGTGGATGGGGTTCACACTCGGACAAACGATCACTAGGACCCGTTGCTATTGTCTTGGGAGCCTGTTCCTACGTATATACCTGTATATACAGATGTATATACAGGGTGCGTAAAAAGCATTGACGCACTAAACGTAAACGTTAGAAGTAACAACACATTATAAAATTTAACAAGTTTATGTACAAAATGTCAACAATGATCTAGCGAACAGATTAGCATCACTTGTATTTTATCTGGGCTTCTTTGCTGCGAATGCAGGGGCGAAGACGCATAGGAAAGGCATCGACGGTGCGCCGCAGATAGTCCACGTCGATTTCGTTCTATGATTTGACCTTCAGTGACTTGATGCTTTTGTGCATTCAACCTGTAAAAGTGTTACATACTCTTCAAGGGCCTCCAAAGTGCTAATTCTGGCAGAGAGCTCGCTGCAAGGAAGACGCATCTGGCCAGTATCATGGTTTGTGCATTCATCGCAAGCGTCTCCCGTTTTCTTGGATACAGAAGAGAAGATAAATCAGTACAACTATCAGTATTAAAGAAGCAACTGGTTCCTTGGCTCGAATCCCAACTCGAGAGTAAGCCGTGTGTCTTCCAGCAGGATTAGACGCCTGCGCGGAGTCGAGGATTGTTCAGGACTGGTGCCGCACCAACTTGGAGGACTCCATTCCGGCAGAGGAATTTCCTCTGTGTAGACCGGATTTCAATCCTCTGAGTTACTCCATATGGGAAGTTTTGGAGTGCAAGGCTTGCGCTACCTCCCACAAAAGTATGAAGTCAGTGAAAGATGATCTGGTCAAAGCATGGAACGAAATCGACGTGGACTACTTGTGGCGCACCGTCGATGCCTTTCCTCGTCTTCTTCGCTCCTGCATTCGCAGCAAAGAGGCCCATATAAAATACAAGTGACGCTATTCTGTTCGCTAGATCATTGTTGGCATTTTGTGTGTAAAATTGTTAAATTTTATAATGTGTCGTCATTTCTAACGCTTACGTTTAGTGCGTCAATACTTTTTACGCACCCTGTACATGTGTATGCATTGTATATACCTACTTATATGCGTATGAACATATATATATGTAGGTACGAGCCGATAATATGTGGATATAATCATCGTCGATTACCCTGCAACACTCTAGCAACAGGAACCGATCCTGTAAGCCAATATTATACTTCTACAGGAGCGTCAACGGGGTGCAGGTAATCGCGCCGGGCCCACTCACCTGGCCAGCCCGCCACACCAACTGCAACATCTTCTCACCACAATAACAACTGGTTATGCGGGTCCTAGATAACGAATATCCGAGTAGTAGGGCAAAATCTTGATTGTTCCTGCTTAGAAAAGGAAGTGCTCACACAAATAAATTGGTCGAGCAAGAAAATATCATCAATTCTCAAAATATAAAGTCGAAATCGACTGAGTAAAAGTAAAAATTCAAAAGTGGCGCGTAAAACGTCGTTAATGCAATTTAACGGAAATTTTCGTCGTTAGAAATTGTTAAAAAGTTTTAAAGGAAAATGCCGGTAAATACGGTAATTCGGTAAATCGTTAATCGTTAAACGCACATCCCTGGACTACTGCACCGAATTATGTTTTGGTGTTGAATTATCTTCTCTAACATTCCGATTCCTTTCGATCGATACAGACTGAAGAACGAGTTGACTTATTTCTTTGTCGACTTTGAGCTGATCTCTGGTTGCATCCACAAAAAGCCTTCTTCCAGCTATAACTGCTAACTGCTAATTATGGCTGGATTATGGGCTGAGTTTTGATGGGTATCCTCATCTTTTTTGTGAGTGACATAGTGATGTTGACAGTGATAGAGGGGTCAGAAGAGTGTAGGTAGGCATATGGGACGGAACGTTGGAGCATAGATCTTCCCAGTCAAGTTCTTCGTCTAAGTTGGGGCAGTTCAAATCAGATTGCTCAAATAGTTGAATGAACTTAGCATTAATCAGTACACGTATAGGGGCCGATATACGTCAATACATCGTCAGAGGTGGCGTTCTAATACCACGCCATGTGAGTATTACTATGCTCAAACTGGCTGCTAAAGAACTGACTTGATTTTCCAAATTGTCTTACTTACAGAAACAATATAACTCCGCCATCGAATCCCGTAACACAAGTGTGAGCGGAAGACGAATATATGTCGCAGTAGCGGCCACAAGAAACAACCCAATCCTACGTCATATTCACTAATTGCATGGCTTATAGGTTAACTCTCTCTGAGCTTGTAACAAGTTGTGCAAATTTTCCACCTCTTGTAGCTATAGCTAGTATTGCTGAAGTTTTGAAGTTTTATTGAAGCCTTTTATTTGTTTTACAGGACGAATGTAGTAAAATTGATAGTAAATAAATTTGTATAACTCCATCATGTCCTTGCCACAAAAGTATTTTCAGCAATATTAACACTAAACCCAACTTGCGTGCGCCCTTCAGTACATATGTGCTGCCTTCACGCGAAATCAGTACCTGTACCATTGATAGTACTCCCACTACTACGTGTGCTGCTAACAGTACTCTGAACACCAACTACCACTTCTTATATTTTCTATATAACACTTCCACTATTTACTACTATTTTAACTTCTGTTCTACCGACCACTTCTGCTCCTGCGCACCGCTGGAGTTGTAGTGGTTGGCTGAGCTCCTGACGGCAGTTGTTGGGCGGTAGTTCAATGTGCTACGAGCTGGGCAGGTGGTAACGCCCATTTTTGCAATTGTTGGCCTGTATCCCAAAGCCCAGCTACGGCACAGCAACTTGGGTGTTATCAGAGCAAAGGCAAGGGAGTGATTAAGAGTGACAATACTCACGCTAGAGCGATGTTTTTCGAAGGCGTCGACGTCGCTCCGATGTAGCCTTTCGAAACGTCGAACCACAAAGGACAGCGCGAAGGATCTGACATAAATCGAGCAAGTCACAACGCAGCAACCGAACATCAGCTGAAATAGACCAGGCGCGTCTTGCCGTCGGGTTGATGAAAGTGATCGTGAGGAAAGTTACCGTAGATTTCCACTTGAAATCAATAATCCAATTATAAATGTAACAGAAATCGAGATGATCCTTACGTCGAAAGTCGATTAACATTGGAATCAACGTGACATGCAATTCTGCATCTAGTGGAGGCGGTATGGACGTGTGGATTGCAGACGCTTTCAGGTCACCTAACAGTCAGAAGAAGCCGTTTTCCATAAACCTTTTCTTGGCTAACAAGCGGTTCAGTCAGCGGCGCCAAGCGGCTCGGAGGAGTCACTTTGTAAGCCAGCCCTATACGACGTTCTGTGTTGCACGATATTAAAAGATTCACACAGCACTGATGTGTTAGACCGCAGTGGCGAACTGAGCTAGGCCACTTCTGATGTAACTGAACATTGTTGCGCCTTCCTATCAAAGCGGATAACCACTTAATGCAAGGTGGCCCGATCCGAGCCGCTTTGCGCGCTTTCAACAACGAACGCCGGTTCTAGAAAACAGCCTTGCTATCTAGGCTCGATTCTCCCTGTCTAACCAGCTTGGATCCACTTAAGAACTTATATTTAATAGAAGAGGCTCCAATACTCTACCACTTCCCTACTGCGGGTGAATGTTTCAGCAAAGGTCGTATGAAGCAGAGTGCGTTGGGCATTTCTAATCATCGGACCCCTCCGAACTTCTCTTTAGAAGTGTCTAATCATGTTGTTACAGGATGTTTTGTTGCGATCAAAACTCTTGCGCCAGGCGGGACTCGAATGTCTAATCATGTCTATTTAAAACCAAATTCATACGAATGAAATCTGCATCCCAATGCTTTTGAAAGGCCTCCTTATCGATTATCGACGAAACTGATTGGTAATGTTTTGGTACGGTCTTCGTAGAAAAAGCCCCGGCACGAAGCTCCTCATGAGAATTGGCAACGTAAAACTACGGTAGATCACACACCCATCCTACTGTTCTATCACGAGTTCCTTTGGTCAGAAAAAGTTTCTCGCCCAAGTTCGTCCAAGGAGTTATTTGGTGTGCACACTTTTTAATTTTTTATGGTCAATTACAGCTTTTGCGATTTTGACTTTATAATAATTTGAATTGTAGTTTGCCTACTGGACGAACAGGTGCAGAAGCAACTTGGCATACGGTACTTTCCCATGCCTACCGTACGTCGTTGTAATACCAGAAACGGTATTTCACGTTCGTGATCAGCACCCCAACTACCTCTTCGCGAAGTTAGTGAGACATTTTTTCGACTTCTCCGCAACCTCTAGAGGCGTGAAAGTACGACAGTGTTCGACTATGATACGCATGACACCTGAGAATCAAAATCAATATGTTCTGGTATCATTCGCCTTTTCTGTTCTCTGAACATGTTATTGCCCATAGCTACCGTACATTACCACGATATCAAAACCGCATGTCACGTTCATAATCAGCCGCTCAAGGAACCCCTTAGACAAAATTTGGGAGGCATCGGTGTCACTAAATCCACCTTTATCGCTCACCAATACCTTTTTGACCGGTAGATATTGACCGAAATTCAGAGCAATCGAGCGTCTCATTCGTGACCAGCGCCTCAAATAAGCCCGTTGGCTAAATTTAAACAGAATCTCCGACCACTGAAGCTGTGAAATCACAACAGCGTCGACGGATCTGCTCCCCCACTTGCTCCTTGATGCTCACCTTCGACTGTACATATGGTCGTGTTATTCGCGATAACCAAAAGTGTCCGAAGCAAAGTTGGCTTGACAGGCTGCATGTGGACTTGAAAGATGCTGGTACCCACTTTTGCATCTGATCGGGTGAAGTGACATTACCACACTAGAAGAGTTGACCCGCTCAAGATGGAGAATCTGGTTTCCTGCCTGGTAAAGATGTTTAATGCGATAAGGACTTGAACTGATCGTGTAGATTCTTTTTTACTAAGTGCAATAGAGAGTACATCTGCTATGAGTCGAACCACAAGATGTCTACTTCCCACCATACCGTTGAGCCTAAGCAGAGCGCAAGCAATGCAAATGAGCAACCTCCCGTAGCTGCGTTCCGATGACCGCCCTTTCCCTCTATGAACTAGCGAAGGTCTAGGAACGATAGAGGAGGGGTGTGGTTGATATTTTAGTTTGTTAAATGAGGACTGCCGGCTAAATTAAGCAAAGAAACTGTGGACAATCAGTTGTCGTTGTAATCACCTACCTGGATGAGTTGGTACGAAATAGCCACTAGAACCTTGGTGTGATTGCGGATGAGGTCTTCTGGTGGCTTTGGAGTTTGTAGCTCAGGAGTCAGCAGAGGTGTGCTACTGCTAAAACAAAAATCCCTTGTATTTTTCTAATTTTTAATAAACCCATAAAGGTTTTGCAGATTTCTGAGCCACACAGGCTTGAGGCATTTAAACAATTTTGGACGCAAATACGCTCGCGGTGGGGGTCACTTTGTACTTGCTGGATAATCACCTTGGCAAGAACACACATGTGTGTCCAGTTACATCAGAAATGCTCTAAATCAGTTCACCATTGGGATAGAAGACAACAGTGCTGAACTTTCAATTTCGTACAACACAAAACGTTGTATAGGGCTGTGTTACAAGGTTACCCCCTCCGAGCCTATTTGCGCCAATTTAGTTTCGCAAAGTTAGAAGCGCGCCAAGTCATCGTTTTCAGAGGCCCTGCCAACCAGTCCCAGCAGGTTCATTACCGTAAAAGCCGCTTTGGAGCGTTTTGGAGCGATAAAACTCCCCAAACCATCACTGTACAGACTGCCGCGCCCACTCGATTGATAGGTTCGAATACGTATGCATTGTTCACGGCGCACTCCAAAGGCAAGCTGGACAGTCTTAGAGCAATTCTTGATTAGGACGGCTGGAAATTTCCGATAAAACTCCTCAAACCATCACTGTACAGAATGCCGCGCCCACTCGATTGATAGGTTCGATTCGTATGCATTGTTCACGGCGCACTCCAAAAGCAAGCTGGACAGTTTTAGAGCAATTCTTGATTAGGACGGCTGGAAATCTTCGATAAAACTCTCCAAGCGCTCATCCTACAGGCTGTCGCTCGCTCGCTGTACAGGCTGTCTCGCCCACTCGATTGGTTGTGTCGGGCCTTCATGCATTGCTCAACTCTACTAAAATTTATATATCAGTAGATAGAGCTCGAGCTGTTAAGCTTAAATATATGCTTACTTTTACAAGTACTTGATTTTGAAAAATTTTATTTAAAAAAAACCGCTTTGGAACGCTCCAAAGCGGCTTTTTCGGCAATTGACCAAAAGAGATGCGTTGTACTGTATTACCGTCAGTTTTGCATCGAGGATGTTCACGCACGAGCCTCCCCCCCGACAAGTTAGGGAAGGGACTCCAGGGTTGGTGCATGCAAGCTGCTCGTGCTAGAACTGCTCCAGTCGCTTGGGGGAAATGCGCAGCTGGGTTCTGCGCTCTCCGAGCGCAGAGACAGGCTAGCTCCAGGGTGTGGTGCATGCAAGCTGCTCGTACTAGAACTGCTCCAGTCGCTTGGGGGAATGCGCAGCTGGGTTCTGCGCTCTTCGAGCGCATAGACAGGCTAGGGAAGGGACTCCAGGGTGTGGTGCATGCAAGCTGCTCGTGTTAGAACTGCTCCCATCGCTTGGGGGAAATGCACAGCGGTCTTACTTAGATCTAACCAGATTCTCCTGATGTCGCGTAATATCGACGTGGCCATTTTCGATATCCACCGACACCATGGTCAGTCGATATGGAGGAGGGTCGATGAGCGGTCGGTGGCGAATCGCGGCTCTTCCACCGCCGCTACAGGAGAGCACTGGGAGACGGGAGCAGTTCCTGCACGAGCACCTTGGACGCACTACACCCTGGAGTCCCTTCCCTAGCCGAGTTGTGCGCTCGAAGAGCGCACAACCATCTCCGATGTCCCCCTCAGCGACGAAAGCATTCTTGGCACGAGCCGCCTGGATGGCCCACACCCCGGAGTCGCTTCCCTAGCCGAGTTGTGCGCTCGAAGAGCGCACAACCTATCTCCGATGTCCCCCTCAGCGACGAAAGCAGTCTCGGCACGGATTGATGCGCAAGTTTGCGTGGTACTCCAGCAGGAGCTGGCATATTGTCAGCGGAGCAAGTGGTTAGTTCTAATGGCTATCATGCGCAGCTGGGTTCTGCGCTCTTCGAGCGCAGAGACAAGTTAGGGAAGGGACTCTAGGTTGTGTGCCACCAAAGCTGCTCTTGTGGAAACTGCTCCCGTCGCTCAGGGGAAGTGCGCAGATGGGTTCTGCGCTCTTCGAGCGCAGAGACAGGCTAGGGAAGGGGCTCCAGGGTGCGGTGCGTCCAAGCTGCTCGTGCGAGAACTGCTCCCGTCTCCCAGAGTTCTCCTGTAGCGGCGGTGGAAGAGCCGCGATCCGCCACCGACCGTTCAACGACCCTCCTCCATATCGACTGACCGTGGTGTCGGTGGATATCGAAAATTGCCACGTCGATACGACGCGACCGCACGCGGCTTGGCGGAGAAAGAATAGCCGCCACCCTACCCTTCGGATGAACAACGAACTCGAGAGTGATAAGATACCAGCTGTCTTGCTTGCTTCACTATTCCATTGTAATGGTGCGGCTTCCAGGGACCGTACCCGGCTCAAATTGTACTCGGGTCGAGGCACTTTCATAATGTTACTTCTCAGATGAGCGCTTCTGCCCATATGCATCTCATCGCTGGTAGAGACCTACACTTCAGATAGTTCCCTGGGGAGATGGAACGTTGCACTACGACAAGTAGCGTGTGAAGAGCTACGTCAGGGCTTTGGTGAGCGCTGGCGGGAGGTTCTTGAGATGTTCAGCTCTGTCCTGTCGTGACCTGGTGCTGTGCGTTTCTTCCCCGACGAGATGGCGTGTTGGATCTTGGAAGGAAGAACAGGGGGAACGACGTACCCATCCTGCGGAAGATAGCATGGGGGCAGGAGGACGTGGCTATCGAGGAGATCGGAGTAGAAGTCGGGGATGGCCTTCTCCATGAATGGTCCTTCTAGAAGAGGTGATGGTTCCGTCCGAACGTCAAAGGGCGGTCATCTTGAAGTTGGCGAAGTACCGGCGGGAATTGCGGATGCTCAACCCTGCCTCTGCCGCTTCATCCAACACTTCCGCTCTTCTCTCCTTAAGATCCTCCTTTATCGCCGCTCTGCATAGCTTCGGGTGCTCGGACGTCAGTTGGTAGTTGCCTGACGCTCGTGCTGCTCCACGCTGGCGTGCCAGCTCCAGAGTTTCCGCTGACAGATGTTGAGGCTCTTGGTTAGTTTATTTGCTCTCCTGCGCTGACGCGGAGGAGTGCACAGAACCCAACCCAGAAGCCTTCGGTTCTCGCGCACCCCAGCAATCAAGATCATCATCCTGATGAGGTTGTTCTGCAAGAGCGCATCTTCATGTCCAATGTGGCGTAATACGGATTTGGGAAGGAAGGGGTGGTGGTCAGTCAGACGAAGTTCTACAAAGGGGCATCCGCCATCATTTTCTTCGGGAACTTCGTCCAAAACCTTTTAAAATGGCGATGTTAAGCACGGGAACGTGTACAACTGGATCGTATCATTACATTTAAGCCTGCTATGGTGCAGCTGCTCGTTATGGAAAAAACGGGACTGACGGTGAGGTGAGGACCACCTTATCTAGGCCTCCACCGTCAGCCCTTTCTAGGCTAGGATATTTAGGAAACACTATCTACAGTAGGATACAATATTTTACATTCCAACCAGTGGCTCAACCCAGCACTGGGATTCCGCTAGAGTGAACTATAGTAAGAAAAAAGACAAGAAAAATTCATCGTTCGTAAGGTGACCTTCCAGTTCCCATTGAAACTTTCAATATTGTGAAACCGCTCCAAGACTGATCATTAATGCATTCCGTGGTACATCGAATCTTCATTCTCTGTCTGCCAACCGATTATCTGCACCTGGCTATTCTCTGTATATCTACATCAGGCAGTACTATGCAACAGGACTTCAGAACGCAGACTGTGACCCTGCATATGCAGCACTCAACGGACGACAACGAAATTTCCCTCTCCTCTTCTATGGGAAGGTAACTGAAAACGATTACTCGGCAATAACATGGAGGGAAACACTTGTCAAACCTGGCTATTGAGCTAAGCGTGCTATCGGCATTCAGCGAGGGTTCTGAAACCAGGCGTGTCACTGAAGGCGCTGTTCCTCTGTTTATGTGGACTCACGGCTTTGTGAAAGTTCTGATTCAGCTATGGTGACGATACTTTGCGGCCACCAGGCCGCACCGAGTGGTGTACTAGGCTAAGCAAAATGAGAAGCACTCAGTGCATACCATGTTTTCGAGCATCGTCGTGATAATGGAAGAGGCAACATGAAATTTCTCTTATCATTGCAAACTTCAGCTCACCATTGTATAGTAGAGCATGGATGATGGGAACGCCCTTCATAGGATCTAGAATAAGTGACATTTCGGCCTCCGTAGAGACCAGTTTGTAGCGCTGCCGCAAATGAGATGTCGTGAGGCAGAGAACGAAAATTCTGGACGACGCTGGTGTGCTGTTCGCTTGTACGCTTGACCACATTTGATTAACTTTTGAGAGGGCATTCTCTTCCTCTTCCTCCGCGTTTGTCCCGCTTCGTAGCTGGGTCCGCTGTTCTGGTGCCATGGCGCCACCTTTCCCGATCCTGCGCTAGACCAGGGTGGACACCAGCAACTTTCAGGCCCATATGT
Source organism: Heligmosomoides polygyrus polygyrus (assembly GCA_947396885.1). NCBI lineage: Eukaryota > Metazoa > Nematoda > Chromadorea > Rhabditida > Heligmosomidae > Heligmosomoides > Heligmosomoides polygyrus. The sequence continues at coordinate 73,519,874 of OX377202.1, read as the reverse complement.
AACGTGTCAGACCAGCGCTGTTTCGGATGCCGCTTTCCAATTACATCGAAGTTAAGGCCTATCTTGCGGACGCTGTCTTCCTTTCCACGCGTACCATCGTAAGCGAGCTTCGTGCATCTTGTTTGTTATCGGTGCGACACCGAACTCCTGCCGCTGCCGAATGTCATCATTTCTGATGCGGTCCATGCGCGTGACTCCAGCTGTCCAGCGCAGCATCCTCGTCTCCATGACGCTGAGGTGTGTTTCAACTTCCTTGGTCGCAGGTCAACACCCAGCGCCGTATATCGCTACCGGCCGCACGAAGGCTCTGTAAATCATCGACTTCAGGTGTTCTGGCATCTTCCTATCTCGGAGCACGCCAGTCAACGAGCGGCACTTGGACCGAGCTGCATTCACGCGTGAACTCACTTAAACCATCAGACTGCCATAAGATGCTACTGCTGATCCAAGGTACTTAAAGATTGAAGTGTGTGGAAGCTCGGTGTCGTGGGATTTGATGGAGCTGGACTTGGTAACGTCCGTCTTTAGGTACTCGCTTTTCTTCACGTTCAATCCGAGTCCAAACCGCTCCAAGGGCTCACACTAAGCTTGCACCTCTCGCTCGAGTTCACCTTTATCTTCGTAAGCGAGTATTACGTCATCAGCATAAAGCAAGGTCCAAGGGACGGGTTTCTGAAGATCTGGTGTGATGGCACCCATTACGACAACAAACAGGAGTGGTGAAAGCGCAGAACTCTGGTGCACTCCGACGGAGATGGAAAACTCCATTGAGGTTCCAGCTACAGCTGGAACTCTACTCTTTGGACAAGAATTCGCACCCACTCTGTGAGCTCTTCAGGAACTCCATGTTTTCGCAGGCGTACCACATTAGTTCATGCGGTAGGCGATCAAAGGCCTTCTCCAAGTCGAGGAAGGCGATATGTACCTGCCTTTGTTTCTCGCGGTGCTTCTCTAACAGGAGGCGGGCCGCGTGTATGGCACCAATGGTGCCACAGCCAGCTAAGAAGCCACTCTGATGGCTGGAAAGCTGGACGATATCGCGAATTCGTCCAACGACAATTCGCTCAAAGATCTTCATGCTGTGCGAAAGCAATCGAATTAGACGGTAATTGGAGGAAGCTGCAGGATTGTCCTTATCCTTCCAAATCGGAATCGTCGTACATTGACGCCAACACTCAGGTAGTTTCTTCTCCGCTACAACCTGATTGTAGAACTTCGCCAACCACTAAGCAGAGTGCCAAAACGTTGACTTCCATAAATCAGCCGCCACGTCGTCGGGCCCAGTTGCTTTGCCTGGCTTCATCTTCTTCAAAGCCGCTTCAGTCCCCTCCACGGTGATAATCTGACCGACGCCGTGGGTTGAAGCCGTCGCAGGGATGTCTGGATGAGAAAATTCTAGTAGAGATTTTCTAAAAGTAGTCGCGCCATCGCTTCAATGCCCTCTTGCGGTCCATAAGAGGATGGCGGTCCTCATCATTGGTGCCGAAAAAACTCAATATCCTCGGTCTGTTGATAACGATTTTTATCAAGTCGGTAAAGATACCGCTCACCATCGCATGACCCGAGCTTCTCGTTGACATCTCCATATTGAGTGGCTTTTGCAACGGCCTTCTTTGTAGCTTTCTTCGCTACTTGATACTTCAGCCAGTTATCGGCAGTCTTTTCGCCGTGAAACACGTGATAGAGCAACTTCTCCCAAACTTTTGATTTCACATCGTCTGTCCACATCCATTTGGTGAACCACCGAAAAGACAGTCGATAACTGGCTGAAGTATCAAGTAGCGAAGAAAGCTACAAAGAAGGCCTTTGCAAAAGCCACTCAATATGGAGATGTCAATTTGGTGGTCTGTAGTCAATTGTAATAAGTGATTTATTACTTTATAACTCTTAGAGCACAACACAAGCAATAATTCACAGCGGTATATATACGGAATTTCTAGGGGAGGAGCACAGAAGCATGACATATATTGCTCAGCGAGTCTGATAATCGCTAGACTTAAAAGGTGTACCGCTGCTAGAGTGTAGTATTTGTGTACTATCTTATTTACCTTCTTGCGGGTCATCCGTATGGGAGCGCCAGACGAGGATGGTAGCAGACCGAGGATATTGAGTTTTTTCGGCACCAATGATGAGGACCGCCATCCTCTTCAACAGCCTGCCGGCCGCCAAACTTCCGGTTGGAGCTTCGCCCCAAACCCGGAGAATAGAACACCCCGAACGTCTTCTTCTCCTCTTTAGACCTTCTCTCATTCATTAAGAAGCTGGTTTTGCTATATAGAATGGTATAGCGGAATAGGGCAAAACAGATCCATCACCTGTACTGGACCCCCTTAACAGGCTCCTTATCACTGGTTCCCATTTATTGTCAGCCCTTTTCCGGTTCACCCTTCACTAGCCCCCTTCCTTCGTCGGTCTCTACTACTGCTCCGGTCCCCTCTTCGCTGGTCATCCTATCCTTCACCGACCGATACTGGTCCCACCCTCACTGGTCCCCCTTTTATTCATCAACCCTTTTCCGGTCCCCTTTCACTGGACCCCTTCCCCCCCCCCCATTCACCGGTCCCCATTACTGGTCCCTTCCTCACCGGTTCCCCCTTCACCTGTTCCCCTCTTCACTGGTCAACATTCCACCGCTCCCCCTTCACTGGACCCCTCCCACCTCCTTCACCGGTTCCCCTTCACTGGATCCCCCCTCACCGGTCCCCATTGCTGGTCCCACCTTCACTGGTCCCTCCTTTATTGGTCAAGCCTTTACCGGTCCCCCTTACTGGAACCCCATCCTTCACCGGTCCCACCTTCACTGGTAACACGTCGTGTGAATCCGGAACCCTGGCGCGACATCTTCTGAATCCAGGCACCTGATGAGTGACGTCGGTTACATGTCTTCTCAAGCCGGACCTGCTTTGCGCGACATCAGTGACACGTCGTCTGAATCCGAACACCCCTTGCGCGACATCAGTGACACCTCTTCTCAACCTGAACGTCCTTTGCGCGACATTGATGACATGTCGTCTGAACATGGACGCCTGTCGACAACTACAACAGTTGACAACTGGTGACAACTACAACCCCAGCCCCCCTCCCCCCTTCCCCATACTTCCTCCCAACACACTCCCTCAGCACTTCTGTGCAAACAAACATACACATTCACAGACAAACGACCGTTCTGGCTTATATATAGTAGGATATTTGACTGATACTTATCTGATATTGACCATCGAAGGCCTTTCGTACGTATCAGTCCAGCACTTTGCCCTAGATTATATGCAGATGGATGTACATATGTAACCTTATTTAGTTTGTATTCACAACAATCCATGCCTGCTTGTCGATCTTGCGTCGTCCAGGATTTGTACGCCTTCTTCCAAGTTTCATCGACAGTCGTGACTACACTGTCGGTAACCGCACGCGAGAAATCACAGCTGCTTCCTCCTCTCTTTTGAGGGGGCATCCATTTATTTTTACCTTCTTTTACCGTGTGACGCAGGCGATATTGTACCTGCCACTCTTCTGAGCATTTGCTCCACAGTTCAGCCGTTCGGTTTAGCCGTTCGCTGCTCCTGTAGTCCGCCCATCCGCCGGGCATATGCCACAGCAAGAATTCGGCGTGGTCATTCTTGATCAAGCTGTCACGAATTCATTCAGCCTCACCTCCGATGCTTCACACCCCGGAAACATGCCTGACTGGATCCGACCTTTTGACCAAATCTCCACTGAAAGCGACGTTTCTTAATCCTCGGCTGGATAACACCTTTCTTCACTCTCATGCACCCCCCTTTTCGCAGCTGTTCTAGTTGTATTCGCACTCACCTGAGCATCCGCTTGTCACCGCCAGATGAGCCCGGCTAAACAACCCACCAAAGAGGTTAGAAAAGAATTCACTGCAGCACTATGGGACCTTAAACGCCCTAGAGCATTAACGGCCGCGTAAGAAGAATAAGGAACTTGCAATGGTTCCAAATATTGTGAGTGGGTTTGCAACCGTTAACGCTTCCATCCTTATTCACCAAGGTTTCGGTGGTTGAAGCGAACTTAGGATCGCGTGTAGCGCAGTCGTAGGAGGTGCCAGCTGTTGCGTGCACCCGATATTAGGTTCCTGGTCCGGATTCCCCTCCCAGGCCAACCAAGCCTTCCATTCCTCTGAGGTCAGTGAATTGTCCTTTTACCCTTTATCCTTTTATCTTTTAAAACAGATGAATGTAAACACATCAATAATTTATTACTAGTATGGAGAATACATGAACTATACAATGTAGGGAAGATAATCACAATGTTATATTTGAGCATCGACGTTCATGCGAAAGAACTACGACATTTGTTCCTGTCTTCGCGTCTTCTCGTATTACAGTGAGAATAAAGAACGCATGCAATAGGATAGATCCTTGGTCATCAAAACAAGTGGATCCAAAAACGAAAGACAGAGTAGTCTATGTACTGTATGTACATATATGTAGTTGCAGATGTGCAGCGTTGCGCTTCTACCAGGTGCTGTTCGCAGCTTCTTGGCAGATGCTGAAAGAGGAGGGTAGATGCCGTTGAGGTCTGGACTCAAGCAACCGAACGAGGGCCGCCACAGAGCAGTGTTACAGCGCGCTGCATGCCCCGGCGCATCTCCTGAAGATTGTCGATGGTCTCCGAGCAAGGACGACAAGCGATACAACCTGGAACGGGTCGTTGATCTTTAGCCATTATTTCACTTTCCAAGGAGAGCGTCTAAGGCATCAGCCATCAAGTAGCATTAGACAAGGCGTGTCACAGGGGAATGGTTGGAGCCAAGAGCGCTGTTTTTCGTGTTTTTCTCTTAAGCGATGTCAGGTTCACTCCAAATGATCATTAGACTTTCGAAGACTCGACTTTGCAGTTTTGGAAGAAAATCAGCGTTGAACTTATTCGCGCCTGTGCCCATAAAATCCAAGTATGCAGCAATTTTCAAGGTCAGGTTGGTCGTTTTGCTGATCTTCTGCACTGAAAGAAGCCTTCTGTTGGTCTTACATATACACATTTAAGAAGCTCTGAGGGAACGAACTGCTTCACCTCACCTCGTCTTCTCAGGTCTAGACTGTCTTCAAGATCGTCACAGACATCCCCTGAAAGCTCGTTGAGAACCCGTCGCATCTCCTTCTGGAAAATAAACTCGCTGAAATTCATCATAGTCATTATCCGTAGAGAATGATAAGGAAAAGCAACTAGTTTGATTGGCGGTCGTAGCCGCTTACCATGTGTTTGCAAAGAAAAAGAGATAAGATCAAATGGAAGAGGAATGGAAAGTAGTTTCCAAGCTTTCCATAAATATTTGTCTCCTGATCAGACCTCTACTTTTATCCAGTCCCATCGAAAAAATCTGATGGCGAGTTTAGAAAATGATAATTTTCAATTTGTTGTGTTTAGGCTACTAGTGGTGCAAATGCTCAGGGTTCTAATGGAGAGTTCAAATGTTATTCTGTTTTTTGTTTCCTCTGATTTGCCGCCTCAACGGCATAATGAAGAAGTCTAAAAAGGGAAAGCACGATTCTGCAGGTTCATGCGAACAGTACTTTTCACATATACTATATCAAATGATCATAACGATGTGAAAGTAGAGCTCTGCTGATCTTGAGGAGATCTCGGGGTATGTCACTCCAAAAAGTTTTTGCTTTTCTGCACTTTACGCAACATTCAAAAACATTTCAGTAGCCAAACCAATATGAATTCTATTTATATTCAAATGAAGTACTACGTTTCCTGGAAACAGTGTATAGGCGACACATAAAATCCTGAAGGATTGAGAAAGCAATTTTGTGTAAACATTTAGTTTGTACATCCACATCCACATCTAAACCGTATCCAGCTCCACTAGAAGAGGTACGTTTTAATTCGGAAGCGGCTCAGTTTGATTTCCAAGGTGTCTTGTTTTGTTTTAAACGTACTGATACCACATTTGGGCCGCGTGTACATAGTTCAGTCGAAGGAGGCGCCCGCTGTCGCATGCAGCCGATACCAGGTCCTTGGTTCAGATTTCCCACCCTGACCAACCCTTCCATCCCTCTGGGGTCAACGAGGTTCTACCAGAGTTGTCTGGGACTTGCCACCACAGTGTTCATCGACTGGCCACCACAAGTCACTATGGCCAAATACGCATTCGAATCGCCCCCACGGCATCCCATAGAATAAGAATGCGTGGCGCATCCCAAAAGGAATTGCTAAACGCTGTCCTTTACCTTTATCCGTAATACTACGTTCAATGGATCGAGAGGGTTGTTGCATCTGGCGAAAAATTGGTGTAAAGGAACAACCCGTGCATAATTTCTGATTGTCTCTGCGACCTATATATTCGACCTATATATGCCTCCTGACGTTTCCTCCTTAGGCCATTGGTGCAATTTCCGCTGTTATTGTTGTGAGCGGGAATCATTTGTCTCGAGCGCTCCTTCGCAACATCAGATTACGCAGTGCTATGTGGAGCAGAACAAGCGCGGTGTTATGTGGAACTCATTCACGGCGACGATCTTCCACCGATAGCCGAAAAACGTTCGCGGCAAGTTTTGTCGGACACAAGCCCTCCAACTAATCGCATCCGTTTTTTTTGAAAGGATAAATTGTAAGCGAATGGCTATTGGTAGCGCTGTACAACACTATGGAAACGGAAGATAAGCGCAAGCACATACGAACCTAACTGAGACCTTCAGCTTCAGCGATATTGTTGTGTAACGAATTTCGCAGAGATATTTGGTGTTCGGGTGTATGATGATGGACGGTGGACGATAATTGTTCCTAGAACAAAATGCAGCGCAAGAGCAGCATTTTTCACTAATTGTGCTAGCAGCGAACAGCTCAGTGCGCTTCAAGGCTTGCTGATTTCTTCGCGTTGCTTGACTTGTGAATCTTCTGCCATCATCTACTATACCTTCAGTTGGTTTGTAATTGCTTTCGTTCCTTCTTACCTGTGTGGTTATACACGTACAAATAAAAAAATGATCGCAGAGACAGAGGAGAATACGGCTATCGTGTGCTGCCAATTCCAAGTTCTCTGTTCGGATTCCCCCCAGGCCAACCAAGCATTTCATCCCTCCGAGACCGTAGATTTGCACCAGGCTTGTCTGCGAAGGATAATGTCCTGACCGTTCATTGACTGCCCACCGCAAGTCATATAGAAAAAATGCAATCGAACTGGCGTCCACAACTTTCCGTAGAATTGTAATGTGCGGCGCATTCTAAGCGGGGTTTGATCAACACTGTCCTTTTTCATTTATCCTTTTTATTTGGCGTTCTTGCGAAATCGGTTTCACCTTACCCTATTCCTGTTTGACAGCAACACAAGCCACCTCAGAGAGCTTTCATATTTTCACAACATCGAACCACGTAAGTGTTATCTGTACCTACATAGTTCTTCTTTGAGTTTATCGAAGCGTTACCATGCTCTCTACAGTGATACATCCTCTATTGAAAGTTTGCTTGGTAGAAGACAAACTACGCTCCTAAGACAGTGTGTTAAAAGCAGCGCAATCTGGACGAAAAATTGCTCTGCTCTGGTATAGGAGCAGCCATGGCCAACCTGATATTTGGTGTACGTAAGCAGCCAGTCGATACGCGTCTCGTTTATGTTCGATCGGTCGATGTTGTAGCGAAGAACGCCTTCAGCGGACAGCATATCGATATCGAGATTGATGAGGTACGGCCGGATTTTCGTCTGAAACAGGTGCGACCGACTGATAGTGAGAGCGAAGATGAAGTTGCAGAAGAGAAGACGGCGAGGGTCTTCCCCCTCTCGATAAGGAATGGTCGGCGCATAAGTGAAAACCCGGACGGATATTTAGAGATAGTTAGCCGGCAGTGGAAGAAGGCCGTGATTGATAGAATGACACGGACGAGTAGATAAAGACACGTGCTGATCTCCTTGCAGGAGACTGCGGCTAATTGGCAATCTGGAGTCTGTTCCTTAATTTGGTTTGCACAACCCAACAATTTCAGGAACATCTCCCTTCTCCTAACAGTATAGATTACCAAGAAGCAAACGTGCAGACTTTCCACGTTGGTGATCGGACCCCGCACATCTGGATGTTATTTCACTCAATTTTCGCGCATTAGAGAGAATTTTCAGCGACGTCAGTTCTGGATTAAGAGACGCGACTGAAAGCCAATTGATCTGAAGGAGCTACGTACCGTGATGTGTCGAGTGCTAGAGCCTATGAAGGGGAACTAGAGAGAGAGCGACTGCATTTCGAGAAGGCGGTGACAAATTTTAGGCGTGGAAGATTCCGAAAACCTACACGCAACTCGTCCAGAAGATCGTCTGCGCTTTCCCTTAGTCCTAAGGCATCCGTGGAAAATTCGTGCACCAGGTTGACGATAGTATTCAGCTGAAATTCAAGAATTTAATAAAAAATTAACATTTAAAATTAAAAAAGGTAAAAAGGGCATGTAGTGCGCGACGGTAGTAGGACTGCAAACAACGAGCCCCCAAACACGGCATGCCTGTTTCCTCAGATACTAGCGTGAAGAGTAATTTTTGGACATTCAGGACCTGTTGAATGAGAAATAGCGAGAGTTCCGGAGATCAGGGCATACATCAAGCGCTTTTGTTTAGTTACAGAAACACGCGTAGATACCGTTACACCCGTGCTTTTTCTGTGCACCCCTGGACTAGGGAGTTGTAGAGAACGTTTACGTACTGATGCTCAGACCTTTTTGCAGATGTTGCCGACGACAATGGCGACTTCCGGCTTTTCGACGATCCTGTGCTCCTTTACATGCTCGGCGCACTTCTCGACCCCTCTCATCGATACGGAATCGAACGTGGTGGGGCTCGGGGTTGATACGTTTTCCTGCGACGAGAATGGCGTGAGTATGGTAGTTATTTTTGAAAGTTCGCTGATCAAGCTTGCATGTCAAGAAAAGTCTTACCAATGTTAGCTCGATGTTCTTCGGATCGGTATGCGACAGCGTGATGGAAGCGTTCGAGACGAGGCTCGGACTTTCTGCACGATAGCCTTGCTGGCCGAGGCGACGGAGCATCTACATATGTATATTTCTATAGAACTGGTTCAAACGTAAGCGTAAGCAACTTTGTTCAGCAAGTTGGACGCAACTACAACATTTTCGCTCAAATGTCAGAAAATTCAAGCAGTTTGCCACAAAAGCTTCTCTTTCAGAGCGATTTCTATTTTCAGTAGGTTGCAGCCGAAAATGTGCAAAGAACGTGCCGAAACGTCTACGTCTCCCATAAGCACAAAGTTGGATGCGAGAGGTACAATCGCGAGAATAGAAGGTGCAGAGGAGCGACGAGAATGGGACATACGATTCGTGTTGTCAACCAGCGCCGGTCCACCGGCTGAACTAGTGACGGACACCAGATTTTTGGCGAAATATCTTTGACTTCGAGAAGTTCTTAGATAAGTATTCGAGAGCAATTCAAGAATTTAGAAGGCGAAATTTTTTGAGTACATTTAAAATCTGAAAAATTTTAAGCTTACAGGAGCAACTGGTAACACAACCAAGTAGGAGATAAATGCATGACTGTATGAAATAAACACGAATCATTCAAAGCGATCAGGGCGCACAGCGGTAAAGAAATGAAGGTTAGCGGCGCCACAGATGAAAGCGTCGAAGAAAGCAGTGACGCAAGACAAGTGCTTAGCGGGAAAAACTGGCTGGCTGCTAGCGGCGTTGCTTGGCCGGCTGTAGATGCTGCAGAAGACGTCCTCCGGGTTGGCGGCGGGAGAGCGATCTGCCGATCGGGAAGAGCGAGGCGGATGTGGCGCTAGGAAGGCGCCGGTGGTCCAGCGCCAGGAGGGCGCGCGACTGACGGTCGAGCGATTGTTTCAGCGCAACACCCGTTATGAGTGGAACGGCCAGGCGACGACTAGTGACAGTGCCCGCCGCAGACGTTGCGCGGTTTTGGACCGACGAGTGCAAGACCAAGGAATACAGATGACGGTGTGGGGCGACGTCTCAAATAAGCGAAACAGATGTACTCAAAAATGGACCGCATCATTACCAGAATCCACTTCTGTTAATGTTGGAGCTGTTTTCAGTGAGTACAGTTCAACTAAAAATTGAACACCGGATCAATGAAGCCGATCCCAACAGTTTGGGTTGGTCTAGTTTATCTCTTCTTCTATCTAGCTCTTCAGCAATTCGACATTCCAAAAAAAGCAATCGGCCGGAAAGACTAACAATAAAGAATGTGTATGTGTGCATCAGAAGCGAGTAGAATCGCTCTATTTCAATGTTTTATCCAACATATCCTACTATATATAAGCGAGAACGGTCATTTGTCTGTGGTTGAGTGGCTGTGTGTGTTTGTTTGCACAGAAGTGCTGAAGGAGTGTGTTGGGAGGAAGTAAGGGAAGGGGGGGGGGGGCGGGGTTGCAGTTATCACCAGTTGTCAACTGCTGTAGTTGTCGACATGCGTCCATATTCAGATGACATGTCGTGTTACCGGTGAAGGTGGGACCAGTAATAGGGACCGGTGAACGATGGGGTTCCAGTAAGGGGGACCAGTAAAGGATTGACCAATAAAGGAGGGACCAGTGAATGTGGGACCAGCAATGGGGACCGGTAAGGGAGGGGGGGGGGGGATCCAGTGAAGGGGGAAGTGGGGAAAGAGAAGAGAGGGGTCCAGTGAAGGGCGAACCGGTAAAGGAGGGGGAGGGGTCCAATGAAGATGGAACCGGTGAGGAAGGGACCAGTAAAGGGGACCGGTGAAGGGGGGAGGGGGAAGTGGTCCAGTGAACGGTGGACCGGCGAAGGGGGGGGGGGGGGGAGGGGTCCAGTGAAGGGAGGACCGGTGAATGTTGACCACTGAAGAGTGAACCAGGTGAAAGGGGATCCGGTGAGGAAGGTACCAGTAATAGGGACCGGTGAATGGGGGAAGGGGTCCAGTGAAGGGGGATCGGTGAAAGATGGGGTTCCAGTAAGGGGGACCGGTAAAGGATTGACCAATAAAGGAGGGACCAGTGAATGTGGGACCAGCAATGGGGACCGGTAAGGGGGGGGGGGTTCAGTGAAGGGGGAACCGGTGAAGGAGGGGGAGGGGTCCAATGAAGATGGGACCGGTGAGGAAGGGACCAGTAATGGGGGACCGGTGAAGAATGGGCTTCCAGTAAGGAGGACCGGTAAAGGGTTGACCAATAAAGGAGGGACCAGTGAAGGTGGGACCAGCAATGGGGACCGCTAAGAGGGGAGGATCCTGTGAAGGGGAACCGGTGAAGGAGGAGAGAGGGGGAGGGGCCCAGTAAAGGGGAGAGTGGTCCAATGAAGATGGGACCGGTGAGGAAGGGAACAGTAATGGGGACCGGTGAAGGGGGTGGGGGAGTGGTCCAGTGAACGGTGGACCGGTGAAGGAGGGGGAGGGGCCAGTGAAGGGGGACCGGTGAATGTTGACCAGTGAAGAGTGAACCAGGTGAAGGGGGTCCGGTGAGGAAGGTACCAGTAATGGGGACCGGTGAATGGGGGGGGGGGGAAGGGGTCCAGTGAAGGGGGACCGGAAAAGGGTTGATGAATAAAAGGGGGACCAATGAGGGTGGGCCCAGCAATGGGGATCGGTGAAGGATAGGATGACCAGCGAAGAAGGGACCAGTAAAGGGAGATACAGTGAAGGTGGGAGCAGTAGTAGGGACCGACGAAGCGGGGGGGGGGGGGAAACCAGTGAAGGGTGAGCCGGAAAAGGGCTGACAATAAAGGGGAACCAGTGATAAGGGACCAGTTAAGGGGGTCCAGTGAAGGCGATGGACCTGTTTTGCCCTATTCCGCTATACCATTCTATATAGCAAAACCAGTTTTCTAATGAATGAGAGAAGGCCTAAAGAGGAGAAGAAGACGTTCGGGGTGTTCTATTCTCCGGGTTTGGGGCGAAGCCCCAACCAGACGTTTGGTGGCGGGTAGGCCGTTGAACGTCTGGTTTGATATATATTCGTGAGCAGAGCTTGTTACGAACTAGCCTACGGGACGACCTTTCTTTGCATTATCCTAGCTAGGACAGGCACTCTTGCTTCGCTTTTCCAGAGGTGTCCCCTCGACTAGGATAAACCCTGTTAAGCTCAAAATTCGATTCGCACCAGTACCATGCAAAGTCTTCTTCAAAATGCTTCAACTGAAATAGAACTCGGTTCTCCCAAGAAATGATCAGAGTCTAAAATTATTTGCATGAGAAATAACACTCTATACAAAATGTCGTCAAATCGGGACCGCTTGTCGCAGGGCCACGTGGCGCGCCCCCGGGTGGTGAATTAGGGGAATTAAACGCGAACCAAATGCGACCGTGAGGGGATGGACTCCTTGCTCCTGCTGTGTCGGGTCGACGCGTTCCTTGTGTGTGGGAGCGGCATGTTCATGCGCAGTGTGCGTTGATCTGTCCGTGACTGTGCGGATTGTAACTGTCGGCCCGGCCAAAAGCTTGCACTCGGTAGACTGGGAGTACATCTAAGGCGACTCGAGGCCGCCTCAAAAGTCTCGCCCCGTCCCTTCGGGCAGACTGGCTGGCTGCCCGGAGTTCTTCGCCCGCACGACAGAGCCCGACTAGCTACCTGTGTGTACTCCAGTCAAAAGCAGCAGCACTAAAGGGCCTCGTTGACCTGACCCCGAAAGAGCCCCCATTTCTGCAGCGATGGAAAGGACGAGTACGGAGAGGCTGCTAAAATCTCAGGGCCTAACCAGGCTGCGCAAATTGAGAAGGACTAGGATGACGATCTGTACTTAAAACGCCCACACGCTCGCATCCGAAGCATCTTCAACCGCAAGTATTGCCTGACCGACGTTTCTTTTGTCACTTCTACACGGGATCGGACCACCGCCTCCTTCGCGCAAGGTTCCGCTTTTCGCGTCAAGGAGAGAAGGCCGCGAAGTTCAGGAAGAGGAGTCCCAGAACGACCATCAACTGGGACCTTTACACCTCTCTTGCCGGCCCCGGCCTTTGGGAAGATACCGTTATGGACAACATCGGCGAGGAATACGAACACTTCGTGCACCATCTCCGCGATAGTGCTAAGGGGACCGAGAGCTTGAAGACCACCAAGAGACGCTTGTCTGCGGAAACTCGAGCTGATACGCCAGCATGGAGCAGCACGAGCGTCAGGCAACTACCAACTGACGTCCGAGCTTGCAAAGCTATGCAGAGCGGCGATAAAGGAGGATCTTAAGGAGAGAAGGGCGGAAGTGTTGGCTGAAGCTGCAGAGGCAGGGTTGAGCATCCGCAATGCCCGCCGGAACTTCGCCAACTTCAAGACCAAGATGACCGCTCTCCGACGTCCCGACGGAACCGTCACCTCCTCCAGAAGGACCATGGAGAAGGTCATCCACGACTTCTACTCCGATCTCTTCGATAGCCACGTCCACCTGCCCCCATACCATCTTCTGCAGGATGGATACGTCGTCCCCTGTGTTCTCCCTTCCGAGATCCGACACGCCATCTCGTCGGTGAAGAAACGTACAACACCCGGTCCCGACAGGATCAGACTCGAACACCTGAAGAACCTCCCGCCAGCGCTCATCAACACCCTGGCGCGGCTCTTCACACGCTGCCTGTCGGAGTGCAAGGTTCCATCTCAGTGGAAGACCAGCAAGATCGTCTTTTTGTACAAGAAGGGAGACGTGCACGACATTGGCAACTATCGCCCGATCTGCTTGCTGTCCGTAGTCTACAAGCTGCTCACTCGAGTGATCCTGAATAGGATTAGCAGAACGCTGGATGAAGAACAGCCATGCGAGCAAGCAGGACTTCGGAGAGGATTCAACACGATCGACCACATACACACCATTACGATACTCATCGAAGTGTCGCGAGAGTACAATCTGCCGCTGTGCCTTACGTTCATCGACCTGAAGAAGGCATTCGACTCCATCGAAACTGAAGCGGTCATCGACGCCCTGCTCACTCAGGTTGTTCCTACTTATTACATCAGAATCCTTCAAGAGCTGTACTGTGGATTCACGAGCAAGATCTCACCATTCTACAACGACGTCGTCATCGACGTAGAGGGGCTCGGCAGGGGATACCATATCCCCGAAGCTCTTCAGCGCCACCCTCGAAAACGTCATGCGCGAACTAGAATGGGAAGACATGGGAGTGAAGGTCGACGGCCGGCAACTGCACCATCTTCGCTTCGCTAGCGACATCGTGCTCATAACACCGAGCATCAGCCAGGCGGAGCGGATGCTGGCCGACTTCGATCGTGTATGTGGGAACGTTGGACTGCAGATGAATTTTACGAAGACGATGTTCATGAGGAACGGACGAGTTTCTAATGCCCCATTCTCGCTCAACGGAACGAGCATCTTCGATTGCTCTAGCTACGTGTATCTAGGTCGCGAAGTCAATGTGGCCAACGACCTAGCGCTGGAGCAGAGCAGGAGGAAACGAGCGGCTTGGGATGCTTTCAAGAGCGTCGATGAAGTCGCGATGAAGACGAAGAACGTCCGACTCCGTGCCAACCTATTCGACTCTACTGTTCTTCCTGCCCTAACATACGCCTCAGAGACCTGGGCTATACGAAAGCAGGATGAACACGCGATCAACGTCGCGCATCGTGGATTCGAGAGGACAATGCTCGGAATGACACAACTCACGCAAGAGAGAGAAGCTCTCTGGAGTTCCGGGCTTCGCCGATTGAGGATCAGAGACGCTGTCGCGTGGGCCAAGTTGTCGCAAATTAGGTGGGCCGGCCACGTAATGCGCTTCACAGACACCCACCTGACGAGAGCCGTAACCGACTGGATTCCGCGGGATGTCAAGAGAACACCGGGACGCCCACCAACACGTTGGTCGGACTTCTTCGTGAAAGCCCTGAACGACCGCTATGACGCTCTTCGTGTCACTTGAGCGAGGAGAATCCATTGGAGCACTCTGGCACGCGACAGGGACGAATGTAGACGCTGCTGGCGCCAGCTCGAGCAAGTCTATGGTCAACGGGACGACAGGTGATACCGTACTCAGTTCTAGACTTCTCCGTCACGATTTCTCCCTTAAACTGCTTAAGCGCTACCTAATTTCTTTGTTACATCCACTATTAGTACTTAAAGTCGAGGAAGGGGTGCAGAAGCGCGGTCAAAGCAAGCGCCCGATGTCGTTCGCGCTGCGTCGTTGAGGTTCTGTTCCGGTGCCAGCGTAAGGTAACCAAGCCCTTCGACCTTACGGAATCAGTGAAATGCTGCTGAACTCCCTTGGAAATGACAAAACAGTCACTGTAACATGCACACGCCCACACACGGATCCATTCTTTCTTGTACAGACAATCACAGTAGGTTACAGTTGATTAGGACAAGATAATAAAAGCCCTATAAGCTTCTTTGGGAATTCCAATTTTGTGATGCTAAGGAGGAAGCTGAGGTCTCTTTTTCTAACACAATGGACCGCGATTAGTACACGTCTATAACAAAAGACGGCGTTAGTAGCGGCGTTTTCTCCACTTAGGCCTCTGTTATACTCCCGCGGGAGCTTCCGCGGATGGGCGGAAATCGCGTCGGGACCCCGCGCCGGGCTACTCGCCGCGCCTCGCCACGCCCGCCTCCACCGTGCACCATTGGTCCGCGGACGTTCCGCGGATGCTCCCGCGGGAGTATAACAGAGGCCTTAGTCGAACTTCATCTGAAGCTCCTTTTTGTAAACAATCTTTCTTCTGTAAACAATTTCTCAGCTTTTGAAAGCGGAGTAATTTTTTACAGCATTAGTACGCGTCTATGAAAAACGACGGCGTTTGCGGCACTGACGCTTTCGTGTGTGGTCGACGTAGACTACTCACTTTTCGTCGCCAGTGACTGGGTTCTCGAGCCAAGAGAAATTCCACCGTAAAGTAAAGAAGCCCATGTACGCATCTTGTCGCACCTGTAGCTGATGGCCGCTATGTTAATGCGGTATCCATGCACCAAATCTATATGTCTCCCCAACGTGACGCAAGTGTTGAGGTATGGTGGTGTGACTGCACTCGAGTTCCTGTGCCACTCCGAAGATCCTTCTAAACCAGACCCAGAAGGCGCTCCTCATTCACTGCCACTGGCCTTCCAGACTGTGGCTCGCCCTCCAAGCAAAAGTCCCCGTTCTTGAACTTTCGGAACCATACTTTCGCAGAGTCGTAGGAGACAGAGGTAGGACCCACCGTTCCACATATGTTATCCACCGCGATTCTTGCAGTGTTTTGCTCTTTGAACTCGTAAAGCAGAAGCCGTCGAACTTGCTTGCAGTCGAAAACGATTTCCTCTGCCATGTCTGTAATGGAATACGGTGACAATAGTGATAAATGTCGGTCATAGGTCAGCCTATATACTCTTTATTAGGAGGTTGCAGAACCTTTCAAAAATTCGTTGGAACGCCAAAACGATTGGCGGTAAACTTTCCTTACAACCAAATACTACCAGGAAGAACATAATATTCGTGATCAACACTCAGATATACGAAGTTTAGCACAGGGTCGGCGAACCTGACCTCACCGTCTTCGCTATACATACACACCCTGATCTACTGTAATCGTTCCGAAATTCAGAAGCGGATTACATAATCATGGTCAGTGCCCCAAATCATTCCGATCAGTGAAAGTTCCCGCCCTCTGAAATCGTGAATGTAAGCATACTGCACGGTTAAAAAAAAAAACGTTTTGCAACGGATTCGTAAACCGTCGCAAGCTCATAACACTTTCAGATCCAGTTGTATGGAGAGAAGATGGATACCGTTCGACTCGTCTCTATACAAATTTACTAGACCACATCATTTCCACCGTAAGGCCTCATGCATACTTCCCGTCGCCGCTCTTCTTGTAAGGTGATAGAACTGTTGTGCCCCCTTCAGCGATGAGCAGCAAATAAGTTTTAGACGCCTTGATGAATGTACATAGTGTGAGAGTTTTTGTTGTAGTGCGAATTGCCTTAAACAGACTGCAAATTCTAAAATTCGTCTTTGAAACCAAATTTCTGCAGTGCTCCTCGAAACACAATGCGTCATTAACTAGAGAGCCTAGATTCTTAACATCTCTGACCCACTTAAGTTGTATTCCTTCTAAACTGTACCCCACCTAAATACTGTCTAGTTTTCAACATTTGTCCATTCGGAGAGCTACCGTTTTCTCGGTTACAAGGGGTTTCTGCTATTCCAAGTTACTGACCACTCCATTACAGATTCAATGGCTGACTGAACTTCAAGCATGCTCTCAGGTTTCTCAATGGTCTTATATATTAGAACATCATTGGCATACATCATCTGCATGGATGCAATAACATGAGAAATTTTCTCCGGAAAATCAAATGCACATATCAAAGACAAAAGTGGAGAAAGAACCCCCCTGGGAAACCCCACTAACCACTTCTCGGCAAAAAAAACTACTGCCGATTGCTGCATAATATTAGCGACCTGTAAGAAAATTTCGTATCCAGTTAGTTAGTCCAGGATGTATGCCAATTAATTCAAGCTCCTTAACAAGCATACGATGAGGAGGTCTATCCAGTGCCTTGGAAAAATCGAACTAAACAGTATATGTTTGCTTCCGATGATCAGTGCCCTTATCCCAATCATTTAAATAAGACAGAAGTACTGTTTCAGCGGACTTTCGTCTCCAGAAGCCGTGTTGGCTCATTGGAAGGACGTTGTGCCGCTCAAGATGCTTGGTTATGTGTTTTTTTAACGATTTTTTCAAAAACTACAGAAAATATTTAGGCGTGATACTGACCGAGCGATAGTTCGCTGGATTGAAAAACGGTAGCGTGGCTGCTGTTGGGCCCATCCTGGACGATCCATAACGGATGAACAGAGCAGACTGTGCGCAGCGGAGCAGAGTTTTCGTCGTAGGGTGGTGATTGAGGACTTTAGTCCATTTTTTCCCCTGCTTTATTTTTGCATTCCTGGCATTCATATACTTTGGGGCGTTGACTGAACCTGGGGTGGGGTTCGCGTTGTAATAGACAGAAAGGAAAAATTACCCTTGCACTGAAAATTCAGGGGCATTTTAAAAACGAAGTTCGCAGATCAATTCTAACTATCAAAATTATCTACTATAAACATGACAATTTAAGGCATGCTAACAATTTTGGAAATGATCGCGTTCAGCCTCCACACATTCCTTCAGACGTTCGACAAAGGCTTCGCATGTGGCAGGTACGGTTCATCAATTTCGTCCTTTTTCATAGTGTCCGTCAGGAGTTGACATTTCTGCAAACGATAAGAGAACTTTTTAAGCTTTCCTCTGACTATCCTCCTCATTCACCATTCGCTTATTCTACTTTTTGCCATCTGGCGCATCGATCTCCTGGCGTTCGGTCGGATGTTTTCTATCTCGTGTTTCACATTTTCCGGTTGGTAGCTGTCGTGAGACTCCCTCTTCCTTTTCTATCCTCTTCGGTCTTCAATTCCTTGTAGCTTTTTACTGTATCCTGAACCGTACATCGGGGCACGGAAATGATCTTCACAATATCTCTCGTTTGCTTGTCGGCCTTACGAAGTTCGATAATAGCACTTCGAAGGTTGTAACGTCTAACCATTTTGTACTCAACAACGTATGAGCCCCACAATGTTCAGTCAACATTTACAATACCCACCATAAAGATTGGAAAAAGGGCGCGGTATGCGCGTTTTCCGCGTCCTTTCTGTTCTTTTGCTATAGCCGTCTTGATCTTCATCCTTTTTGAAAAACTCACATACCGTCGTGATCTCCTCGATGAGATCTACCCAATGGCACAATTTTTTCGTTACTCCGTTTTTGACCGCTATTTTTTCAAAAGCGCCGGAGGATACTCATTAGCGAGCGACGTCCCTACTAATTGCGCCCAAAGGACATTTAAGAGCGCGGATTCAAAGCCAGCGCGTTGGCAGTATTTTCTCGTGTGGAAAAATTCTGTAGACCGATAAGCTTATTAGACCATAGATAGACCATTTCACATCGAACTGGACCCTCTTCAAATCAACACTTTTCACGTCGAATTGGACACTCCTCCAAGTTAGCTTATAACTTTTGAAAACAAATCAAACTCTTCCGAATCAAAGTAAACTTCTTATACATTAAACAAAATGCTCTTGAAAAACGTTATTTTTAATTTTTTCAAAGCATTTTTCAAATAGCTGTCCAATACCCATATAGAACAGCTGTTTGAAAAATGCTTTAAAATTTTTATTAGTTATTTTTAATATTTTTTGTATGAGAAAATTTTTGTGATTTCTTTGTACTTTTAATTCACTAGCCCAATAAGTGAACATTGTTCGAAATTTTATAAAGTTCTCATTTTCTGTGGTAAAATAAAGGTTTATAGCTTGTCCTAAGAACAGCAGGACGGCAATTTTTGGCGCCAAAAAGGGATTGCGCCACGCCCTCGTCCAAGACATCGCGATTTTTATTCGATTGATAGCAAAATGTCGGTTTTAATGGAGTCACACTTCACACTTACAAGAGATGCAACCAGACAATTGTAAAAACACTCATATTCTCATTTCGATGCTTATGTAAGCAGCATTTACACTATCATTTAAATAAAAATCGTGAGTTTATGAGTTTTTTCCTTCAGAAAGTAGCATGCAAAATTGCGGGCCCTCTTGAATTTGTTGTAAACTTAAATTCGATGCGCCATGAAGTTTCGAATAGGTGGAAAGAAGAATTTGCCATTCCTCTCCACAAGAAGAGTCCCTACGAAAACCCAAAGAATTACCGTCCAATCAGTATCACCTCAGTTCTCGCGAGTCTGCTTGAAAAATTGCTGAAAGAGGTTGTTGTTGCCCATATACATAGACAAATATTCTGTTATTCTACTTGAGCAATTGGGTTCCGCAAGGGGCTCTACTAGCACTCAGGTGCTTGCTGCTGTTAATGATTGGACTAGTTCTGTCGAATCCGGCATGAATGTGAACGTCATTTATTTTGACTTCGAGAAGGTCTTTGACAAGGTTCCACACTATGAACTTTTCAAGCAATCTCCACTGTTGACCTTCATTCGAAAACAGTGGATTGGGTCACAGACTTTGCAGATAATCGGGTATTCAGGGTTTTGTAAAATGGTCATCTCATCTCTCCAGCACTAAGGTTATTTGCAATAGGGCGCCACAGAGCTCAGTTCTTTCTCCAATGCTTTCCAACATCTACACCAGAAAAATCCCAGCTGTCACCATTTCAATGGGTGTAACGTGCAGTGCCTTTGGCGACGGTCTCAAAATTTATAGTGTTGTATCTAACCCTCTACACACGGAAAGGATTTAAGCAGCAGCAACGCATTTCGTCATGTAGTCTCAATCTCGTTAACTTCCTTTAGCCAAAGGAAAATCTAAGGTGCCCCAGCTAGGTAACAACAGCGTGCGAGTCCCTTACTTTATCGAAGGTAATCAACTCCAACAGGTATCGGAAGTGAGGGATCTTGGATTTATTATTACCGATGAATTAGATTTTGGCAAACGTTGTAAAGAAATAACAACCACAGCCTTCCGCAAAGTATGCAATCTCTTCAGGTGCCTTAGCACAAGTGATGAACACACTTTCCTCAAAGCTTACAAAATCTATGTGCGCTCCGTACTGGAGCACGGCCCACCGGCATCCAGTATCACGAAAGCGAAAAACGATGTCCTAGAAAAAGTTCAGAGCAGCTTCACGAGGAGGCTTTTTCTTAGGTCTGGAAAATCTAGCTACCGGTCAATCTTAGGTAGCATTGAGCGGCGCAAGGCGCTCGGTTTGGAGTAGCTTTTCTAGGAAGAAAAAATTCGATCTTCTCATGGTATCTAAAATCACGCACAGTCCGGTGCACCTTGGCGGAGGCAGTTTCTTCACAGCCAAGAGTGATTACAAGAGGCGCTGCTATCAAGCTACATTACTCCGGAACAAGAACCTCTAACAGGGCCAACTTGATCTTTTGTCGAGCGGCCGACGAATACGCCAAGTAAAGCAAGCGCCTTCGAATTCTCGCCAACTTTGCGGGGTTAAAAAATTGTAGCTAAATCCTTCGAATGTTACCGTTGATCCACCCATAAGAAATCTTGGATCTCTGGCAAGTCGATGGCTTGATGCTTCATGTGCCTTCATTGCTAGTTTCTTTGTTACTTCTGTTGGCGTCTTCTGTTTCATCCTCTCTTATAACGCTATTTCCAATTTTCGTATTCGTTGCACAGTTTCCTTACGATTAGTCAAGTCACTCTGTCACTGGCTGCGATGGTGAGCCTGCTCACATCGTTTACCTTACATGTGCTTGTTCACATGTCCGAGTAGATATGTAGAAACGTAGAAGATTGTAGAAGCATGCGTATCCCTGCAAATAAGGTGTTCCAATCGCAGAAAGCCTGCTCAGTCATTTTTTAGGCCATAAACGACGGAAATATTGTGGTCTGTTAAAGTTGGAAGGCAATCGTTAGTCCCGACTCGGATCCGCCCTGACGACGCCGACAGTGCCTCCGGAGACAATTAACGTCGACTCGCACCGTACCATCCACCGCTTCGCGACGATCTCCAAGGCAGCCCTCGCCGCCGTGCGATGGCGACCTAGCCGAGCACGGGAGCCGGCAGATCGACCGCGATCCCACTGAGGCCGAACTTCACAGATCGATCACATTTACAACTACAGTAGATAACTTATTTAAATGGTTTACAAAGGCAGCGTAGAGTGTCGTACTGGTGCGCGCCCTACACACTTTCATATCAGAATTTCGAGCTCTATCTGATGGGCTGCACAAGAATGCTTAAAAATTACCCTGTAGAGACGTTTTAACGCAGGCTTCGAGCCAAGGCATGAATTTTGTATACTTTATTACCAACATTCTAAGCTCTATCTGATATACTGTATAAAAATGCTTAAAAATTCCCCTGTGGAGATACTTTGATGCAGGCCTCTATACATTAAGAAGGTGAAGGCAGACGATAAATGCGGCCTTTCCGTGGGATCATATTGCCTGTGGGAAGCAAGGTCAGAAGAGCATTTGGACTCATAAGCGTACACATCCCGCGGTATGCAAAAATAATCTTATAATGCTTGAGATTACCATCGTACACTTCTGGGAGGAGCGAAAAATAAGTTATAAAAGGAACGTAATCCGAGAAACCACTTCTAACCTTGTTAACCAAGCACGATGTATTCACTCAACAATAGCTATATCAACAGCCCTCTTAAGGGCTTTTATACTGTCGAACTTCATCAACCGGAGCTGAACACCGAAGGTAGTAATAATAACAATAATAATAATAATAATAATAATAATAATAATAATAGCAATAATAATAGATGTTATTATATTAATAATAGAAATGATGACAGTGATTATCATAGTGATAGTAGTGTTAATATTAGCAGTAATAATAATTAAATTATAATTTATTAGTGATCTGAAGATGCTGATTTAGAGTCTTCCCACCAACCTAACCCTCAGTCCCCTGGGCTTTCGCATTACACAATTCCTTCCGCTTTTCACAGCACTCCAAATCTCACAACACCGTTTAACTTCAATGTACTACCCAGTGTTCCACATTTTTTCCCGGTCCTCCCGCACCAATCATTGGACAGTCCCCTGAAAAGACTTCTTGGATGCGATCACCCTGCACTGGCCACATTGATAAAGCTTCTCCAGAACATAGACTTGGAGGCGAAATGCGTGCTGATGCTAAAAATAACGGTTTTTTATTCTAGTAAAATTGTGTAGTGTTCGAGATCAATTGCTTTCTGTAGGTTTGCCGAACACTACCATAGAAGAGGAGTGACTGAAAGAGAAATAAGAAAGTTTTGCTCCAAGATGTCAAAGCATGTCACTGGAAGAACAATTTAATATTCTGTGTGATAAAATTAAATTACAATGAATTTTTACTCTTACATATGCCTAATTGCTTGTGAAGCCTTTGGCTCGAAGCCTGCGTTAAAATGTCTCTACAGGGTAATTTTTAAGCATTCTTGTACAGCCTATCAGATAGAGCTCGAAATTCTGATATGAAAGTGTGTAGGGCACGCACCAGTACGACACTCTACGCTGCCTTTGTAAACCATTTAAATAAATTATCCACTGTAGTTGTGAATGTGATCGATCTGTTAAGTCTCGCCTTTAGTCGGGTCGCGGTCAATCTGCCGGCTCCCGTGTTCGGCTAGGTCGCCATCGCACGGCGGCGAGGGCTGCATTGGAGATCGTCGCGCAGCGGCGGGTGATACGGTACGAGTCGACGTTAATTGTCTCCGGAGGCACTGTCGGCGTCGTCAGTGCGGATCTGTGTCGGGACTAACGACTATCACCCGTTAAAGTTGTATACGCCGTTGTGTAGAACTCGAAGAGACGAATCGTACGGTATCCTCCTTTTCTCCAAATACCTGGAGCTGAAAGGATGCTCGGCTCCTCCAGCTCCACTAAATGATGTATGAGATGACTTGCGGAAAACACATATTTAGACGTTTTATTGGATAAAACTGTAGAATACTCAAATATCCAAGAACAATCATCTCTGTACATATAAAGAATTGCATTCCTGTGACTTGGCAATTGACCTCGTAATGGGGGAGAAAACACCATCAATAAATTAAGGTGAGAAAGTGGACGTAGACAATTCATAACCCTTTCAAGACGTGAACACTACCGACCGCACGGATGCCAACTCAATGCTACACCTGGAGCACACGCTCCACGATGCCCTGGCGTGAGATAACCGGAACGGAAATTCTTTGGGTTGTTGGGAGGTGCTGATAAGCTGCCCATGGAGTTGACAACTGGTAGTCGCATTGAGTTCATCGATTCCTGAAAAGACGGACGTTTAATACACATAATAGTTTCACGTTGGCGAACGAGTCTTTTCTGGCTCCAGCTCTCCACAGTCCTCGTAGATGCGAGCTCAACAAATCTAAACCTTACAATCACAGCCATCAATAAGCAAGGGATAAACGATTCAAAGGGTGACTGGACCCCTTCACCTGGCTGTTTGTTTATTACAGCCACATCCGCAGGGTGATTATCACATTATCAGACACCCTCGCCGTATGATCGAGGGCAATTAGGAGGACTATTAGCGAGTGGACAGATGACCCGCGGCGTGACATGAGCACAGCGGAAGTGCGCTCCGGCTGCGTCCCGGTCGCCCGTTACTATACGAAATCGTTTTCACCCACCAAGTTCGAGATTCTGAATATACGATTCCCACTAGTTGTCTGTCAGACTTTCTACGAACACACGTATGAGCACAACCAAACTTTAGTCACGCCGAAGCGGCTCGTTCCTCCAGTGGGAGCAGAACACGTCAGAAAAGCACGGCAGCAACACCAGTGCAATCATGCGTCAATACTCCTATATTGGCGTCGGTAGAGCACTTAAAGGAGGCGCGGCCTCTCGTGTGCACTACGAATCGAGGTTCCTGTTCGAGTTCTCTCCAAGCCTCCACTTTTTCGGGGTTGAAGAGTTGATATCAGACTTGCCTAGGAAGGATATAGCGCTGATTTCCTCTTTCGGCTGGTCATCGCCAGTGATTGTGTGGGACAAATTAGCACTAAACACGTCGATGGTATCTCGCAGAAGTAGAATGCGTGGCCCATCCGAAACAAGACCGATTGACGCCGTCCTATATCATCCCTTATCAACGTCATTTTGCTTCTGCCCACTCATTCAAATCGCACATATTTACTGGGTCCGCTCTCTTCCCACATAAAATAGTGGGAGTGTCTGTGAAACTATTACAGCAGGCCAAACATCATTTCGCTCATCACTATAGGCTTGAAAATTTGCAGCCAATCTTAGCTGTCCAACAAAATGCCCGCAATTTTTCGAGTCAAAATTCCGATTTCCAACTGATGGGCAGACAAATGGGCCTGGCTCAAATCTTAAGTCGAGTACACCGAAATCCGCTGATAATCTATGTAGCCATGATCGACTCTCAATGACCCTCGGCATAGTGAATAAGGAGACACTCAAAAGTTCGTCACTGGACTTTGCAGGATTGGAACCATATCCGGTGAGGAATGCTAGTTGGCTTCGACCCCTTCAAGCTCCGAAAAAAGAATTTGAGCATTGAATGATTAAGTGAATGTTTAGCACCAGAACAGCACCGACTTGTTCGAGACGCTTAGGAGCAGCAAAGTGAAGGAACATCTGGAAGACGTGTGTTGGTCGCTTTAAGCTCCACAATGTTATCTGATCGTCAGTATTCTTCCTTTGTTCGATGTCAAAGGCGCACTTCAGGTGCAATTGAATGATTAAATGAAATACTGTCGCTTGGAGCAGTTTGCTGTCTCATGAAATGGCAAGAGTAAACCCCGCATCACTACCAAAGGAGGTAAATGATAAGCATGAAGTTAGTTAGCCAAAGTGTTTTTCCTCTTCCCAGAGAAGTCTGAGAAGTCTCCTATCAATTTACCGATCCCGGGGGAATGGAATGTTGGGGAAATTCGAACCAAGCACCTGGAACCGGGTGTGCGCGATAGCCGACACCTCCGCAGAAGCCGCCAAGCGCCTGTCTGAGAAAGCGCTAGGGTTTAAGGCATTCAACACAGCCTACTATGTACTCTGAACTAGCCGGCGATATTGGTTTAAAGTCAACTCTAAGTATTCTGCTCGAACACCAGACAGTAGCGCAAGTGTTTTGACCGCGACAAAACTACCACGTGACAATTTATAGCTTCTATAAGAACCGCTCTAAGAAAGGGTGAAGAATAACGAGAAAGGTAAGTGTAATTCAGTCCCGCATTGGAGAAGCGCCACGCGTTCTACTTCTGTGGGAGATCGTGGAGGAAACTGGAGCTGAGAATGTATTGGGGGGGGGGGGGGGGCAAAAGTAATGAGACACCCCATGCCGTGTCCATATATCTCGTGGCTGGAGTCTGGATTCCTACTTGTTGTATTTGTATGTTTGTATGCTACCAACTGAATGCCACCTGAGAAGTTACCACTTTCGCCCTTTCCAGAAGCATGCCAAAAACCCCAGCCTGTCTCATGCCGAAACCCCAGTCTGACGAGTCGACCTGTTTCGCGCAAATCTCGCCCAATTCCCAACCCCGAGCAGCCTGGACTCTATAGTCACGCAAGATCAGAAGTACATCTTCTACGTTAACCTTGCCAAGCAGCGAATCTGGGTGAGGCCTGGTGACCTGTTATCGACCTTCGTTCGGCGAGATGTTCACGGCGAGAAGCATCTTTGGAGCTTTTGGGTCTGTGCTCATGGATCGGTTTACCGGAAGCTGTTTCCCAAGAGCACTACGATGAACTCCAAGACCATAGTGAACGAAATAAAAGAGATGGGCGGGCGACTCGCTCTTATTCATTCGCAGCGCTTCAAGAAGGTTCTCCTCTCCGACAACGCCGCACCCCATCGGGAACAAGTAACCACGGATAAGCTTGGCCAGCTGGGCTACGTTCACATGCTTCACCCACCGTATTCGCTGGACATCTCTCCATGCAACTACCACTACTACTTGAGCCTACAGGACTTCCTAGTCGGAAGGGACACAAGAACCCAAGCAGTCCTTGACAACCATATCGAGCAGTTGATCAACACCAGGCCAAAGCAGTTCTGGAAGGATGGGATCAAGAAGTTGGCTGAGCGATGGCAGCACGGTCCTTGCCCTTAATGGCAAATACATTCCTCGTTGAGTTGTAATTGAGTTATAAAGAGATAAAGATTTTTTCATTTTGTCTCATTACTTCCCCCCCCCCCCCCTAATATTAAACCCCCGACAAGAACGTGTTATGGCCAGAAAGTGGACGAATCAGGGTGTTTCCTTCACTACAAAAATCTGGTAAGAATTCACCGACCCCGGATGGAAAGAAGGCCTCGCTGACCCCGGAGGGAAAAAAGGCCTCGCTGATCTTGGAGGTACCAGAACTGCCAACCTGCGTGTACGGTACAGTAGGCGCCCTCTCGACTGTGTGATTACGCACCCTATGAATTCCTTTCTACGGATAGATAGGAGTTCACATACCCTAACTACTCAACGCTACCTACGATCCACTTAGTGCGCCTAACCATACCAGTGCTCCAGTACACGCAGCAACAAGACCTGGCCCACTATTTGCCCTGACAGATCTTCAATAACTCAGACATTATCGTCACATGCAACGTAAGGCCTTTGTCATACCATCGCTCACCCCGAGCGACCTAATGATATGCACACATATCGATTCCATCGCGCCGCCCGATCGATATGGGAGCATATCATTAGGCGTCGCTCGGGGTGAGCGGTGGTATGACAAAGGCCTAAGGATCGCCGCCTTACCGAGTGTATTTGTGGACGAGGAACTGGAGCTTACCCGTTCATTTCCATTGTCGGCCTGCTAAGCGAAGAAATCCCAATTTGAGGGGTGGGAATGTTCGTTGCCGTGGCAGAGACCGCCTGACTCGACGGCGTCATCGCCATTGCCGCATCCAAACCGCCGTCGCTTTGCTCCTGGATCTTGCGCAACCTGAATCAGAACGCAGTTACCGCCGAGTTCAGCTGATCGAACAAGCTCACAGAAGAGACAGGACAACGACCCACTGACGCCAGCCAATCGACATTTCTAGAAAAGCTGAGCGACAACGCTCGAGAATGAGCCGAACACGTTTCTGGAGAACTGATTCTCGACATTCACCCTCTTTTCTAGGCAATATCGATTGGCGAGAGAGCACACCACGGAACCACCACTTTCACGTTGTACTGGTCAAGCTTACCGCAAACGATGAGTCAATGCCGATCGAGCTGTAGAAACGAATTCAGTAGCGCAGCCGGATAATGAGCAGTGCTTCAAACGACAAAAGAGTGCTGACAGGTCTACATGGAATTTAATGGACGCCTCGACGCACCCACTGTACCTCACCACCTTTAACGATCATTTACTATCTTCCTCTTCGACATCATTCTCTATTCCAAGAAAAACTAAGCTGGTCGGAGAAGGACGACAAAGTTAGAAAAGCGAAACAATGACAAACATGGTGGCCCCCGCTGGATAGTAACTTGAAAAGAAAATACTATGATAAGCTAGTTCAATGCGTCGTATTGATAAAAATAGACTACTTTCAAATAAGTCTTTTAGTAATTCACATGATTCACACAAGTGAGAGAACGGCTGCGGAGTTCCGAGCTTCGTGGACGTTCGAAGATAAGAGGCACTGGGGTCAAGTCGTCGAAAATTAGGTGGGTTGCTACGTAATGCGCTTCGCAGACACCGGCCGGATTCCGCGGGAACGTCAAGACAGCACCAGGGCTCCCACCCACTTCTTGGTAGGACCTCTTCGTGAAAGCTCTGACCGATTAGCCTTCGTCTTCGACGTCCTTCGTGAATCTTGAGCCAAGGAGGACTATTGGTGCACTTTGGACGCTGCTGGCGTCCGCATGAGTAACTCCATGATCAGCGGGACAACAGGTAGTACGAGCCATACTTTGAACCATGCCGCCGTTGTGAAACAAGAAGAGTGAAGTGACTCCTCCCACAAAGTAGGATAGCTCCTCTATTCCTTGTTCTAGCGCTTAAGTAGTGAAGAAAACAGATCCTCTAAAATGGCTGAAACACTACAGTCCCACAGTGCGACGCAACGGAACGCCACTGCTCCGCTGTTGCTTGGTCGCCTTCTTGACTGGCACATAAGGTAATCGCCGTCTACAGCTGAAGCGCCGAGTTGCGCTAGGATGGCCGAGAGTGAGGAATATTCTCGCCCATACGGATTTCATAGTGAGAATACTAACTGCAAAGAAGCGCTACGGTGTCCTCAAAGGTCTCGCTGTTTATGTTCCTTTACCTTTGCTAAAGCAGTACAGCAAGGTTTTTGCCTCTAACGGTCGCTTTTCATTACCACTATTAAGAATCGAATAAGGTCATATTGCACAATGAGTGGAATGTACCCTTCTTATGCACCCCGATTCGATTTTGGATTCAGTTCGCTAGAGGATTGCAGGCCATCCTTGAGGGAGTCTGATAATACGTCTTCTAATAACTGGCGCAAAGACCACAGCGATAGACTTCTCCTAGTCATTGGTACAAATGTGTGAGATAGTCCACACATCTAGAAATTTGCCGAGAGGAGCAGGAAAACGTGAATCACTTGAGAGACTACTCACTTCATTCGGCTTTCCTTCATGAACTTCTGGATTTTTCTCGCTGCCGCCTGCCGTTTCCTATGACCGCGGTAGGCCAGCTGGATCGTTGTGGCAGCTCGATGCTCTCGCAGCAGTGACGAACTGTTCTGGGGCACCTGAAATACCCTGGTGGATGAAACGGCTGGTTGAGCAGCAATAGCCTTAACTCCAGAGCTCTTCCTGCAACCGTCGCTGCAGTCCATTGGGCTACACCTCGCTTCTACTAAACCATTTCCCGCACATACACGAGGAATCAGAGGATGCGCCAGGAATTACGCTCTGGGGGCCCGTAGAGGTACAGCGAAGCTATTCCGAGATGCTGCTGCTGCACAAAAATGTCACATGCAACACAGTGCAGGATTGCCAAACGGTGCCATTTATTAGGCTCAGAAACGTAGATGAAGATGGAAAAGAGAGGGTGTTTCTACTTCGAAAACGCGCACATTGTTACTGTAGATAAATGGAGCGGCTCACTTGAATCCTAATGCTCTGTCCGTTCAAGGTCGGATGCTCTGGGACGTCGTTGGACGGGCAGGACGAGTGTTCAGTTTGGTTCATCTGAAATGACGACAAACAGTGACAGCCGGAAACAGCGTATCGAAGCCCTACGAATACAGCACTGGTTGCACGAAAACATGAGCGAACGGGGTAAATGATTCTAAAATCCTTCAGATGGTGAAGGATTAAGGATAAGGAACGGTGTTACTCAATCCCTTTTGGGATGCGTCACTCATTCTATTTCGAGGAAGCGGTTTGAAAGCGTATTTGGCCTACACATTGACCTGCGGTGGCCGGCCGATGAACAGGACAACGCTTTATATTTGGACCAATTCACCGACCACGGAGGGATGGAGGGCTTGGCTGGCCTGGGCGGGAAATCCAAACCAATAACCGGAGTCGAGTGCGTGCGGCAGCCCGCACTTTCTCCGACTGCGTTACACGCCCCTCCAGATCGTAATGAGTGTTAGATCTGACCTTATTTCTCGCTACCGTGTGACCGGCTTGCGCTAACGGAGTCGTAAGAGGCAACAGCTTCGCGTGTAACGCAGTCGAGGGTTGCGGTCTCGGTTCGGTTTTGGACAACCAAACTTCTCGTTTTCTCGTTCATTCGGGTGGTAAAGAATCCTCAAGCCTTCGAGATGCGTAGCGAATTGGACCTTCGCGTAGCATCGGGAAGTTGCTTTGAACTCGCCCAATTCGCACATGAAGGCTTTACTACAAGCGTTTTGTCCTTCCACCCCCACCCTCACCCTTACTATTAAATCAAAAAAAGCCAAAGAATTGAAAAGTGAAAAGCTTGGCTGGGCTAAGCAAGAACTGAATCCTCATTCGACTCGAGGTGTGGGGGTCGGCTGTCAATCGACTTCGCCCACATTTTCCGCAGCAACACAATACTAACAACGTAACGAGATGACAGCCTATTATCAATGCTCATGCAGAGGGGTAGACTTGTAGACTCAGGTCTGTATTATTCGATTTGCGTTGAAATGTTGTCTATTCACAACTCTCGTTACCATGGACGGAGCAGCAAAGAAGAGTGCAGCTCACCTTTTTCAAACGGAAGTGTTTCTGAACGACGATGGCTGCGTTGTGCAGCTTTTTGAAGTAGCAGAACTGAAAGAATCGGTGTGAGATAATCACAGGACACAAAGGGGGGACTGCAAAGCACTCGAGCACAGCTCTCCACGATATCACCACCACGCCACCCCAAAATACACATTCCTTAGGCAGCAGCAACCGCTTCTGAGCAGACTTCGCTCTTCGGTGCACTCTGAGCCATCAAACGTCAAGCATCTTCGAAAACAAGCACTTTCAAGTGTCATGCTCCTCTGTTGCAACCGAAACCACGAGACGCGGCGTCACACTTTAAACGGACACCGAGGACGACGACGGCACAAGCGCCCGTTGTTCTAAAAAACGCCCCCAATGAAATCCCGTAAATCACGCACTTGCTTATATCGCCTATAGCAGCTCTGGATGGTGACCGCGGCTCGCCGTTCAGCATCGGCCTGCCGACGGCTGGTGTTCCTTGCCCGATACTCCCGATACGCTCGCTGGATCACCATCGCCGCTCCATACACTTCCCTCTGCTCGCCTTCTGCAACGAGAATAGAGAGCGTGAGTGGAAACTGTCTGTAAAGTGACCTCAGCTCCGACAAAATCTTTAGAATAAATAGGAACTTGAGTTGTTCGCCACAATTTCAGCGCACAGAAGCTACTCGGCAAGTGAGCTAGAATAAACATTTCACACTTAAGTGACTATTGTAAACATTTCTTGCGAACAAGAACTGTTCCTGAAAATGTGTTGTCTGAATTGATTCCAAAATGCTTCTCCCTTCAATATAGGGGTTTTCAGACATATCTCGAACGTTAATTTGTAAGTGAGAAACTCTGGCGTGCTACATACCGCAATGGCCCAAGCACTTGTTCATTGTATCCCAACGTTAACTTAAATGATTAAGCAAGTGCCATTTTGAGGGAGATGTCTCACTGTAGGTGTACTCCACCCTTTTTTGCGCATAGCGGTGCTAAAATCCGTCTTGGATGCAGTTCCTGTTACTTGAAAGCAGAATTAGAGCAGAAACACTAATGCATTGCCCATTAAAATGCATTACAAACTGATCCAGCGAAATTTCGTCCCTATCAAGACTAGTGCACCAGACGGCAAACAAATGAGAACCCACTGCTTTTCGGGGCGGCACTGCGCCACAGGTGTTGTTTAATTTCAACGAACACAAGATCACCGATACCACTTTGCGAGCCACCAGCATTCATCAGCATTGCTGGTCACTGATCCCAGCATGAAACCGATTTTCGCTACACCCCTTCACCTTGGTAAAAGCCACTAATAGGATCTATATGGTGAGCGACAAGCAACAGACCAATCACGATGCATCGAGCGAGCGTTCTAGCCAATGCAAAAGTGTACAGACGGTACTCTGATTAGGTGGCGCGTTCTCACACCCCCATGTACATCGTTAACGACTTCAGCCATTACCATTACCCGTGCTAGCTTATGCAAAAAAAAAAAACGCCTCACGATCAGTCTAAAGTGGTCATCAACAACGCGGTTGCTCCATAAAAAAACCGGCTTCCCCTCATCCTAGTTCTTTATATAATAATAATAATAATTTGGATTAAAAGCACATTCGCAGCAGATTTCGTCCTGTGCACCTTTTACGAGAAATCGATTATACGATCAGGGGCGGAAGCAGACTGCGGGTATGTGACGGCTGCTCAACCATGCAGTTCGTAAGTGCGGTAATACAAGCATTTCCGGACTGTTCGCGCAGGAAATACATACAGGAGAATGGTCAGAGTGCGGCGCTCATCAATCTCTGTTTGGCATGCGTCATGCACTCTACTTCCAAGGACATCGGGGAGGCGATGTGAATGCGTATTTGGCTTGCACGATTACTTGTTTGGTCAGCCGACGCACATTTCAGGATCGTCCTTCCCAGAGAAGTCTGGCACCAAAAAAGCAGTGACCGCTGGCCTGAACACGGCCGAAGCAAGTTCCCCAATTCAGGGTGCACACGACATTCCCGTCTTCCACGACTGCGCCACCATGCGCGTTTCTGGGTGCACAGCTACCATCTACCCAAACGTTGAGAGCTACATCACTGCCTTGGCGTTCTATAAGCAGTTCGTGTCATAATCACCTTTTAATGAAGACTTGCAAACCCAAATGCCTGAGGCGTGGAATCTTCTATAGCATGGTAAATGACCGAGTGCGTGGCGTAATCCAAATGTGAAATTGGTGAAAACACCTGCGCTTTCCGATCTTTAAAACAGGGCTGAATAGCTCCCACTAGCTATCGAGCGTGAATTTCAGGTTCGATCGCAATTTGCCGGAGGTACGCGGTTTCTCACTATAATAAAATACCACCAGTACAAAAGACCACGAGTGAGATCTGGAGAGTTCTGCTGTGCAGTTTGCCCTCCCATAGTCTTTTGGTTAGGTCTGTTTTGCCTTTGCCTTTCATGGTTTTGTTAGTGTGGATGTTTAGGATGTACCAGATCGGCCGGGATTGTGTCAAATCTTTTGTCGAGCATTAAAACAGTGTATAATATCCCCCTTTCGAAGTCTGTGAACTAATGCGTCGATATGCACATCCACCAGTATTAGCACTGTGGATACGCGGGCAACAGCCTAATGTACAAAGGCTTAACTTTACGTTTTCAACAATTTGATCTCGAAATATTATTCACCACCGAAGAGGTGCACACAGGTCGCTCTTCGCTGAAGATTGCCCTTCTTAATTCGCGCATCCGAACGGCAATCCGTGGCTGTCCTATATTTTTATAACTGGTGCGCTCGTACCACGCTCCGGAATCCAACTACGAAGCTAAACGCGATTTTTCCCTCAACAGTGGCGAGGTTGAACAAATCTAACACCGTCGATTAGTTGGCAAACAAATAAGTCTCAGCATGCTCAATAAGCAATTCGCTAATCCTGTCCCTTTGCATAACGGTCCATAGCACTGCTTTTATTTGTGGATAGACATGAGCATATTCTGCTCCACGAAGTCGTTGCGCGGTATTCGCTCAGTGAAAACTGACAATATCACGGAGAAAGATCAGTTGCCGGTAGGTTTGCTTTCCATGAGATTTTTTCAGCAAAACTCCACTCGCTCTTCAAGTGGGGGTTTCAACCAATAACACTTGAAAACCAGTTCCTCTGTCAACCCTGGGGAAGAAGTGAGGACAGCCATGAGGAAGCGCATGGGGCGCAAACTACTCTTCCTCCTTCAATGTGTAGGAAATGCACGTCGAGGAACGCAAGGCGCTTCGCTTGCATCGTGGCTCTCATGTCGAGTCGCGGTGAGCGCCGTTGAGAGAGTGATCGAGCTAATCCATGCCATTTTTAACCTCCGTCCCGTCACATCCAGAAATTGCCGCACTTCAAAGTGCACGCCTTCATAACAACGTCAACATGGATAAATCGTAAAAGAAACCCTTGGATGCTGCAATTCTCCTCAAGCGCCCCAGCACTGCAGCAGAAGCCGTTCGAGGGAAATGGACAGTTAACAGAATGCCACAAAAAACTAAGCAGCATTCTATTAGGTTGTAACGAAATAAATGAACCACTGTAAATTTAAACAGTTAATATCTCGGCTTGTAGGCAAGTTTATTAATCGAAATAAAAACCTTCTGATTCTACACATCTTTGCCAACGTGACACAAGCTTTTTTATCCCAGTAGCGTAAAAATCAGAAGTTCTGGAATTGACGAAATCTTCGCAGGCACTTTCGGCATCCTGTTGGTATTTGAATATTTTCCCTACCAAGAAGTCGCCAAGATGCTTGAAGAAATGGTAGTCTGTTGGGGAGAGGTCGGGAGAAAACGAAGGATGTGGTAGAGTTTCAATGCTCAGCTCATTCAATTTCTGCAACGTCATTCGTGCTACATGGGGGCGAGCATTGTCGTGCAGAAGGAGAACTCGCCTTCGGTTTGCCAAGGCCGGCCGGATATCCTTCAACTTTTTCATCATTTCTTCAATTTCAATGCAGTACTTCTCTGCCGTGATGGATTCACCGGCAGGGAGGAAGCTGTGGTGAATAATTCCCAACGAACACCACCACACTGTCACCATTACTTTCTTTTGGTGCAATTCCGGCTTCGCAAAAACCTTGGGGCTCTCATCGCTGTCCACCCACTGTGCCGATCGTCGCCTGTTGTCGTACATTATCCACTTCTCGTCACAGGTTACGATGCGATCAAGGAATGGGTCCGTTTCGTTCCGTAGAAGCAGTGCGGACGAGATCTCATATCGTCGGTTTCTTTGCTCCTCAGACAGCTCGTGAGGCACCCATCTTTCCAGCTTTTTGGTCTTTCCAATTTCCTTCAGATGCCGGGCAGCTGTGTTGTGACTGACGCCAAGAACCTTCGCTATCTCCCTGGTACCTTTGTGTGGATCCTCCTCTACCACATCTCTGCTTGTCCTCATCAACGTCACTATGCCTCCCACGACCTCCATGTTCTTCCAAGCTTTCATCTCCATTCCGGAACTTTGATACCAACGATACGCCGTCCGAATTGCGGAACATCCTTGACCGAATGCGGCGTTGATCTTATCGTCCGCCTCCTTAGCTGTAGTGCCCAGCTTGAATTCATACAAGTAAATGCCTCGGATTACCCTTTTGTCCATCTGCAAAAAAGTCAATAAAACTCTAAAGTTTTCCCACTTTTACATAGAAAATTTGGTACCCGCCGGTAGAGCAAAGTTTGCGCTTCTAAACGATATGCCACATGTTACGGTTTGTTCTTGATCAAACGCGTAAAGACGCGCCAAAAAATGGCCCGAGCCGGTGCCATTTAATTCGTTACAACCTAATAGCTCTAGTGCTATCGTAAAGACCGCCCGCAATGCTCATTCGACCATTGCCGACCATTCGACACGGTGCACTGCCTCTCGGTGACGGTTGATGTGATAAGTGAGCGCTTTAAGCTTCTCAGCAAAACCACAAATTCGCCGACATGAACCTCGAAGTGTAGCTTTCTCTTCATAGATTCCTATTTCTACAAAATCTTGGAAGCGGCCTCAGACAGGTAGCTTCGTAATCCAAGAAACAACTGCACAACAACGAAATGACATGGTTTTTCGATCGCCTCAAAGCAATAGTTCTGCCTCCATGTTTGCGCCTAGCTTCACGAAAACAGTACTGCTGTCTAAGACAAAAGTTTAACCAATCAGGAGGAAAGCTCGCTCATTCTTCAAGTGCAGAACTTCATGTAAGTAGCTTTGCGCTACCAGCCTAGTAAAGGTTGCAACAGATGACTCAAATGCGAGGCACAGGCTCAAGTTGTAACATACCGCTGTTCGCCAAAATATAAGAGACTGTCGAACTTTGTCGTCGCCTCAAGAACCATGGCGTGCCGCGGCAAGTAGCTACATACAGCGAATGTGAATGCAGTCTTATCTCCACTTTTCGATTACAGATCCGTGTTTTATCTGCTTCCGAATTTTGCAATGGAGGGAACTCCAGGATGTAGGCAATTTTAGCACGGATGCGTCACTCGAGCCACACCCTGGAGTCCCTTCCCCTGCTTGAATCTGTGCTCTCCTCCGTTGACGCGGAGGAGAGCACAGAACAGAGCTATAGCATTGCTTGGTTGTTTTCTTTACTATCCGTGTGTTACCGTTTCTTTTTTCGTGTCGGTGACACTTTTTGTAAGGTAACCCCCAACTACCATAGCGCCAGGAATTTTACGATCACTCAAACAGTAAAGTGACATCACTTTTTGGGTCACACTGTATTATCTTCCGGTAGAGGCATTCCATCAAACCGTTACTCCGAGCCCGTAATTCTGGACTACAGAGGCTCCGTTTCACGTAAAGTAAAAAAGACGCTGTCCTCAGTCGTGGTCCTCCCAACAATTCCCAAGAAAATAGTCACGTAGAAGAACCACAGCTTTTGAAATTCAGTAGTTAGTCGCTATCCGAAGAGGAAAGCAAAAAAACATCGGAAAACCCGAACAACTCCAAGTACTGAAAGGTGGCTAACTTCGGTCACGAAAGAAATACTAAGGGTTACTACCCCATCCTCAAGTTGTTCTCAACAGTCAACAGAGCTCAAGCCTTCTAAATCGAACAAAAGCGCAGTTGACCTACACAATGACTTGCGATAATAAGCCGAGAAACAACAAGGTATTTTAAAGTCACTGGTGGACGCCATCGTCGTCTAGCACCAACTCCCAGAAACATGGAGACTTCACAGGCGTAGATTCGAAGCGAATCTATATCTATGCCAGTTGCAAGCGCGAGATCATCCCTACTGTCGATTGCATCATGTTTGGTCCGCTCCAGATGGCCGTGCACGAAGCAGATCTTCTGCAGTGTCATCTATGCACTGCAGTTTTTATCGGCCGCACGCAAACCACAACACGGCGCTGCCCAGCTCATCAGTTATCACGTCTGGGTCTGGTCACGCACTTTTTTCGAAGCGTCAAAACAGTCCAGAGAGCGTCTTAGCAGAGACGTGTCGTTTGCGATGACAGGTCACCAGTAATGTGGCTGCTTAGCACTTTTAGATTCACTCGGACGGCCGTCCTTATCAAGGAGAATCAAGAGACCACACCTTCGCCTTCCACCTAGACGTCGAGGTCAATCGAAATTCCCTTCCACATAGCCGGTCATATGAGATCTTGAGCTTGAACCTCGTTGAATCGAGCCCCTTACTACGTAAGATGAACATAGCAGCGACTGCTATCATGACTGAAGACATTGCGGCTCTCACGACATGGGGGCTTGGCGTAGACTTTTCCACGGAAATTAGAATTAGACTATAGTAATTGTGAGAATAACTCTTGGACATCTGAGCTGAACAGGTTTGGCAGCTGCACAGCTCCCGATGGGCCATTGTGTCTGCAATGACGCAGTCATTGTCACGCAGACCAATCATCTGAGCAACTATTTAAGATTAGCGAAAATCTCCCACAGATAAACTGAAGCTTAGCAGCGAG
Source organism: Heligmosomoides polygyrus polygyrus (assembly GCA_947396885.1). NCBI lineage: Eukaryota > Metazoa > Nematoda > Chromadorea > Rhabditida > Heligmosomidae > Heligmosomoides > Heligmosomoides polygyrus. Next base: position 73,482,481 of record OX377202.1, on the reverse strand, counting down.
CGCGTAACTCAAAGTCCTAGTCAAGAACGCCTCAAAGCATTTGAAAACGCCACAATTGGATTAATGCCTAATACCGTTTCCCGTTTCACACCAGTCAATGCATTTATGAGATGGGCCACGAATTCTATTTCGAGCGATGTCATAAAGGCACCTTGACTGTTCGACTTGACCTGTAGTGGTTAGCCGGAAGAGAAGACAACGCATTGTCATTCTCCGACAGATCTTGCACCAATCCATCGAGTCCAAGGGGGTGAAGGCATTACTGCCCTGAGCAAGTCAGAATTCACGCAACAGAGACACATCCTGAGTCAGCGCTACCACGTTATTCGTGTCGCGAAATGCTTGGAAAAGAGTTGATAGCGCCAATCTGACCCAGCACCTATGCTTATGAACTTGCCGTTCAATGGGTACTACTCTCTAAGCATCTCAGTAATCTTCTGAGACATGCACTTATACAGACTGAACGCTCTATCGAAATTTACCAGAGGGTGACTGAATATGGCGGCCTGATTTGCAGCCAACGATGCCTGGAACGCTTAATTCGTGGCTCACGAATGCATCTCTTCCATTACACCCGTTCCTCACATTCCTTCCGAAATCATCGAGCTCATACCAAATATTGGCGCTATGCGAGTTTGGGGGGGGGGGGAAGGACACTCCCTCACAGGATAGGAGTGGATTCCTTCAATATACAGCTCAAACAAGGATAGCATGCTGTGCTTTTCTTAGCGTGGACCACCCCAACTCCTGGGTTCTTTATCAGCATGACAAAGAAGTAAGAAAAGTCATCATGACAGTGCACCTCCTCAACATGCACTGCGCACAAACTCGAAATGCCACAAGGAAATTCCCAAATCACTCCTCCCTCAACCCTCTTCGGGCTTCAATGTGTATAGCTTTCTTAAGCGAGCTGTTCGCGTGTGATATCCTAAGCATCTAAAGTCTATTCGGAGCGCGAACGTGCCAAGGAGGTCCGCGCCAACTTCGGGCGACTAGTGGAAGCGCCGCTGCTCGGGCAACCACGCCTCCCGTTCTCCAGGATCCACACTGCTACGAGTCCTGTATGGAGATTAAGTAATCGTCTTCCCTTTGGTTGGATCCGGAACGTCATTACGCACCCAAAGTGCCCCTATGATACAGGCTGTGTGCACTGCAGTTCGCTAGACCATTATTTCGCGACCACCCTCAGAACTATAGAAAACAAGGTCCCCACGAATTATACTGGGCAGAGAAAATGACGAAAGTTTCACTCTGACAGATAGATACATTTCAAACGCGCAACACTTGTGCTTATTTTCAATATATTTAGGGAGTGGTCAATCCTATGAGACAGCAAGCGATGAATACCTTTGTGAGCTGAAAGTTAAAGCGGAAAATCCAGGAACGAAGTAATATCAGCAGAAAAAAAGACGCGGAAACAAAGAGTAGGTCCAAATGTTCCTAACTACATAGTCGCGCAAGGCACACGAGGACAAATGTCGAAGTTAATCAGTTCCTTTGTTGGACTGCCTCCCACTCTACTTTGACGAGATATCACGCAGACAAATTTAACACGTATTTGTCCTATTTGGCCATTTCCGTTAGCATAACCCATCGTCCGTTCAGTATTTTATCCTTCTCAGACAAGTCTGACACCAATTCACCTAGGGATAGAAGGATTGGTCTGCCTTTGTTGAACGAAAGTGATGAGGCGCGCGTCGGATCTGACGCCTTTTGTCTCAGATGACAAAACTCAGAGCGGATTTGTGCGCATGGCGCATTACTGATAAAATGCCTAGGAGCTGCTCGAATTCAACCTAGGCACTAATCAGGTCCTAAGCAGGTATCAATCTCGACATCCTCTTCATGTCTCATGACTAACCTATTGACTGAAAGTAGATTCTACAGCGACATGAAGACCTTATAAATGTCTGCCGCAAAGGAATAACGTTGAGCCGGAAGCCGGATAAGGCACACCCATGTCAAGTCATGACTGCCCGCGGTTGGATAGAAATAATCCGAAGCCGAAGAAAAATTGGAACGCCAAATGAACGCAGGAGTAGAGAGCAGGAAGTCGTTCAAAGAAGGAGCCCAAGCAGCTCACCTCCAGTGTACAGTAACTCGTCCTTGAAGTCGAGCAGCGTGCGACGCGTCCAAATGTTCGACACAACCATGGCGACCACGACGCGGAGGAGGACACAAAACCACGGACGACGACCAGAATGCGTCCGATCACTCTGTGATGAGGAACGATGATGAACGGGGGCGGAGCTGGCGAGTCTGTTCGGTTCGCACGATCAGCGATCGAGGCGCGGCGCTCGGCCAGCAGAGCGGCGAGAGCGCGACAACCGAGCGGAGGTGATAACGGGACGACCTGCGGCGGGCGGGAAGGCCGGAGGGCGTCGGAACGGCCGGTCTCTGCTGCTCTTTTGCTGCCGGTGGCGACGGCCCTGATGACGACACAGGGACGAACTGCTGCCGAAGCTCGCGACACATTCCGCGAAAAAGCCGCCAGCTTTCTCTCATGAACAGCTGTTCCTTATCACAGCCGGACAGCATTTCTCAAGCAGATCGACTCTGACAATCAGACCCCAGGCCAAGCAGGAAGATAGAATTCAGACTGAATCAGATCCAGCTCCCTCAGAAAGGTTTGAATGACAACCCCTTATGGTGTCTAGGTTGGAACCCCAAGTGAAGCCGCGTACAAAGCATTCGAACCAGGACGTAGATATTTCCCACATTACATATTCGGTGCCCGATATTCACTATGATAAGGTTAAACACCCCACAAATTTGTCGGTCCATTGAGAAAAATCGAATCTCAGCAATGGTAGGTGAAGTATGTGCCGGTGCGTCGATAGTACAGTCGATAGTACATCTCAAAGTTTATCTGATTGGTAGTGTCAAAATACCTCAAGTTTTGCGGCTGAGAATATACGATCTATACCGCCTTGTTTTGCAGACCCTTTAAACTGAGCAACAATTTTTAATAGCTAAGGCTGCTTATGAAATTTTAAGCCACAGCTATTGTTTAAGCCGAACTTAGAAATCAGATAGTCCCGTTTCTTCCCAAGGAGTATCGACTGAGTGACACATAGAGGGCAAGAACGGCATTAATCGATTCCCTGGTAGAATACGCCACACATTCTATTCCTGCGGGACACCGCAGAGACGATTTGCCGATTTGCCAGTCGATGTACAAGTTAGTGCTTTATCCCTCCCAAAAACGTTTGTGCCAATACACATATCCGAGTCGTAAATCCCTATTCGAAACATCCAAAAATCCGAAGCCCGCGAAATTATCCGAATCATCCAATTAACCGGTCTCTGGAAAAGTGCCATGATTCGGATAAAATCGGATAAACGCTCAGATTCCTCCTTCCAGCTCGAAACCGCCCACTTTGCATAACAGTGCATTCAAAACGAATTTCGCAAAACGGGCGTGCTGCAGACCAGGGATAAGCGGATAACGGATAACGAACAAACAACAAAAATCAAAACGGGCTTTTATATTGCTCTAATTTCAACAGCATATCAGGAGTTCAAGCACTGTTAAATTGTCGGCTATTTATTAGCATTTTAATGGGGTTTTTGAATCAGCGCAGTATATGTAAGCACTTCTTCACAAGGCCCTTTGCGATTTTTTAGATCTGTCAGTAAGAAGAATCGACAATTCGTTACTTCACATGGTATCTCTTTCAATTCAGCGTACTTGTTACTTGTCCATTGTAGCTGTATCCTAATCTATGCGTATTCTGCTTTGTCTCACTGACACATGAACTATACATTGGAACCGACGTCGATTTAAACAATTCGGATTCCTCTTTTCTTTTACAAACTTTGATAAATGGATTACTCTGATAATGGCATTTTTGGAGAGTCCGTATCTTGAAGGATTCAAAGAACGGTGATTTTCAAGGTTTTTGAGTGATTCAGATAACTGATTCTAATCAAAAATCCGATGTACAACCAAATCGGATATCCGGCAGCCGATCCGAACTAAAACCGTTTACATCAGTATCCCGAAATTCGTTCTAATGGAAATTACCCTTACTTGAATCATCCCAAAATCTGGGCTTTCGAAAATGGCATTATACGATTGGTATACTTATGAGCATTGCAGCCATTCCGGATCCTATTTATCCGAATCGGATTCGGATCCCATGTATGAAGTTTTATTCTACCTGGGCATACCATCTATTCCTTTTTATTTCGTCTTCATCTGATTTGCGGGTTTCTTAGGCTTTCACGTGTCCGCCCTTGAAGCTTCCAAATTTCGGGTTTGTCGTGGGCGTCTCTGAAGAAAGCTGGTAGGTAATCGTATTTTCCTATAAGATCTCGACTCGGGATGCGTGCCAGATCCTGCACCTCCTCCGACTGAGCCCTTTGTGCGAACATTTAGCGAATGTTACTATCCAGCTGGCCAATCAAGCACATATTCTCCGTGAATCAACAGCTTGGCACCTGAGATGCGACTTTGATATGAAAAGCACGACTAGTCGTGGGTCGGCGGTAAGAGACAGGTTTTCGCGTAGTTTAGGAACCCAAACAGTTTGGAAATGTTTGAGGACTTTAAGCAATGAACTTCTTTCCATACCGAGAAACGTGATTGCCAATTTTCACGCTCCCCCTCCCTCGAAGCAATTATTCTCTCAAACTTCTGAAAATAGCACTGAGTAACTCATCTTTACCCAAATTAAAGCTTTGCATAGCCACCCGGAGGAGAAAAATGATGACCATAAAGCTACAAAAGGTGGACATTATGCTAATGAAGAAGTGGAAGATATACCTGATGTGCCCATTACCTTCCGCATTCCTTTTTTTTCTCCTGCTCATCATTGATCCTCTTATCCTTCTCTTTTATTGGAGTTCTGTTCGGTCTTCTGTAAGGCATTAAAATACCCCGCTTTCTTTTTTCTCCCATACCAGACGTTACGCGAGTGATGAAGGGGTGATTGAGTTGACGGAGCTACTAGGTTGGTATCCGGAGTCGTGTTCGATTGCGACTTGCAGTGCTTGGCGGTCCACTGCTGTTCTCCACCAATACAGCTCTACTAATCAACTCCTGACCCCCTATTTTTTGTTTGCCAAAATACAGTCCTCCTTCGCTATAACGCGTTTGAAGGGACCGAAGAAAATCCGCGATATAGCGGGAGGCCAAACCGGAGCTGACCCTTTTTGGACTCTTTTAAGCGTGATTTATTTAGAATCGTGAACAATGGCTAAATATGGTTATAGTAGTGCAATATGTGAGCACGTGGAGAGTGCCAGAGAAAAGTTAGAAGTGATCAGCAAAAAAACTATGTAACCTGATGTTACAATATCTTTCGCCGCCATCAAAACTTTCACGCCATTGCTCTCTGCCTTCATCCAGGATGCTAGCCCATTACGCTATCAGCGCTGTTAAACCACTCGCCCCATCCGCCATATCCTCGTTGCAGCGACCTCTCAGCACTCTTCGACGATATCGCGACGTTGCATGTGGTGAAGCAGCGCTGCTGCTACAATCCTTCCCGGAAAGCAGAGGATGCATGTACAAGTCCTGCATGGCGCGAGTTCTGATCGCAACAAAACGTCATGTGACAGCATATTGCGTCTATACCAGCTGCTCTAGGCTTAGAACAAATATGTAGGATATTGCTTTGAATAATCTGGGAATTAATCCACACACCTTTCGTTTCTGAAAGAGGAAACCCTCCAATTTACGGCAGCTTCTAACGACTACCGGGCGTCTTAGGCATCTGACATACCTCCGAGTCGCTTCAGCGACTAGTCGCTGGAGCGACTTGGAGGTATGCCAGATGCTTATACTGTGCTCGACATATTGCTGACTACGAGCACTTTTGTTTACACGTTGCATGCATCTAATTCATTGTCGCACAGGTGCTGGCCATGAATACGAACGAGACAGTAGAACAGTAGGTCTGATCAAAAACGCGGTCAGCATCTTGTTCGTCTTCATTTTCTGTGTGGGACCAGATCTGACATAACGTTATTGAGTTCTGGTTTCTTGAGGCTTCTCTTTTTTACCATGTTGTGTTACTGATTATGCTGTGTCCATGGATTTCCTTTGTTCTAAGATTGTGCGCGCATTTATGTGCAAATAAATAAATGCGCCACGAAAAGTTTTACGCTGTCAAGCAGAGCACCCAAGTAAGTTAAATCCCTCGAGAGACAGGTGAACCATTTCGATATTCAAACTATCACTTTGCAAACGGAAGTAGACGAGTTTTTCCACCAAACTGGAAATGAAGCGAGTCAAATCTGAGTCCATGGCAAGTGCCCAACGTAGTGCACGCAGCAGAGGCCAACTTCCCTTATTGACATCGCGATGGTCTCTGGATATTTATTCGGTCATGCTCTGTGCATGTATGAGCAATGAACTGTATGATCACCACCACAGATCAGTGTTGGAAAGCGCGTCAGCGGCTTAGCAAATGTCCAACAACACCAACGCTAAGCCATTTCTCGGCATGAGCAGATCGAAACTCGGCATCAGCAAGGTCATCTGCATAAAACACAGCCCACCAAAACATTGGGTAGTAGCGGTAAATAATGAGCTTATGCTGATCGTACTAGAAATACGATGACGCCGGGTTCGACGAACTCCCGCCGGTCATTTACCAGCGATGAGTAATATGAGCCGACTTCAGTAGAAGTAATAGTTAGAAGACGACCGCTAAGCAAGCGCTCTCATAGAAAAAACAAACAAACAAACACGAACAGATGACTAAATCGAATTCGTGTAGCGCTTCCAAAGTTCCAGGAATCGGATTCCGTGGCAAGACTGGTATCACACCACAGCTCAACGAGAAGTTCACCGCTCGCCGATGGATACGGCAGTAAGAAACACGCAGCCACACTCGCCTTTCGAGGTTTATCCCGCAATCGAGCCTAGCTGCAGGTGTTTTACAGACGGTGCGACCTCCACCCACGAAACCCACCCGACGAAATTGTAAGACCAAAGGCTTCGCAAGGGAATCCCTTCGCATCCTTTCCAGCCTCTAACATTTCTTCCAGCACCTTGCCATTTCAAGTGGGGCAGCGCAGTCGACGGAGGCACTGACTGTCGAATCGAGACTCTTGGTTCGAGTCCCATGCCCACCATTCCTCTTGGGTCGTTCAATTCGTGCCAGGCTTTGTGAGGAGAGTAGCACACCGCATTCATCGGCTGGGTAACACAAACCGTGTTAAAGGTTAAAAACGAGCTCACCGCAAGTTTTCTTAACGACAGCAAGAAAAAGTAGAATTTATGGCGCATCCCAAAAGAGACTGATCAACGCCACACTTTGAACTATTGTCCTTCTCCTATTTCACAAATTTCTTTACGTAGATAAGCACTCAAAAATTAGCAGGGAATGAAAAAGAATGAAACAATAATGTGACAACATGCGGCACAGTCGAAAGAATACCTTCCCTTCTTTCTATGCGTGCACCTGGAATCATTCCTCGAGACCCATTTAATTTTTCTACACATTATTCTTGTGGACGTCGGAAAGGAGTTAAACTAGTATCTTTTGCTTTCAATTCCATGATGACGTATAGAAGTAGGAGATGTAAAGGATGGGACATGCTTCCAAACACCGAAAGGTGAACGGTTTCGCCAGTACGTTTTTAGTCTCTCAACCCTTACCAAAGAGCAAAAAGGCACTGGTCTATTATTATACAGTAGGATAGTGGATGAAGAGGCCCCTAAGTTTCTAGCTTCGTCGACGTTCGAGAATCAGAGACGCCTTTGCGTGGTCAATTTTCGAAAATCAGATGAACCGGCCATGCAGTGTGTTTTGCAGACACCTGCTAGACGAGACCTGTGAACGACTCGATCCGATTCGGTCAAGAAAACAGCGGAACGCACACCAACGCGTTGGTCGGACTATTCCTGAAAGCACTGAACAAACGATATGATGCTGCTCCTTAAGCGAGGAGGATCCAATGGAGCACTCTGGCACTCGACAAGGATGATTGGAGGCTCGAGCAACTCGATGCCCAACAGGACGACAGGTGATGCGGTAGGTGGGAGAACTAACTGGAAAATGGGAGGATCCTTAGAAGGGTTACCCTTGGAATTCCCCACCATTCGCCGTATCCCTGTGATCTTCACTGCGAAGTGTCCAGTCTGCAGAAAAAATGAATAAAATCAATCGATCGATAGTGTTTAGTGCCAGAAGGTCGTCACTTTCGAGTGATTTCAATGGCAGCGCCGGTATTCTCTTCCAACATCCCTTCTCTATGCGCCGTCAGGCAAACTAAACTTCCGCGTTCTCTGTATTTTATACACGATATGTATGCATTGCCATGAGACCCCCAAACGGTGTACGTTGATGACCTCACGATCAACACGCTCCACCTCTTCGCAACTGCCAGGAAACTGAACGATGGCAGCGCAGTCTCTGCGCTAACGACTTCATCGGCCGACGTCATAAACGCCCCTTCATTTCTTTCTCTCACCTGCTCAGAACAAGCATTCCTCAGCGTCTTCCAGGAAACTTGGCTGCGGTCCTTACTCATCTCGAGATCGTTGTTATCAGCTGCATGGCAGTTTTTCGACGAGTGACGTACACCACTAGATAATAGGTGAAGCTGGCGGAGTAGAACGACATCTCTCGGCTTCCCTCGGTTCTTTTAGATGTTTACGTTTGGGGCTGAGAGGGATCTCGTGACCTCTTATCAGCTCAGCACTCTCAATGAAAACCCTGACAGCGCTTCGATAAGCGAACCGACGGAAGCTGTGCACTTCCTCGTTGTTTAGGGAACTTCTTTGCCTCTTTCTTAAAACGATGCGCATTTGTTTCGCCTTTCAGTACGCGTGTGCGATACATACACGAGAGTGGCAAAACAAATTTTCTTCCGAGATCCGTCTATCAACAGGCATCGAAGAGAGCTCTGGGAAACGAATCCTAAGCTGAACTACGACCTCGAAGGAGGGGTTCTTGCCAAGAAACATGGTTAATTCACGGCAGAGGAATGAACGTTCCTCCCGTTCCTCAGTGATGGTCTGGTAAATTGGCAGATGTTTCACGTCATTTTTTGCACAGTTGGTCAAACTATTTGTCAGCAGCGTCTTGTCAAAAAGGGTTTTAATTTCAACTGAATGACCAAAGAAACTCCTAAGAAGGTAGGAAGATGTGGTTGGAGCTCCAAACCGATCTGGAACCTGTTACATTTCACCCACAACTGGACTATTTCACAAGTACTTCAGACACAATAACTGTTGAAAAATGCTGCTCGTTGATGTATGCGCCGACACGCCGCGGACAACAATGAGCGCAGATGATGGGCTTGCGCCAGCAATCCAAGCTGATGTCGATATCAACCTATGGTACATAACACGGACGGCTTGGCCGCTGTGGGATAGCTTCAGGCCATTAAGTAGAAATAAGTGCTAGGCGCTTTTTCGACCTGGAGAATGCAACGGAAGAATTCTTTGAAAAAAAAACACTTAATTCCAATACGGAAGTTATCCATACGCCAAATAAGCCAAATATATCTAGCAGAGTTCAACTGCGAGAGATGCCATCAAGTCTCAAATAATAAGAGTTTCTTTACTCTAAGCTGCAACCCAGCTTGGTACGCGGTCCCGTACAGAATATTTTTATCATTGCTCCTTAGCAGAATTCAAACTATTAGCCAAGTCTTCTTTTCCAGATGAAACCTGGTAAATGGGCAACTGTTTTGTAGCACTTGGGTGTGGCGTCTAGACAAGGTCTAAGGTTAATGGTCCATCGAGGGGCAGGATTCATCAACGACTTAAAGCAGTTTAAGGGAGAAATTACAGCCGAAGTCCCTGATAGCGCGGCTTATCAACAAGCGATATGGTGAACTGTTTCACGGGATCGGCCGTGTTTTTTTTTCGTTAAACTGCTGTAAGTCGTTGATGAATCCGGCACCAAGTCAACCAACCGCTACAGCCACCTGGGGTCGGATTCATCAACTTATCGCTCACCATATCGCTTGATAAGCCGCGCTCTCAGGGATTTCGGCTGTAATTTTCTTTGCTAAATTGCTGTAAGCCGTTGATGAATCAGGACCCTGGTGTCGTTGAACTCTCTGGGAGGGGTAAAGCACTTCGTTTTTCATCGCATGACTACTTTGGTGGTTCACCAATGGATGCGTCTGTAGCGAATTGTAATAAGTGTTTATTACTTTACAACTATCAGAGCACAACCCAAACAATAACTCATAGCAGCTTATATACGGAATTCCTAGAGGAGGAGCCTAGAAGTATGACATATATTGGTCAGGGAGGCTGATAACCTCTAGTCTTAAAAGGGTGTACCGCGGCTAGAGTGTAGTATTTGTGCATTATCTTATTTACCTTCTTGCGGTATCGTTAGGTCATACCTGTGGATGCTATGCAACGATGCTTATCTTATATTGTTAACCTAAACGTGTTATCATTCATTTCTATTTGTTCTATATTATGATGTAATAATACTACACATTTATAGATGTAAACCCTAGTTGGGTATTCACAACACTGGGGCGAGGGGCAAGTAGCGGTAGCGATAAAAGAACATTATAGCACCGAGGAAGCGGAAGGGGATTGATGAACGTAATAGGACAGATAAACAATACAAGAATAGAGGGCAACAATTATGCGAAGTGGATAGAAAGTTTAATGAATCTCTCTCTTGTGTGAAGTTGATGTGCAGCATTTGAAGTTGGTAGTTTTCCTTCTGGCACGTCGTTTCCTTGAGGAACCTCGTATTCGTTGCTCGTTTATCCAAATGATTGAACCATGGTTTTCATTAACGCATGGTGACGTGGTGATTCTTATATGATCACCTCGGCGAAGCTGCTCTAACCCGACGGCTTCAGTAACATGTGGACAGCTGATGAGTTCATGATTACCATTCGTCGAAATCTCCGTTCGCTTCTTGGTTTTCGGTAGTGCGTTAGTGTTGCAATTTATAGAATTCAGATTCATAGTCTCCTTGGCGCTTGCTTTCTTCGTCCCTTCGGTAATCTGCTTTACGAAATTGCGTGGACGTTGAATCGCAAGTAAATCGTTTCCATTTCCAGTGACGATCTGCAGTTTTGAATTGGGAACACTGTCATGCTCAAATCGGATGCTTCGTCTCCGTTCGTTGTAAAGTTTGAAGCTATCGCCTTCTCGAAACCTTGGTCTCAAATGTTGCTCTGAGCCAATGTATTTGCCTTCTGAAGATATTCTTGCTTCTACTGCGAGAAATACGCTGTATTGAGCTCTTGGACTTTTCTTTGCAGAGCTGTCTGTGCCACTGACACCGGATATTGTGTAGCCAAAAATGGTAGGCGTGAGAACCAAACCAGATGGCAGCTTCAATATAGGAGTGTCGTGAAGGATGATCTGGTTCAAGAGATCCTGTCCAACTATTATGTCTGGAGAGGACGTCGTAGGAGCAAGACTTCTCTGGGCAATAGAAAGCTTCTCCTTCCTGATGAACGCCTTGTCTTCTGATGATAGCTTTGCGGTACTTGACGACGCGGTCAGCTTTTCTTTGGTGAAGACTGGCACTCGCTTTAGCTTCATGCCTGAGCGAATGTTCTTCAGAGTAATGTGAACTTCCGTGGATTCGAAAGTTTGTTGGAGCTCTCCCATTCCTGTCGTTGTGAATGAATTTGAGCCTTTAGTTGGAAGCTTCAACTCTTCACGAAATTTGTTCTTTATAAAGCTCCTTTGAGCTCCAGAGTCGAGCAAGGTAGATAGTTACCGGTTGGTAGTCCACCTCTGACTCGTTGAATATTAATGCGGAGGCCATTTGTAGCACACATTGACTGAGAGCCGGTGGCTTCGGTCCGATGGTGCTTTCTGTGAGATGAGCTGCTTCACATTGGACGATATTTCGAGCCGATACTTCAGTCCCATTTGCGTGTCGCATGAAGCGGCTGTTCGACGATAGCGCAAGGGATACTGCTCCTTGATGGACTACCGTTGCGGTTGATTTTGCATTCCATTAGCACAGTTTGTCTGTCTGTCTCCACTTGTGGTTGAGGTGCACAGAGAAGAATGATGATCCTCCCGACATCTTGGGCAAGGACCAAGGGTTTTGCAGAACTTTGAAGTGTGTCCTTCCCTGAAGCATTTCCAGCAAAGGTATCGCTGTCTGGCTTCGGTTCTGCGTTCCTCCGGAGTTGTGAGCGTAGTGCAGTACAGTGGTGAGTGGGTTTCACCACAAAGGCATAGAGGCAATGTCCTCCGAGCCGAGCTCAGCTCGATTTGGCGTGGCTCATTTTGTTTTGGGAAGCGGTCATCGTCAATTCCATGGGAATAGTTTCCGAATAATGTTGATGTTGTGAGCTCAGTTGTTTCCTGTAGAGTAACGATCTCATCAACAGCTTCGATTATTTCCTTGACTTCTAGCGGTATGCCAGCTTTATTTTCCTTCCTTATTACTCTGCCGCAGATATACTCCGTGAATTTCGAGAGAATTAAGCGGCGCCACACTCGGTCTGCCTTGAGTGATACACTCGTTTGCTTCAGGTGAATGATCCGTGACGCGATGGCAGATAATGTGTCACGACAGCTCTTAGGAGTATCTTGAGCACGCGGGATTTTTTCGATCTCACTTATAAGAATATCTGCTATGCTTGCCGATCCGTCGTACTGCTTCTTGAGGATATTGACGGCTACGCAGTACTTTTCTCCAATCACGGGAACGTATGTGATGCATGCTGCAGCTTCTCCTTTGACAGCCTGCTTCAAAAACAGAGACTTTTCCTGGTCAGTTAAACTGGCATAATTGTGTATGAGTGCCTCGAATACCGACCAGAAGGCGTTGAACTCTCTGAAGTCTCCTGAGAAACTTGGAACCTCGAGAAGTGGTCGGCTGAGCGCGACATTGCGTCTTTGCGAAGGCGCTACCTCACATGCTGAATCGTAATTATTTCCACTATTGCCAGTAGCCGGCTGTTTACAGCTGGCGGTTTCCTGACAGCTGGCTATTAGGATGGCTTGTTGAGACAGTTCATCCTTTTTGAAATCCACTTTGTTCTGCCAACGCATGACCGTGATGTCAAGCTCGTATGACTCTGCTTGTAGGTAGTCGTCCAAATCCGTCATCAGATTTTCACGCTCTTTTTTGGTAGGTCGTGAGTTTATTGTCTCAATTGCTTCCTTTAAGCAGTTGTCGTGGTACTGCTTGTTGCTCATTACCGTTCTCATCAGGTGGTTTAGCTGTGCCGTCTTTTCTCTGATGTACTCCTCACAATCCTTCCTTTCTTCCGGGAACACGAATGGCTGGTCGAGACGGTTGACTTCTGCCTCGCTTGCCTTGATAAGTCCGCAAGCATTCGTCATTTTTGTCTTGTAAACCTGAATTTCTGCCATCTTTGTTGCTTCCGGCGCGTCGTCCCAAAGTTTATCAGTAAACTTTGAATTTTACTTCGTTAGGTCCGAAGTAGAAGTCTCTTCCTGCCACGCGGGACTTTTCGCTGCTCTTCTGGCTTCCTCAGGTGGGGTAGGCGCAGTTGGCGAACGTTTCGCTAAGTTCTCTCGGCTCCTCAGGTGAGGTATAACCAATGAAAACTGTCGTTTTTTTTATCTTTTTTCAATGAAATGGAAAAAAGAATTTATTTGCTTCCTGGTTTCTCGCGAGAGAAAGCTAAAGGAAGGCTTTCAAAATACCCCTGGTTCCCTGAAGGAACGCTTAATGGAGTTCTTTTTCGAAGAATTTGTTTCCCTAGCGGTGGAAACAAAATTCAATCGCTTCCTGGATTCTCCTGAAGAGAAGCCGTAGGAAAACTTGAAAAGATTTCCTGGTTCCCTGAAGAAACGCCTATGGAATTCTTTTTTGAAGATTTTGTTTCCCTAGCGGTGGAAACAAAATTCAATCGCTTCCTGGATTCTCCTGAAGAGAAGCCGTAGGAAGACTTGAAAAGATTTCCTGGTTCCCTGAAGAAACGCCTATGGAATTCTTTTTTGAAGATTTTGTTTCCCTAGCGGTGGAAACAAAATTCAATCGCTTCCTGGATTCTCCTGAAGAGAAGCCGTAGGAAGACTTGAAAAGATCACCTGGTTCCCTGAAGGAACGCTTATTGGAGTTCTTATTTGCCGTCTGTCTCTCACTGGGAGAGCTAGCGCAGAGGCAATTGGCGTGAGTTTGAAACCAGGTCGATGCACCAATTTGGTGGTTCACCAACGGATGCGTCTGTAGCGAATTGTATTAAGTGTTTATTACTTTACAACTATCAGAGCACAACCCAAACAATAACTCATAGCAGCTTATATACGGAATTCCTAGAGGAGGAGCCTAGAAGTATGACATATATTGGTCAGGGAGGCTGATAACATCTAGTCTTAAAAGGGTGTACCGCGGCTAGAGTGTAGTATTTGTGCATTATCTTATTTACCTTCTTGCGGTATCGTTAGGTCATACCTGTGGATGCTATGCAACGATGGTTATCTTATATTGTTAACCTAAACGTGTTATCATTCATTCCTATTTGTTCTATATTATGATGTAATAATACTACGCATTTATAGATGTAAACCCTAGTTGGGTATTCACAACAACTACCGCAGATCCTTGTGGAGGCCAAACACGCACTCGAGCTTTCTCCACGATATGCCATAGATGTACAACGGCGTCCTCCACAAGGGATTGATTAACTCTAATCTTTATTCTTTATACTTCATGAAGCATTTGGCATGTCTCTCACCTAGCAAAGCTCTTTTTACAATCAAGGAACGGCAAGAGGGAACTACCCGCTCAAAGCATAACTGCACTACACCATTATTACAACGCCTGAAAGAACTCTGGCCAAGAGTGTGCAACCTGCGAAACAACCGCGACACGACAAAAGCACCAGGCCACCTCAATATGAGGGCGGGAGCAATACTAAATCTTTAAGCAGGGTCGAAGTTCCAGCTCTCTACCACAAAGTGTCAAGTTGATCTTCTTCTGTTCAAGGAACATAAGAATTCAGGAACAGGACATCGTATTATGGTGTTTCACTTTTAACGTTCCACAAGCTACATCATTTAGCTGCAGACACTCTGGTAGTGAACCGTAAGCCATAGGAGCGGTCCTATTACCGAATTATGGGACCGAATTATATGAAGTCCCACCGCTAATTATAATCAGCGGTGCTTATCATTTTGCGGCAAACGTTACTACGGCACTGCAATGCTGGATCCAGCATACATGTCCTGACACCAGACCGATGGGTCCGTTGAGGGTCCAGAACGTCACCAGTCACAACAACGCGAATTGTTGCGACGGTGACAGGCTCGGAGGCGACGAGGCGCCGGGGTGATCGAGCGATCAGCTGTGCTTGTCACTTGAACTCCACTCCACCTTATCGCCAGGAATTTAAGCCCTTGATTTATGGGCGATCCAGCGACTTCCGATTACCCACTCAGCGGAAGCCATCTGTCCCCCGAGTATGTGGTGCGAAAGCTAAGAAAACATTCTGAAATACGATCACTGACAGGGCACAGCAGTGTTTCTGATGAGAGTGAGAGCAGGTAGGCATCGGAGCGTACCAAGTGGACTCGAAACATTCTGGGCAACAAGGCTGAAACGAGCAGAAAGCACAGGGGAGAGGCAATCTTTGCGTCGGTCTTGGACAGTAGCGTACCCGATTTTCTACGGAGAGAAGGTAGGTGTGGTTTCTACTTTCTATAGCACGTAGACTCGCGTGAAAAGAAAAAGACTGAATTTTCATCCGGTTGACCATGTCATTGTGCAGGCAGACTTGTGTGGATACACACAATACCCCAATACCCGACATAGGAAGAAAGTGAAGCGCACCTCAAAATGGGAGTGGCTAGGAAAACTTCATCCTCTTTCATTGAAAAAACCGCCGGTAAGAATTATCTTCTTGACGGTGATTAGTCGACAACGACGAACGTTTGCATGCTGGTAATTTTTGGAAACCATGCCATACTTTCCTTTGTGAATTCTTTCACATCCAATCCGAAATTGATTGTTTTTTAATGGCGAGAAAGTAAAATACTTCGAACCCAAATTAGACAACGCAAGAGTAAAACGAAACACACAATGTTGGCCCGTAATCGATTCCTATTTGTGATGCGGCACACATTCTATTTCGACTGGAGGCCCTTTAAATGAGTACGATGACCAGCAGCGATGGTCCAACGAAAGACAAATGCGGTACCGCCATTTAGGCACTTAACAGGAGCACCTCACGGTCACTCCTGAAACCTTCTTCTCCTTGCTCTTCTTCTTCAACGCCTCTCCCGCTTCATTACGGGGTCCGCTTTTCTGATGCCATGACACCATCGTTCCCGATCCAGCGCTGGATCCGTATGGACACCACCTGCTTTCAAGTCCAAGTGTAACAGAAATATTAGTCCACCGCTGCTTCGGGCGCCCCTTAGGCCGTTTCCCAATTACCTCGAAGTTAAGGTCTATCCTGCGGAGGTTGTCTTCTTCTTTACGCACGACGTGGCCATACTAAAGCAGGCGAGCTCCCTGCATTTTGTCAGCTGTCACCGAACTCCGAACTTCTGCCGAATGGCATCGTCGCTGCGGAAACCGCTGTTCGCCTATTTTTTAGGGAATTAAGAATCTGCTTGATTCCTACACCAATAATCTTGCCCTAGTATCTGGTATGATTCAGAGGATAGAAAAAGAAAGCCAAGAAGAAAAGACACCGAAAATGTGGCACGAAGGCCTATGGATGCTCGGAACAGGCCCTTTGCGCAACGTTCTTCTGGGGACCCTGGAAATTCCGCGATTTGAACACAATCCCGAACTGAGTAATAAGATCATGTTTCAGTTCGTTCAATGCGTTACACAACGTTCACACAACAGCAAACGTGCTTGCTGGGAAGGAATGGACGTGGACAGCGTAGATGGTGAGACGCCGGTTCTCGCGTACCCTGTACAGATCTCCATACCTCCGTGGTTGTTGAATCAGCACCAGACTTGCCCGGGATGGTTACACCGCTTATTCGTTGTTTGGCCACTGAAGTACATAATGAATAGGCCGAATAAGTATTCATTGTTCCTGCAGGATATCCTGAGAAGTGCGGCGCATCGCAAAACCAGAATCGGCGAATTTTACTCTTGTAATTTTAAGAGACGTTTGAGTGGTAACTTCGGTGTTAAACAACCGCTTTGCGAGGAGCTGAGCATGCTAATTTCGCTATCACGATGACAGCCTCTGGTGAATACGAAGGCTTGTGCATATCTGTCTATGGGACAACGGTGTTCCAGTTCCCCAAATAGGTGCAGAGACAATTCATCGACAGTGCTTTCCCATCTCTGAGCAAATATCGTACAAACAGATGTTGTGAGTTTCTTCCCGCCTGTAGGGAATATTATGCAAATACCTGAAAGGAGCTTTTAGATTCAGAATCCTGTCTATATATGACGGTTTTATAGAAAGTCTAGATGGACAGTTCCATATCAAAATAGACTATATCTCCTTCAACTAACAGTATTGAAGGATTGTTGCTGCTAACGTTTTCAAGCTATAAACGGACAGACCAGCTAATTCTTCACAAGAGGGCATAACAAGGTAAAATATCTCCTGAGAATGCCCTACGATTGTTCAGTAATTAATAGATCATTAGTGGTTCTGTACTAAAACTGTGAGTTAGGACCGTGCTCCAGCCACGGAAGAAGGCATGACAGATAAGCGGAAATTTACACTCAGCAAATATTATAGAACGAACTAGCACAGCCTAATACCCCTCATAGGGGGAGACTTTCTATGGAAAACGCAGATATGAGAAGAGCAGATTGGTAGCTGAAATGAGGAAGAAGTTCGCTCAGAAGCACAGAACAATGCCGAACTCTACCTCGCTCTCTGTATATATACCTCCGTATCTATTCCAAAGCTGTTACTCGACTTCCTGGCCTGACCACGGGCTGCCTGCTCCAGAAGAACATCTGCACTTGGCAGCGAACGGCTCAGGAGCCACGGTGAATACTTCCGACAGGCCGCTCAAGTACCCACTGCGACAACCTCGCCCTCTCTCTCACCCTATGACGCAGTGAGCGCGCCGGGTACTCGACCTGCCAGCTGACTGTTTAATGAGATAAAAATAGCCAATTGACGCACGTCCGGTTCAGAAAGTGCCGCCTGGAATTCCCAGCCATCCGACAACCATACAATCTATCACCAGCAGCAGTCCTGTGTCTGACAATGTCGTACGGACAACGGGATATTCGCATTTTGCTTCCGTTCCTTCTTTAACTGCTAAAGCACATGCGTTAAGATAATACCTAAGCCGAGATTTTAAGTGCTAAGTATTTTCCAGGCTTAGACAGCCCTCGATCGGGAAGAATAGGCCGACTTTCAGGGCAATAATTGCAACAATGCAACCTCTTTAGATTCTAGTGTTTGCCTGACAGTGCTCTTCACTAGACTACGTCAAGCCGAGATGTATCATATTTCCTCGGATCTGATATTCGACAGAGCGCTGTGAAAAACGAGCCGTTGCTAATGGTCTAGCTGAACCGAACCTATACTACAAACAGCATCTCAGGACCATGTAGAAGACAGTGCTTCAGCAGCGCAGGCGGCGGCAAAGTGACTTGCAAAACAGCCGCAATGCTTCAACGACGCTCGGCGCTGGGAAGAAGGATGGGGGGGGGGGGGAGAGAGAGGGAGAATACGGAGCTGTTCTTGACCTACCGTCTTAATAAGTACCAGAATGCTCCGAACAAAATCTGGAATCCTCTTCTGATCCAGCCGTTGGCTGTCTTACAATCGACAATTGCACGGCGTCTTGAGGGCTGTATTGTCCCTAGCTCACAGCATGGTTTTTGGAAAGGCAGATCTACAGAAACTGCGCTTCTTACGTGACTGAATTATTGGACAATAAAGGGCAAAGAACACAAAAAGCAGGTTCGCGGTAGTCTAGTTTCAGTACACAAAAGTTTTGATAAAGTTCCACGCATACCTGATTTCTATGCTAAAACAGACATGCTTACATATCACTACTATGAATGATCCGTTTTTGAGAAGTAGGATCTAAAAATTCTCATTAGGGCATAGAAGACACACATTCATTCCATTGTTCAAAGTGGCACTACTGTCTTACATCCTCACCTTAAAGACATCAGATTGCAAGGAATGTGTTCAGAGCAGCTTCACAGGGAAATTGATGAAGCGCTGTAGGCGGCGACGACTATCGGCTTATCACTAATGGAGATTTACGCTCGAAATCTCTAGGGTTCCCTAGTCCGGACAGTAGAACGAAGAGAAATTACCTCATTATGCCACTTAAAATTCTTACTGGTGAGACTGCTCTTGAGTCAACACAATTCACATTCCCAGCATCTAGCATCCATACATAATATCAGAATTAACGCTGCAAGAACGCAATTCAGATGTTGTTTATCTAAGGCTAATTTAAAGGCTAATTCTCTCCTGCAGTACATGGCATTCTAAACCCTTTTGTGTTGTTTGGTTGATTTCCTTAACGCTGGTTGCCTAGAGATACTTTTTTTGCTGACGTTGCTCCTTTTGCTATTTTCTTTCTTAAGGGCTTTATTGCCCATATGGGCAGAGGAGCAATTTCGTTTCACTGATTGGAATTCAAACCTAAACGCACCTCCGTGCGTCCATGAGTAAACAAATGAACTCGTTATTTCGATAGGGAGAACACAATTAGCCCTACTAACCCACATATCACGATGGCTTCCGGGTATCCCACACAAAATATGAACTCAAAAAGTCATTCGTAAATGAGCTCTTTAAACTACAACTAAAATACCTCGAACCAAAAACTCATTAAAAGAAAACCCAAAATACACATACTATTATAGTGCGCTGTCAGTATAGCATTAATAAGGCAAAAAAATAATACGTTTGGTTTTTTAAAATGGTTTCTTTTACAATGTTCAAAACAAACAAAACGTAAAAATGCTTACCGGACAGTTTCAGGCCACCCAAACGCTGGCGTATTGGATCTTCTTCATCGTCAACTCTCATGTTGAAAAATTCCCCGAGATCTCTGAAAACACCGTTTGCCTTACTACCATTCCAAAGCAGATGAGCCGTTTACCACATAAATGTGAAGCACAGATGGCAACCCTTTGTGCTGGGCTGTTGAACGTTCGATATAGTTTTCTTACATTCAACAAATTTTTATATGCTTTATTTTCTATGCTTCTATGCTTTATTTTTTATACGGATAACCACAGAACAAACTGGAATTAAAAGATGAAAACGAAGGGGTGAAGGATACTATGCGACTGCTCCACAAGAAAAAGTTTTGGTTGGGAATTTTACTGTCTAATAAAGAAACCGCGAGAAGAATGGTGAGAAGAACGGAGAGCAGCTAACGGAAAGTTTGGAACTATTGCGTATTCTGTAGTAAAAAGCAAAAAAAGCGAAAACAAAACGCAAGAAACTAATGAACGAGTAAAACAAAAGAGAGAATGTTAGGAAGAACCAGAAACAAAAACACAATTCTGAACAAGGTGTTAGAAAATGGCTCGCCAAGCTTAAAAACTCATTTACATCCAGGGAATTCGCGGGCAACACCTTTTTCAAACGCGTTTAAATGGCTATACCCTCGCATCAACTCTGACCAATCTCTTCAACAAAAAGCTCGACCGATCTAGTTTTCGAATGCGAGAATAATAGCGTCACCTTGTTTGTACTTCTCAAGAAAATTTCTTGCTTTCAGAACCATAGAAGAGAAACGAACTCATGACGTTAGAGGTCTTTCAAAACGATTCTGTCAAAATGTCAGGTGACAGAAAACGTCAAACATCATTTCAATCAGTCCATCTATTATAGGGCGCTTTGACGAGAACACTAGTGTAAGTCAAGGTGAACGTTTGTTTAGCTCATATCGAAATACTACTTGCTCCACAGTAAAATGCAAGAACACTTACTTGTCGAAATCAAAACTGGTGCTCTCCAACGTGTTATCCCGTGACGAACCATATGAGCTATTCGCGCCCTGCAAGAATATCCGGTGAGTGGGTGGACAAAAAATTAAACACGAATTTAATAGGTTATCACCTTATTTGGATACAAATGATTGTGGTCGAAAGAAGTGCTGGACGGTTGTCTTGAGAAGGACGATAGCACGTCTTCGACTGGCTTTTCGCTTGGGAACCTCAATCAAATTTCGCATAAGGCAGACCCTCCTCATCAGCGGAAAACAAAACCTCTCTCGCTCGAGCTGACAAATACAGGAAAACAGATCCTGCGTGACCTTGGTATGAAAGTTTCAAAATTTGCGACCACAGGCTAAGCTCACTGGTAATGGTTGTCAGCGAAGTATTGTTGGAACTCCCAGTCGACGGGGCAGTCGTGTGTGAGATTCGAAAGGAAGGGGTTGTTGTCTGGGTACGCGAAAGAAGACTGCGCGCTAACGTCGCCGGACATCGACACGTCGTCAATGAGAGGATGAGCATCATTCTAAAGGAACTGAGGTACTTGAACGAATACATAGTATGCGATTCGCGCCACCTTTATCCGATCTGGCAGAGCATCAATGATTTGCTGAGCCAACAGCGCCATCTTCGCCCGGACTCCATCGTTCAGCATGATTCCAGGGCTGCAAATGGTCTAACTGAATGATTGAGTCGGCCGCTAGTCAAAAGCTGGAAATTCGAACAAAAACAACAATAACAACGATGGGAACGTTAGGAAGTATCAGTTCCTGAGAAACCAGCAAAACATACTTGTGTAATAGAAACATTTAAAACAATCAGCAGCTGTTACCTGGTGACGGCCTCAAATAGATCTGCCATTTTCGGCGAATCCGGCACGTGAACATCCGTATCCATGGATATCTCCACATGAAGTGGTTCATCGCACCACCTCGCCTTGAAGAAACAGTTCCAGTAAAATGGAGGTTATTTCAGAGCACTAGAAAACCTACCCTACTTGGACCGGGCCGGGCATGATGATGGTAATCATTCGTCAGATCGCTGAGTGCCGATGAGCACGAATCCTGAACAGCACATGTTTTAAAATAGATCTAAATAACCAGTAGATGCAGAAATGATTCTGAATAGTTTTTGGCACAGGAACTTCTACACAATCAGTAACGAGCCCCACTGTATCTCAAAATGCTTCTTCAACAAACCTCTCCTTCCGCAGAATGTCGATCCCTGAGTAAATGCTCGTCAGTTACAGTCTCTCCATTTGTTAGCACCCATAGAGCTGTAGAAGTCACATGCTCAACATCCTCCGCGTCTGAAAAGTTGGCAAATTTGTGAACAAGCTGACGCGCTACAAGGTTTGCGCCCACATCAAAGACTACACAAAAACGCACTTTTAGGGAGGGTTCGCTGCTCGTCTACATCGCGATCGCTCGTGGGAGCCGTTAGGCGCATCATTTGCTCGTCACTGCTCAGATCACAGGGTGTTCTTCCGCGGTCATCGAGCACATCAACCGTCGTTCGGCATGCTCTGACCAAGACCCTGAAGTGATGCTCCTTACAGTTACTCCCCTACCCAAACACCAACGGCGAAGAAAACCCTCTCAGAAATAACCCGTTGCAGCTCTCACCACTCCATTGACAAAATCATAATCCTAAGGCATGGAACCTACTTCGCTGAGGACACATGACCGGCTGCAACAGCTATGTGCAGCGGTGTTCGACCTTCACTATCACGCGCTAATGCATCAAATTCACGACTGAACGGAAGATTGCGCCTAAAAAATTGGTCAGTTTATTTTCAAGGCAGAAAACACAATCGACTAAAACCGAGAAGCTTCAGCAGTGACTAGTATAGACACACTGGTACAAGTTCTAATGTAAACAACGATAACACCAACTAAACGTAGCTGCAATATCTCACCTTTCTCGAATTGGTTTAAGGCTAGTCTCAACGATGGTGTGGTGTCTGGTGGAGAAGGAATAAAAAATCTCTCCATTTTTCCAGAAGTTAAGGGTGCAGACACATTTGCCAAAATACAATTTGCACTAAGTCATCCCAAAAATTCAGGCAGATGTTCAATAATGCACCTCTGGCACTAACTTCGCAAAACCCGTTTTTGATTTAACTCAGCTACCTCACTGACGTCTTCCACGCCAGCGTCTGTCATTTTTAATTCCGCTTCAATTCAATTATGTCCTTAAAGACTAAGCTATTCTACGAACTGACTTATAAAGCTGTGCTGTACACTTCCTGAAAGTTGCCATACCAATTGTGCTTTATATTTCTCGAACTCCTTCCGAAATTGTCGTCCATTTTGAGGTCGAGGAGACCACGGTAAGTCCAATGTTATACACCAGAAAAGGTTTCCAGAAACTAAGGAGCTCCGAAATCTTTTTTGAATGGTAGTTGACCTCCGTTTATGCAAATCGTGAGCTATCACCTTCTTTGTCGTCGAAGGCTGAAGAGCCAAAAGCGCAAATATTCTTCAACCGAAAATACTGTTGCTCAATTGGCTTAAAAATGACAGCATAAATTATGGAGACTCGTTGAAGTCCATAGATCGACAGCTGAAGAAAAAGCAAAAAGGGCGGAATAATAGAAATAGGGAGTAGAATAATGCGAATCGAACCGATCCAGTAAAATTCTTCGTCAGTGAAGGCCAATGGAAAACAATGATGTTCTGTAAAAAGGAAGAAGCTTATTACCTCCATGCCAGCACATGCTCAATGACTTTATGGTAGTTGAGGGCAGCAGCTATGTGCAGGATGGTTCTTGACGGAAGAGTAGGATGGGCTGAGAGCAGCGATGGAAACGATAACCGTCTTCCTGCCAGACTCCGTAGAAGCGAGAGTACCGACTCCTCGTCGACAGATGCTACCCACTGCAATGCCTGGTTTGAGAACACGTTCTTGGAAGACACCCATCGCTTCCCCAATACTAAAAAGAAGAAATTCACCTCCAACTTCTCCATCGCTCCGAACGCATGGACCACAATCTGAAGCCGGTCGACCATGCATTGCCGGAGCGCGGATATGTGCAGTTCGTTTGACTCCTCTTCGTAGGTGAACTCAGTACCCGACGAGATCACCTGCCCATTGCACAGGACACGGACGAGGACGCATCCACTCATCGGCGCTGAGTTGCACAGCGATATAACCGGCACGATATACTGTATAAGCAACTTGCGAAACCAACCTGGAGGCGCAAGTACTGACAAGACCCCAACTTGGATCAGTCTTGCAGGTACCCGTCGGTCGCCGAACATGACCGTATAATCGTGCCCTTTCATGTACCAGCCGCCGATCACCAATACCTTCGCGCCACCCTGGAAGGAAAGGACTGTGACCAGGTGCATTAAAAAGTTAAAGAGGGGAAATCTGTCAACTGCCAACCTTTACACATCCCTTGTTTGGAGTAATGTCGGTAATCGGAGCAAGACACGTGGACGGCTGACTATCCTGCACATACGATGACTGGGAAGCGGGCTGAGACGGCTGCAGACTCGTCGACTGAAACGCGGCATCAGATAAGAGGCTGCAGAGTAGCAAACTAATCAGTCTTTCAAAGGAGCCACTTTTAGCAACTTTTAGCACTCGGACATGATCCGCATACTATAACCTGGAATTAGCCTACTCCTTCTAGACTCTTAAAGAGTCAGCATTCAAAAATGTTAACATTTGGTTCATTCGAAACACTGCTCTCTTTTCACTTGGGACCAAGACTATTTTCTTCGGCATCAGAAACAACTGTCATTCCGCTTTTGCTTCCCCAAAACTTTAATGGGAACGACACTTTTCAAAGACTGACACTCGTTCTCAGCAGGGCATCATATGATAAGGCTTTGATAACATAAATATGATTTCATCTGTGCCACAGCACATGTCCGACTATAACAGTGCACAATCTTTTAAATTTTTCTTAGTTTGCCGTTGAAAATCTGGTGTAATAAAAACCAGTTTCCAGCTGGTCTTTATTATACCAGATTTTCAACTGCAGCTTAACTGCTCAAAACAACTGTTAATGCCTTAAGACAAGACTGATTCAAGTAGAAGGCAAACCGAGACCAATAATTTACATCGCTTTTCGTTCACGAAAGGTCTCTGGCTTAAATATACTTAAAATTTTCACATACAAGAAGCATCACTGATCACACAATGAGTGGCTCTGCGAACCCAGCACTTGTGATTCTTCCAGTCTCCTCAAACCTTCCAGAGGTGCTACATGCCCAGGCTCCTTTTTGGGATCGAAGGCGGGTTTGTGAACAGCCAATTAGTCATAGCAGCAATTCAATGCTGGTGAAATTTACAGCTCAGATTCAATAGATCGCGATGTAAAATTCGGAGGCTAGAGCAAGAATTTTCTAACCATTCGAACGTACAGCGCATACCCCTGGCTGACATAATAAATTTGTGTCCGCGCTCACCCGCAATCCTTCCCTTCAGCAATGATCTAATCTTCTGCAAGGATATTAAAAAATTGTGTTGAACAGTAACCATTTCCGTATCCCGCTCTAAGGAAAGGGAACAATGAGACCAAGAAGAGGGAAGTAGGGGCTAAAACGGCCGAGCCGGTATTCGGAGTACGGAAAACGGAAACTCCGCACGTCTTTGATTAACAGAAAGTGAAAGACGCGCTGAACTGTACTAGCTGCGAAGACGCCTCTGCAAAGAGCAAACTCTAACGACTAACGCAAATGAGCAAAGCAAAAGAGGACCGGCCCATACATCGCATGCCTCTCGCTACTCGGTCGTTAGAAATGTTGCACTTAGCGTTTGCTGAATTCGAATAGCCGGCCACCTTACCATCTCCTCGTCCTGATTGCTGCTGCGTTGTGTCTCACCAGAGTGCGAGCGCCCGTCCGCCGAGTATCCTGTCAGAGCCTCCCTCAAGGGCGCGCTGTCCATCACATTGTTCAGAGCCGGTGCAGCTGCAACACAAGCACCGGGTGTTATAGGAGCTACTCACAAACGATTCGGTTTCAAAGAAGCTTCAGCAAAAAGATGTCCAACCTCCATAGTTGATATCCACAGAATCGCTAAATGTCGACGGTTGCCGGCGAAGAATCAATGATGAGAGACCAGGACGGAACGCGGAGCTGCATGAATTTCTCCTTTCCAGCTGATGACAGGAGCTGTTGTGGGCGTTCGCTATAGACTGCGCTTGCTGATTCACGCCGACAGATGTGTTCATCTGTGTCTGTAAAGGAAGTCGAGTTAAGGGAGATGAGAGAGCGACAGGTGGTTCCAGTGAGGCTCTTCATTGTTCATGTTACGATTAAATAGCGACCAATGTCTTTCACCTACAGAGTAAATAACATGCACTCAAAAATGACTTAACGCATACAATTCCTTCTAGCAGCGGAACAATTCAAAGTTCAGTTGGAAGTTCATTATGTAGACATGAAATAGATAAAATAGTAGAAGGTATGGTAAGGCCATGCATGAATCCAACTGCATAATCGACCTGTTTCATGATTTATGTTCTCTTTTCATTTACCAGTGGTTTCAATCGCTACCGCGTTTTGTTTTCTAACAGGTGGTTTATGCAAGTAAACATCAACAAAGAGTGAACACTTTCATAATGTCTTCTCCATCACATGACTTCTAGAAATAAGCACTGCAAGTGAGCATTAACATGTTCATTTCAAGCCACTTTCAGCATCACTCATGCAGTGATTTACCAAAATTTCCGCAATTTATGCCCTCTCCAACGTCTTCTACACGGGATTAACAGCGGTACAGAACATCAGAAGTTGGTCGGAAAGGCGTTTCATTGTTTGCACTGCTTCAACGTTTTCTTCAGCCAGTTTCTTCAGCCCGCCGGTACCGCCAGTTAGCCACCAGCTCTACTTCCGGTGTGAATACAATTTAAGACCCCCTTGTTTGACGGTGCTGAGTGCTCTAATAAATAAGATGTTTAACAGAATATATGGTGACAGAGAATGGCAATGTTTTTTTTTGCAATCAAAACTCTAGCGGAAGACGACACTCGAACCCAGACCTCCTTCTGACCGGGAAAGGGAAAGGCTCTACGCCATCGCACCACCGGCGCTGATGGGACGTAACATCCACACCTCGTGGGACCCATCATCACTCATGTATCGTGATGAGCCGGCCGCTGATATCAGCATGAAACCAGTTAAGCTGATGATCTTGACAGAGATGATTCGAATCAGTTTCTTTCAGGCTCATGAAGCTGGTAGTGAGGATGTGATCTACCAGCCACATGAGGCTAAATGAAAGGAAATTGAGACACATAGCAATTGCTTGGAAAAACCGAGTGTTCGCGACAAACTAGAACGGAGCGCATGGGGCCTAGGATGAACTCCGCGCCAGGCGTTGATATTCTCGATATAGATCCTACGTTAAGATAGCATGTTGCACTTTCCAGAGGGAATCCACTCAAGGACTAATATTGTGTTGGAATAGTGGACTCTACCCAGGTTATTGCCACCTGAGTAACCCCCCCCCCCCCCCCCCTAACCCGCACACCTCAAACCGGAAATCCGAAGAGAGGGAGAACAGAACAGAATCTGCAATTATGAGCAACTTGCAAGAGTCACTGTACCGGTAGTAGTAAATCGTAAATCGTAATTACATCGTAACTACGAAAAAGCCGTCTTAAATCGTAAACCGTAAATCGCAAGAGGAACCTAACGGTGGTGCAGTACAACTGAATTTTTGTAGGATTCTCGGCTAATCTTAATACAATGTGACCCAATATTTGTTTATTTAGTGTGTCATTTTCAGCCCAATCTAGGCAGTTTTCTTGCCAACCTTTCTTATTTTATTACTTTTAGTTTTCCTTATGGTCAAACCAGACCTCTCAAGTCAAACTTTACACGTTTTAAGAAAGTCGAAAAAATTGCTTATTCGAAAACTCTACCTTAATCTATGCATGGTGTTCAACAAAAAAAAAAGCTTTCATCGTTTGAATGACCATTAAATTTCCAAACTCTTAGCAGTTCTTTAGATGCGTATCTAGGATTTAAGAGAAGAGATAGTGAAAAGTCATCATCAGAGCGGAAGAAAAATTAAAAATCGTTTACCGCACATTAGTCGGACACACTAGTAACTGCGCATGTACGCACAACTCTATCCTGTGACGCACCAAAATGTCGTAGAGTTTCTATTAGGTTGTCGGAAAAGCCCTACATAAAAAAATCCGGAATCTAAGAAAACCTGACCTGGTCTGGCTTATGGCCCGAACATTCTAGAACCCTAGAAAATTCTGAGTATATGCCACTCTAGGATATTCTAGAGTATAATAAAAGAGGTTTCGAGTTGAGTGGTTCCTGACTAGGGCCGGGTCGTCGCGACTGAGCATCGCTCAGCCTCTCCATTTTCGCTTTCGTATTAAGAACCTTCTGGGGAACGTAGCCACAGGAGATAAGTCTAGGTCTCCTACGACAACCATGCTCAGAAGGCCCAGTGGTTCCTCCAAGGAGAACCGAAGCAATCAAAGCCCGACCTCCACCAGAAGAAGGTACTGTGGCCGGGACTCCCAAGGAATGCTCAACCACGAGGTTCTGACCATGCGAGGTGGAACCACAGTGACTGCGAACATCTACGTTGTCCAACAGCCAAATTTGTTTGGGGCCAAACAACCATGACAGAAGAATTTTCACTTTCTTCAGGACAATGCAGAACAATGCCACATTTTGCAAAGATGTCTCGCCAGAGGTTTCAGAGAAGTTAAGCAGAACTCGAAAAAACTCCACACGACGCGGTGTCAAATCAGGATATTGAAAAACTGCCCTAAAACGAAGAGGAAATGAGCTATAGAGGAAGGAGAGTGGACAAAACCATTTAACCCGGGTGTCGCCACGTCATTTGGACGTCAGTCACCAGTCGATCGACAACAATTACGAAAATTTACGATTTAAAAGGATAAAGAATAAAGGACGGCGTTATTCAATCCCTTTTGGGATGCGCCACGCATTCTACTTCTACGGGATATCGTGGAGACGATATTGAATGCGTATTTGGTCATACAATGACTTACGGTGGCCAGCCGATGAACAAGTCAGCGCTCTATCCTTCCCAAGCAAGTCCGGTACCAATTCGCCGACCCCGAAAGGATGGAAGACTTGGTCGGCCTAGGCGGGAAATCCTAACCAGGAACCTGGTATCGGGTGCACGCGACAGTCGGCGCCAACTCCGACTGCGCTACACGCGCCCGCACGAAAATTTACGATTTATGACCCAAAATGTCGTAAATCGTAATTACGCACAACCAGATCGGTAGGCATTCAAAGTTTTCGTAATCCTTTGAGTTTATTGGCGATAGGAGCCGTCCTCCTCGCGATGCAAAAGATCAGTGCATCGACGCTTTGCGAATTTGTGAGAAGCTTGCACAGACTTCGAGATCTACGGCGCAGAAATGTTAGAACGACCTACAGCAACTGTAAACCCTAGCAATTCAAATAGGGATTTATCAGCTTGCCACGTATCTTTTACAAGGAAGCTGTCCCCATGCCTGAAGCGGATGTTCAGAAGTTTACCATCACCATCGTAACCATGAAACAGAAAAGTGGGAAGACAAGCGAGATCTTCTCGCAAAAGTGGCGAACGTTGCCGGGTGCGCACATGAATACTCACACAAACTGGTTTACTAGGAAAACTAGGAAAGCAGGGAAGACCGGGATCTGCCTGGTCAAACATTCTTAAATCCTGTGTCGGTGCGATGCGGGCACCAGATCACGAAATATTGCTTTCTTGCTTATTCCGCACGTGTTCATCTTCCACACTCTGATGATAATTTGTTTGCTGCAAGCTGGTTTATTTTGCTGTCCACTCTTCATTAGTAGTGATTTCTTAATAATAGGTTATAGTGTAGTGTATGTTACGCTATGTTCGTCGGACTTTAGTTGAGGATCTGTTCAAGTCGGAACATGTAAGGTTTTTCAGTTTTTTTTTTCATTTGAAATAATACAATAGTTCACAGCTTATTATATTTTTAACGAAATTTAACGATTCATCAAAAATTTAACGTAAAATTTTCGTTAAAAATCTGAGGCATAATTGGTAAGTGATGGACGGAGAAGTCTACAAAGTGAAGATCTGACGGAGGATAAGTTTGGTATTCATGAACAGCCTGTCGGCGTACACATTTCATGCGAAAAAATTCGTTGAACGATTTATGCACTGGCGAGCATTTTGATTCAAGTATAAGATTTTTGCGATTTTTTTAGCGACCATATCATCCAGTTAGTGGATGTTACCTAAAAATACGACAATGAATGAACTATAGAAACTTATCGGTTACGAGAACTTTGTGCGTGCTGTGACATGTGTACTTTAAGCGGAACAGCTTTAGTCATAAAAACATTAGCAACCACGAAAATTTTGGTCCGCATATGAAAAGGAAGGCTGTCGTCTACCAATTTTCTCTACAAAGATGTAAAGAGAATATTATATACTTAGAATATATTATTATCCAGCCATAATATACGTATTGATCTCTAAATTCGGACGTGTTCAACATAATGCGCTTCGACTGACATCAGAAGGTTTATGTATAGGGATGTTTGCTGCTGTATGAAGCACAGCCTACAAATGAACCCCACTGGATAAAACTTACCCACTGATAAGCTTGCTTAGTGCGTGTGATGGATAAGGTAGATTTGGTATTCATAAGAGTAGGTAATGTTGTGAGTGGATAAAATCTACAATTCGAACTGGTCATATTCATATCGAAGGACCAATGAAGACTCCGAGTTATTTGATGGAAATTTCGCTTTATATTTTATGTGTTTTGGCAGTTGTATCAGCCTCCAATTACTGTAGACATATAGGATCTCTCCTAGTTGGAAGAGGGCATCGCTAGAAAACGGAAACAAACAAAGCACTGCGGCCTGCACAAGCCAGAAAATTGTAAGGAAAGATCTAGGCTACCTCAGTGTGTATTCTCTGGGAAATCGTGCACTAAACAATTTTACCTTCGTTCTCAAAAGAAGTCAGCGAAGTGACACTCCCCTCTAGGATCGATCCGACATGTAGGCCTAGCTGTAATAATATTTCAACCATGATGCAGGTGGCTTTCTGTGCCAGACCAGGAGCGGAAAAGGACTCGGCGCTATGCTGGTTAGAGGATTCACTCACTCGTAGTCGCGGACTTTTTCAATGTACAGCTCAAGGTACCTTTCGCTGGTTTACCTCAGTTCTACGATTACGGGATATTACGAAAAACTATAGCAAGAAAAGGGAGTAGGATAGATAACGATCTGCCATCCTTGGAGGAACATTTTCTTTCCAACATAATCGCCCACCACCTAAACTTCAGATCCTTGTTGAAGGCTTCTTATTCCAACCCACAGAAATTTTACTCTTGAGGTCTCCAATCAGCTGGATTATAACCGTTTCAAACGCCCGACCTTAACAGTCACTACTCAGCTGCTTGTTCAGATCTTAATATTTCATAATCTTTTACCCACCCTCTTTTTTAGACTACGTTTTCCATTGGTTTTAGTAATGTATCCATATCTTTACGAACTGTATTGAGCGTATATTCATAATACTGACTTACCTTTTGCTTTAAAGGTTCTAAAAGGATAACTTCGACTACGTTCATCAAATTACTGGCGCTTTTGACCATCACACCGTTATTTCTCAGGATTGTGCCATAGAAGAAGAAGAAGAAAAAAAAAGTGCCACAATTACTTTGTGGTTCGCAGTACGAAGTGGTTTGAACACCTTCCTCCAACTCTCGATCATTGCCAAACGTTCTCACAATTCAGGACTGCGCTTAAAAAATAGGCATTCTGTCTGCTATTGGTGTCCTGATGTGTGTTAGCTAATATAACTCTGTAGAGGAGCATTCTGAGTTTTATGCTTCTCTTCACTTTCGGTTCCTTTTTCGACTTCTATTCAAGGAGTACAGCAGCTGGGGAAACTACTTGGCAGTTAGGATAAATTGATTTGATGGTTTCTCTTCTAAGCTAAACAGTAGTACTATGCTTTTGAAACCCACAAACTTAGTTTATGGCCGGATATACCTCTTGAGCTCAGCACGGCTACCAGGCAAGCTTAGCAATTATCGCCATGCTTCGTTTTTTCGCTAGTTAGCTCCTAGCAGCCTTATCAGAGAAGGGCACCACCAATCTCTTATTCTCTGGTGGGCTGTCAGTCCTTGGATGCCTCTCACCGTCAGAATTTCGTTACTGGAAAAAACCATACGCAAAGTCTAATTTTCTCTTTGTCGATGATCGCGACCAGCTTCAGCATACCCCTTCTGCATTGTCGTCTTTGGTATATTATATTTACATGGTAAGCGCTCGGAATGGATATTTTCTTCAGTTGTATAATAGCTTTTTCTTTAGCTTTGGCCATTCTTGAGTTTGAGGTGTCTACTGTTGAGTTTCTCTGAGTCAAGAGTTTGCCTACTGTTCATTGTTGTTGTACTGTGCTGTTGCGCGCCTTTTGGGGCATTAAAAAAATAGTCCCTGCTAAAATGAGCTAATTGGAGCAGACATTTTAGGATAATTCAATTACATGATAGCTGAGATAGAGAAGAACGACATGCCCACTGTGAACCAACTGGATGCGCGCCACTCGTGACTCGTAAACAAACCTATAGAAAGAAAGATCTGAATAGGAAACTCAGTCAGCACCTTGGTCCTCTTCATTTTCTATTTTTAACCAAAGTTGACGCCGCGTTAGTGCCTCTTCATAATCCGCGGCGGAAACAACTGGTCCTCCAAGTAAGGAACACGTCAATTTTGTCGAGCGATCGCTCGGCAACCGATTCATAGTTTTGCACGAGTGACGACCGAAGGCGCAGTAATGAGAAGGAACTGTAGTTGCTTTTGCATTGGCTAGAAACTGCTTTTGTGGAAATTTTTCCTTCTACAACTTACTTTGGTTTGGAGGCTTACGTTACTGTGACGTTTCGAAATTCTGTTCAATGCTGATAATGCACTATGAGAGCCGATAAACTGTTTTTAACTAGAGCACTGCCAATCTGAATCGGAGGAGAATAAAGGCTTAAGCCTTCTGACGACCTGCTCACCTTCGTGTCCATCGCATCATTGCACCAAGAAGAGGAGTATCTCAGAACACCTCCAAGCTTCTCACATATGCTCGCAATATCTTGCTGGTTGAGCATATTGGCATCTAAAAGATCAAACACCAGTTAAAAAGTAGGGAAATTTTAAAGGACTCAAACACAATGAACATTTCCCTAGCTATTATTCCACCGAAGAGTGTCAACTAGATTCAAATTTCCCTTTTGAGAAGCAGGTAGTGGTGGTATTTGAGGGAACGACTTCGCCAATCATGGAATATACCTAGTGAGGGAACTTGGTCCCAAAAGTCAAGTGACTCCAGAGTGCAGACGGTAAACCACAGACGAAGATTGGATTAGGTTTTCTATCCCATCACTTTTTAGCAAGATTTATGGAGTGCCACAAGAAATACGACCGCCTAAATCACCTTCATATTCAAGGCAAGACCTGTTGCTGCTTACCTTGTCACCCTCCGCATAGAACTATAGATTCGTTTAGAAAGGGCAAAACACTACCTTATCCATCGATTGGTCGACGCAAATCAACGGCAATTACTAAATGAATTAGCCACCACAACATAGTCTACAACTAAATGGCGCATCGCGGCGCATGTTGCGCATCGCGCAAAAGGATTGATTAATGTCGTTCTTTGCCATTTAATTCTCCACTAAGCCGTAACTTCTCAGTTACTAAACATGAACCGGCATATGTGACCCACGAAGTTCATCGACAGAAAGGTCAGGCAATTCGGTCACGATTAGTTTCGTTGCGAAAGCCAACTAAGCTCTCTTTCGAATTCCGTTATTTCGAACCGAGGACGAAAGAGTAGAGAAATCTTGAACTTCGAATTATGAACAACGAATATTTTGGCTTCAAACGACCACAGAACGGGAAACTGTGAACTAACAAACAACAGAAATAAAATGAATTCAATATCCTTTACTATAATTGGCAGAGCTTTGTGAATACCAATTAATACCTCCCATCAGTTTATGCTCTCTGAGACGAAATATTCTAAAACCAACCAAAAAGTGAAATTCCTTCTCCAAAAAGGCCTTAACTCTGGCATTAAATGAACCTGGTATTAAATGGACTTTTGGGTCAGATCGGCAAAGAAATGTTGAACGTGATGAGGGACACAGCGGCAAGAACAGCTCGCAGGAAGCGTCCACCAGGCACAATTTTCAATTCGATTGGCAGAATAACCGATCGAATAAGAGATACTAAGGATAATCCCCGATGCCAACGCCTACAACAAACAAGCAGCTAGCCCTAAGAAGCGCAATCGTAGGGAAGAATTCACATCTGTTTGATCCCGAGCAGAGGAAAGCCTTTGAACTGCTCGCAGAGACTAACAACATTATTTGCCTTTTGACCTTTAAAAGTTTGTAGCATAAGGCCTTTGTTATACCATCACTCAGCGACGCCCAATGATATGCACCCATATCGATGTCATCGAGCCGCCCGATCGATATGGGAGCATATCATAAGGCGTCGCTCGGGGTGAGCGATGGTATGACAAAGGCCTAAAGGATTGCTGAGTAGCCCGTTCCCGGATGCGCCATGCTTTCAGCTGATCCGGTAAATCAGTCTGATTCTGTACTTTGCTACACTTAGAGTTGCAGGACTCAACCCAAATCAGCGTTTTATCGCTAAGAGGACCGTCTGGTTAAGGAGGCAGTTTAGTTGGCTTAACGTCGACGGGTAACCAGAGCAAACGGCAGAACTAAAGGTAGTGCCTGTTGCCGACAGCGCCAATGCACGACGGGACTGGGCGGAAAGTTCATGGAAAGAATGAGAGGTGTGGATTTATGTCGCGATCGAACGTAAACACTTCTGTTTTCCACAACCAATTCTTTTTGTGAATTTGAGAACCTCATACACAGGTTAATGCTTCTGCGTGGCCTTGCACTGGAAGAATTGCGGGCGATGCGCACTGCCTATTCGTTAACCTCTCAACCTTTCTCCTTAAGTCACCAGTTTTCCAACCTTTAGTCCTTATACATATGAATCCCTTCTCAGGCTGCAGGCCTTTAGTTATTATGAAAACAAGCTTGTATGCAATATGAAGAAAGAACTTACATATTGGAGAGATCTGGTCCAAGAGCTGCTGATGTCCAAGATTTAGGCTGTTCAGTTTTAAGCACGCGACGATCTTGTCCATGATGTTCTTCAGATTGGGTTCGGTCTCCGTGTTAAGGTAGTGCACAAGCGCGTAGTCCGGATTCTGAAACATTGGCGGATTAATTCGTGTTGAGGTCCCATTTTGGTTTCCACAACGAGTCTATACTCCTTGGAAAAATAACTTGCCAGTGCAGTTGTTTAGCCCCCTATATATGATAAAGTGTTTCCTTTCCATGTTCCACCATTCCTCTCCTCAACTTTGGCGAGAGCTGTCAGGTGGTCCCAGTACGAGTGATTTCGGGGAAATTCAGGAGAGGTGAAGAGTCGAAATCGAAATATACAAACTTTGATTCCAAAAGGACACTTTTCAACACAACGTGAACACATTTGAAACCAGACTGAGCACCTTACAAATAAAAATGGACGTCTTCGAAATAAACTAGACACCCTCTAGAAAGGGAGAAATAAATTTTTGATTAAAAAAATCTTACCATGACCTTCCCTAAAAATTTATAATTCATCTGTCCTAAAAAGTGAATATGGTGTTCGAAGTTTATAAGAATCTCGCAAAATTCTATAAAAATATGCGAGGATAGTTCTAGACCCAATTTGAGGGGAAGAACACAGGAATATTTGAGTTCACCATAGTAAGCGCACCATAGACCCGTCCAATAGGTCACTCTGTCAAACGGTTCGACAGCGTAAATACTGTTAGAAGGATGTTTTGTTGCAATCATAATTCCTGCGCCAGGCGGGACTTGAATCCGCGTATTTTTTAATTTAATTCCCAGACCTTTTTAAAGAGTGCCTAGCATGGAAGACCTTGGATTTAATTGAGCTGATGCTAGTTTGATTTCAAAAGTGTTCGGTTTGTTTTGAAAAGCGACGTGAAGTAGGAGCT
Organism: Heligmosomoides polygyrus polygyrus; assembly: GCA_947396885.1. Lineage (NCBI taxonomy): Eukaryota > Metazoa > Nematoda > Chromadorea > Rhabditida > Heligmosomidae > Heligmosomoides > Heligmosomoides polygyrus. Next base: position 73,446,665 of record OX377202.1, on the reverse strand, counting down.
TCCTCACGATTTTTATGTTATTATTTAAAGCAGAAGCTGCATAACTGTACTTTTGAGCGAAATTTGAAGATTTACCAAAAACCTAACGAAAAAGATTTTCGTAAAAATTAACGACCACAATTTTACGCCCACCCTGATTCAAAGCTCTAAAACAGTCAAAATTTTGGTCCGACCTAATACATGGTTCTAATACGGAAGTATCAAAAATGTTACAACAACTTCTTCCCAGGATTTGAAGCTGCTCGTGCATAACTTCCTTCTACAAATAGCCGCCGTAAGTAAAAACAATAAACACAAAACCTATGACACTTACGTTTGTTAGCCAATACACTCTTCGATGAAAGGTGGGGACAACGGAGGAGTGCGCATAGTTCGCTGACAGAATCTCCTGTTTGTTCACCTAAACAGAACACACTTTATGGATACCGAAACAACAAGCGATATGCCTGAACCAAGAATTTACTCGCTATAACAAAACGAGGGGTTTGATCTATAAAGACAACGCTGGCTGAGACGGATCTTGATCAGCGTTACCAGAACCTCGATACGGTATCTATGCAGTATCAGTTCCCACCTTCGACTGAATGATTGCGCGAAATGAAATGATGGAACCGCTACGAGAACCTCGGATCTCTGGATGACAGGGTGACGCGGCGGTTTTTACGCTCTTGAATTTGAATAGTGTAGCGGGCAAAATCAGTCGGTTATTCAAAAGTAAACAAATATGAACGAAACCCATCCATGCTTAGAGAACTCAATGAAAATCTGTGACAGAAAACAATCACTCCTAAATCTTCTACAGCGACCGTCACTCAAATCGTAAAAGCGACGAATGCGTCGAAATATCTACTTGAGTAGCATCCTACAGGCAATACCAACCAGCCTTGTGAACGAAAGACCGCACGACAACTGAAAGGACGACCTATAAAATATGCCCGTTTGACCAGTAAACGGCTCTGATGTCACTTTCTAACAAATTTAACGAGTAACAGATGGTAGTACATTCACGGTAGTACACTCGTGTGAATTAACAAGTCAAAGCAAGTCGTGTGCGAGAACCTTTAATAACGATAACTGCAAACCCTGTCTCCTATAAGAGCTCTTCATACGAAGGAAAAATGAAGCCATCCTCCCGCTAGCGTTTCCAACCAGAAGGGAATTAAACGACAGTAGGAAAAATTGAAAGGGCGAAACGAGAAATCAGGAAAAGAACAGGGAAGCAAGATAAACGCCGAACACATCAAGTAAGGTAAAAATCAATGCAGGGAAGTAAGTTGAACCTTGTTCGAAACAGGAGAATGGAAATACAAAGAAAAAGACAGACTGGCCTGCAGAGATAAGGACGCATCTAACATAAGCATCTACGGAGCATAAGAAGGACGAAAACATCAGTAGAAATGAGTGGGGCTTAAAGATTACAAAGAAGGAAAAGTAAAGCCTGTGTTGCACGGCTTATGAAAACCCAGTGCCACCCTCTAGTCACAAACTTTCTGCCTATAAAATTCTGATAGTATTTCCTGGTAGACGCCCGGTAGTGATGTCGGAGGAGTCGCCGGCTGTCGCTTGCGCCCGTTTCCCGGAACCTGGTTCAGATTCCACACCCAGGTCCACCAAGCCTTTCATCCCTCCATGGTCAGTGAAATGGTACCAAACTTATCTGGGAAGAATAATCACTGACTTTTCCATCGGCTGCCACCGCCAATCGTTGCATATAGGGCAAATACGCATTAAAATTGCCTCTACGACATCCTGTAGAAGAAGAATGCGTGGCGCATCCCTAAAGGGATTGACTAATGCCGGCCTTTACCCTTATCTCTTATTTCTAGGCGCAGGTGTGTGTGAATAAAATTCTTATCGTCAGAAATCAAACGATGCAATTGCAGAAGATTATCAGGCATGAGCGCAAATCATCCATAGAATGCATGTTGTATCTCGTCAAAATACAAGATAACTCATGGCTTTCAGAGGAGGGTTTGTCGCGAATCATTTACAAAGTTCATAATTACTCAAAAGACCGTGTAATTATAGACTCTTGGGGCTCTTATTAGCTCCTTGTGTGTCACATACAGAGGTCTGAAACCTATTTCAAAGAATTGCGAAAACTGAACTGTGCAGTGACTAAGCCTGAAAAAGACAGGTAACATCGTGCGCTTTGTTAGCAATTTCACTGCTAAGAAGAGATAATTTTTGGAAAACCGGCAAGCAATTCAGAGGACAATAAAAAAGGTGACGCTCTACGGCTGGCGGTCGACTTAATGGAAACCGCATCGTTCGCCAAATGGCAAACGTAAAGGAATCGGTATAAAATTTGAAAACAGCACCCAAAATAATAGCAAACAATCACATACCTTCAGTTTCATGTGATCTTCGCGTATCAGCTTCCCCTCGCGTCGTTTCTTCCACTCGTAGCCATCCATCTTGAACCAATTGCCGTCGAACCGACAAAACATGTACTGGGTCCTAAAAAGGCAGCAATACATCAACAATGCGCAGCAAAACAATTTGGCAGTAATAGGTAGTAGGAGAACAACAAGCCAACAGAGAATAAGTAGTAGGAGAACAACAAGCCATTTCTCTCGAGCAAAACGACAAACCCCGTTTGAGGTCGGATCTCGACTTGCTGCCTGATCCATTCTGGATGATTAGGAGCCGAGTAGAGTAGACGGGCTATCTCCTGCAAAAACTCTTTTTACAATTGGACATCATAAAGGATAAAAATGATAAGTGATTTTTCAAAATATCTATGACAAGCCCTGCAACTAAGGAATAGAAAAACTTACTAAAGTTGAAATTGATTCCTCTTGTTTAACTATGTTAACTCAAAATGTACAAGAACGACAGATATCTAAGTACAAACGCATGATTGATTGTGATTCATAATAAAAATGCGTTTTGTATGGAAAACTACTAAATTTCTTTGGAGAGAGTATAGACTAGTATAAGTTCGCCGATCGCTGAAAGTTAGGATGTTGTTTAGCAACGGTAGGAAATCCTGCACTATTGTGCTTTCACGACTCCAGGAGTCGAGGAGAGGTCGAAAAATAAAATTTCGCCCAAACTTCCAAACTTCGCCATTCATTGGGCGCCATCATCCCAAGAATTGCTCCTTCAACCTAGCTGGTTGCAAGCTGCACACTTCGAATTCTATTCGCGACTTAGGAGTTGTGTACTCCGACCAACTAACGTTTGATGAACATATCGAAAAAACTGTCGCTGCAGCTCATGCCAAGTCCAACTGTATATTACGTGCATTTCAAACTCGTAATATGGCTACGTTATTCAAACTGTTTTCTATTTATGTAAGACCTATTTTGGAGTACTGTACACCTATATGGTCTCCATTAAAGCAAAGTAATATCAATCAGATAGAAAGCGTGCAAAAAAGATTTACAAAACAAGTGTTCATTAGGGATGGTTTATTTGAAGTTTCTTACCCTGAAAGATTGGCCCAACTCGGTACTACTTCTTTATCACTGAGACGAATTATCTATGATCAAAACCTTGTTTTTAGAATTGTTAATGATCACCTGGATATTGATAAAAATGAATTCTTCACTTTTTCCTCATTTAACGGGATTACAAGAGGGCACAATCTTAGAATTCAACCTCAAAAACCTCACTCAAAAAATTTTCAAGAATCTTTTTTGACTCGTATCGTGAAAACCTGGAATGAGCTTTCTGTGTCAATCCTCAATTCTTCACTAAAAACATTCAACTACAAGTTAGAATGTTTTCTTAAAGAGAAAGGATATTTCTGAAATTAACTGCAATATAGCTTTTTTTTGTGAGAGTAGACAATATTTTGTTCTAAATATATAGCAAGTTTTCAGAAAATGAGATTCTAATTCGCCATGAGAATAGAGCACTTTCCACGTTATTCAAATCTCCGAAGATATCACTTTTGAAGATAACAAAAAAGCCATCTTTTGCTGTAAACTTTTGTAATATTTTGTGTCACTTTTGGCTTAATAAATCTGTTCTGTTCTGTTCGCCCAGTGTGGTTATTTGGGGTGCCGATCGCGAATAGGTGCGGGTGATTAAGCACATGGTCATCGATTTCGCCCAAACTTCGGCTATAGAGGTGGAGAAATAGCAATATAAGCATCACGGCCCTCCGCAACTGGCGCCAGGAAGAACTGTGCGACTTCAAGCTGGAGGACGTCTTTGGGAAGCTAAACATGGACGCAGCCGATTTCCAGGAATCGGTGATTATGACCTAGGCAGCCTTAGTCACCCGTGCCTACCGTAATCTACCGTACTCCAGCGTAAAACGAAAAACGGATGTCAAATTCGTGATCAGCACCCCAAACAACCCCCTGGACGAAGTCTGGGAGAAAGCTTTTTTCAACCTCTCCTGGACCTAGTCGTGAAAGTACAATAATGACTAGAATCTCGTTAACTTGCTAGCAAGAATGTTAGAACATCAGCTCAGCTTGGCATAGACTGTCATAAATCTTAGTAACCGATATTATGACACGCTGTTCATAGATAAGGGGGGGGGGGTGAAAAACAGGACTACTTCCAGTCAGCACGCAAAAACAGCACATTTCTTTACGCTTTGTTAGGCAAAAAAATCCCTAACCACTGAAAGAGTAAAAACCTAAGAGCTCTTCAACACGACACTTCACCGCTACATTGGACTCACTCCTATAGAATCATATTTTCTGTATATAAAAGCACGAAGTACAGAGTTCAAGCTATTAGGTTATGAAGTTACGTGTTTTCCACACAAGATCTATAGCTGACGGTAGAAACTGTCTTTAATTTGGAAAACATGGACACGACAAATGAGAGAGCCCCATAAGACGTTCTCATATAATTCTATGAACTTAAATTAAAAACATTTTACTTTCGAATCAACGAGAATCATACACCTCTCTTTAAAAACGAATTCAACAGAAGTAGTCAAAAATGCTAATCCTCGAAAAACGCATCCTGGATTCAGTCGTGTGGAAAAGGTTCCGGCCCAAGCAGAACGTTTTCTAGCAGACTTAAGAAAACGTGGGTGTCGTTATACTCCGAAGCGCGTATCTTGTTGTAATCCAGTGATCTCTTTAAGACACAAAGATGACTTCTATTTTTTTGCATATCGAGCTGTCGTCGAAATGTGAAGAAAAAATTGAGCAAGTGAAGAGAGACGGGTCAGTCCCGTATCTTTCTTAACTGGCAGTTTTACCCTACTCGTAGTAGTACCTTTTATAGTGACGAGATACATGTAGCCTTGTAGAGCATAACGTTTTCACTTCAAAAAATGTGGATATTTCGGAGAAGAACGGGGATTCTACTGATTTGTTGTTCTGGAAATATGATACTTCACAAGTCGTTTGGAGCGGCAATAATAATAACACGCTACATTGTGCCCTCACCAGTCTTGATAGGCTCGTACACCCTAAAGTGATCAGAAATTTTTCTTCGCAATGGCTTGTCTCTGCATCGAAACGGCGAGACATCGTAAACACGGCTGAGTTGGTTAAGCCGTATCCTCTGTTTTTGCAAGTGGAACAGATGCCTTGCAATTGGCCCAGGAGCGCAATTTCCATGCGTGCACAAGCGTTCTCAGTACCAGAAAATGGGTAATAAGACGAAACAAGGAATGCTAAACTAGTCACAGAGGGCATACCTGATTACTATTCCATGACGAGTTTGTTGTGCTGAAGTGGTCGGTGACGAACCCGGCCATTGACGACGGTGATTGCCCATTATGTGGCGGGTGCGAGCCGTTTAGTGGTATCATAAATTCGCGAAGGACTTCATCATCCCAATCCTAAAATTCGTTCGTTGAAAGAAGTGCGATCGATAACAATAAAATGCTGACGGAGGACCCCCTCCTGAAAAAGAGGGGTGAAATCTGGGAATTCCAAAGCAAAATGAGCACGCTTAATGTTACTAGGGTGAAACCCATGACGGCTAGAGATTGGACAGATGAAAAGGTGGGATACTGAGATATAGGGAACTATAGAATACAAACATCCTCTTGGTGAAATGTTGAGGCAATTCCTTCAGACTATATATCAGTAACTAGAAAATCCCTTACTCTCATGTTAAGCTACGTAGCTCATGCCTGAGATTAAGTTTTTAACCAGAAAAGTGCTGACGAGACATTGAGGTCCTTCACAAGCTTCGCTCAGGGTTTTCATCGCTGGGCAGAATGCAGCTCAACCCCAAGTTCTTCAAGCTCCGCCAAAAGCGATAACTGATCCGTTGTGGAAGGATAGCGCTAAGCGTCCAATAGGAATACCATGTAGACCTCCGTCCAAGACTGTGAGTTCGACCTCGATTCAGTTCGAAATCAAATAAGGGTCGTTAGCTGGGAAACTTGGAAAGACGGATGTACGGATAAAGTTATCAGACTTTTTCGCAAAGCGCAAGTTGCGGAACAGCACTTTGCGGAAACTGAAAGAGCATGGTACGAAACTCGATGAGAGACAGAGCAAACAACTGTCATACAGCAAAGTGGGTCAAATCATAGGTACTGGTATCGTTGTGTACTAGTCAGTCTTCCCCAGAAGCAGCATCGCATCAATGCTCAACAATTAAATCCATCAATGCTGAAGCAGCGCCTCGAAAAACCGCTAGTCCTATCAAATTTAATACAGCGACCCCAAAATATGGAACAGGGCTGATGTCACAACATTACGTGGCTCAAGTTGCAGTGTGTACACTTTCATCAGAAACTGTAAACGTAGGGGAAACTGGAGACACCGACATAAGTGCAATTCACTTTTAGGATGCAACTCTTGAAGGGGGGGGGGGGCAGGCGTTCACTGCCTTCACCCTCATAACAACACGCGAATATGCCTGAAAATCTTTCGAATTAAATGCATTAAGCACGGATGCATTTCTATTACAGCCGAAAAGGACGCATGGGTCTACAGTGGTTAGAATATATAATGGATAAAGGACTGCGTTAATATATCCCTCATTGGGTGCGCCACGCATTCTACTTCCACGGCATGTCATGGAGAAAGTTTGAACGCGTATTTGGCGTATACAGTGCCCTGTCGTGGCCAGGATTTATCGTTCCCAGACGAGTCTGGTACCAATCACTGACCCAGGAGGATGGAAAGGTTGGTTGGTCTGGACGGGAATCGGGTGCATGCGACAGCCGGCTCCTCTGACTGCGCAACACACGCGCAATGGCTAGAAAAAAGCTTCCAATAATGAAGGAAATACAGAGTGAGCTTCCCCTTTAGACTTGTATCGCTTTCGACCCATGTTGTAACTAGGAGTGATGCTTAGTTTGATAATTTTTTGAATTCTACGTGCTTTTTATATTGTCAAACAAAGCTGCATGAGCAGAAACTATACAAGGCTAAGTTGTCCTACTAACTTGAGCACGCAGCTTAAATTTTTTCTAGAAGTAATTTTACAATATCAAGATTTAACATTATCGGAACATGGAATGTGCGATTTTCAACGGCCGAAAAGTAAAAGGACATCGGAGCTAATTGCAGGAATGGATAACGACGGTAGAAAAATGAGCACTAGAGAAATCCCAAAATGTTCATCCTAGATCTATATATCCTCCTATATATGTATACATGTATATTGTATTAAACAACCAAGAATGCAAAGCATGAGTTCTAGACCACCATCTAACGTTCCCGTTTGAGTTCTCTTTCCCTTTCAGATCACATATTAGAGGATAGAATTCGAAGACAGTTAAAGCCTTTTAGGATGCACAACCCATTCCCTCTATACAGGATACCGTGAACGCAGCGGGAAATGTATTTGGTTTATACAATGACCCTCTATCATCAAACAGGCTATTGTTGAATCCTTTTCAGGCTAGTATGCTACAAATTCGTTAACCCAGAGGCGATGGAAGGCGATGTTGGGTTGGGTGGCACCTGAACTTGAATCGATTCAGGGCGTACGCGAGTGTGGGCGCCTCCGATTGCGCTACACCTATTACGCACATTATCCAAGACGTCAGGTTCCCTCACCGTTAAAAGCGTAATGTGCTAACGGTAACGACTACATGCACTTAGGAGTTCTCCGGCAAATAAAAAACGAGAAATAACCAATTTTCTATCAATACTCGTCATAACCACTCCATGTCCATTATATTTTATTTTCCTTCTAACATTAAATATACGCAAAAAATTCTTAGTCACAGGCATTGGTGGCTGCTTCATAAAGCCATTTGTTTTGTCCTTTACAAAAACTGCTTAGATCCTCACAACCATATTTGTCAGCCTGTATTTTTAAACGTAAGAAGTAAAGTAAAGCAAAGGAAAACAGTAGACTAAAGGAACAACCTGAATCATTGCCAGTGCGAATGAAGTCAGCCGGCATTTAGGAGTTATTCAGAGCATTCGGAAAGCAACATTTCCATCTGATTAACATTCAGCGCCACCACATAACCACCGACGCCAGCAGCACGTGCGCTCCAGCGCCGAAACTTTTGGGGCAAAAGACGACTAGCCGACGCTGAACGGCCCTCACGCGGCAGGAAGCTTTCCGTCTGCCAGCATGCAGAATGGGGAGGGGAGGTGGAATGAATGCTCATTTCCTAACCGAACAACAAGAGGATAGAGAGGAGCCGGAGACGGCTCTGAGCAGGAGGGCTTGAGAACAATGCTCCGACGGATCTGGGAGAGCTCAATTCGACTACACAAAATCGAAGGAGCGCTTGTTCAAGGCGGAGGCATCAAATTGAACGGTCTTGCGTGAATAATGCACCTCTCAATCCAGGCAGTTTCGAACACTTTCTTGCTTATCCTCGCCAGTCAGTAATAAGCGAGTCCTTCGTAAATAATACAGAATACTATTCATCGACCAAAAAGGGCTATGAAGGAAGGAAAGAAAGAAAATAGAAAATGAAAAGACAGCTGGAGTATGTTCTCGGCCACTCTTGCTCAATTTTATATCGCCGGCGTCCGGATTCGAAGGAGGCGAGCCTGCTTTCTGCCCCCAGATTCGCTTGCATTCCAAGTGTTAACAAGTAATTGTTTTTACCTCCCGTTGTGTCTTTTCCGTGCTCATTGGTGACGGGAGAAAACACAATGGGAAAGCAAAAATAAACACTAATTAACTCAAAAAATGGAGGTGATACTCACCTCTGGGCAGAAAGCCCGCTCGCCTGCTACGAATCCAGGGCGCAAATAGGGTCTGGGGGGGGGGGGGGGTCACCACAGCATGGCGCGGCGGGCCGGTGTGGCGAGTAGCTAGGTACAGTGAATGTAAATGCAGTCTTATCTCTTCGTTTCGATTATAGATCCCCGTTTTATGTGCTTCCTAACTGGACAAGGGAGGGAACTCCAGGATGTGGACAATTTTAACACGGATGCGTCATTTGAGCCACACCCTGGAGTCCCTTCCCTGCCTAAATCTGTGCTCTCCTCCGCTGACACAGCTACAGCATTATTTGTTTGTTTTCTTTACTATCAATGTGCCTTGTCTCGTTTTCTTGGTTTGGTGACACATTTTATAAGGTGACCCCCCCCCCAGGCCCTATTTGCGCCGAATCCAGATGCAAGTGACCTGCGATGAAGCTGAAATGTGGAGGAAGCAAAGTCGAAACAAAAGACATCGGCAACGAGGGAAAGGAAGCACACAGCACGAAAATAAAAGCACGCACGATTCCTCAATGTGGATGACAGCAGCAGCAACACTGTGCCCCAATACACCGCAATCAATCGCATCCCACCAATTTCGAGAGTGACGCGCTCGTGCCTGTTCATACTTTGCGACGAGAGCGACTCGTCGCCCGTGCAAAACGTGCAAACCTATTAAAACCGAGCTATCGCTGCCGAAAACTGTCTATATTCGAACGCTGTCGCTGTCGCTCTCGTCGTGCTTTCGTCTGTTCACACTCGCCAGTGACGGAAGCGACGGGAGCGACTGTATCGACAGACGGAGTGGGGAATACATAACTACTCCGTAGCGTACTAGTGTTCGAAGAAAACTATTCCTATTCTGCCTTTCCTAGGGTCAACCAATGTGTCGCATACACCATTTCCCATTTCCGATTGATATGACAGCTGGATGGAACTTCGACCGCTCTCCTTCATATTAGGAAGTTCATCAATGCCGTTCGGACTTGAAAGCCTGACATATGCATGGTTCGGCTCGGTGTACACGGTTGCAACTCCGCAAGAAAACTCGTCCGCACTTATTTTTGATAACGATTATGTTTAGTGCGGAATACAGATCACTACACTGCAGCCACTGCTCCGAGTGGAAACATGGTAATGACTGATTTTGGTCTCGCAAGCAGACTTATCGATAGCAATTATTTCTACACTGCCACGCCGCGACTGGCGACTGAAGTATAATCGATGACTAATGGAACTGCATGCACTACAGTTGGATCGCGGACTGATCTGCGACTGAATTCCCAAGTGTACTGAATTGTCGGCTAAACTGAAGAACTTTTTCATACAGTCTCGTCGTTGAGGGATTGCGAGGATCACAAAGACACACAGTCCAACACTCGCGCTTAAAGCGACACAGCAGTGATGAGTTTTCCGGGATGGGTTGGACTAGTTCTCGCACCGTATGCAGGCGATCGCTACGGGACCGCCTGGCAGCTGCAACGCGGTCCTAACAAACCAAAGTTTCGTCGGGCTGAGCTGTTTCGTGACTCGATTATGGGTGGGAGTGCTCGTTCTTTTCTGCTGCTGTGCTCCTTGCAGCTACAAGGTTGACGGTGATGCCAGCACAGAAGGAAAGCGTTAGCCATAAAAGGTTTCAAACTTTGCTTCGGAGCGCAAAAGACCAAATCCACTGTTATTTGGAGTAAGCTGTTTAATTTTCAGCTGCTCTTGTAAGCTTGGAACCAAGTTGTGGGGGCAGCCTCAGGCAATGGAGATTTCCGCTTTAAAAATGGTTCGGGCGCTATGGTGGTTAGGGGAGGGGTCACCATAGCACACCGTGGGGTGCAGGTGTGGCGAGTAGCTACATACAACGAATGTAAATGCAGTCTTATCTCATCCTGGATACGTGTGGGTGCTGATCGGTCCCATGAGGTAAGGATGTTGTGTTCGATCAAACGGCGCCAGTGTTGTAAAGGCGTAGAGGGAGCATTCCCGCCCGGTCAGATGGAGGTGCGGGTTCGAGGCCCGCCTGGCGCTGGAAGTTTTGATCGCAACAAAACATCGCTGTGACAGTCTTATCTCCTATTTTCGATTACAGAGTCGGAGATTATCTTCGCGTCGTGTTCCTTCGAATTCTCCACATTTCTATTGTCCCTCGTGCCTTCCTTTAGTTTTCACGTTTCCACAGCGTCTTCGCGCTTCCTGTGTGGGTCACTGCTCTACTGTTAAGTGTTTGGGGCTAAACAGCGCAAAATAGGAGTGATAGGACACATGAAGATACCCGGAAAATGCTAAAAGCACATGAAGGAACACCAGAACAACAGAAGAAACCGCTTGGGGAACGAGAACAACCCACATGGCGTAGGGTGCAAATATGTAAAAATGCAAGAAATGACCGAAGTATAAGGTATCAAATCAAGAAGAGAAGCTAAGGTAGAGTGATGGTGGTGTCATCATTAGCACACTTTCATTGTGCGAAGTGGGTGCAGTGCGTCTCCAGCGACTATCTGATACTGCACGGAAACTCGGCCACTCCTGCGGACGGCTCGTCGCCCCAAGATTTAGTAGCGAGCACCGAAGTGCGACCTCAGCGAGGTGCCCAAATTCACTTTCATTTGGTCTCTCCTCGATATGGAGTCATTGCGGTAGTTGGACGTGGTTAGCCGAGCACAAGAGTAGAGCCTGGTAGGAAGCTTGAAATGGCTAAGATCATGGTTTGTATTTGACACACGGGACCGTCTACCCGGGGGGAGAATAAATGGTAGGAAAACTCTGATTTATAGTGGGACAGGCGAAAGACATCGAGGAAGGCAATCTTCATCGGCCCAAAGTGATCGAATTTTGGAAGCGCCGAGGAAGATGGATGGGCGACCGGAATCTTGGAGGTAGCGCTTGGCGCGGATTGAAAAACGAGCGAAAACGAGGCAGAAATCGAGCCTGCGGTATTAGGCTGGGCTCTGGGGTCCGTCGTCGGCGGCGCGATGGAGCACGACGGCCGCGGGAGGGCGCAGACTCGTTGACGACGGCATCGATTCGGGTCTTTGGCCGGAACCAGATGACTTCGCTGATCACGGCCCGTCCGCCAGGAGACCCCGAAGAAACTCCGGACAGCTCACTCGGCGATCCTGCTGCTTCGACCAGCGAGATCCCGTTGCTTAAACCAGAAAGTCTCAGTTTCCTCCCAACGAAGGGGCTCCGTCCCGCTTAAACTCGGCTTCGTTAACCAGCTCGAGTGTGAAAAAAAAAAATGAAATGTGTTTATTTTTTGCGAAGTCGTTAAACCCAATGAGTAGGGGGACCATGAAGTTACAATGGAATACGGCACATCACGAATTTGGGGGTCTTGTACGCCCGCGATGCCTCTTCCTGCAAGCGGCTCGGAGTGCAGTGGTGTGCGCACAAGTGTTGATCTCATTCGATCGTTCCCCCGGCCGATCCGTGATCATCTGTTCCCGCGCCCACCTATAAAAGGGCGCCTCACCACCCGACAGTTCGTTCGTCATTCTCCGGATTCCCCCTCCCCTTTTTTTTTTGTAGTGTTATTGCGTTAGTCGTGATAAACGACTATTTATCCGCCGTTGTTCTCAACACACAAGTAGTCCGGTCGCTGGGCCATTACATGGGGGCCAATCCACCCCGGATTGAGTGAGTGGAGATTGCAACGACGGACTTCGAGCAGCCAGTATCCACGGGATCGCTGCCGAAGGAAGAATAGGGTGGTTTGAACGGAAAGTCGTCACCACCAAATAAGCGAAAGAGGAGATAAGCAGCTAGCATCGCAAGGATCGCTGCTTGGAAAAGGAAAAGGCTGGAACCGCACAGGTCGCCATCTGCAGTGACGGACAATTTATAAGGGCCGCATAAAAGAGCCGGATCGATTGCGGTAGAGAAGGGGCTTGAACCGGAAGGGTCGCCGCCTAGTCGTCAATCAATATCGGATTGCGGGAGTCTGGCGTAACACACATCGATCTAGAGTACCCTAGGACTTGGAAAAGTTTCTGATTTACTCGAAGCGTGTCGGGTACTCGTTATTTCGCCACTCTTATTTCGATTTCGTCCGTTGCGATTACAAGTCGCGTGAATAGCCTAATATCTGAAAGCTGATTGCAGAATGTCGGTGTTCGACGAAGATACATTGCTCAGATCACCAGCAGGGATGGGCGGAATTTCTGTTTTCTGTTTTCTGTTTTCTGATTTTCTGGCCATTTTGGGCAAATTTTTTCTGTTTTCTGTTTTCTGGGAAAATGGCCAAAAATTGGCCAGAAAACAGAAAATAGAGTCGCGAACAAAATTTTATCACAGAAATCCAATTCAAAAAATTCAAAAGTATCATAGAATAGTGAGCTTCATTCCAAAATAGTGTTTCTAGAGTATCTTAAATGGCGAGCATGTAGCGTTTTTGGATGTGCTCATGTAGCAATTGCGCCATATACTCATGAACTATCCCACATGTTTGCTTGATTGATTGTGTAAGTGCTGCTGACAAGGAGTTTCTTCATAGGACATTTGTCGACTTTCATAATTTGGCTTTGATTCTTTTCCATATTAACGGTAGTTTGGACCATCTACGATCACTAAAAGTCTTATATTAAAACTATAAAACTAGTATTTTGAGGGATACTAAATTATGTGTTAACTAACCACATGTCTTAGAGTTATTGTGGGTAGGGTTATTCTCCACCCCCGGTTTAAAAATTGAACATTGTTGGCCGATCATCCCCAATATCGTTTTCTGCAGAGCCTTTGTCGAAGCTGCTTTTCTAACTCTGACGATTGCTCAGCTTTTGGTGTCATAAAATAGTAAGAGACAGAAAAGTTTTTTTAGTTACCTTTGATTTCGCTGGTGATAAAGTAGTGATGCAGAAAATTTCTCATTTATCACGTATATCATCTGTCGTCCCATTGATGTTCAAGCGGACGCCATCAGCGTCTCCATACGTCCGTGCCGCGTGCCAGGGTGCTCCAATGGATCCTTTTCGCTCGAGGGACACGAAGAGCGTCATTGTTCAGGGCTTTGACGAAGAACTCCGACCAACGCGTTGGTGGGCAGTTCCTGCTGTTCTCTTGACATCCCGCGGAATCCAGTCGGTGACGTCCACTCGGTATCTGCGAAGCGCATTACGTGGCCCACCTAATTTTCGACGACTTGGCCCATGCGACAGCGTCTCTGATCTTCGAACGTCGGCGAAGCTCGGAACTCCTGAGGCCTTCTCTCACTTGCGTGTGTCGTGTCACTGAACATCGTCCTCTCGATTCCACGCTGCGCGACGCTGATCGCGTGTTCATCCTGCTTTCGTATGGCACAGTTCTCTGAGGCGTATGCAGGGCAGGAAGAATAGTGAAGTCGAAAAGGTGCGTACGAGCCGGACGTTCTTCGTCTTCTCTACGACTCTTTCGACGCTCTTAAAAACTCCGCAAGCCGCTCGTTTCCTCCTGCTCATCTCTGGCGCTAGGCCGTTGGCCATGTTGACTTCGCGACTCAGATACACGTATCTGGAGCATTCGAAGATGTTCGTTCGTTGAGTGAGGATGACGGATCGTCCGTTCCTCATGAACATCGTATTCGTAAGATTCAGCTGCAGTCCAACGTTCCCACATACACGGTCGAAGCCAACAAGCATCTGCTCCGCCTGGCTAGCGCTCGGTGTTATGAGCACGATGTCATCAGCAAACCGAAGATGATCAGTTGCCGGCCGTCGACCTTCACTCTATGTCTTCCCATTCTAGTTCGCGCATGGCGTTTTCGAGCTGAAGAGCTTCGAAGATATGGTATTCCACTGCCGACCCCCTCTCTTCACGTCGAAGACGATCCACTGTACAGCTCTCGAAGGACTCTGATGTACAGAGTAGGAACACCCTGAGCGAGCAGGGCTTAGACGACCGCTTCAGTTTCGACAGAGTCGAACTCCTTCTTCAGGTCGATGAAGGTAAGCCATAGCAGCAGCTTGAACTCTAGCGACACTTCGATGGCCAACGTGTATGTGGTCGATCATGCTGAATCCTCTCCGAAATCCTGCTTGCTCGCATGGCTGTCCTTCGTTCAGCGTTCAGCTAATCCTATTCAGGATCACTCGAGTGAACAGCTTGTAGACTACGGACAGCAGGCAGATCGGGCGATAGTTGCTAATGTCGTGCACTCCCGTACAGCAGGGTGTTCTGCTGGCCTTCCACTGAGATGTTATATGATATGTAGACCTGAGGAGAAATAATAATAATAATAATGTGATGGAGAGGGTACATGCTCGGTCTTTATTATATGGTGTCTTCGCATTCAAGGAAGCACCTTCACCCAAGATCTGCTATGCTGACAGCCCCTTCAGTCACAAACTCGTGCTGTTCTGTGAAATACCAAGCCAGTACACAACATCTTTAGTCGGCTAAGTAGTAACTAGGTGCTGTAAACTGCATTGGTAAGTTGGCCTGAAAACTTTCAGCTGCACGGAAACTAGGACACTTACAAAGAAAGGTATTCTCGATGAACAAGACGAATTAGGAAAATAGATTCTGGGGCAGCCAGTATTACTCAAAGAACCTCTGCACAGCTTTAGAGTATGTTGCGAGAGTGTGTCTACAAACTCAAGCAATTGTATTGAAACATACAAACAGTGATTACTGAGCCTTCATCGTGTTCGTTACTCTAAAAGGCCAGTTTCTTACTAGTGGGACCGTTCTCTAATTGAGGCGTTAGCGGTGAAACGGAGCTGATGAGTAATGTAGTATAGTTCAAGTGTCGAGATTCCTAGGATCTAGCAGTCAAGATTTACAACATGCTGATTGCAGTAGCTGGAGTTTAATAGAAATTTTTATAAACGCTTGCAAATTAAAACGCTGGTCTACGACTACATTTCTGGTCCTACAAAAGCATTTGCTACTGGAAATATGGATCTCTAGGTAAAATAATTAGGTCGTGTGATAATTTCAAAATTTTCTGTTTTCTGTTTTCTGTTTTCTGATTTTCTGGCGTTTTTGGCTTTTCTGTTTTCTGATTTCTGTTTTCTGACGAAGGCGATTTTCTGTTTTCTGTTTTCTGGGAAAATTTTCAAAATTTCCGCCCATCCCTGATCACCAGCCGACGACGACGCAACAAGAGTAACCGGCGGAGGGATCGAAAGCACCGAAGAGGGAGTAGCGGCAACAAGCGAAAGAAATGTAAGTGATGAATTAGAGAGAATTTGTAAGCAAATTCAAAAGTCAATAACCCTTATGGTGGTCGAGTGTGATAGAATGTTGGGAGCATCCCTTAGAACCACGGACCCCATTAGGAACTCGGTGATGGAGGCGGTCGAGCAGCAGGCTAGAGTAGCAAAGGAGACTCTTAAGAACGCTCTGGACGAGGTCAGTAAGATGGTTTCCGCAGCCAGTCCATCACCTGTAGAAGTGGGCCCCAAGGATATTCAGAGCGGGGTACTGGATATCTTGAGAATAGCTAACTTGACCGAAACAGAGAAGCTCGAAAATTGCCTCGATGAGAAGATCGAGGACAGTAACCTCATTTTCAAAGCCTGCAAAAAACTGGAATGCAGCAAGCACCAGCTATACACTAAGATAGAGAATCTCCTAGATGAATTAAAAGAAAAAGATGGCTGTGTGCAAGAGTTAAAAGCCAGCAATGAAAAATTCAAGTTTCAGCTGATGGAACTGGCAGAGAAACATCGTACGCTTGCATTTTCTGGACAGCACAATGAGCTCGAAGGTGAGGATGATCAGTCTAATAAAGAACGGTGGCAAAGATTTGTAAGTATTGGAGCAAACCGTGTAAATGATGTACTCCCTTTCCAGAACAAGCGAAGTGGGCCCGAATCGACACGCTGGACGCACACGTCCTCATGGCCATCGCAAGAAAGAAGCTCGAGAGAGACAAGGGAGCCGACCACGTCTTCGTGGGACACAGGTACGGAACCGTTTAAAATAAGCAGGGGAGAGCGAATAGAAGATAAATGCGACCATGATAGAGCATTAGTTGAGTACATGCGCACTGCAGCCTTACCTGTGATTGAACCATTTTACGGCGGCGAAAAACAGAGCTTCAAAAGATTTGTCAACTCGTTTACAATCAGGTACCATAAGCCACAATGGGACGATAAGAGCCTGATCCAACTTTTCGAAAGTTTCTTAAGGAAAAAAGCATTGGTGGCTTTCGAAACAATACCAAGCGTCATAAAAGAAAGTACTTTCGAAGAAGTGGTACAGGCTATGAGGGACAAATTGATGGAAGATGGTAACGCGGCAAAAGTAAGGGCGATTTCACAGCTGCGAAATCTGACTATAAGGCCGGACCAATCAGTTGAAGAGTTCTGCGTTGTTTTGGAAAGACTAGCCTGCAAAGCATATTCAGACGTGCCTGCAGAAGTGGTCTCTTTGCAAAAGGCAGAAATTCTGTTCAGACAGCTCGCTAAATGGCCTGGTAGCTATGCATTGTCCGAGGCTATAGAAACATCCAAAAGCCACGAAGCTTATGAGAACGTTAAAGCAGTGGCATTAAGGTTGGAAAGAAATCGAGCCGCAGCAGTAGAAATCACGCAAGGTAGAAGACATATGAGCCCAATTAAAGATCCGGGAAATAAAATGGTAGGAAGTAGACCTATAAAACTACCAGAACATAACAGGTTAAACAAATCGGCTCTACAAGATCAGAGCAGGAGCAGCCCAATAGTAGGTCCAAGTAACCAGCAAACCGCAGCGGAGTCCTTCAATGCACGTTCCCCCACCAATAAATTGCCGTTACAGTGCTATTCATGTGGAAAAAGAGGGCACATAGCCAAGGAATGTCGAAGCACGACTAGGCATGATAGCAGTGACTCGGAAAGACGTCCAACAAGTAACGATGTAAGACAAAATGGTGCCTTCTCAGCTTGGGTTGATAACTTGGTATGTGAGTTAAGCACTGATGAAAGACAAATAGGAAGAGAAGCATTATTTGGACCCAAGTCGACAACGACTATTCACATGATGGGTATGAATGTCACAGCTTTACTGGATACAGGATCGGAAATGTCCATTATACCAGTGAACGTGTTACGAAAAGCCAGGAAACTGGGTATTGACTTGGACGAATACGTCACAAGGATCCCTGGAGTAGATGCGGTTGTTCGGAACGCATCGGGAGAAGTCATGAGCTTCCTAGACACAG
Organism: Heligmosomoides polygyrus polygyrus; assembly: GCA_947396885.1. Classification (NCBI taxonomy): domain Eukaryota; kingdom Metazoa; phylum Nematoda; class Chromadorea; order Rhabditida; family Heligmosomidae; genus Heligmosomoides; species Heligmosomoides polygyrus. Next base: position 73,428,494 of record OX377202.1, on the reverse strand, counting down.
TATCCACCGCGGTAGTAATGGAAGGTAAGACAATTAGAGTACCCTTCCACGTGGGTAAAGGCGTTGATGAAATAGTCATTCTGGGAACGAACGCCTTAAAGCTTTTTAATATTAAACTCGCATGGATTGACGAGTACGAAGAACATCCAAGCAGCCCTCAACGTGATGCGGTTAAGGACGCGATCGTGAAGGAAAGAATTTTTATTCCACCGCATAGTTCAAGAATCATAACGTTAACAGGTGAACTCCCGCCAGGCGCTTACATGCTTTGGTCGAATAACAGCGTAGTTGACCACGGTGTGTGCTCAGTTGTGGAAGACGGTTCCACGACAATTATAGCATGGAATGCGTCAGATGAGCCAAAGGCGCTGCATAAAGGAGAAATAGTGGGTGAACTGGCGCAGGAGGAATGGATGCCGATCAATGCCTTCGAAACAAGCGCTGACATGTTAGAGGAGATCCGGAAAAGTCCAGGCGTTGATGACGAAGTTAGAATCCAAGAGCTGATAAAGATCCTGAAAGAAAAGACTACAATGACACCAACACTGGAGCACATGGTGAGAAAATACAATGACGTGTTCGCTATAAAGGACTCGGAGCTCACTCAAACAGACTTGGTGGAACACGATATCGACACGGGTGACAGTCAACCAATCAAGCAAAAGACTCGTCCAGTCCCAATAGGAGCCCGTAAGGAGTTTAAAGCAATCCTGCAAGGTCTGTTGGACCGCGGAATCATTACGCGGAGTAGTTCAGAGTGGGCATCCCCCGTAGTACTTGTCAGAAAGAAGGACGGAACCCTTCGCCTTTGCATTGACTACAGGGCTGTAAACAAAGTCACGAAACAGGACTCGTACCCGTTGCCAACGATTGATGCAATAATCCAGAGTCTAAGCGGGAAGAAGGTATTCTCCACATTAGACTTAGCATCTGGATATTGGCAAATAAAACTTTCGGAAACAGCTAAAGAAAAGAGCGCTTTCACTACAAGCGAAGGCCTCTTCCAGTTCGAGGTTTTACCTTTTGGATTGTCGACAAGCCCTGCGCGCTTCCAACGGTTAATGGATTTAGTCCTGAACGAATTGGGTCTCAAAGATAGCGAGGTGTTTGTATACATAGATGATTTGTTAGTGGCAACAGAAACCGTGGAAAGGCATGTCGAAGTATTGACCTTGGTGTGCGAGGCGTTCAGAAAAGCCCATCTCAAGTTCAAACCTCAGAAGTGCGAGTTCTTCCGAGACCAAGTAAGGTTCCTAGGACACATTATTAACGCGCACGGAGTAGGAACAGACCCAGACAAAGTTTCTAACATCCGCCAGTATCCCAAACCGAACAATGTGGCCGAGTTGAGAACGTTCCTCGGAATGGCATCTTATTACAGAAAATTTATTTTGGGCTTCTCGAAAATAGCAAAGTCGCTGTATAACCTCACTAGCCCAAAGACTTCGTGGCAATGGACCTCAGTCGAGCAAAATGCTTTTGAAAAGCTGAAAGATGTCATGACGAAGGCACCAATTCTTGCACAGCCGGACATAGTGGCAGCAAGTGAAGGATCCAGACCGTTTATCATATACACCGACGCCTCAAACGAAGGGCTAGGGGCGGTACTATGCCAGGAGGGGTCGGATAAAATGCTCCATCCACTTTACTTTGCGTCAAAAGCCCTATCGAAAGCAGAGAAAAACTATCATGTTACCGACCTTGAAGCCCTAGCAGTTGTATTTGCGCTAAAGAAATTTCATTTTTTCATATACGGTCTGAAGACAATCGTAAGAACTGATCACAAGACGTTAACTTGTCTTTTCAAACAAACCAATGTTTCCGCTAGAGTATTGCGGTGGGCACTGGAAGTTCAAAAATACAACCTTGAGATCCAGTATGTCGCGGGAAAAGCCAACTCTGTGGCAGATGCCCTATCCAGAGGAGCGGTTGCAGGTGTGTCCGAAGAAATGGAAGTTTGCCCGGAGCACAACGCTATTGTAGGCCAGGTAGACATAGAGAAGGATGGTTGGCTAATGGAGTTGAGAAATGATCCCGTCTATAAGGAAATCGTAACGGTTGTTGAAGATGCCAAAGAAAGTAAAGAAGTTCGCCTACCGAGGTGCAACAGAAAGTATAGTACTGCTGACTTCGTTATCGAAAACGGAGTACTAAAAATCGTGATGCAGCATGGAAATGTAGCAGTGGTACCCAGAAAGAGAAGGAGAGCAATCTTTGACGAGGCACATGCTGGGATGATGGCCGGTCATCTCAATGGCAGAAAGCTTACCCGAAAACTCAAGAAGTCGGTTTTTTGGGAAGGGATGGAACAAGATATCTGCAAATGGTCAAGGTCGTGCAGGGAATGTTTTCTTACCCGTGCCCACGAAAAAACTGTGCCACCTCTTAAGCCCATTACTACATCACGGCCATTCGAATTAGTGGGTATTGATGTAGTCGAACTTGGCCTAGCTGAAAGTGGTAACCGTTACGCTTTAGTAGCCATAGACCACTTTTCTAAGTTCGTAGGAGCGTACCCAATCCCAGACAAAACGGCTAGGACCGTAGCCAAAACGCTGTTCGAGCGATGGATTTGCGACGGTTGCAGGTGGCCAAAATGTTTGAACTCGGACCAAGGCCCCGAATTTGTTAACAGCGTTTTGTCAGAAATCTGCCAGATAGCTGGAATCGAGCAATCGCTGACAAAGGGATACAACCCAAGGGAAAATGGGATCACCGAGAGAGCGATAGGGACTATATGTCGCATGTTGAAAAAGAAAACTGTAATCCCAGCGCAGTGGGATGTTCTTCTTCCAATGGTTGTTTTTGCCTATAATTCGGCTCCTCACGAAGCTATAGGGGACAGTCCCTTCTTCATCCTACATGCCTTTGATCCCAATATCCCTTCTAATGAGATACCAAGAGACGTGCTATCCTGGAATCACATCGATTTCGATGACTATAAAAGTGAACTCATGGCAGGGATTCAGCACATTCGGGATTGTACCAAGGAACTAAATGAGACGTATAATTTAAAAATGAAGGAACGATACGATCAAAGGAACAGGGTAGATACGGCAAAACTACCGAAGATAGGTGACAGGGTCTACATGAGTCTGCCCAGGGAGAAGGCACAGTCGCGACATCCAAAGCTGACGGAATGTTGGAGTGGTCCATACAGGGTGCTGGATGTTAGTGAGAATTCCGCCCTTGTTACCAATATTAATAGTAGTGACGAGCCTATAAGGGTGCAGCACGATGCCCTCGTTGTCATACCACACGAGATAGACGACACAGCAATAGAAACAAGAACGAAGCGTGTTAGAAGAGGCTTTACAAGGAAAACAGATAAACGTGGCAAAGTGTCGGAAAACAATTCGATCTCTTTCAGAGCCACAACGGACTCGCGCCACTCTGATAACTCTCCACTGGGATTGTTCTTTGTATGCCCAGGCGAAGGAAGACGCGGAGACGATACAGAAGACTATTGCTGCTCAATTCGATCTAAGACATTTGCTGATGTGGTCCCAGACGAGCGTGATCATGTCATTCGTTCTCTCCTTGTGCATTCTGTATTCTCTCTAGCGCGAATGCTCTCCATCTATGAAAACGAGACCGACGCGGACAAGAAACGATACCTAATGAGGTCCCCATCATACAGTTTCGTCACGATGTCAGGAGTACAAAAGGCTTATGCGTACTACAAGCGGCACTGCGACCACCTGCTACGTGCACTGATTCTTCACGACGGCACGCCGATCGCTATGACGCACAAGGAAAATGTGGACATCGATATCGCACAGCTAAATGATCTAGCAAATGCAGGAATCCGCTATGCCCAGACGCACTCGTGGGACGATATGAAGGTGGAAGGACCGGTTCGGAAGATCTTATTAATCTTGCCGGCAGGATTCCGTGGATTCGGCAGGGTTATCAAGCCGTTGGACAATGTGAGCGTCATCATCTACAACTCCCTGTCCGATGTGGTTCATGCCGCCAAAGCAGCAGGAGCCGTAAAAGCGTGCATATTCGTAACGCCCACGACAGAGGAGCCTGTTGAAGCATCCAGTTGGCAGTGTTTCGCGATGGCAATGACGAATTTGGTGCGAAAGGGAACAAAGCTAATAGGAGTGAGCGCACCAAGAGGAGAAGCTGCATGGAGCACAAATAGAAAAAATGCGAGCGAAGCCTTCGATGTGATAAAGGAATCTTCCGCGGCAATGCGTTCGAACGTTGTCGTCACGTATGGAGCCGTACCTTCGATCACTGAACCGTTCGCATGTCTGGGCGAATCAACACGGAACACGGCAGTATCAGTCTACCCAGCACATGCCGCAAAAGCTTTCCTAAGTTCAGTTCAAGACCTGCTCATGCCGATTGTTAAGGAGGAGCTGTACCAGATCCTGGAGCAACCTCAGAGCCGGAAGTTCGCCTACAGTCTGAAGAAGAAAATGTCAAGTACTCGCAGCTCGGAGGAGGTGTCGAAGCAGCGACAACTGCAACATGGCAACGACAATTATGGGAATCGCAACTACGCTCGAGGACAATACAGTGGACGTCGCAACCGTGGAAGCCGTTACACGTCATACCACAACAAGAGAGCATTCGGTCTCCATAACTTCTGAGAACTCGATCTTCGTATTTCCTTTCACTATTCTCGGAATCATCGTCGATTTCTAATCATCGACTTTCCCTGCTTCATCATATGATTTCCAACTCAAACAATACGTCGATTTGACATGATCTGTTCTGTACGTGTTACTTTTTGCTATGCCGGTGTACCAAAGAGTTGTTGTTTTGTTTTATCCCAGTATTTATGTCCTGTTCTTATGTCCTGTTCCGCGACAGGGACGTCGCATCCGGAAGGGGGGAGTTGTGCGCACAAGTGTTGATCTCATTCGATCGTTCCCCCGGCCGATCCGTGATCATCTGTTCCCGCGCCCACCTATAAAAGGGCGCCTCACCACCCGACAGTTCGTTCGTCATTCTCCGGATTCCCCCTCCCCTTTTTTTTTTGTAGTGTTATTGCGTTAGTCGTGATAAACGACTATTTATCCGCCGTTGTTCTCAACACACAAGTAGTCCGGTCGCTGGGCCATTACAGTGGATAGTGACGTTGCTTCATGGAAAGTCGGCGGTTCAGTTCTTCTGCGCTGCTGCTTTTTTGCATGTCAACTGATTGGTTGAGATTTGGGGATTCTGATGTCTATACCATTATCAGACGTTTTTTTTGCCTAATTTTTCAGCTGCATGCAATGGTATTCAATGTTTAAATGTTCAATACCAGTGATACACAGGTACAAAGTGCATGGAGCAGCACTGGTCACAATACGGTACTAAGGGACTTCGAAGCACGTCAACTTGAAGTTGACGAAGACGTTGTGGTTAAAAGGCCGGTCAATAATAAACAAGTCGCAAGAAAGGTAGTCTCCACAGCGTATAGCTGGAAAAATGCGCAGAAAACGTCTGAAAATTGTGTAGGCGTCAGAATCCCTCAAATCTCAACCAATCGGTTGAAATGCAAATGATGCAGCAGCTCAAAACCGAACCATCGACCTTCCTGGTATGAAGCATCGTCACTACCTACTGCGCTCCGAGCCACTTGACGGCAGAAACATAGCGGGCGTTCAAGACCCCAAACTCGTGATATGCCATATTCCATTGTAACTTCAAGGCCCCCTACTCCTTGGGTTTAACGACTTGGCGAACAATAAACACACTTAATACAACAGAAGCTCATATTGTCTTGGTGAACAGGAACTCAATAGTACGCTTTCTTTACGTGACTTAGGATTTATTCTAGACATTAAACTTTCCTTCAGTCAGCACTGTGATTATACGGCTAAGAGAGCTGAAAGAGGTGTGCATAATATATTTAAATCTCTGAAAACTAGTTCAATAGCGCATTTATTATCCGCATACAAGGCCTACGTGAGGCCCATGCTAGAGCATGGTACTACTGTATAGTCCTACTACTAAGAGAGATGTCGCCAGATTGGAAGCTGTGCAAAACAGTTTTACAAGAAAGCTCTGGATCAGAGTATATGGGTGTGACTACAACACCATTCCCACGGCGTCTGGAAGGAACAAATTCTTGCATTTTACGCACTCTTGCTTGTCGCCGAAGAAAGTTCGACTTGGTAACAGTTTATAAGGTGATAAAAGGCATGGTGGGTCTTCCCCTTAACGAATTTTATTCAATGTCTCACTCTAACACAAGAGGCGCTCAGTGGAAGATCCTAGTTTCTAGGGCTAGTAGCAACATAAGATCTTCATTTTTCACAAATCGAGCTGGCAGTGGGTTCCTGAAATTCTCCAAGAAAAATGGTTACCAAATTCTATAGGGCAATGCAAAATCCTCATTGACAGGTATCTGCAGAAAGTTCCTTAGCAGTTTAGTTTTGTCTATTATGGTGTTATACTAATTGCACCTTCCTATTTTCTACTCGTATCCTCTGTGTTTTGGGTTGATTTCTGTTGTTGTGTTTTTTTTTTTGCGTGGATTACTACGTACAATAAATAAATAAATAAATAAATAACTTTTATACTAATTGAGGGGTGGGAATTCTCCCTATATGACTCCCTCGTTCAGACATACACTTCAGACCCGTACCTTGTCAGTGATGAGCAACGCACTATTCCGAAATCAGTGATTCTGGCACGACAGCACTGAATTAGCAGCGCAGCGAGCGCTGTTTATGTTAGGTTCCCTCAACTTGCTGCTGAAAATTGAATTCGCTGCGACCAGATGTTCTGCTTCAAAAAGAGATATTGGGACATCACCGAAGTCCTGATTGAGGGCTTTTCTGAGGATTATGCATCGATCCAAGTGAATAATTTTCGGATATTCGGTCGAATATACACCATTTTCACGTCGAATTCGACACTTTCACATCAAATTGGACACTCTTCTAAGCTAGCCTAAGACTTTTGAAGTAAAAGCGGACTCTTCCAAATTGAAGCGACCTGCACACAGATTAAACTACAACTCTATAAGATGGTTAGAATAGTTTTCAGTTAAATGAAATTTTGGTATAACTTTCTTTGAAATTTTTTAGTTCAGCTGCCCGAGCGAGAGTGTAATAGTTTTATAAAATTTTTATTTTTTGAGAAAAAATAATAAATAAATTAAATTATTTTGTTTGAAAGCTCAACTAAATAGCAAGCATTTTGTGCACTAAAAGACCAGGTTGCGCCATGCACTCTAAAAGCTCATGGCGATTTTTATTTGACCGATAGTGTAAATGCTGCTTACATAAAGCATCAAAGTGAGAATATGTGCGTGCTTTGCAAATGTTCTTGTTGTATCATTTACAGTTGTAAAACAAAAAATGGTACATGGCGCGCCAGCCAATAATAACCAAAAAGAGCACGGACCGAACACAGGCCAGCCGATTAGGGTACTGACTGTACACGCCCTCTCTTATTGGCACACCTATAATGCGGTCTGGTTGGATATGGCGTTTTCATCTCCCAATGGTGCCCGTCTTCGCGACATATACCGAAAAAAGCTTATAATGTATATTTACAACTTCTTCTTCTTCTTCTTCTTCTTCTTCAGCGTTTGTCCCACTTCGTGGCGGGGTCCGCTACTCTGGTGTCATGACGCCACCTTTCCCGATCCAGCGCTAGATCGGGGTGGACACCAGCTACTTTCAAGTCCGTATGTAACGTATCAGCCCAGCGCTGCTTCGGGCGCCCTCTAGGCCGCTTTCCTATTACCTCGAAGTTAAGGCCTATCTTGCGGACGCTGTCTTCTTCTCCACGCAGAACGTGGCCGTACCATCGTAAGCGAGCTTCGCGCATCTTATCAGTTATCGGCGCGACACCGAACTTCTGCCGAATAGCATCGTTTCGGATGCGGTCCATGCGCGTGACTCTTGCCGTCCAGCGCAGCATCTTCGTCTCCATGACGCTGAGGCGCGTTTCAACTTCCTTGGTCGCTGGCCAACACTCAGCGCCGTACATTGCTACCGGCCGGACGACTGCTCTGTAGATCTTCGACTTAAAGCGCTCTGGTATCTTTTTGTCGCAGAGCACGCCAGTCAACGAGCGCCACTTGGACCAAGCTGCACTCACGCGTGAATTCACTTCGACCATCAGTTTGCCGTCAGACGCGACTGCTGATCCCAGGTACTTAAAGACCGCAGTGCGTGGAAGCTCGATGCCGTTAACCTTGATGGAGCTGGACTCGGTAACGTCCGTCGTTAAATACTCGGTCTTCTTCACGTTCAATCTGAGTCCAAACCGCTCCAAGCGATCACACCAAGCTTGCAACTCTCGCTCGAGTTCTCCTTTATCTTCGCTAGCGAGCATCACGTCATCGGCATAAAGCAACGTCCAAGGGACGGGCTTCTGAAGATCTCGTGTGATGGCATCCATGACGACAACAAAGAGGAGTGGGGAAAGCGCAGAACCCTGGTGTACCCCGACAGAGATGGGGAACTCCATCGAGGTTCCAGCTGCAGCTTGAACTCGACTCTTTGAACAAGAGTAGAGAATTCGCACCCACTCTATGAGCTCTTCAGGAACTCCATGTTGACGCAGGGCGTACCATATCACTTCACGCGGTACGCGGTCAAAGGCCTTCTCCAAGTCGAGAAAGGCGATATGCACTGGCTTCTGTTTCTCGCGATGCTTCTCTATCAGGAGGCGGACGGCATGTATGGCATCAACGGTGCCACAGCCAGCCACGAAGCCGCACTGATTGCTGGAAAGCTGGACGATGTCCCGAATTCGTCCATCGACAACTCGCTCAAAGATCTTCATGCTGTGCGAAAGCAAGCGAATCGGACGGTAATTGGAGCAGTCTGCAGGACTGCCCTTCTTCTTCCAAATTGGAATCGTCGTACTTTGACGCCAGCACTCAGGCACTTTTTTCTCCGCCACAACCTGATTAAAGAACTTCGCCAACCACTCAGCAGGGTACCAGTACTTGGACTTCCATAAATCAGCTGCCACGTCATCGGGCCCAGTCGCTTTGCCTGGCCTCATCTTCTTCAAAGCCGCTTCAATCTCCTCCACGGTGATCTTCTGAACGGGGCCGTGGGTTGGAGCCGTGGAAGGGATGGCTGGATGAGGAAATTCTACTGTAGAGATTTCCTCAAAGTAGTCGCGCCATCGCTTCAATGCCTTCTTGCGGTCCGTAAGAAGATGGCCGTTCTCATCATTGATGCCGAAAAACTTCTCGATGTCCTCGGTCTGGCGATGGCGATTCTTAGCAAGCCGGTACAGATACCGCTCGCCATCGCGTGACTCGAGCTTCTCGTTGACATCTCCATAATGAGTGGCTTTTGCAACAGCCACGGCCTTCTTTGCAGCTTTCCTCGCTTCTTGGTACTTCTGCCAGTTATCGGCCGTCTTCTCGCCGAGAAACACGTGATAAAGCGACTTCTTCTCTCACACTTTTGCTTTCACATCATCTGTCCACAGCCATGCCTGCTTGTCGACCTTCCGCCGCCCAGGCTTCGTAATGCCGAGTTCCGACTGTGCAGCTTGACGAATCGCGTCGGTCGTTTTCTTCCAAGTTTCGTCGACAGTCGTGACTGTCGGTAACCGCACGCGAGAAATCACAGCTGCTTCCTTCTCTCTCATTCGCCACCACTTGATTCTTGCAGCACCGCATCGCTCGACCTGCTTCAGCCTCGGAGGGACAATCTTCAGAGTGCAGATCAGCGGTCGGTGCTGTGGGGCGACCGTCTCATACGGCACGATCTTCGCGTCTGTGACAAGACTCCGGTCACGATCCTTCCCAAGCACAAAGTCTATCTGAGACTTGGAGCTCCCACTATAATATGAGATGAGGTGGGAGTCGCGTTTTCGGAAGACGGTGTTTACAATGGTGAGACTATGCGATTCCGCATACTCAAGAATGCGCTCACCATCGGCGTTACGTGATCCGTATCCGAAACCACCATGACAGCTGTACTCGTCTGTCGTAGCACCTGCGTGCCCATTAAGGTCACCAGCGACTATGATGACATCTTTCGACGGTACCTCTGCTGTCTTCTCATCCAGCAGGTTCCAAAACTCATCCTTGGCTTGATCGGAGCAGCCAGTCTGCGGAGCATACGCAGAGAAGAAGTGGTAGAGTCGCTCCTTAGCGGCGACAACGATCTTCATCAATCGATCGTCAAAGCGCTCAACGCTTACAATCGAGTCACGAAATCGTTCGGAGACGATTATTCCGACACCACTGGTGGTCCTGGGACTTCCACATAGAACGGCCTTGAAGCCACGTCCTATGTCCTTTGACTTGCGGCAGGACCACCTCGTCTCCTGTACCGCACAGAAATCAACTCTTCTACGCTCCAGTGCTTCAACCAACTCGCACGAGCGGCCCGTCAACGTACCCACATTCAGCGTTGCCACGCGGGTCCTGCTTACGTTACGGGACTTTCGGACTAGCTCAGTTGCCCCCCGATGCCGTCCTCGCATCAGGGACCCTCGCATACTTCTCACACTCGCCGGGCTCTGCGAGTGCGCGTCGGCTCCCGCGGACGCCGTAGCACTATCACGAAAAACTTGCAATGTCTTGAACCATGTGATGTGACATGGGTGTTCGTAGGCCGGCCTGTCACAAGGGCCTGTCGCCTGCAATCGAATGTCCGTGTTCGGCTTAGCTCGCAGAGCGGGCAGTTTCCAGTGGCACCACGTGGAGGAACGGACATCGCCACCAATGTATATTTACAACTGTTTTTGTTATATCGTTTACAGGTGAGAAACTCCAGGAAAACAGCAATTTTGTTATCAATCGAATAAAAATAGTGACGTCCTGGACTTCTTTCTGGATCTGAGAAATTGCCGCCCTCCTGTTTTTAAGAACAAGCTATAAATCTTTATTTTTCTGCAAAATTTCATAAAATTTTAAACAAAGTGTTCAGTTATTGGGTAAGTGAAATAAAAATTCAAAGAAATCGTACTAACATTTTCCTCAAGCAAAGAATTAACTTTTTTTTGGAGAACGTGTATAGTTTAATGTAGAAGAAGCTCATTTCGATTTGGAAGAATTCACCTTGATTTCAAAAGTCTTGAGCTAGCTTACTCGATATGAAGATGGTATATCCTGGGAGCGGGGCGTTCGTATCGGCTGGTTGTAGACGCCGCGGCCGCGCGCCCAGGTGGTCATACCTGCGGCGTCATTCCTCTGCTCGCCGTCTCCGCTCACGCTGTGACATCCGCCGCGCGCGCGACGGGTGTCACAGCATGAGCGGAGACGGCGGGCAGGGGAATGATATAGGTATGGCCACCTCGGCGCGCGGCTGCGGTGCCTACAACCAGCCGATACGAACGCTACGCACCCGTATATCCTTCCAGAATCCGGAATCCGCAAAATCGCCCTTACCTACATCACAAATATCCTATCACCAAAATATGCCATGGTTCGAATGAAATCAGATGGAAATCAGCTGACACGCTCTATGTCGCTGTCGCTACAGCCTCATCGCTCCGGATCGAAGGAGCGCACTGTATGTTATAGCGCAAGTGCTGCGACACACCTAACTGCGTGACATGCCGTAGCCTGTTTTGCACATCGAGAGCTCTCAAAAAATTTGCTCGCATGGAAACCAAAACAGCGTACACCGGAGACTTTTTGCGAAGCTTATGTTTGGTGTCATTCTCAGCCTTAGCAGGAGCTTACTTCCGAGATTAACATTCTATCGGACGCGGAATTACGATGTGTGCAGTCGCATCTCAAAAACATTGGGTCCCTTCTCACGGCTAATTACCACAATGCATCAGAGAAAAATGGAGAGCGGATCGAACTTACGAATGGTCATCGCAACTGCGGCAGCTACCGCCGCGCCGTAATTAGCCCCTGTTGCGGCGCCACTGACCACCGTCGCACGGCGGAAGCCGCTGCCGCGAACGCGTCGACTACTTCAGCTACTTCTTGGGACTTTGCTTGAATCCAACGGAGATTCTTTTTCGTCAGAAAGACCACTGGCTACCTTCTGAATCGTAAAGAGACCGGGTAGGCTAACTGATCATAGCTGGCAAGGAAATAGGAGAGGACGCTAAAGACAGGATCGAACGAATACCATGCACCAGTGTGTCGGACTTGAAATTATTTTTGAGAAATAAATCCACTATTGATGGAAGCCTAAGGAGAAAAATTAAGGTTTCAAGCATAAGAACGGCTGAAAACATTCCTGAAGAAGGTTAATGAAGGGTGTGGAACTGGTAGAAGTAAATCAGAAGGACTACAAGGAGAACTAATGAGAGTACTTTTAGATCTTAAAGATTCGCAGGCCCCTAAAATGTGTTGTAGAAATCTATCTGGTTCTTCTTCACCTCTCGTCTGCCCCATAGACCTGAATGTCGTCGTGGCTCCGGTGGAGGATGTCGCGCTGGCGGCGGGTCAAGGCGGAAAAATGTGTGCTCTGGTCCAACCTATCTATCTCTCACTATATAAATCGGTTTGGCTCTAACTAACCATTTGATATTATTTGGAAGCTAAAGCTTATGTCAGCCGGTTGTTCTTTCGAGTTTATTTACTTGTCTGCACTCAGGATGCACAATCGACAGTAATAACTAAATCACAACTGCACAACGTAGGAAATGAGAGAAAGAATAAATGGAACTTTCAAAGCATTGGAATCCACTAGGATAGATAAACGATGCAGAGCGCTGTAACACTCAGCATGATTTATCATACACAATTACAACTGCATTGAGCCAGCCGTCACCTGAAGAAACAAGTTGGGGATACACCGACAGCTTCACGTCCAGCTCAACACAATTCGAGCCATATCTAAGAAGGAAAGGTTCCCAACCATGGTGAGCCTTGCAATGCTGTTTTGACAGGATGTAAGGCCCTGTCAGTGGAGCCCAGAACCAGAGTTAGTTTTTGCTGAACGCTTCTTTGACACATTGACAACAGCATTTATGCTGCGTAAGAATGCAGTCGCCTGGGACGACGCAAATCATTTGATGGGAAACTTTCAACTCGATTTTTCTTCAAAGTGAGGCTGCAAAAAGAGCGATTCTGCAGGATACTGTAGGATACAATACACAGTATAAACGGTGCATACGCACAGCTAGCTCCCCCTTAGGGATCGTTTAGTGTGCGCGCGAGGTGCGACGCGATGCCATGTGAAATGGCGGATCTGATCAATCGCGTCGCTTGATCAGTTTGGCCACCACAGATGCATCGCGTCGCGTGTCGCGCGCACACTAAACAACCCCTAAAAAATCAACTGTCTCTCACGCGCTACCACTGCGAAACGCGCGATATCGTCAGTGAGTTAAAGACCTGAAAAAGAGGTGCGAAAACGTGTGCGGAACACTCATCAATCCCCACGACATCCCACAAGATGTGCCTCGGTGGCGCAGCCGGTGGAGCTGCCGTCTCATAGAAGCACACTGGTGTGCTTTCAAGTTCGAGTCCGCGCACTGTCAGTGTTTTTGCACATATTATTTTGCTGTTATTACGCTTTCTCATGATCACAGGAGTCAATTACGGGCAATCAATGCTTACAGCAAACCAAGGCTGTCTATTTGCGCCTTCATATGTGCTAGTTTTCCAACAATGCGTACGTGCACCATATCATTTTTTGGAAATAAATAGTCTTATTGCTCCTTCTTTTTAGTCAACAGCAATGGGACAAAACTATGAAACAAGTAAACACAAGCGTTTTTCACACCAGCAGCATCCTACAAAAGCCAGTAAGGAACCATCTTCTCCACCTTCGCCAGGGCCTCATTTTCATTATGCTACCTTTGAAATCCTGTGCGAAGGTGGAATGTAGTCAGGTAGTTCAGGTGAGAACGACATTTTTAGAACATATATGTAAAGATATGGTCCAAGTTTATAATATTGAAGATAAGGTATGCGAATTTATGTCAAGCTACCTACGGTATCATTGGTGATATTGTAGTGGTGCAGATAAGCGTTGTTGAAAAACTAGCACATATGAAGCCGCAAATAGACAGCCTTGGTTTGTTGCAAGCATTGATCGCCTATGACTCCTCTGATCGCGAGAAAGCGTAATAACAACAAACTAATATGTGCAAAAACATTGGCAGTACGCGGAATCGAACTCAAAAGCTGGGCGGTGTGCTCCTATGAGGCGGAACATCCACCGGCTTCGCCACCGAGGCACGTCTCGTGGCGTGTCATAGAGGTCGATGAGTGTTACGCACATAACTTTACAATTCTTTTTCCGGTTCTTGAAAAAGAGTTCAGCAAAAACTAACTGTGTCCCTACATCCTGTTAAAATAGCATCGCAAAAGCTCACCTTGAGTTAGGGAGCTTTTCTTGTGAGCAACATAAAGACTGGGCACGAATACTCTACTTTTGCCGAAGGAGTCGAGTTCAAGTTGCAGCAAGCACCTCGACGGACTTCCCCATCTGTGTCGGGGTGCACCAGAGTTCTGCAGTCCCCCACTCCTCTGTGTTGTTGTAATGGATGCCATTACCCGAGGTCTTCATAAGTCAGTCTTTAGACATGGCTTTATGCTGACGACGGGATGTTCGATTGCAAAGAGCTACTGAGCTAACACGCACCCTTCGGTACATCTACGTAGAAAGAGAACGTAGTTTTAAGTGGATACAGAGTATGCAGACTGTCTTCTAAAATTTGAAGGGATTAACCAACATCTCGTGACAACAGAAAATCATGATCTTCAAATAATGCGCCTTTAAGGCTTAAACGCTGCTCAGAATTAAGGCAAAATTTTGCTACGTTTGTAAGCGAACTTAGCAGTGGGCCCTTAACATGGACACTAAACGAGAGATGCAAAACCATAAAATGACGGAGGGCCTCGCCCAAAATAGAATATTGTCCAAACGAGCAGGTTGAAGCGAAAAGCAAATAAATGCTATTCGCTTAATTTAGTCAAGGGCTTGAGACATAGTAAATTACCCTGCTGAACCACCATCTTGCATATAAAAACGGAAATGTAGCCATTTCTTGAAAAAAAAATCAAATATTTACCCAAGTTTTCCAAAACAGTATTTGTGCACTAAGATTGTGAATTGACAATAAATATGAAAGATTTTTGAATTGGGAAAGCTTTGGGAAAAATTCGCAAACAAGCTAGTATGTATACATTGGATTCGAAAGAATCATTTTTGTATATCCGATTCGGATATCCCGATCGATTCGTCCAGTTATCCGGACACTGCAAAATCGCCGTTATCCAAGTCTTCCAAAAAATCCGGCGTCAGCAAAATCGCCTTTATCCGATCCAATTATCCGGACCCTGGATGATTTGGATAAAATCGGATTAATTCGGATAACCCGTTCAATTTCCTCGCACCATTTTGAAGTCGCGCACCCTGGATAAAAGTACACTCCGAACGAATTTCGCGGGCGGGCACGCTGCTGAATCATACGTTTTCGCGAAACTGTGAAATAGTGTCGCAGTGATGTTGAATACATTGAGCACGCTGCTGGGCGTTACGTCGATCTTATCATCTTTTCCTTCAAATACCAGCTTCCGCTGCCGGAGAATAGCAAGTACGGGGACTGAGGGAGAGAAGGGATTAAGCACGCCCTCAGGTCGATTCCTCGCTATTTCAAATTGTATAGCATTCGGTGCAAATTGGGTCGAGGGGGGTGGCGTGGCCATGTAGAACAGCCCCATACCGCACTTTGTTCTGCATAAAATTAAAGATGTTATTCAACACTTGTGTGTCTATCATTTGATGAACTGTGTTAGACCATTTCTGATGTCATTCGACATCCATGTGTCTTCTTGAGAAGGAGGAAAAGCACTGAATACATGCTGACCCTCCCCCGACCCAATTTGCGTCACTTGATAATGGCATTTTGGAAAGCCCGGATCTTAGAATAATTCATCTTGGAATCAGGGATGTGAGGAAATTTTTTTGAGAGAAGCGGAATTCGGAATACTGAATGAAAAAGCTTAAAAATGAGCGGAACTCGGAATGCGAAACACCGAAACGGAAATGACTCAAAACTCATTACTTCGTCTTTCTTTAAATATACATATATCCGTAATCGTAATAATAACCGAGATGATTTTAACGAATATGGATAGCGGGCAAGGCAGCATGCGAGGCTTTTTCAGCAATATACAACAATAAAAAATCCTAGTATTCGTATTATTACTAAGATGAATTTTTAAACATTACTCTCAACCGGTCTTTTTGAATGTCCCATCAGGAGGGGGCAGAATTAAGGTTATAGTTGCGTTCAGCACCCACAGCACGACACCCACGCTCTGAGTTCGCACGGGTACCATTATATCATTTGGCAGTAGCTGAAGCTCTGAAACAAACTCAGAGGAGGGGGTTGGAGAGGCAAGACACCGTATGCCTTCCTCCGACTAGGATAGATCCAATGTCCCCTATAGAAAGCGTTGTTAGCAAACTAAGAGTGCTTATAGAACTCTGGTCTAATTTGGTGCTCCCAACCTAAGATTACTAGGGAAAAAGATGAGCATGCACCGGATCGAATTTTATTCTTGACTCAAACACCATTTAGGATACACCAGCGGTTTGAAAGCAACACAATCAAAAACGCATAATTAACCTCTTTCTTTAGCCTTCCGGTTATGTTCAAGAGGTGAATGAAGGCGGTGCAAAGCAAACAATGAGTGATGAGTCACCATTTACGTTCCGTCTTCAAGGGAGGAACACGGAACAGAATGAAAGGACTGAAAACGGCCGAAAACAGGAATTCGGAACACGGGAGCGGAAATTTCACACATCCCTGTTTGGAATGATCCAGCTCTTTGATGTTTCCTTCCTTGACGACAAGTGAGAGCCGTTCGATTCATGCATATTGTTGTTACTAAAGGATTGGTTCCTTCTTAAGGAACGGTAGTATTCTAATAAACTGCGTCTTGCGTCGATGAGTCGGATATTCGATTCCGATATCCGAAATCCGGGGTCTCTGAGAAATTGCCGTTATCTGAATCATCCAAAAATCCGGAATCCGCAAAATCGCTCTTATCCGAATCATCCGAAAATCCGGGGTCTGCAAAATCGCCCTTATCCGAAACATCCAATTATATAAAGGTTTTTGATCGGATCCAATGTATACAAGCTAGCCTCCTCGGAACATCGCAAAGCTTAAGGGTCGCACTCATAGGAAAAGTTTCGGTATGTTGTGAAGGATGTCGATGCGAGTCTGAAGATAGGTTAGGAAAATCTATTGCAAAGGTCAACTTCTTGAGTTATCAGTTATCAGTTATCAGTTACCGAATTGGACCGAAGCTTTAAACAACGCGGAATTAAACTCAGCCGTACAAAACTTGGAATTTGGAGTAATAGTAGAGTATGACTTTACGCAATCTCCACACAAGTTGCTTACACAGCGTAGTTTTTTTTTTCTTCAAAATCTTAATAGGGGATAAAAGCACAGATAGGGAAACCGAATCAACAGGGTGTCAAGATGCATCACGACGGCTCTGAGTGCTCAACTGTTAGAAGTTACCAGCGATTCTCATGGCATAGATATGGCAAATGTAACAGAACTTAAGTACACAGGTAAACTGTTAACATTGAAGGAGGCAATGATAGTCTAAAATTAGATAACGAAAACGAGGGAAACTTTTGGTTCCACCTAATCGAAGTTCAGCTGATCAAAATGCCTTCTAAAGGGGTGATACACAGGTGTACGTAATCTTAATTTGAGCAAGTTTATTTTTATAAAATGGTAATATATTTCAAGCCATGTCAGGGAGCGCTACAGATTCTTGAGAAAGTGTAGCTCAGTGCCGTCCTTTTACCTCCTCGATAGGGCGCAGTACCACTGGGGCTCACACCCGGGCGCGAGCATCGGCCGGTCCACAGAGCGCTGGTTCGCGTCAGGTCGCAGCAACCTCAGTCAGAACCCAGCGGAGACGAAAGCTGCAAAATATCAATCCTCTCAATTTTCTGTAGGGTTATGTCGATCGAAAACCCTCGTTGTGCCTAACATTGGCAGCACAACCGCTTTCCAAATAAAGCTAGAATTACCGAGTAAGCGCTGAAACAAGGGAAAATCGGGATTTTTTTTGTAAATCGAGATGTCTGAAGGAGTGACTAAGAAGGAAATAAAATTTTTTATGACCACTGTTTCAAAACTACCTACGTAGAGAATAGGTGGAAACAAGCTTAGCTCAGCGGTTATTAAGCTTAGAACTTATGGTTCCTTAAATGTGCAGGAAACACCACCTGAACAGAGAGAAGCAAAGATTTAAAGCTATAAAACTTGGACATTTCTTGAAATTGTGAGGGTTTTTAACAGACGTGGGAGAAAGCAATGTTTGTTCCTGCACGACCTATGTGAATTTTATATGAGAGAGATTGCTGACGAAATGGGTACCAAATTATGAAGAAAACGTTTCCTACATTTTCTGTAGAACAGATTCAGTTTCAGTTGTTTTGTGGAGCTTGCTATCATCATTCTGACGGGCATAGCATGCAGAGGAAGAACTTGATGGCAAAATTACAATTTTGAAATTTCATCGTATCCTCATGCCATATCCTGTTGAAACCAGCGGAGACTTCGAAGGGGTCTAAAATAATTAACGACCGCTCCAAAAGAAGTTGTCGACAACTAGGCCACTTTTTAACAAAATTAACTTTTACACGTCCCGTGGATTTGCTTTAAACACACAGGAAATCTGTCGCAAATCGTCGGCTGTACACGAATTAGGAGCGGTATTGTATGTTGGTGCAGGAGGAACAGTGGGGTCGTATAGGTGGGCACGGAGTCGGACGTTCTTCGTCTTCTTCACGACTTCTTCGACGCTCTCGAAAGCTCCTCAGCCGCTCGTTTCCTCCTGCCCAGCTGCAGTGCTAGATCGTTGGCCATATTGACTTCTCGACCCAGACACACATACATAGCTGGAGCATTCGGAGATGTTCGTTCCGTTGAGCGAGAATGGGGCATCAGAAACCATTCTTCATAAGATTCAGCTGCAGTCCAACGCTTCCACATACACGATCGAAGTCGGCCAGCATTCGTTCCGCTTGACTGATGCTCGGTGTTATGAGCACGATGTCGTCAGCGAAGCGAAGATGGTGCAGTTGCCGGCCGTCGACCTTCACTCCCATGTCTTCCCATTCTAGTTCGCGCATGACGTTTTCGAGGGTGGCGCTGAAGAGCTTCGGGGATATGGTATCCCCTTGTCGAACCCCTCTCTTCACGTCAATGACGACGTCGTTGTAGAATGGTGAGATCTTGGTCGTGAATCCACTGTACAGCTCTCGAAGGACTCTGATGTACTGAGTAGGAACGCCCTGGGTGAGCTGGGCTTCCATGACCGCTTCAGTCTCGACGAAGTCGAATGCCTTCTTCAGGTCGATGAACGTAAGGCACAGCGGCAGCTTGTACTCTCGCGACGCTTCGATGAGCTTCGTAATGGTGTGTATGTTGTCAATCGTGCTGAATCCTCTCCGAAATCCTGCTTGTTCGCATGGCTGTCCTTCGTCCAGCGTTCTACTAATCCTTTTCAGGATGACTCGAGTGAACAGCATGTAGACTACGGACAACAGGCAGACCGGGCGATAGTTGCCAATGTCGTGCACGTCTCCCTTCTTGTACAGCAAAACGGTCTTGCTGGTCTTCCACTGAGATGGAACCTTGCATTCGGACAGGTAGCGTGTGAAGAGCCGCGCCAAGGTGTTGATGAGCGCTGGCGGGAGGTTCTTCAGGTGTTCAGCTCTGATCCTGTCAGAACCGGGTGCTGTATGTACGTTTCTTCACCGACGAGATGGCGTGTCGGATTTCGGAAGAGAGAACAGAGGGGACGACGTATCCATCCTGCCGAAGATGGCATGGGGGCAGGTGGACGTGGCTATCGAAGAGATCGGAGTAGAAGTCGTGGATGACTTTCTCCATGGTCCTTCTGGAAGAGGTGATGGTTCCGTCAGGACGTCGGAGAGCGGTCATCTTGGTCTTGAAGTTGGCGAAGTTCTGGCGGGCAATGCGGATGCTCAGCCCTGCCTCTGCTGCTTCAGCCAACACTTCCGCCCTTCTCTCCTTGAGATCTTCCTTTATCGCCGCTCTGTATAGCTTTGCAAGCTCGGACGTCAGTTGGTAGTTGCCTGACGCTCGTGCTGCTCCACGCTGGCGTATCAGCTCGAGAGTTTCCGGAGACAGGCGTCTCTTGGTGGTCTTCAAGCTCTCGGCTCCCTTAGCACTATCGTGGAGATGGTGCACGAAGCGATCGTATTCCTCGTCGACGTTGTCCATGACGGCATCTTCCCAAAGGCCGACAAGAGAGGTGTAGAGATCCCAGTTGATGGTCGTTCTGGGATTCCTCTTCTTGAACTTCGCGGCCTTCTCTCCTTGACGCGAAAAGCGGAACCTCGCGCGAAGGAGGCGGTGGTCCGATCCCGTGTAGAACTTGGGGACAACGGAGACATCGGTCAGGCAATACTTGCGATTGAAGATGATGTGGTCGATCTCGTTGTGGAACTGGCGACCGGGGGATTCCCAGGTCCATCGTAGGGAGGGAGGCTTCTGGAACTGCGAGTTTCCATGGATGGTCTTGGTCGACATGATAAGCTCAGACAGCCTTTCACCTTGCTCGTTCCACTCCAAACCGTGGGATCCGATGTGAAGTTCTTCTGGCGACCTTCGCGGTCCGATCTTGGCGTTGAAGTCGCCGACGATCACCTTGTAGAAGGTGTGATCTTTCTTATAGAACTTCTCCAGCTCCATGTAGAAGGCCTCGACGTCTTCGTCGTCGTAGTCGGATGTTAGGGCATACGCGACGAACACAGTCAAGGCTGGCACGGAGCCACATCGCTTCAGTCGCAGACGTCCGATTCGGCTTGTCAGAGACTCGTACGAATCGATGTTCATGGCCAAGTGCGTGTTGACGAGGACACCAACGCCGCCTACTCCCCTGCTGTCGCATGTTCCGAGGAACAGTTCTTCTCCGGAGTCGTACGCGGCGTGTAGGGGGTGGTGTCTTCTCGTCTCGGTCAGTCCGATGACGTCGTACTTGATCTTCCTGGCTTGCATACCTGATCTTCTATATGGTCATTCAAAATGACTTCCGTTATGAGGCGACGCGAGTCCCATACTGAAATTGAAGACGAGCAAGACTACGTTTGTGATCAGAGCTATCCTTCCATTGCCTCGTTCATGGTCACGAATTGCACCAGTTCGTCAATGCATATGCATACCGAACCGAAGCGAAAGCGAACCGAAAGAATTCATAGTCAGCAACATAGGGTGCACAGTAAGATACCCGAAAGCCTTTAGAGGCTGCCGTATGTTCGTAGATTCCTCTGTCAAAGCAGCAAAAGATGTCGGTGCAAACGTAGTTTACTAAAAACAATGCTTCACAAATTTGCCTAGAGTCTAGACGGGTTGGTTAGGAGAACTGTAAGCAAGCTGTTGAGGGCTATTTTGCTGCGATCAAAACTATCGCGCCGGGTGGTTCTCGAACGTGCACCCTCTGCTTTCCGGACAGGGTGCCTAGAACACCAACACCACTGGTGATGTAATGGACTGGCGTCCTTCCCGGAAAGCAGAGAATGTGGGATCGAGTCCCGCCTGGTGTGATAGTTATGATCGCGACAAAACATCTTACAACATCAGTTCAAATATTTTTTCTGGTGATCACTTCTAACTTACCTCTGCTAATCACTATACCTCCCACATATGTATTCACTATGTTGTGGATATCAAAGAAAGTATCTATGAAGACAAGGACTGCATTAACAGCAGGAACTTATTCTATTCCTTCACACTGTCTTCAGGTTGTACATTTGTCGCTTTTTAATCGTTGAATACTATTTTGGGTGAATCTGGGCATAAAAGGGTGTAAAAAGACCAGATCCGTTTAACACGCGACTTCCACTATACCGTCGTTGAGTATGTAGTCGCTATGCCCGACTTTCCATAGACCTCGGAATGATGATGGATTCGTAGTTATTGTTTCTTGAACTCTAGGCGAGAGATCGGATTGTAGTGAACGAGCCTCGAACCTAAATTTTATACTGCTTACCATTCTCCGCTTACTGCTAATCTGAAGCACAAGAGTCATGGTTGCTGAGACTCTTCAAACTCACGATTTTGACGGTGTTTTATTGTGTCCCTTTCATTTTCTGCTTATCTCTCTTTCTCTCCCAGTACAGATGGCTACCGTTTCTCGCCTAAATGACACAAAACCGGACAAAGGTGTCTGCATGTGATTAGAGAAACGGCTGAAAGTAGTGGATGGACAAGTCTTCTCAGCCGTAAGCCGATGCGCTTGCTGAGCCAACCAGTTTCACCTGTGGTCACTATTATCAAATGTTGTGCGGAGAGATTGTTTACCAACACCAGGACGTGCGTCGCGAAGAAAAGCCTTTGGAGATTTGAGCCCGTTTTCGTTACTGTTGGATTGCTTTATATAATATGTGCTAGTGAATATTGTACAACGTAATGATTGTTTCTCAGGAAAGACTCGCTTCTTACGTCGATGGATACAACCCTTCACTGTGAGGTTTCTCCAAAAGCGAAGTCCACTTTTGGAGTAGAATGGTGCTTTGTGATGTGATTAAGTCCCCAGGCAAATATTTCAGTAGGCAGACTCTTTACGCTTCACTTATCGGAATGTGCAATTCTAGTTTGCAATTAGGATACGTTTGGTTCGTCTGCTGGCTAAATGCAATTGATTTAAATCGAAGTGAATATCGCAAAGTCATTACTAAACGTTTACTTTGGCGTCAGGGGAACCATCCAAACGTAGTCAATGTCTACTAGTCATTTGAAACACTGAAAAGGCAAGTGGATAGCCCCGCAGAGTATCCCACGGATCAGCACGGCCTTGAATTCTAGATTTTTATGAAGCGCTCATACTTGTTATCAATATTTGCTCCTGCCTCACTGTTTTCATATTTTTAGCTTTTATGTTCCTCCATGACATTAAGTTAAACTGTAATATACAAGGTGAATTTGCACTGGCACTGGTATGCGCTGGAATGACTGTAACATATTGTTCTTCAATGAATTGCTCTTCATGGACGATTGAAGTTCTGGAGCACAGCCGTGTCGCAATGGATATCCTTCAGAAGGCATGTTTAAAGCAGAAGAGAGATTGAATGCAACCATATATTTCGAAGAGATATCGAACCACCGTTAGCATCATGTCGATCTTCAACCTTTGATGTCTCTCTTCTTCCATTGTGCTGATTCATATGCGTGCTAATAGCATTTCCTGCAAAAAAAAATTGTTGAAGACCAGCAGTGCTGCGGAGTACTTCTCCTAAGGTTAGCAGACTAGCGATTTCGGGCTACAGGCTTTGAGAATTTTAGGCGATTGTTAGAAGTAGCATTTTCATTGACAGAAACGGGTTTGCGCTGTGGATTTCTCTTGCAAGGAATAGTTGACAAAACTTAGAGGGTTCAATTTGTCAATCTGTTGCAACATCAACTCCAGTGGTGTACGAGCGTTGTCAGCTTTTTGTCTCATGCTTGTTTTCAGCTTCTATCTCAGCACATTGTGCTTCCGTTTTCCTGCTTCCTCACTGCAAGCTGCAAATGTGGATGGCGATCGTCCTACCTTATGATTTCGATTTCGATTGGGCAGAAAGGAACTTATTGACTTCTGAAATTTCAAGCATTGACGACTGGCATCCATACATTCTGCATTCACACATTAAGTCGAGTTGTGGATGAAGCACTTACACATTAGCGTTCTCTTTATTTTCAGAGCCGATGTGACGTTGCAACACCTACGAGATAATAAAAGATAAAGGAGATACTCAATCCGTTTTGGGATGCGCCACACATTCCACTTCTACGAGATGTCGTGGAGGCGATTTGCTCTAAACAATGTCTTCCAGCCGATGGACAAGTCAGTGGTTTACGCTTTTCCTAGACAAGTCTGATAATCGAATGTGCTGGGTGCTCCAAAAACCAAACAGCTGAAAACGTCAGTCAAGGCGCGATAACGCTAGCCTACATGTGATCCCAAAGGCGCCAGCCACTTTGTGCTGAAATTAGTTCTAATTCAAGTATTTCGACCTGGAATATTGAACAAAAATTAAGAGAAATTTCACGATTGGCATGCATTGGCATTCGGCTAATCCATTAATTCTCTGTATGAGTACATCGACCTGGTTTTTGCACTTTTTGCAGTGGAGGGACTACACATACAGTAGCCTATATGATGAGGATAAAGGATATGATATGGCGTTACTCAATCCCTTTGGGATGCACCACGTATCATATTATACTTCTCGTAGAGGCAATTTGAAGGCGTATTTTGCCTAAATCAGAACTTGCGGTCCTCAACTCATAAACAGTTCAACGCTTGATCCTTCCCAGATAAGCTTGGTATAGTTCATAGATTCATAGGCCCCGGCAAGATTAAAAGCTTGGTTGGTATGGACGGAAATCGGAACCAAGGACCTGGTATCGGCTGCAAGCGACAGTCTGCACTTCCTTCGACTCTGCTCCACGCGCCCGTTCATACTATACTCTAAGAAATTATTTCAGTTTATCGTTTAGAGCGTTCTTTGTGCACGGCTGTATAGAGGCGAAAGTTTTATAAACAAAGCAACAATGGCTGGCCGATTAATCGTTTTCGCTCTTTCGTCTCTGGCTCCCCTATCCTACCACACAGGGTGCGGCAAAATTACCCGTGCACTGATAGTTCAATGGCATTTTGAAGTAAAACATTGCAGATTAATTCTAACTATCAGGTTTATCTACTACAGACATGACGATTCAAAGCATGCTAACAGTTTTCAAAATGATCACCCTCGCCTCCACACATTCCTTCAGACGTTCGACAAAGGCTTCGCATGTGGCAGGTACGGTTCATCAATTTCGTCGCAGGAATTCAAAAGCGCTTCTTTAGGAGAGTCCAAATTTGGATGTCTGCTAGAGCAAGCTTTTTTCTCAGAGATGGCCTACGCAGAAGAATCCATCGGGTTAAGGTCCAGAGAATGGAGGGCCATTCGTCGCGTATGATGAAGTCAGGCAGCTGCTCGGCGCACCAGTCCTGGACCACTTGTGTGCTGATCGCTTTGTGTGCATAATCTTGTTGAAAGCACCAGTAGGCTCTCTCAAAGTGAGAATCGGCCCGCGGTTGAGAACTTTTTCCAGGAGATCCGTGTAAATCGCTGCGCTGATTTTCACGCCAGCTTCGACGAAAACAAGTGGAGTTTTTCCTGAAGATGTGACTCCTCCCCAAACTATAATGGATTGAGGCTTTTCCGCACTTTCCTGAGGTCGTCCCTTGGCGGTAGCATCAGCAGGCGAGTCCCCAATAATCCCCTCATTTTGGTAGTTGAAGGCTGGATTCAACGTGAAAATCTCTTCATCGTTAAAGACGAAGTCTCGAGCGCGTGCCACCGTGAATCGTTGCAGCAACCTTTTGCATCTTTCCGATCTCCTCTTTTTCATGATGTCCGTCAGGAGTTAGCATTTCTGCAGACGATAAGGGAACTTTTTAAGCTTTCCTCTGACTATCCTCCTCATTGACCATTCGCTTATTCTACTTTTTGCCAACTGGCGCATCGATCTCCTGGCGTTCGTTCGGATGTCTTCTCTCTCGTGTTTCTCATTTTTCCGGTTCGTAGCTGTCGTAGGACGCCCTCTCCCTTTTCTAACCTCTTCGATCTTCAATTCCTTGCAGCGTTTTACTGTATCCTGAACCGTTCTTTGGGACTTGGAAAGGATGCTCACAATATCTCTCGTTTGCTTGCCAGCTTCGTGAAGTTCGATATTAGCACTTCGATGGTTGGAACGGCTGACTAATTTGTACTTAAGTACGTATGAGTCCCAGTTCAGTCAATATATTAGACGAATGAAGCGGGAATATTTCGAGAAAAAAAGCAGAAAAAATTTAAGATGTTTAGGTGCACGAGTAATTTTACCGCACCCTGTAATATACCGTCGAGGCGTGAATCCGTTCCTCACTATGCAATTACTCCATTGTGGAAGACAACGACTCAGGTACAGACGCACAGGAGGACAGGCGCTCGGGTAACCCTTGCATGTTCAGTAGGATGTCAGCGCGCTGATGCGAGTCGATTGACGCAGTCTCTTCGCACGTCTTGGTGGGCTTTCCTGGGGAAGTAGAGGCGAGGGAAGAACTGTAGTTGGTGATTGAAGTAATACTGAAATGCATCAAGAGGGTCTACTGCCTTAAGGGGACGCTCTGTGTTCACTGTGTGCGTTCATCGCTCAACTGCCACCCCCTCCCTAATTCCTTTCGTGTGGAGTGGGCGTGCGCTTCTGCAGATTCGGATTCGATGACACAATTCGCTGTCCGTCTCACCGCAATCGCAGTGTCGCTTTCCAGGTTCATCCCACTCGCTCCCTTCTGCGTATCTCAAACCCTGATCTGATTTCACTTCTCGCTCAACGCTACAGTGTACCTGATCGCCGACCTGCCCATTAAGCGGTCCCCTCCCAGCTGTTGTACTTCTACTCGGGACAAAGGTCCTCCATCCAGTGAAGCTAGATTGTAACCAATCACGAATTCCATAGGGAAACTAGCCAAATGGTAGGTGTGATTGGTGCCCATTAATAGCAGCTAGTGCGGCATCAGTCGCAGCACGGCCTTCATTGGGCCTTGATGTACTGCTACTATTCAGCGCCGACCTGTGCGGTATTCCTATTGTACAGCCTGCATAGGGATAGATGTGGGCTAAGAGCCAACCTATACAGGGTGCGTAAAAAGTATTGACGCACCTACGTTTTGATTCAGCTCCAGCTTTTTCTTTCTACCCCTCTAGGTTTTTGTGTGTTATTTTTGTTGTCTGTATTGTGCTCAAAAACACTCACGAAAAAACTGAAGAAACATGATCGTCATCGCTACGGTGGCCCTTTTTTTGTCTGTTACCCAAAGAGTCGAATACATCCTTAACAAGAGATTTAGGCGCTGTTCGAAACGGTAGGTGAGGAAAGATGTCAGCAACCCAAACGTCAGCCACGGCTCTGTCATAACAGATGATGATTACAAGAGGTTCACGCACGTTAACGTTCAAATCCGAAATTATCATTCTCTGTCCGATAACGGCAAACAGGTAACGCGCGCAGGTGTGGACAGCTTCCCAGACGAGCACAGCTTAAACAAGAATCCGCTGGATTACTATTTTTAGGCGATTTTGGAGAATGAGGCCTGGGCTACTTTCAACAGAAGTGACCAGTCGCACAAGGCTACCCTGTTAAAAGCACGGAACGAAATGCAAGCAAGTGTTTGCGGCGCATGCTCATGAATTTCTCCGTCGTTTTCGCTCCTGTATTCACAGTAAGGGCGCGTGTAGCGCAGTCGGAGGAGGCGCGACTGTCGCGTGCACCCGATACCAGGTTCCTGGTTCGGATTTCCCGCCCAGGCCAACCAAGCCTTCCATCCCTCCGGGGTCGGTGAATTGGTACCAGACGTGTCTGGGAAGGATAGAGCGCTGACTTGTTCATCGGCTGGCCACCGCAAGTCATTGTATGGCCAAATACGCATTCATGTCGCCTCCACGACATCCCGTAGAAGTAGAATGCGCTGGCGCATCCCAGAAGGGATTGAATAACGCCGTCCTTTATCCTTTATCCTTTATTCACAGTAAAGGAGCCAATGTCGATTACGAGTTATTCTATCGTGTTTGCAACATCATTTTCCATATTTCTCAAGTGAATATTTTAAAACTTACTGCGCAATACTATTTCCACAACCGTCATTTAGTGCGTCAATACTTTTTACGCACCCTGTACAAAGGGTCGTAACATGAAAGGAAATAAAAGCACTGGTCCTGTTAACACTCCTGCCTTTTTAGGATTGGACACTCATTCAGCTGCTTACAATCGTTACCCCTTAAGTGACGATTTCCCTCTTTGTCGTTTGAAGATTGAGGGCTTGCCGGTGTTTGTTTTTACTAGATTAACAACTTTTCAAATTTCCATTCAATTAGAGGTGAGTAGAACATATTTGACAGCATGCTTCATCTTTCTTTCCTGATTTCGTATTCTCACGGGAACGGAATTTTTACAACAAGAGAAAGAAAATAAGAAAAGAATACTATGTATCGGTCCCCCGGTACCCCTACCCTTAGACGGACAGTGGCCAATACGGATAATAACATACGTCGTGGGTACTTAGCGGGCTTGCACCCGAATGACATCTGCAAGGCATCTCAAAACGGACAAATTAGATCGGCCAGACCCCGAAGTTCCCTCCCTTGCCTAGCTAACGGATCAGAGCACAGCAGCTGTGCTGTGTGATTCTTCTTCGAGCATCTGCAATCTCAGGCGAGCATCTTAAGCTAAGTACCTACACTTGTTTATGAAATATTTACTCCTATCCGCTATTCCAATTTAATTTACTGGAATCTGATGGGGTTTGCTTATCTATTTATTTATTCAAAATCTATCCTAATAATGTGGGAAGAGAGCAGCACCAGAAACACAAAATGCCACGTAGTGTGATATCCCTGGAATAAAAACCTGCAAAACGCTTTTCTCTCATAGACTGCTCAGTGTATCGTTTTTGTTCAGCAACTTGGTTTCATATTTGTCACTGTTATCGAGCACATCCAAGGAGACGCCCTTTCACCAGGATAAATCTTTTATTCATCAATTATATGCACTTCATCCATTTTCATCCTTCATACCAGCAAGCGAGTCAGGGTCTCTTTGGGGTTTCTTAAGTGTGTCATCGTGACCAGTGGAAGACGTTCTTACAGTTCGAGAAGATGTACTTTCAAACTTAGAAGCTGACTGAAAAGTAATCTTTCTCCTCATCCTACCACTGCATTAAAGGCTACTTGCTCAGCAGATTTTACTGGAGGAGACTAAGGATAGGCAACTGCTCAGCTGGCTTATCTGCAACTTTTCCGAACCTTTTGGCAGCCTACCTTCACTTTCGGCAATCGCACCTTGGCTGTTATTAGCACTTTCTGCTACCGTTTCCTACTCTGCAATGTCGCTTTCGGCGAAACACACAGCGCGCGAACACATGCTACTCAGGTCTTCAGAATTTCCCCGCTCACTGTTCTTTAAGGAGAAGGAGAAGCCCACTTCGCTTCGTCCCTGGTGCGGATCACTTTTGCCGGTGATGCTTGTTATCGTCCCATTTTCGTGCTGAGAGCGAAACGTCGCGAGGATTTCACTGGAATTGGCACGCGACCGCGCGCTCGGACTCGATAGTCTTTGCGAATCACTCGTCGCCTTGCAATTCGCCCCGTTCATCAGTTGATCGCTATTGATTCTCCGTGGTGTTGGTGTTTACTTAAATTACTGTCAGGGCGGGGATTACGGTATGGAAGGACAGTTTCACGTTGCTGGATTGGAGTAGAGCGAGTTGATTACCTAAGTACGCCGCTTTCGTATCGGCTATGTCCTTCGTTAGCCTTCCTGTATTGCGGAGTACAGAGCAACATTAACACTATCTTTACTCCAAGCTGCATTATAGGCAAAGCTAGAAAGCTAGTCAGGTAATGGCAACTTCTAAAACCCTACATCACTTGAGACCAAATCCTGAGTTTGTCATTTGTTTCTTGCAGTCTTTTTTTACAGAGGCATTGGCGGATGATTTGTTTGAGTTTGTGCACGCACGAGAGCCTTGCTGACAGTAGATCACTAAATACTTCTTCGACTTTAGTGAAAAATGTTGATTTGCAGAAAAGCGAAGAAAACCAGTTTTATTAGAGTGTAACATAAGTTCTGTCCACTTTCTTCGACAAGAAGCGGCTCAGCTTCTCCTGCTCCACTTGGCGAGTTAGATTGTAAGAATGTTCTGGAGTGTCCTTGATTTACTGTATAAGACTGAGATTTGCACAAGGCAACATTTGTGGCTAATTATGGCTTGTGACCGTAACCAGCTCCGACACTGCTTGTTGTATGAGTTCGATGGAGGTCACTCCGCATCAGAAGCCTGCCGATACACATGCATCAGATAGGGGTGGTCTCTACAAGCCTGCAGGAGATGGTTCTCCCGCTTTAAGTCAGGCGACAGCAGTTCGCAAGTGACACGAGGTCGGGATGTCCAATGGAGGTTAATGATGAGACTCGCAGAGGCTTCGTCGAAGCCGATCCTGCAACAAGTATCAGGGATGCAGCAAGAAGGTTGGGTTTCAGCCACATAACGTGGACCGCCATCTTCGAGAACCCGGGAAAGTTGCAAGGTACGGCAAATGGACACCTCGCAAGCTGGTGGATGACCAAAGTCTCCAGCGAGTAATACCTGTACTTCCTTGATCTCCAGAAAGCGACATTTCCAACAGTTCAGAAGCATAATTACAAGCGATGAAAAGGTTGTGTATTTGGTTAACCATAATGGATGTAAGAAGTGGGTGGACGCGGGAGAGGATTCGGAACCGGGTGTCAAAAGAAAATTTCACGAGATGAAAGTGCCACTGTCGGTTTGGAGGTCGCTCTCTGGAGTTGTATACTGCGAGCTACTGCAAGATGGTGTCACAGTGACATCAGACATCTACACTCTCCAGCTGGAACGTATCAAGGCTGCCCTGGATCTGAGACCCGAGCAACCAAAGACGAATTGCGTTATACACGACAACTTTCGACCGCATGTTGCTTTCCAGACTCGCAGAAAATCGTTGGAGAAGTTCTACACCATCCCCTTATTCACCTTATCTAGCACCATTTGACTTCCACCTTTCCCACTCTCTGCGGGATTTCTTGAATGGGAAAATATTAGGTTCTCCCATAAGTCCCAGCCGTTTTTTGAACGATCCATTCCGCCGGCAGTCTCTTGCGTAGCGCTACACAGGTTTTGAAAGGTAATGATTTGCTCTATCAGACCATTATTGCGTTCCTTTTTTCACAATTTTTTTGTCAATTTTTAGATCGTTAAAGTGAAAAGTGAAAAAGTAGCCATTTGCACACTTGTTCTCTCCGCTTTGGTTTGAGATTTTTGCGCAGTTTTTTTATAGCATTTGGAAGGCAATGTTCTGTACTACAAGAATACGTGTTGGTCCTATTTGCTCATTTCTCCTTTATTAATTTTTAGGTCATCAAATTGGGGCGTCCGACTTTTAAGTCCGAATTTTACCGAAACTCCTGCTTTATGGTAGGACTATTTTGCTCAGTGTTATATGTCGTTAAGCAAATGTCTTGTACTATAAGAATCCATGTCGAGTTTATTGATTTCTGCAGAATACCAACAAAATGCCAAAAAGAGAAATATCGCCTCCACCAACAACTCCTTCTCCTTGTTCAGACTGTCTTGCTCAATGTTATAGGACACTTGAAAGTGGGTGTCTTGCTCTACCACAGCATATGATTTGTTCTTCGGTCATTTGAATTTTTGCTAATTTTCAGGTCATCAAAATGGAGCAGTGGCAGGTCAACAAGGATGATCACTATTGACACCTTCTTCTCCTTGCTTTCAACCAGGGTTCTAGTGCCTTAGCCGCACTAGAACCCTGGTTGAAAGCAAAGAGAAGAAGGTGCCAAAAGTGCTCATCCTTGTCGACCTGGCACTGCTCCACTTTGATGACCTGAAAATTAGCAAAAGTCTAAAAAGCTGAAGAACAAATTATATATTCTGGCAGAACGAGATATGCGCTTTGCGCTTCGAATCACTCATCACATAAAATTGAGCAAGACAGTCTGAACAAGGAGAAGGAGTTGTTGGTGAAGATGATTTTTCTCTTTTGGCATTTTGTTGATATTCGGCGGAAATCGGCATGAGCCAATAAACGCAACAAGAAGTCTTATAGAAAAAGAAATTTTCTTTTGAACGATATACAACACTGAGCAAAAAAGTTCTACCATTGAGCAGGAGTTTCGGTAAAAGTTCGGACGAAAAAGTCGGTTATCCCAATTTGATGGCCTAAAAATCAATAAAGGACAAATGAGCAAATAGGAGCAACACGTATTCTTGTAGTACAGAACATTGCCTTCCAAATGCTGTAAAAAATTGCGCAAAAAATTTCAAGCTTAAGCGGATTGAACAAGTGCGCAAATGTCTATTTTTCACTTTTTCACTTTTCACTTTAACGACCTGAAAATTTACAAAATTCATGATAAAAAAACCAATATATGCTCTTATAGAGGAAATCATTTTCTTTCGAATGCTATATAGCACTATGCAAGAGGCCGGCGGCGATCCGCAATAAGTTGTTGAAAAAAAAAACGGCGGGGAGTTATGGGTCAACCTAATATACAGAATTGACCTGGAACAGGACCTGAATGCATTCTTCTCGTCGAAACCTCCAGACTTCAACAGGCGCGGTAATGAACCGTTGTCAAGAAGATGGCAGCAAGTGATCACTGGTATTAGTGATTATATTTTTGACTGACTGTATGTTGTTCCTTAAAAAATAAGAACTTCTGAAGCATCGAAAGCGGACAGAACTCATGTTGCACCCTAATACATAGCGCCTATTGCGTTGATCCTCGCATTAGGTACCCTTCTGTTTAAAGCATCTGCGTTTTACAGTTCTGGACCATTGATGCTATATCTGTATACTTGCGGATGGCCTAAGACATGGAGATCCATGTAGCGTCTGTTGATGTTTTTTGAAAAGTAAGCTCAGGTGGCCAAATTAATGCACCTAAGCTAAAGGCTATACTGTTTCAGTATGAAAGAGGGTGAAATATTATGGTGCACGACTTCATGACAATAGGATTCTACACCTTTCGCTGCGGGCGCATGAAGCAAATATTGCTTTGTTGCTCCAGAGATTGAGTGCTTGCATATTTATTTTATTTTTGTTATTTATATTCATATTTATTTTATTCTTATTTGTTTTGTTTTTGTTAAGCTTTTATGTTTAACACTGATGAAACGAGGGTCAGATGTCTGATCCGCAGTTTCCACTGCTATATTTGCTTCAGATTCGTTGGAAAAGTTCAGATGTCTTCTAGGATATTCCTTGGTAGTTTCACGACAGTGACGTCTTGCGCTGCAAAATCAATGCTTCATTGTTTTCTGTGAACACTAGGCATTTATGTGCTCCAATTCCAGAAGTTGATAGTCACGACATCATACCAAAGATGCTGCTGTGAGGGATGGAAGCAATATCAAGCGCTCACAAGTCTCTCAATTACTCAAACTGTGCTGCCGCCTTGTTTGCGGGAATCGTAGTCCTGAAAATCGTACGAACGGTGTCGCTAGCTCTAAACGTAAGTCTTTCATTTCTAACGCATTTCGTGAACATGATGTGTTAGGCAAGAAATGATATGGCGCGTTAGAAGATTTCACTCGCTTTCCAGACTACCAGGCTCTCTAGGCAGAACAATGTGAAACAAATAGATTGCCGTGTGATCAAAGGCAAAATATTCTAAGGGTCATGTCCACATACACGCAAGTCCTACAGCTGGCATATTCGAGCTACTTCGTATTAGATATTCAGATTGACTCATTGAGAAGCTGTTAAAGAGAACGAAGAGGGTCGTAGACCTGGCGCATCTTATAATTCTCATGCAAGACGCCCTTGACGAAAGAATATTACATAAGTTTCATGTTGTTTTTGCTTTTCAACGGCTTTCGTAAATTACTTTCTTCCCCTTTAAGAAGTAAAGATAGTTTACTCTTTGGCAATAGCAAATACCAGTTTAACTATGTAGCTGACACAGATTTCTTCCATGGCCAATAGCACATCTCTAATTGCCTGCCTGTAGTCTTGTTGTTATTGTCTTCGCAAAGCCCTACCAGCTTCCATCCAGTTTCCTTAAAGAGCGTCTTTTTGGGCAGGCTTCCATTCAGGTTTGATGTGCAGCGAGTAAGCGGATTTGCTGAATTATCATATGAATGGGATTCCTCGCTTCTGAAAGCGGGCGGTGGGCACTGTGCCGAAAAGTTCCGTGTTATCCAGCCCGCAGCATCCTTCAAGGGTTCGGAGCGTGTCCGACTTTATGAGGCGTCGAAAGCGGTGCCGTCAAAACAAGGAGTGTCTCCGTCTGCGACTCTGCGATATGTCGGCGATTAAATCATCTGGGTTGTTCCCTAAGGTATGGAAACTCTGAAAGTGTGGGCTCAACTGTTCAACTTAGCACTTATCTCGAACGATGTTTAACAACAAATGGTCTTTCTGCTTCACACACTACACTCGCAAAGACGGTTCAGCCTTAACCGAGCTCCTTAAAAGGCCACAACAATGTGTATTGCAAACTCCCTAATATAGTGTGAAATTGTGGTTTGATGTGGAGAATGCGAATGTTACAGCATTACCTCTATTACATTCGTAGAGATTCTCCCTACGTATGAAAGAGCGAAGGAGAAAATAAAATATGCCACGTATGACCTTCAGTGTTAGGAGAATGAAAATCAGCTGTTAGATTTTTGTTAACAGACTTGAAAGATATTTACTAAGCATGCTAATTTTCAAAATGTATTGAATAGAATTTATGTCTAATAATAATACGTACATAAAAGATATATGATCTTTTTGAGGCACTACTTTCAACACTACATCACGATGTGTTTAGTTACGTTTTTGCGCACCTTTGAATGCAATAAATAAATAATTAAATAAAGAAAGAAATAAATAAACATCATACAAGACTTAGAATAGATACATATTTTTGGCGTAAATTTAGGCAAATTCTAGTGATTTCAAACTATCCACGAAATCCATGCATAGTTGCCTGCCTATAATTCTTGGCATGCTCATTTCATGCTCGTTGCAATCGTCCCAGTTCTAGTTTCTTTCAATAGAGCTAAAGCCGTAATGATTGCAATAAGCATGTACATTGCATGCCTTTTGCAATCACTACGTTTCTAGCGTCTTTCAATAGAACGTAGTGCTTCTCATTTAACACTACAGACTCTTCCTCCGCGCTGGAGCTATGGCCACTCAGAAGTCGTTAGTCGTTTTCTGCAGATTCATTGTTTAACATTCTGAATCATGGTAGCGTAATCACAGCGAGCATTCAAATAGTGCAATTGCGTTTCAGTTCAAAAATGCCGTCAGTTTACCAGTGCTCTCACCATACTCGATAGCTGGAACCAACGGTTGCCAAGCGTGACTCGCATATCCAGGCTGGGTGAAGAAGCATCCCAAGCTGGGTTTGCGCTGCTTTCCTAGTGAGGCTCAATCTACACAACCGAAAGCTGGTTCAACTACGGATTGCAGCCTTTGCCAGGCAGCAAATTTCGCGTCAAGGAGGATACAATTTTCAGGGCGAACATTGATCAAGACAGACATTCAGCAGGGACTTTACATTCACCGTAGGATACTACGCTCATGGTTTTGAATTCGTCACTGTTGAAAGTAATCAAAAAAGATGCGACGTAAACTAATACCGTGCTATTTACTGCATGCTTGTTTTCTTCTTGTCTTGCATGTATCTTAGAACTGCCTCGTGATTGCTGCAAATTTGATAGCCCATGGAATTTCTTAAAGCTGAAGCTAAATTCTTTGAAGGTTACACTATAAGAATAAACTAAGCCTACTAAATGACGAATACACATAGGTTTCTCTAGAAATTGATTAGATTTGAGGAACATTAAGGGGTTAGAAATATTGCTGCATGCCATTTTAGTAAAGTTGGTCTTAGTACCTCGGAATAATTAATAATTAATTAATCTTGAATCATGGCTCAGTGCAGCGGCTTCACCAGGAAGGCAGTACGTAGGTTACGGGCTACCAGACGCTATTGATAGATAGATATGTCGATGTACACTCCGTCTAATTTCGATATTTTGCAAGAGTACGATAGCATACTTGAGTGCTCTTGAAACCATAATAAGATGTATGTACACTTTAAGTCCAAGCAAGATTACGCGGCAGAGCACAATTTCTGATCAGCACGTATCACTGCCGTTGTGTTTTGTTCTTTTTGTCTTTTTGCCAACAGGAGGAATAGTAATCTCAACTTTCTTTTCATCCCTAACGAAATATAGCTGAATAGAAAAGCGAGGTGAAGGAGCTTATTGTTGAAAGTGAGAGTGAGAACAGGCAACAAAAATTGTTCCGAATTTCAGCATCATTAGTGTTACAGATTTCGTTATAGCTCTACTCACTGCTGTTATGCGTGGTATTATATGCGGCTTTCGAGTTATTCTACAAACGACGGCGGCTTCCGCCAGGACCAACTCCTTGGCTTGTCGCCGGTAACATGCCATCCTTCTTGTTCGGTAAGTATTAGTTGTCCTTGTATGGTCTTTCGGAAACCAGAAATCACAGAGCACTTTTTGAAAGTTATCAAGAAAGTTCGCATATCAGACTGGTTCAAAAGTAATGCCGGAGTCACGTCGCCAACTTCAGTTTAGAACATCTTTGTTTAAAGCGAAGTACATTCACCCGAAAGAAAGGCTGTCACATTCCATGTCTTCGCTGATGAAGTCCATTGGCTAGATTTTCAAGTCTGAGAATTTCTAGTTTAACTCCTATAAAAATTTGAGGTTTGAAAATTTAGTTTAAAACTAAAGTAAAACTATTAAATTTAAAGAGGGTGAAAATTGGAATTTTCTAAGCCAACATGTTCGCAATTAGGTGTCGCATTCATCAATAATTTCATAGTTCATCTACATTCTCACTAGCGCCAGATTTACGAAGCAGTTTGTGAGGTCGCCTTTCATTATGTGAGAGATTGTAAATTAAGCTAGGTGTACAAGGTTCCACTTTTCATTCTTCTTGCCTCTGGAAAGTTCATCTTCTAAAACGCAGTCAAACCTCATCGCATCGCAAAAGATTTTCGTTTCTTCTGAAAAAGCGTTTCACTGGTCCCGCATCGATGGCGGGTCTTTTATCGCGCAAGAACGTTCTTCATGAGTCATAGCAGTTCAAGATGCGCTAACGAAGCGTCCTTGTAAAAGAGAGCCAGATTTAAATTTGAGATTAAATTTTGCTTGCGAGTTCGCCTTTGAAAAGTATTTCTTAAACTCGTGTGTTCCCCTACGCCACGGAACAACCCCTTGTCGCGGATGGTCTAGTTTTTGTCAGTGACGGAAGCTCACTCGAAAAATGATTCTCAGCAGTTGAGCGAACGTCACGCACTTATGGCGAGTTCTTCGTTAACGAAATCGTGGAGGTTCTGATTGCTGGGGTTTTTCTTCCATATAAACAATTTCATGGAATATGCTTCCTTCTCAAAGCACTATTCTAGCTCCCTTTGGACAATGGTCCAGCACGAGCTGGTCCTTGTTATCCCTCTACAAGGAGCTCGTCAATATCTGTTAACCATCAGTGACTTGCCTCTAGATGAAGACTCCTAGTTTCTTTGTCAGATGTCTGGTAACAAAGCCTTACCTCCCGTTGACTGGAGGTTTTAAGCTCAGTCACTTATTCCAGTTATTCCACTTGTTCCAACGTCAATTTTGTTTTCCTTAACATAACTCGTAATTGTATACGGAAAATGTTGCTAAATTAGGGTAATTGTGGTTGTTTTCATAGCCGGAAGGAGAATATTGATGCAGCTGATTCTTGAACTCGAACATACTATAGCACAATTCGCTATTGATTTTGAACCAATCTATTGCAACTATTAGGTTGGCAACTAAGTTCGTAGACTCTCAAGAATCTTCAATAAAAGTACTTATTGACAAACAACAAATGACAATCTGTAATCAGAACAAGACCCCTTGGGACGTAGAAGTGCTTCCCGCTCATAAGGTAGCTGGTCTATCCCACGGCTTTAGAATTCTTGTGGTTTTAAGGCCAATAATCCATGGAGGTGCATTTTCACCTGGTCCACATTAAAAAATCGTCTTCCAACCAAGAAGAGCTGCACCAAACTAAAAAGGTGGTAGTCACTTGGCGCACGGTAAAACGTACGCATTGTGACAATCTGTAATCAAAACAAATGAGTTATACACCCCCACCCAAGGTCTGATATTTTGAAGTGTCCGATTCGCAAAGAGCGATCAGTTTGGTGGTGTCAAGAAGGTGTTAACTCTGGAAGATCATCAGGAGCGGTTCCAGCATTGATGCTGACCGCACGCAGGCGGAACCCCGCAAGAATCGGTTCGGACAGCTTTTCAGGAACGGAATTATCTTTCAGCAAGATAGCGACCAGACGTCGGGAATTGGACGCTTCAAAAAACCGAAGATCTTGGCTGGGAGCGTCTAACTCATCCACCTTACAGTCTAGACTGTGTGTCGAGTGAATACCGCCTTTGCTGAAGCACGCCTCGTTTGCTGAAGCACTCCTTGGCTGGAGGACGATTTACAGGGTGTTCCGAAGTAACTTGATGAAGTTTTGACGTTCTCTCAAGCCATCGCATCGATCTGCAGCATCGTGTAGATAGCGCCTTTTTGTTGTGCGTCCCTTTCTTACTGTGTTATAGCTTCTAAAGTTTTATTTTGTCACAATTACGGTTTTTCTCAAGATGTCAAATCATCGCACTGCGATTTTGGAGCTTCATCGTCAAGGAAGGCGCCAATGCAAAATCGTTAACCTGCTCGGGCCACTGTCTCCACAGAAACTTGCCGATGTAAGGAGCTTGACCACGAATGTGAGCGTCCAGAACAAGGAAGAAATCGCACTGTCAATAGGCTGCAGATCCGGAAAATCGTCAAAAGGGAAAATCCCATATTTGAGGATCTCCTAAAGAAATCACCCATGATATCTGTGGCAGTCGCATCGAATAGCCAGAAAGAAACGCGGACTGAAGCCCTACAAGCTCCATAGAGTCCAGCTCCTGATGGACAAGAATAAGCGCGAACCATTGATGCTGCCAGCTCAAGCTGCGGATCGCAGGTCACGGGTTGGAGTGAACATTGTTCAGCTCTTCATCGTGAAGTGGGCTCACAACCTCCAGCACGACAGGATTTGATCTGGAGAAGCTCTAGCTACTTTGGCCATCGCCGAACATCGTCAAAATCCGCAAAGGCTCATGCTTTGGGGTGGAATCTACACCCACGGAAAGACCACGTGGTTTTTGTGGACGAAGGAGTAAAAATAAATCAAGGCGTGCACCAACGGGACACCATCGAGGCTGTGGTACTTTTCTGGTTTCCGCAGCAGTTCAACAATGCGCTGTAGTTGTTTCAAGAAGACCCAATTCGTGCACACAGGGCGAAAAGCACGCAAGCAAGGTCAATTTTCGGGACTTCGTCATGTCTGCGGAATGGTCACCGCACTCCCCGCATCTGAATCCGACGAACAGCAGCGCTTGGTTCATTTTGAAGGCAAGGATCCGTGCCAAGCGCTCCCACAACCTCGAGGACCAGAAAAAATCTGTGCGTTGGAAGTGGGAACGACTACCTCTAGATGACCTGCGGCCCATCGCCAAAAGCTTCACCAAGCGTTTTGTCTTCTGTATTCGCGCCAAGGGGGACCAGTTCGAATGCAGACTAATATACTGTTGCCTACTGCCTATGTCGTTGTTAACTATATATTGTTTTATAAAGTTGTCAGTTGCTTCACAGTTATAGTTAAAAAAACCTTCATCACGTTATTTTGGAACACCCTGTATCAATGTGGACCCGGTCAAAATGCAATTCCAAGGATTCATGGGCTCAAAAGCAGAAGAATTCTATAGCTGTGTGATGGACCGGCTAGCTGATAAATGGGAAGCACTCCCGCGTTCCAAGGGATCCTACTTTGATTAAAAATTGTTATTTGTCATTTCTTAATAAGCAATTTTGTTGAAGGCACTTGAAAGACCACGAATTTAGTTGCCAAACTAATATAATACACACTACGTCGAGATATTCACAAAAGGGGTAAAGGCAACAAAATGCTAGGTATAAGTCCCTTCTTGGCAGAATGCATCCTGTAGTGTGAGAGGATGACTTATTTTTCCTTCTGCTTAAGCAAGCCCTGCTACAAGAGAGGTAGGCTGACATAAACATTGAAAATTACAACTCTTTAAGTGATTGAAATATAGATTACAAGTGTAGTGAGCAGAAGAGATGGTGGAGTGTCTATCATGTTTTCAGCCTCTTCAATCGACGACCTCTTTCAGTCCTGGAAGAAGAGCTACGGCGGTGTATTCACTGTGTGGATCGGTCCCTTTCCGCTAGTAATGGTCTGCGACTTGGCGTCCATCAAGAAGTACTTCGTTCAAAATGCCGAGGTGTTCAGCAATCGGTGGCGAAACCATGTCACCGACACCTTTATGGGTTAGTTTCAAACGATCTGCTAGAAAAAACGGCCCATGGATCCGTTCGCGCAGGGGGAACGGAAGTCGCGTGATTGAAGTATTCTACTTGCTAAAGCATAGTTGTCTCCTTACCAGTAGACGGACTGCTATCACACTATGAAAGGAATCGAGCACTCACATAGGACGGTGTGAGACCCAAAACGTCTGAAGTCCATTCGTCCTTAAATAATCGATCAAACTTCACCCGATCTCGTGCTAATTTTCGTGTTCGCATTTTTGACCGGAAAGGTGTAATTGCTGCAACGTCGTGTGATAATTACCGTTTTCTTGCGCGTCCTCGTTTCGCAAAGTAGTGGTCGCGGGACATGGAGGTCAACCTCATTGGAGCAAAAAATGCAATAAAGGGGAAACGGACGACAAGAAACTAACTGTAGCACCTCTCCGCAGAGCGGCGTAGCGCCATTTTTAGAAAGCAACAAAAGGAAGTACAATCCATGTATCGGAAGAGTCTACATGCAAGCGAAATGCAGACCTAACATGTATAAGTCCCACAAATGCGAACTAAAAAAGCTCACCAGGGAAGGGTTTCAGGCGTAGGCCTAAATGGGGGAAATGGATAGTACTGCGAGAATCTCCACCATCATGTAGTAGAAAAACATGTTTCGTTTTTGCTGAGTCCTTGAACCCAAAGAGCTACGGGCCCACGACATTGGGGTACAGTATTGCACCGTCACCCGTACCTACCATAACCTACCGTAATCGGCCGAAATTTGAAAATCGAATTTCAGATTCGTGATCGGCACCTCAAATAACTCCTGTGCAAGGTTTGGGCGAAATTTTTTCGTTCTCTCTTCGACCTCTGGAGTCGTGAAAGTAGTGTCGTGAAAGTCGCGCCTTATGGAAATTGAAATCAGCTTACTTCCTACACATCTCCTACACATTTATTTCACTCTAAGATCTTAAATAAGGGTTTACTTTGAGCTGTCCTTTACTCATTTTTCTCGGATTCTAAATTATACAATGTTTTCCGCTTTTCAGCGAATGTTGAACAGTGACCTTACAACAGGTACGGGTTACAGCAAGTACGGGTGACTAGAGATGTCGAGGTAATATTCACCGACTTCGCCCAAACCTTACCCAGGGAGGTTACTTGGGGTGCTGATCATGAATCTGACATTCGTTTTTCAATTTTTGACCGTTACGGTAGGTTACGGTAGATTACGGTAGGTACTAGTGGCTAGGGCCGTCGAAGTCATAATCATCCATTTCGCCCAACCCCCCCCCCCCCCCCCCAAAGGGTTATTTGGGATGGTGATCACGAATCTGACATCCGCTTTCCGTAATACGCTGGAGTATGTTAAATTACAGTAACGTAAAGGTGATTAATGGTAAGGACATGGTCACCGGCGTTCGCATTAAGCACGAATCTGTCCCTTTTGACAATTTAGAGTGAAATAAATATGTAGGAGATGTGTAGGAAGCAAACTGGTAAAGAAGGCAGCAATCATGAAAAAATGCAAAAATGTTGCACAGCACGGGAGTCGAACATCTGACCTACTGCCTGGGAAGTAGCACCACACCCTGCTGAGCCACCGACTCGCTTGCCGCGGAGCCTTTCGCCGCGTCCCATACAACAGCGCGCGCACGCGTGCACGTGGGCACGTGCTGATGGTGCGCTAAGTACTGTAGCCCACCTTCGAAGGCCCGTAGCTCTTTTGATTCAAGAACTCAGCAAAAACGAAACATGTCTTTCTACTATGTGAAGGGTGGAGATTCTTGCAGTACTATTCATTTCCCCAGTTCAGACATACGCCTGAAACCCTTCCATGGTCAGCTTCCTGTGTAGGAGGCGCTAACTACCCATCTAACCTGTGGTGGGTTCCTTAGAAGCGACGGTCTGTCCTTAGAAGCGACGTCCACAGTGCATATATGTAATTATCAGTTGGAAATAAACACTTCTTTTTTTACACGAGATATGTTTCAAATCGAACTGGGCATTTTTCAAACAAAATTAGTCGTATTTATTATTCAAGCACGCACGTTCTAATAATTTCAAAGAACTCTTTTGCTTTAAGAAAATTCGTATTAAAATTTTTTCTTTGCAATTTGCCTTGAGAAGTAACTGTATTGTTAAAATGGGCACAAAATCGTGTTTGTTTCGATTAAAACCTGTTTCTAAAACTGTAAAATTTGTTTCAAGTTGTTCGGAAGCAAATCGTTGGCTGATGTGTTACATGTAGAGATTGCGCAGTGCTATCGTCCAACATTGCAGCCAAATGGATTGATGGTGCAATTGCTGCTCGTCTACGCGTAGATCTAGAAGCAGCAGAAACAATCGAAAAAAATGAGTCGTCTTCCTATGCGCTGCAACTACATACGGGCACACAGCCTTACTACCGTCTGTCAGCCAAAAAGCACTAAGAAGTGCACGGTGCAATCCCATCATATAGCGCATAAGAGGGCTTCGGAGCGAATCACGACTCTTGCTCCAGCCAACAGGATAAATGCTGAATTTTATGCTTGTTCAAAAGTTGAAGTATTTTCATTTTGAGGCACTCTTATAGGTATGTCTTTTTTAAATAAAAATCTTAAAACGGAACCGATTTGTCTTTATTACTTAAAACGCGTTATTTTTGAAACTAGATGCATTCAGTGTGACCTGAAATGGGTCCGATTTAAAGTGGAAAGTATTCGGTTTACAACTAGAGTGGAATATGATGTTGAGGTGCTTTTCAGGTTTTCTGCCGCAATTCTGTATAGGGTCAGCTGAAAACGAAACATGACTCCAACCTTAAGATCTTGAAAATCTGTACAATAACCCAACTTCGGCTTTCCATAGTTGTTGCAGCGAGAAAACACTTAGGGCATCTTAATGGTGCGTCACTATTTAAAAAGTCAACAAAGTGCTTCCCTTCAGTTAGTAAAAACGTCTTCATTTTACGATTCTAAGGGTTGCGCAATGTCCTTTTTCAAGACCTGGAGCTCGAGTTCGGAAACAGAGAGTTCCACACTTCTTTGTGTTGGCTTTATGAAACTGAAACTTCTTCGTCCAGTTCGCGGCGATCTCGACGGCCAAAATTGGCTACACAACATTGATTCAGATCCAGTTTTTGAAACACGCCCGTAAGTTGGGTAACCACTTTTGCTCAGACAAAGAAATAGGTTATTTGGCCCAGATTGCGTTAAAGTTCTTGTGATGCTGTCCCACTTTATAGTCGAGAGCATGCACTATTCCCACGTTATAATTAGACTTTATATAATAGGGCCGTTTACTGCTTTGACGGTAACGCATCCCTCTTCTCTCTCAGTCAAGTGTTTCAGGCGGTGCGAACGGAGTTGTCCAGATTGACGGCCCGAAATGGAGGGAGCAACGGCGCTTCGCCCTGCACGTGCTGAGGGATTTCGGCGTCGGACGAGCGCAGATGGAGTCGAAGATTATGGAAGAGGTTGTTCATCTTGAACTGGAACTTTCAATGGATGGCGTCGCATCGGGCAACAATTGCGGCGAATGCACTGCTGTCGTATAGCTTTTATTGATGCAGGATTCAACTAGGAAGCACCACTTTGTGCATTAGATTGTAGTCACGATTGAGCTGCCAGTGTGCAGATGTTTTCTAAGCGAACTCGGCATTGTCCTCTCCAATGTGTTTCCTGCTTCACGCGTGTTATAGAATCCGATTTTGGTTAAGGGCATTGGTTAACCACAGAGGCTGTCGTCATAGGAAAAGTAGATCGTTGGTCAGTACGTGCGAATTCAGGAATTCATGGGTTTGGAAATAGGGATGGCGTTTCTTACTGACCATCTATACTGCTAACTAGTGGATGATCTAAAGCGTATGCCTGAAAGGATAAAAAAGGAGTCATACGGGAAGAATCTGCATCCTT
This sequence comes from Heligmosomoides polygyrus polygyrus, assembly GCA_947396885.1. Lineage (NCBI taxonomy): Eukaryota > Metazoa > Nematoda > Chromadorea > Rhabditida > Heligmosomidae > Heligmosomoides > Heligmosomoides polygyrus. The sequence continues at coordinate 73,384,768 of OX377202.1, read as the reverse complement.
TGTTAGTATAAACATATGTTTCGTTGATGTAGTATAAGTCACTCGTGTGCCGAGAGAGGTTCTTAAACCTTTTATTACGCAGCCCGACGTTTCGACGCGATCGTCGTCTTCAGAACCTGACGCGCTTCTGTGCCGTACTGCTGCTGAAAGCCTCTGGTTCTAGATAATCCTCCACAAAACTCAGGAGTTGCTTGCGTGTATCGCTTTGAGTGTTTTGTATTTCAGGTCTCTATCATAGCATTGTGAATCAGCATGAGGCTCCGTCCCAACCTTTAGCTATTCATTCTATGGGAACGGTAAGACTTCCCATGCTCCCATCTCCAGTGAGCATGCTACGTATAATAACGACACGTATTTACTCTTTACCTATTCTATGGCTCACGTTGCGTGAGAAACCGCAAGAGGTGAACGGTAGTGTGATATTGATCGGGTGAGAATCCTTTAAGGGATGATAAAGGGTTCCTCCAGTGCCTTTCTGAATATCTGCCTTGTGGCTCAAAACCATGCTGTATTCCAGGTGAACTCTTTCGCCGTGTTCCTCCAAGAGAACCAGGGTCGAGTAGTGATCAACAGTGCGATTGCCGTCTGCGTCGGCAACGTCATCAATAACATGCTGTTTGGTGTCCGATTTCCTCAGGTACAATTTTGCCAGGTGTGTCATTAACATGCTTCACATAAAACACATCCGACAGAAAATTGTTTTTATTCGATAAGTTTGAAGTGTGGAATCTCAGTGTCCATACCTGCTACAAAGCGAAAATGGTATGATATAGGAGGTGAATTACCAGTTCAGAATCGGTCGCAGACATACATTTCCGTTACTTTCTAGGGTACAGGATGATGGGGGTGGCCCGCCTTCTGGAACTGGCCGCTCTACGCTACGTCTATAACTTCACTTCTGAATCAATACGCTCCTTAGACGACAAGTATCCTGTATACTGTACCGTCCGAATCCTCTATTCCTACGCTCGGTGTGCTATGTCTGGGAAGCATCTTCTGAATACGGGTCCTAGTTGCTCGACATCTTGGCACGTCGTATCAATATAGAGGGCCGCTGCACCATACCTCTTCTAGATTCGACACGTCTTCTGGATTCAGACGCACGAAGTTAAGTAAAGTCAGGTAACGCCAAGGGTAGTTACATGGCGAAAAGCCGGGGAGGGTTGGGTAGTAGCCGATGAATCATCTTCGTAGGTCTGGTCTGGTCCAACAGCTCCATGACTATTCGTATGGTAACACCTGCTGGGATAGACTCAAAAAATAAGCATGGAGAGGTTCAAAATAAAAAAGCCTTATCCAAAAATTCGTTAATATGCCTCACAAAGAGATTGCCTATTTTTTTGCAGACGATTCACGGGACTCCGTCGTGTGTTGCTAACTGAGAGCCTTTGAAGTGCGTCAGTAGCCTTTAAGATATTTGCTCTCTGAAGTAAATCTGGTTCAAAGCGCACGAAGGATCCAAACATTTTGGTGTAGATTTTTTTCATTTTAGTTTAGTCCTCCACTTCCAACTTGCAGGCAGGGTGTGCATCCTTTTTCCGGAGCGTAACAAGGCTTCATGAGCGCATTAGGTGCGACTCGGTGTCGGAATATGAAGTATATGCCAGACAAATTGTGAAGAAAAGGCAGTATTCGGAGAGAACAAGACTTGCTGAGTGTGGTAGCTGTAGAATCGTTGTTCAGGCACACCTCACCAGCTCAGCCATTGCCGACCTTGCAAGGTGTGATACTGTGTTGCCTTGTTAGAAGTGCTCCTTGGTCTGCTGTTAAATTATAATCCGAAGATGGGTCTCCACATGATGTCTGCCGAGATTGCTGTAGCCTGTAGATTGAGGTTGTGCTGGTTTTGGAGACTGTTTGTTCTCTTCACTACTGAGGTGTTTCTCATGGGTTTGGCAAATCGCCCGCAGAACTGTTCTTCCTGAGCGAACACTAGTAAATGTCAGAGAGCCTACACGCAAACCTGATATTATTGATGCGTTGGCTCCTGAAGCTTCTATTAGTATTAGTTTCTTAAAGGCTTTCGTTTTTTCTGCTCACCCTTTCTGGAGGTGAGGCAGTTAGATTGTTGAACAGTCTCTGTGAAACCATCCATATTACAGGGCTCTGAGCAAATGCACCAGCTACATTCGCTGTTGGATCAGCAGTCGCGGCTCGTCGTCAACCCCATCATGGGTCTATACATTGCTGCTCCGTGGACTACTAGCATACCTGTCGTGAATAGGAAGTGGACGGAGCTTATGCAGATTCGAGAACAACTGTGGAACTTCCTTCAGGAGCAAATTGATGTACGTTCATCTTCGATTTTCAAACTGCAGCGCTTTTGTGGATTCTTTAAGAGAACTTATTAACAAAACGGTGATAAGCTATGATGTGTAATGACAACAGAACAGAACAGATTTATTAAGCCAAAAGTGACACAAAATCTGCAAAAATTTATAGCAAAAGTTGGCTTTTTTGTTATCCTCAAGAGTGATATCTTCGAAGATTTATTTAATGTGGAAAGCGTTCTACTCTCATAGCGATTTAGTATTTCATTCTCTGAAAAGCTGTTATATATTTAGAACAAGATATTTTAAACTCTCGCAAAAATGTCTATTGTAGTTAACTTCAGAAACATCCTTTCTGTTTAGGAAAACATTCTAACTTGTAGTTGGATGTTTTTGGTGAAGAATTGAGGATTGACACAGGAAGCTCATTCCAGGTTTTCACGATACGAGCCGAAAAAGATTCTTGGAATTTTTTGAGCGTGCTTATGAGGTTGAATTCTAAGATTGTGCTCTCTTGTAATCCCGTTGAATGAGGAAAAAGTGAAGAATTCATTTTTATCAATATCCAGGTGATCATTAACAATTCTAAAAGCAAGGTTTGGTCATAGATAATTCGCCTCAGTGATAAAGAAGTAGTACTGAGTCGGGTCAATCTTTCAGGGTAAGAAACTTCAAATAAACCATTCCTAATGAACACTTGTTTAGTAAATCTTTTTTGCACACTTTCTATTTGATTGATATTACTTTGCTTTAATAGAGACCAACTGGCAAGATCGGAATAGTAAGGAGAAAGTGGGACCCTTCTAGGAAATCTTTTAACCTCATCGGGCATCTGTTAACAATCGGTGGCGTTCGCAACTCCCTTTATAAGATGCACCAAACATTCTGCTTTTATGTCCCTCTTCTACTTTAGTTTCATTCAACACTATGCTTGTAGTGGTCTGTTCCTTCACATTATAACATCGACCAAATTAACCCTTACTTTGTAGGATCACCGAAGGAAACTGTCCAACAACGATGCTGATGAGGACGACTTCACATACACCTATATGCGTGAGATGGAGAAGCGTCGCATCAGTGGTGTCGATATGGGATATTTCGAGTGAGCGCAGAAATATGCTCTCGAAAAAGTGGAGCGAGTCCTTTTTTGGTAACACTTTTAGAGAGGCTTTCGACTGAATTTCGCTCTGGTTACATCAACACCGTTCCTCCTCTTTTTTGCGGGAAGCAAGCACCAAAGGGAATCACAAAGATCCTCCAAAAACCCTTGCTACAATCGGTTGTTTTCAGTGACTGGCAGGTGAAAATGCTGTTGCTGGACTTGTTCTTTGCTGGTATGGAGACGACAGTGACTACGCTCAAATGGGGGTTCCTGCTCGCCGTTCTCCACCCGAATGTTCAGCGCAGGGTTCAAGAAGAGCTCGACAACGAATGCGCCGGAACAGCAGTCACGCTGGCAGACCGACCGCGGCTCCCGTACACGCAGGCGACGATCAATGTGAGGGTTCTCCAAATTCGTTGCATGCGTCTTTACTTGAATTGATTTCGTCAGATCGCTTGCAATGTGCTGCTTCGGATGTTTTTCGTTGTCGAAAGAGACAAATGACTTCTAGTAGAGCCTAAAGGTGACGCTAGACGAGAAAGAGAGTCACACCGTTAGAGACACTACCAAACGAATTGATTTCGAGTACCATTCGCTCTCAGTCGCGGCCACCCTCCAGGCGACGCTCTTGCATTGTGCTGTCGTTTGAGCTTCTCTTCGTCCCCGGGTCTTGGAGGAGCCGGAGTCTCGCCTCAACCGCCATTACACCGTCGCTCTGCTCGTTCATCAATACCTCATTGCGGCGCGACCTTTACAACTCACCGTTCAGCGCGGCACTCAAAAGAGAGTCCACTCGCCAGACACCGTAACTGAAGCGTCAATGCCTCCCCAGATTTCGCCTCCGATTGCTTCTAAGCTCACCGGTCACTGGGACAAGCAGCTCTTTCCGGTGAACCTCCGCAGTCCAGCTACAGTTAAGAGAATTAGGCATTTTTCACCTCATTCGTAAGCACGGGTTTGTGGGCATCGTAGAAAGAAGATCCAGGAAGGACACTTTGATGCAAATGGACTGTTTGTAAAAAATTTGGAGCAAATTTATCGGGTTTGTGCTCTTAACGTGATTTTATTGGTAAAGAGCGTATTTCTATGTTTTTATGACTGGCCGTGCTAGCTGTAACGCAGGCTTTTCTATCGTTGAAGAGTAGATGTTCCTTTTTGGCTTAGAGATGGCAGCTTGTTCAGAAGGCGTTGATAGACTTGTGAATGTGACGCCCAGAAGTTAGAACTCAGCAGTGGATGAAAACAAGGTGGTTAGACCACCTCATAGGATAGAGCTTACGAAATATGCCATTTTGAGGGTGAACTATCACTGCCAGTGGAAGCTGGTTCCCAGGAAAAGACCGCTCAAAAATCATTAAGCGGAAAAACAACGATAGATTCGATATTTGCTACCCTTGTTAAGACGTATGGATTGTAGCAATATAAGTCTGCAAATAAACGACTATGCTACGGTAAAGAGCGCTTTGACCAGGCGTTCATATGATGTGAACTAAAAGCGAGACCAAAGAGATGAGATAAAGGGTAAAGGTCGGCGCTAGTCAATCCGTTGCAGGATGCGCCACCCATTCTGCTTCTTCGGGATGTCGTGGAGGCGGTTTGAATGCGTATTTGACCCATGACCCATGGGACGACCTGCGGTGGCCAGCCGACCAAAAAAAACAGTGCTTCCTAGAAATGTCCGGTTCCAATTCTCCGACTCCGGAAGAATGAAAGGCTTCGTTGGCTTTTAAACGTCATTGATTTGTACATCTGAAGTCGATTTTAGGCTTTGTTCCTATGGGAGCTGATTAAGCACACATATTTTCCAATGGGGTAGACTGATGTGGTCGTTTATTAATCCCATTCATATTAAGATAAATAATTGGAATAATAGATTGCACAATGGTGGGTAATATAGGATAAAAGACTCAGTTAATCAATCCCAGTTTGTAGATGCCCACATGTTCCCCTTCTACATGATGCCGTGGAACCCATATTGATGCGTATTTGGCATGTACAACGGCTTGGCAGATGGACGAATTAGTACTATTGTACTATCCAGACATGTCCTGTAACAATTCAACGACCCTCAGGGATGTAAAGCTTTGCTGGCCTGGGCGGAACGCGAACCAGGTGGACCGATTTGTGCGCGACAGCTGGCGCCCTTTCGAGTTCATTTCAAGGATTATTTGTGGCGTTGACAGAGTATGTTGCAGCGAATAGAACAGCTGATAACTCCAGTACCCACAGCAACTTCAGGGGTGGTCCAAACAGTGCCTTGGAAACGACTTCTCTTCTTGTTTTCATCCAAGTTATTATTGCAGGAGATTCAACGAGTAGCCAACATCTTGCCGATCAATTTGCTGCGCACTGTGAGCGAGGACGTCTCCATAGATGGCTTTGAATTCCCCGCGAAGACGTTGGTTATACCGCAGATCTCGATACTGATGAACGACGAGAGCGTGTTCCCGGATGCGAAGGCGTTCCGCCCGGAGCGGTTCCTCGGCGCGGACGGCAAACTGCGTCGAGTCGACGAATTCCTACCGTTTTCCGTCGGGAAACGCCAATGTCTCGGCGAGTCTCTGGCGAGAGCCGAGCTGTTCCTCATCTTCGGCAACCTCCTGAAGCGATTCGAGTTCCGGCCCACGCCAGGAAGTTGGCCGTCGAAGCAAAGAGTTTTTGGTCTCACCGTTTCTCCGCCGCAGTACGAGTGTGTTGTGCAGTTGCGTAAAAGAGACGAAAATCACAATTTCGTTTGATCCTTGTTAATGTTTGTCGTCGATATGCATGTACACAGTCTTCCATTGCACCTCTTTAATAAAATTCAACTTGATACACCTATGTGACATCGACTTTCTGAAAAATAATGTATCCACATCATTCGATTTGGTGGGCGCTAATTATAATTCATTAGAAACCCTAATAAAGCATATCTATCGATTTTATTAAAAAATATTCTAAGCAGTGGTTGACAAGATTATAAGCAGCTTTATTTACATGCCTTGGGAAGCAAAAGCAGCTAAATTTCGTGTTTTGGTCGTGTTCAGTGCTATTCATGGGCAATTTCCCATATAATTTCCCAATGCTACTGTGAGTCTGATCGAGAGGAAGACAGCGCTGTGGAAAAATGCACACGTTCCCACAACTGCTCACGCTCTGCCAGAGTTTCGGGCTTATCCCTTCCCTGGTTGCGCTGCACAGATCTTTCTGTGTAAAACGGTGAAAGTGAACATTAGCCTAGATGTCATACGGACAACGTGAAAAATTGAACAAAATTATTGGATCACCTGAAATTAGGCCGTAGTGATCAGTGGTGCAATGTTTACTTGTCTGTGTTCTATACAAGGTGACCCATAAAGGCTGCATCAAAAACGTAGTCGTGTACATAAAAATGGTAGGAATAGACCAAGTTTTATAAGTTTAAAACATCATTTGCTCGTACATTAGATCACAATGGAGCAGCGTGACTCATAAGGGCTTGCGACTGACCTGATGTCAGATCGTATTTGTAGCTTCGCGAACCGCATCGTAGCGCCTTTTACGGAACTCTATTCCTCAATTGTTTGAAAAACGATACCAGACTCTTCTTTTTCTGTGCCGTGTAAGCCAGAACGTTTCTTAAAATGGAAAACACATTGAGATTGAGAAACAAAATCCGGAGGATTTTTGCAGCCTTTCTTTTGAACGAAATTACGAAACTGAGCAGACGGTTTTAAGACCGGTACCACGTTTTCTTCTTGCTGTTTGTTGGAAAAGCCGCTTCACCAGAAAGTCCATTTTGCTTCTAAATACAATGCGGTGGTTAGGTTTAAAAAAATGTTGATAAGGGAACTCTTTTACTGATTTATTTTTATTTATCTTATTTATTCACACTTAATCTTCAGTAAACCTAGGACGAGTGGAGGACATGTTTAGAAACTGAAAGAGGATGAGCAGTTGTTTTTGTTCGACCGATGGCAAAATCTCTGTCTGAAGTTTCTCACCTGCAAACGATACTACTGAAGCAGTTATATAGAACATCAAATAAGACTCGTGACACGCTTTTCGAGAAATAGCTCGATCTCATCTTTTAATGCAAAAACGATTGTTGCATCGCTGCGCTGCAAAACAAAATTTGGGTGGTTATTTTTATAAAATACATTTTTTATAAACTTTTAGGATATAACCTAATTGGGGGAAGGGCACATAACTAAAAATTACGCAACCAGGTGGTGAAACCGAATGTATGTAATGTACCAAATGTGAAAACCGAACTATAAGTTCTGCAACACAAACTTGGTCGTATAAAAACGGCAAGACTGGACCAAATTTGGTACAATTTTAAACACTATTTGCCCATGCATCGTAGATCACAATGGAGCAGTATTATTCATAAGTAGCCACTGCTGTCGAGACAGAAGCCTTCAGACCGAGTGGGCTGCTTTTCGCACCGCCTCCTATGGAATTTTATTCCTTGTTTGTTACAAAAACGATACTGTGTACTTTGTGTACTTTCATACTCTGCGTACAGTAGAATTTACTCTCTAAGATGGTGGGTAAATGAAGATCAAGTTCTAAAAATTAATGAATTTCATAGCTAGTCTTTTGCAGGTACGAAGTTGGGCAGATGGACGAGAAACTCTTACTACGCACTTTTAATTTTGCTGTTAGAATCTCAGTTTTACTGAAATGTGCATTTTACCTTTTAGTAACGTGGTTGGGTCAGGGACATATGGTGTTAAATTTCTGTACCTATGGGAGAAAGTTTCTTACTGATTTTCACTCCTTTTACACGAAAATCTAGGGTGTGGATACACTTCAGGGATGAGCGGATTAACTTATCCGTTATCCGGTTTCCGGTAGGTTTTGGCCTATCCGCTTTGTGGTTCGTTATCCGGAGATTTTTTGCCGGATAAGGAACAACAAAATGTGGCAAGCTCATGAGTACTTAATTGAATATAAGGAGAATTTTTTAGAAAATCGTCTTGTGTTTTTTCCACTGGCAGTCGATATACGCTTGCAATGCCAGGTCGCTCACTTCTCAGAGTTCTCAATGCTATAGTTAGACTAAACTATGTAATTGCTTATAGCGCGTTTGGAATGCAGAACACTGCCTTGCTTATTTTTATTTGTGGAGTTTTCACCAAAATTCCTTCTAGCATGATGTACGATCTGGATAAGACCAGTCGATCAGTGGAGAAAAGGACAAACGCCCATGCGAATAACATAGTTTTAAGGACTGCCAGATACTCAGCATCTACACGACCTTTTTGAATCTATGTTTGACACTAGCAGCAATTCACAATTTACTTTCCAAAGCAACAGAGAGAGTTTTATTCGATCTGGGCGAGAATTAGTGTTAAATTTAATTGGAGAGTAAACAACACGCGACTCTTTTTAACGACCGCCTCACCCAAGTATAGAAAATCCCGTGGGATTTTTCCACAGTGACTTCGTTGCAGCTGAAAACATGAATAAAGGATATAAGACGACGGTAACGCCAGATGCGACACGCATTCTACTCTTACGTGATATGCCGGAGGCGCTTTGAACGAGTATTTGGCCAGTACAATGACTTGCGGTGGTCAGTCGATGGACAATTCAGTGCATTATCTTGCCCGAACAAGCCTGATACCAATACCTTAAGACCGAAAGGATGGAAGGCCTTGTTGACCTGGAGGGGAAATCCGAACCAAGAACATTGAGTCGGCGACAGGCGACAATTCCGACTGCACTACCACGTGCCTTGAGGAAAACACCAATAAGAATGTTAAAAGTGGCTTATTTGACATGTGTCATGAACAGTGTTACAATTACCGACCTACAATTGGAGAAAGAATGGCTTAAAAGTAGTTTTTAATTTTGTTAATTGTTCGTTATCCGTTTTTCCGTTATCCAGCCATTTTTGGGCAAAATAATCCGCATCCGTTATCTGGGTTTCAAAATTTTATTATCCGCTCATCCATGGTACACATGTTTAGAAAATCGTGAAAGACGGAAAATTGCCATGCGCAACCAGTATCTACATACCATCAGGCTTCTCAGAAGCGGTGTTAAGTGCACTATATTTTAGCCATTCTAGGGCCGGAAGGTTGGAGAAATTTTCATCAAATGGAGCAGTGGCTGAATACCCAGCCTTAGCGACGCGGACTGCAAAGCTACCCACTCGTTCTGAAGGCTCTTCTCACGCCAGGAGTGGCTACTTAATAATACAGCTCCATCGTGATCTACGATGCATTTACAAACAATATTCTAAGTTGTACCAAATTTGGTACATTATTTCCATTTTTATACGACTAAGCTTGCGTTGCAGGGCTTATGGTTCACCCTGTAATTTTTTTTCGTGAATTTCTCATATTACGCCCTATTTCGTCCTCTAGAGGCCGCTCCGTAAATCCGAAGTCAATTTGTTAAGTAATTTTGTGCCTCTCCCGACTAGGATACACAATTGTTACACTCCTCCGGGCACCTGAACTAAGAAATATCAATGAAAGTTAGTTATACCACATTTTTCTTAAACAAAAAGTATTCTAACCATGTTGGAGACTCTTTAATATAACATGTAAGAATCTGGTTTTGATTTGGAAGCCGTCCACTTCGATTTCAGAGGCGTCAGTTTGTTAGTGAGAGTGTCCAATTTAACGTGAAAGTGGTGTATATCGCTAGCATTCACAACCTAAGAACTGCCTGTTTGTTACTGGTTAGGACTGGCCATCGGACCGCTCTTCTGACAGCTCATTTGTCGCGGGCTGTGCCGGACGTCATAATCAGACGGTCAGTAGCTGCGGCCGGCAAAAAACGGTGGTGCGAACAACGGCCGGGCCGTGTCCTGGTGGCCCATAAAGAGCCATAAACATGGCTTCAGCGACTTCATACGACACGTCGCGGCGGAGATTTATGCGCAGCCGCCTGGTCACCAGACGGGCGCTCCGCTCGCCAGCATTACGTAAGGTGAGCGCTGGAATTAACGGCCGTTGCGCAAGTGATGCGAGCCGGAGCGGCGCCGCTTTGAGAGCGCACTATCACCCTGTCGTCCGACTGTCCTGATGAACCAGTATGCTCTTCCCAAAAAGCGGTGACCCATTTTTGAAGCAGACAGATCCTTCAAAAGTTGGGGTCTAGTGAAGAGGACTTCGTCGTTTCTAATCGACTGTGACGGCAGAAGTAAGCTGCAGGCGACCCATTAAGGTGGTATATGGGAGAATCGTATTGAGCAATTGTATTTCCGGAGAATACCGGCTCGTTTTATTCGCTTTGCTCACCTAGCGATGCCGCGGAATGCCTCAGCAACAAGACCTGAGCTTATTGGCCGATGTTAAACAACACACACTCATGAGCGAAACGGATGTGGGGAAACTGTGGTGACCCCAAACGGTCGAACTTTACAGTCTTATGGCTTTTAAAGATAAATCATTGCGGGCGGGATTAATCATTCCTTGCGAGGATGCGCCACACACTTCCGTTGTGAACGCGGGACTTTGCTGCACGTTGCCCGTGCTGCTCTCCTTTTCGCCTTCAGCTTTTGTGTTATCCACTTTTTGTGGAGAGTGGGGAAGTCTACAATCGTCGGCTAGATGTCCTCAAAATTAGGCGTCAGGATAGGTCCGACCAAATGGCAAACTAAACTGTGATCCAAGCAATGCTCCATGATGGGTGCTCTCTTCTTTAATACGAAGGCTTCTACAGCTCTTCTTTAATCACTGAGAGAGGACCTCACAAGGGATTGAGTGGTGTCATATCAATAAAGACAACATAATCTTGCCGTGGATGTGAAGCGATGATACCGTGTTTTGCGGTAGAAAACATTCTTACGAGACCGATGATCTGTTTCTCGGCTCATAGTGCACCCTAGGCCTTGCACGAAAAAAGGAACAAAACTGCAGAGAACGCAGAAAAGAAAAGCAAGGGAAAGTCGCATGTTTCCTCGGTTTACAGCACGTAAACCGTTGATGACGAGTTGCACCAGCTTTAAGTGTCAACGGTGGCTCTTCCGCCAACAATCAGAAGTGAACAAGAAATCGTTTATGTTTCCTTTTTAATGTCACATAAAACCCTCTTAATTAGAATGGGATTTTTTGTTTCTCGAAAAAAATATGTGCAGCATAACGCAGTTGAAACGCACCAGCTGTAGAAAATTGTAATCATTTATTGCAGAGAGGAGCCGAACTCATCTTTGACAGCAGGCATTTGCTCAGCAGGTAGAAGCTCAGCTCATCTGCTTGATGTCAGCGTCTCTGTCTGGGAAAAGTATTCTTGGTACAGTAGTAAATGCTGTGATCATTGATGCCCTGGCTGGCAGCGCGCTCCTCGCCTTCACACAGTCTCTCTGGTCATTCACATAGCGGCAACTGTCCGGCCGTTCCTATCTGTTTTACTGCTCCGAACAGCATAATTCTACTTTAGAGGCATAGTGTTACACTTGTGGGCGAGATGAATGACGTCTGCAGTGCCTTCCACTGTAGCGTCTGCTGTACGTTGTAAAGAGAATGTATGTTGCACTGATAAATGGGAATCAGCGGTTGATAAATTGCTCAGCCCTATATCAGTAGCTTTATATCACTGCTGTTCATCAGATAGAAGTGCTAAATGAAGATTTTTCTAAGAACTGTTATATGACAACAGTCTCGAAATCGTTGTGATACATTGCAGATAAATTGAAATGAATGCATGCAGTATACAAGCAAAGTGTATATACAGCCAAACGCTCATTAAGAAAAGGATCATCACTAGGATTTATAATATGTTCTACAGTCACTGCTAAAGACAAGGATTTAAAAGCTCACCATAACCATCGTTCCTTCATTGTATTAAGCCACATGACGTTGTGAATTATATTTTTAATCATTTAATTATTCAGACAAAGACAAAAGGCTTTGTTAAAAGAAAGTGAAGGTACAACAGAAAAACTGAACACGAACAACTCCTCGAATAAACGCGAAGGATGACTCACATGCACACTGGAATCGGCAACTGCCTATGTGTACAATTGTCAGACATCATGTCATAGCTGCTTTCACATTAGATATACATTACATTAGATATAGACGATTGTGTACATAGAACGTAGAACGTATACATAAACTGGGAAGTGCTCTTAAACACAGCGATTTAGTGTTTCGTTTGCTGAAGAAGCTGCTATTTTTATTTATTTAAACAAAGTTTCATCTACTCTTAGGACTCAACACGGACTCAAAAACTTTCAACATATACTTGAATGTTTTTGGCTAGGAATTGAGCGTTGATGTGGGAAGCTCATTCCAGATTTTCGCAACACAAGCCGAGGAAGATTCTTGAGTCTTTTTGAGTGCGGTTTTTGCTGTAGGGTTCCAAGATTTTGCCCCTTGGTAATCATGTTGAATGTGGAAAAGGTGAAGAGTCCTTTATCATCAATATCCAAGTGATCAATAGCAACTTCAAAACAAGGTTTTGATCATAGAAAATTCTTCTTGGCGATATCGAGGTAGTATCGAGTCGCGCCATCTCTCAGTGTAAGAAACTTCAAGTAAACTATTCCGAATGAACGCTTGTTTTGTAAATCTTTTTTGCACACCTCTTGTTTGACTGATACTACTTTGCTTTAACGGAGACCATAAGGGTGTACAGTGCTACTCCAAAAGAGGTCTTACATAAATAGAAAAAGTTTGAATAACGCTGCCAACTTGCGTGTTTGAAATGCATCGAATATACATTTGAATACATACATACAATTGTATGCACACATCAATTGCCTATATCGCATTTGAGAGTAGGTATAATTCCAGAGCGTGGGCCAAAACGTCCGAAAAAATGATAGAAAATACTCGTATTGCAGAGTGAAACAGAAACGCGCGCTTTAATGGTCTGTACTAGTTGAGATTTTCTTTGACCTGAAGACATTTTAGGGAGTACATTTTTGTCAAGGAAAAGAGGGCAGAGCGAGGTCGCTGCAACGTCATCTCAATGTCACGTGTCACCGTCCCCAGAAAAAACTCCACTCATCCACCAAAACACTTGTCAAGCTGGAGTTGGCTTCATAAATTCCTTCAAAGTGAATCCGTATGAGGTCAGCTATAGCTTAAGCCCCCTAGTTGCTACTTGTGTTAGTAAAGGGTGAGTAATTATCACTGTTGTGTGTATGCTTGACGCACAAAATCACGTTGCAGTGATTGCTGCCTTCATTTATCCGTCAGCGCCCTCATTCTGTAGGGGCGTTTGCATAGAGGAAATTGTGAATTGCAGTTCGAGAATTCTTCAACGTCAGCCGCCAAGCTGAGATTTGTGCCAGGAAGCCAATGAGTTCTCTCTTTAGTTACTTCTGTTCAGATAGCCAGTTCCCGAATTACTGAACTTCCTGCCATGGCGGACATGGCCAAACGTCGACCGAAGTTGAACACCAAACCTGCTCGAGAGTTAAACTCGCCCGAAGTAATCTATTTACAACTTGGTGTGGATAAGGATTCTGTGGTCATTCCCATTGTTTCTGCACCCAAATTACCAAACCAAGCTTGCTAAGAAACATTCTTTTTGCAGCTTGTTCTCGTTTTGACTTGAACAATTTCTGGCTTTTTCGATAATTCGTCGTTCACGACCGCTGAGCAATTTTTCGCTTATACGAACCTATTACGTCACAACAATGCCCTTTAAGGAACGGCAGTGATTTACCGCTATTTTAATTTATACAACATCATAAATGTTTTCGTATCCCAAGCAGTGAGCCGACGGATTCAATTTCTGTAAAATGTCCTAACCTAAGCCGTTCCTGAGGTTTTGGTATAAAGAGTTACTTTCTAGGACAGTTTTTAGCTACGCAACCGCTCTCAATCTAATGCTCTGTGCATAGGTAACGAGGTTTGAAGCAGGAATCCCACCCCTCAGTAAACAGCTACAACGAAAGTCCACATCCATAGATGTATTACAGTAATCGAGGCTGCTCCCTAAGCATGCGTTTCCACACCTTTTTTGGGAGAAGTTACTGCTAATGCAGGGATCTCGACGACAAGGGTTATGTACTGCGAATGAAGTGAAACAATACCTCACAAGTAGCTATCTTGGAGGACAGCGCCTCGAGGGTAGATAGTCAGAAGTGTAAATGCCAGCTCTCGCTCCTTGCCCAACTTCGCCGAGGAATCCACGGAATTCACCTGGCCAGAGAGGATGCTGCTTTGGACTAATCCCCAGGAATGGGCTGCTGCCAATGACGTGTTTCTCCTTTGAAATCTGATCCCTTTGATCGGAGTCGGAGGTGGTGATAGATCGCGTCGGTGCGACAAATTGCACCCGCTCTATCGTCTGCGACGGGCTAATCCTTCTCCTTTAGAGGAACACCGCTAGTGAGGAACTACACCCATTGGAGTCACTCAGCAGATGGAGACCACATTCGTAGAGGCGATCCAAAGCACGTTGCACATTACGCAGCTAGGAAGCACAACAGTGCTCAACGAGTTTTAAATGCAACGAGGAATGAGCTCGGCGTCTACCGTTTCTCAGATTGTAATTGGAAAGCAGGTGTTTTGCATGGATAGGCAACCCATTAAGGCCAAATGATAACAATCTGCTTCCCAATTTTCATGTTACGCGAATTCTTAAAAAACCGTTATCAACCGGTTAACAAATGAAAAACGGGACATCAGCACAAGCAGACATGCAGAAAAAATTAGAGATGCAAAACCTTACAACCGTTTCGTTCCTGCCCTTAGACGATTCGAAAAGAGTGTTGAAAATGTGCAAATGTTTAAATGAATAAGGATCTCCCCGGAACTCCTCAGTAAGGAAGGAGATCCTTGAAGGGTTTCAAGTTTGCTCATAAAAAACCCAAAAAAACTTTGATTTCCTTCGGCATTGAGGGCGCCTTGTTGAAATCGTTATAAAAAACTCGATCAACTGCTGGATGAAAAACAGAAAGTGACAAATTAGAGTACTGGATTTCCTGACCAGGCTACAGTCACTGAAATCAAACCAATTCAAAGTTTGGATATTTTGACGTTCAAGAAAGAATTGTGTCACAACACAAGGCGGATGATAATAATTTGGAAAAATGGTAAGAACTTACAACCTTGAGTGGGAAGATTTTAGACAAACTCTGCCTTTAATAACCGCGTTGTCAGGCATGCCACTCCTGAGTTGTTACTTTTTTGTGCCCCTCTCATGAGGTCTTTCTCCAGCTAATAGACGTGTACCTTCTATAGAAACCCCAAGAAATATTGGAATAATTTCTTGAACCGGAACGGTGACAGCGCTGTAAGACGGCTTTCACAGAGGTTCAGCCTTAAGCTGCAATTATTAGTTTGCCTCAAACATTTCAAGCAATCGAGGAGATTGGAGCGTTGGAGTAGAAAGCACGAAGAATCTCAGGCAGTTCCATGGTGGAATAGCAGACGGCCTCCTGCGTTTTTTCGTTGTCGATGCAAATTGAGAGAAATGCATCCCAGTAAAGAGATAAGGAGTAACTAACATTTGAGGATAGTCACCTGGTATTAGTAGATGATTCGCTCTTCAGTCCAGGTCTGGTCGGGAGAGATTACATGCCAGCAACGAAAGACAAAAAAGTTGTGTTGCTTCACAACAAACAGAAGAAGAATCTAACCACGGCTGCCAGAATAAACGATCTTTACCGTCCTGTAAAAGGATGGATTGAAATGCATACTTCTAAAAAGCAGGATAGGACCGCGCTTCGATAATTTTTTGCGAAGTAAGAAAAAAAGAGGAGCAGACACGAGGTATTTTTCCTTTAAGGCGAGGAAACAGGCAAAGCTGTTCATGCTCAAAATCCTGTTCCTGTTTTAAGACATTTTATAACAATTTTTATTTTCATTTTTGAATTTTTTCCACAAGCCTCCGCATGTGAATTTTTCAGCTCGTAAAAAGGCTCATCAAGGACTGCATCGAAGAGCTTGAACACAGCCGTTAAGCGGCATAGAGCTCTGTGACGTTTCAGCACCACTCGCTTACAGACTAATTTCCTCGTCCTTTTACGATGTACATTTTTTGCTCAATAGGAAAGAGATGAGAGAAAATAATTTCTTCAGAATTTGCTCGCTGCTCTGTAATTGCAAGAGCAAGAAGTTGTAGTAGAATTACCTAAACAAGGTCTAATCCGTTAGACGGTCATGCACTCACTTCCAGCGCTTGTTTTTTAAAATCGTTAGTATGCTATAATTGTGCAAGGCAATGCGTACCCCTTACCGAAAAAGCGAGTGGTTGGGCTCCGAGTACTCTTCAGCTCCAAGTTTGGTAGCTGCTGCCACGAAATATTTGGAAAGGAAAAAGAACCGTAATGGTTGCGAACCAGTCGGGAGAATGTGAAAACTGCCTGTGACTTCGAGCTTTCTTTGGACTCAAACTCCACATAGGCCAACAGGGTATATAGGAAGTGGGCAGCAAGATAAAAAGCAAAAACAAGGCATAAGCTGCTATTTCTATAGGGTGGAAGAAAATAAGGGAAGAAAAAAGATGCCTCATAGGCTAACATACGAGAGAGCCATGTTGGAAAAGCTGAAAGGTTTTTAAACTTGTTCTTTATCGTGCAGACTTGCTGCCTTAAGAAGAGGGGAATCTTTGCTGAATTCCGCAGATCGCAGGAAAAATTACAGAGGCAGTGTAACAGATGTGCCGAAAGAAATCCTGCCCCTGAAATGGGTGAATGTGTGCAAATATTCGGTCTACCCCTGTTCATTGAAAAACATATGATGCATTCCAGCAAAAAGAATAACTTTTGTTCTTGTGGGTGGTACATTTACATTACATCACAGCAAAATGAAAGTAAGTGATGCGATCAGAGCGGCACCACTGCAACGGAAGCGATTAAGTTTGAGCAAGTGCGTGGCGCTTAAAATTTTCTCCCCCAAGGAACTGCTTAAGAGGTTATGGCACAGATGATGTCGAAAGTGACGTCTCCAAACATCACCCACTCATTTTTATTCGCTCAAAGTTCATCGATGAAGGACAAAACTACTTTCTTCGCACATTAAGAAAAAGCGCAGATTGTAGGCCCTATGTAGCAGCGGTGGAACGCAGTTATTCATGACCTATCTACAAGCAGTAATAAGTGAATGCGTAGCAAGGAAAGAAAATAAGCAAAAAACGAAAGAATTGGGCTCTTTCTTTGAGTAGAAACATAGGCGGCATGCAATATATGTTCTATTACGATGTTTTTAGTAATTGTTACGAATCTTGTATTACTTTGTCGACGTTCCTATTTCCTTTCAATAAACAAATTTGTAAATGTGTAGTGCACCAATACCATATATTGCATCAATGGAAAACAGCATCTGTACATGAAAAAGCATTCAAATACAGATTGGGATAAGGTATAGTGAGCGAGGATATCCTCGGTTTATGATTAATAGAGGAACTCCATCAGCCTATTACAAAAAGACCACCAAGGAAACGGTGACTTGACCCGCATTTCGTTTTAAAATTTTCAGTACAGCTACAGTGAGGCCATCATACCTATCAATATTCAGATTCATAGCAAATAACAATTATTATTATTATTCATGAATTCGAAGAAGTAGGGGCTGCATGCCTAGCCACAGTTCGCACTTATGGCTAATCGCGGGTGACTCTGAGTGATCTTCGCTGCAAACTCTTCGAAACCCTTTGGAGCCAGACAGAACATCGTGCATCGTACTCTACCGCCTCCTCTCTGGCCGGAGAGCTACAGTACTCCGCGAGGGGGAGAGAGCGCTGCTCGGGAGGAGGCGCCCGAGCGGTGGCGACGGCTCGAGAGGAGTGTGTAAGGTGGGGGACCGCCAAGACAGTTGCTCATTCGGTTGCCTGCGGGCGCGCCTGCCGTCCAACTGTCGCCCCCAAAAACCTGGCCCCATTTCTCCGTACAGAAAAACCACGCGTTTTAGGAATTTCGGCGCCCAAGCGCCGCCATATAGTTTTGATTGGCTCGATTCTGAATTGAGTAACGGCCGAGATGACACTCACGTCTGAGGCAGACTACGGTGAACTCTGCCTTCGAGAACGACATTTTCGCGCGCTGCTCTGTGATCACCTTCTCGAATAGTAACCATCGTACAGTCTTCTTTTGAGGTGAATGGTGTCTTTCCAGCGGAACGGGATGAACGACCAAAATTGCCAGTATGACCCGCTGTACGGCAGCTACGCGACCCAGGGCTCACGAGTGCTCTCCACCTCGGGTTCGACCGAAATCACCACGCTGACACCGTTCGCTGCTCCTCAGCCGACTACAGACTATGCTGTAGGATACGATCTATACAGGTATGACGTCATCGGTGCCACAATTTCTCATGAAAACGCTCTGGCACTTCTCTGTTTACGTTAATCCTGGAGGCAACGAACTATGTGCATCGATTAACAACGGCCGAGGCCTGGAAACTAAACAAGGAGTTGTGGCGAGCGAAGAGCTCTCCAGAAGGCATGACTGAGAGCCGCTAGAGTCAAAACCGCAAAACCTAGTCTATTTTGTAAACCGAGAGTAGTTCGAGTTCTTATGCTAGAACAGCCACCCGCAAAACTATTCATGGGAGCGTAATGATGCTGGGTTAGACGTTTTCAGATTCAGGAAGGTGGAAAAGGCAGGAACTGGAGAGTCGGCAAGACAGCCGACATGCGGCTGAACAGGCCCAGAATAAGCACCTGATTGGGTCGCGCCAGGGCTCCACACTCGCTGCTCGCACCAGTTGCGCTACATGTGCCACCGCAGCTGACTTCGTCTAACGGCACACTCTCGCGACAAATGACCGACCAAGTGTTAACCATAACATTTTTTCACGTTCAGTAACTCTCGCAAGGGCCCAGTTGTTCGTCGGGGGTTCTTCAGTATTACCTTCTAGGAGCGCCGTCCGACAGTTCAAGCCTCGTTCGTGACTCCTCACAACATACTTTGAGCCTGGAGCTTGTTGACTCATGGTCTCTTGTAATAATCAACTCTTGTAATAAGAAGGAATTTTTTTAAAGTTAATTGTGTGGCATAAGGATAACGGACGCACTGCTGTGGTGAGGTTATGTTGGCAAATCTCCCTCTAAATGAGTCCTCTTCTAGAAGGCTTTCACAAGATTCTACTTTTTAGCTCTGCCAATTTGTTGGAACCATTCAAAAAGATGACGGTTCCCTCTAACTACCTCTAAATTAAAACTCATCCACTAAAAATAGCTTCACCGGCTTCAGCAAAATCACATCTAGCTAGCTAGCTTTCAAATCTGTGCCAACTAGGCAGTTAGCCAGGATGCCACCGGTTTGAAGAGCAAGAGAATTCAGCCTTTTCATACGCACTATACTTATGCTTGAGTGACCCATTTGAATAGGTATTCGAACGTTTTTTATTCGAATATGATTATTCGAATTCGAATATTCGAAAAATCTCGTTTTTTGAATGTACTCAAATTCGAATGTTCAAAAAATAGGTTTTTCGAGAGTACTCAAATTAGAATATTTGGAAAAACCACGTTTTTCGAATGTATTTAATTTGAAATGTTCAAAAACTTTCGGTATTTCAAACGATTCGAATATTCAAAATTGTTGTGAGGGTATAAGTATATTACGCACCATATTTTAGCCACCTTCCCTTCCTCAACCCCTCCCCCCTCTCCTACAAGTTTCGGCGACCTCTTCACAAGTCTGTGCTTAGCTGCAGAAAGATTTTTGGCCTTTGGAGAACTCAAATTATATTTCATGTCCTTTTTGGCTGTTTTCTCTCTACGCTTCTCTTCTCTCGTTTTCTTTCTTTTTGTGAAATATTTGCTACTTTTCACACCAACCAATCATGGCGATTTTCTGGGCTTACGGCTAACCACATTTGACTTTCCGTTAGTCTCGGTACAGTCGACCAATACTGCTTCCTTTCTGAATTGTTTTAGCGATGGTTCTAAGATTTCATCGCTTAATGCTTCAGCTGCATCAAACTATTTATGGACGGAAAGTGAATTCAAATGGGGTTATCCGAGAAAACCCCGCCTCTGAAAAATTTAATACAAACTTTGAAAGGCTTCGCCACTTGTGCGAATTCAATTATCATACCTCTGAGTATTCTACTGAATCCCAACATATGCTAAACGCTGTAGATCAGTGGTATGGGTTCCGCGTCAAAATTGGGCACTGACATCACTTTACGGTTGATTTTGCCATGAGCATGAGGTAAAACTCTCACAAGAATTGGATTTTCAGATTCTCGAGAACCCTCACGGTTCTCCAGAACCTTCACATCACTCCGGAGTTTTCATCCTGGGCACCGCGGATAGTATAGAAGCCTAGGGGCTGGCCTCACTACATAACTTGCTTCTTCCAGACAAGACGGTCCTTTGTCCTAGCAGCAGAAGCCTCTTTTCCTCTCAGTTGCATTCTTCGCTTCAGACGTGTTAAGACATTAGGTTCACGACACTTTCGCAGGAAGCAGTCATCCCTTACGATCTAGGCGTTAACGAAGGTGGCTTAGGTTCCTCCGTTTGAACCTACCTTCTTCACACAAAAGCACATATTTGGGTGCAAGTTCTTGTTCAAAGTGTGAATGAATGTTAGCCTACCTAATCATTCGAATTTTCCCATTGACGCAAAGAATCCAATTATTTCAGAGATGTGATTTAGTGTGGATCTCTACATGCGGCCTTATCGTTTCTTTCCCATCTATCAAATAAGTCTAGTTTTCCCCGTGTGATGTGTAGAATGGAAGCTCCACTGTGGATTTTATTCTTTATTTTTGAATAATTTCAACGCCTTGTTCCTAAACATTTAGATATTTTCAGTACTTCGTTCCGCTCACTAGCCTCTAAAGCCTGTTCTTATTTATCTCCTAAGAAAATGGCTACTACTAAGCGGGAAGCCAAGTTGTTAGGATACCGGAGCTGATATAGCTATCTGTTTTTCCGTCGCCGTCATACGGTAACGCTTGCTGACATCGAAGTTGATCGATGCGGCTGAAGATGACCCGAGCAGCTGCTGCAGCAAGAAGTCGGTCGTCGTCGCGATGATGAGTGCTGGCATTTTTGAGTTATCGTTAAGCTATTTCCCAAACGATCTATGGCTGTACAGTATACATAGCATCCGACGGATGAGTTGGATCCGCCATTTTTCAAACCCACCGGTAGATGGATCATACGAGTAATGACATTTTTGAAATCCTGGACTTTGGGATGACTCAGGGTGTTTACTATAGGGGATTTTCGGATGAGTCAGACAGCCGATTTATCTCCTGGGGCCGGATTCATCAACGACTAGCCCGCGGGTATAAGGGGTAGAGATACCCACAATGAAGCCTGTGTCTCTGATTCTTGCGTTATCTCTGCCTGACTCTTATCTTATCTCTACCCCTTATCACCCGCACACCCACGGGTTAATTGTTGATGAATCCGGCCTCCGGTGGGGCATCGGATAGGATGTTGGATTTCTGATCAAAATCGTTTATCTAAATCATCCCAATCCTGGGATGGCCAAGGAAACCAAATATATTGAGTCATATTAAATTTATTCGGCTCTTATGACGTTAACAGCACCACTGCTGGAGAATTTCAGAGACGAACGGAGTGTAGTACACGAAAACTTTTGCTCGAAATCAACAAAAACAGCGCAAAGTTGATAAATACTACGCGGAGTTGAAACAAATCTGAATAATCTACGCTACGAACAATTCTGTGGCTAACCAATGATGTCGGAACCCGGAACACTGTCTTCCATATCGGAATCCAGTTCAAGGGAGCCATTATTTCAGTAGCTCTTAGCTGCTTCTAGAAAACGACGAAGCCAAAGGGTAGAGCATGAAACGTGAAAAAGAAAAATTACATCTTTACGCGTTTTAAGCATGATTGTACGGTGCAGTGCTAGCAAACGAAAACTTACCTGGCCTACTTATGTCTTCGCAGTTAAATAGGCGGCCTACGTATACCCACCCCACATTCCTTCGCAGTTCCATTCCGTCCTTCCTGAACATTTATCTCTATTTCTCAATCATACACAGACTAACGCCGCACGCGTCTTAGTTGGGGCATGCGTGCAATCACCCTGCATCACGATTGCAGGTCAATGCGAGACTGCTTTGGAGTGGCTTGGCTGAAGCGGACTCGAGTACTATGCCTCATTCAGGTACAGCACCTACTACCCTTCGTACACGGGCCAGACGACGTCGTCAGCGCCCTTCTATCCAGAGCTGACCACGTTCTCAGTGCCGCGCACTGGCGAGTTTTCGTCCACCAGCAACGACCAGAAGGACCCCACTATCAAGCTCGAAAAAGATGGTGAGCTCACGAATAACTGTCTTTGCGCTATTTGTAAGAGGTGTTGTGCGAAGCATAGCGACAGGGTGCCGTAGGATTAGGAACGGAGCAAAAAATTAGAAAAAAAAAACATATTTAAATATAGTTGCTCTTTAGGCCATTAAGAAGTTCGATGTTAAGACAAATTTTCTTCCCAACTCTAGAGAACCTAAACGTGATGCCATAGTAACCTCTTCACGTCGCTTCTTCCTAGCCTTAGGTTTCTGGCGCGATACAAGCTCTTGGACTTCTAAATTATTACAACAATGAATCCGTTTGACTGAGAAACACTTCAAGAATTAGTACTTGAGTGAGGATACCTTCAGATACACTGCTGCACAACACCTCAACGTTGCCCACTGACGACGTGGCAATGGAGACGACAGATCCAAACAATCCACCGAGAAGGAGCAAGTGTGAGTCCCAGACAAGTCCGAGGCTTGCGGTCTTTTACTGCGAAACCAACTGTGACCGCGTCCCTGCGCGATGACAATACCCGTACAATCTCAAGTTGAAGCCCTTGTTGTGTTCTACAACTGCAACAACCAAAAACAACTGAGTCATGTAGGAGTAGATGCAGTTCTTTCTACTGTTGGCGACGACCTTAACTTGTCAAGTAAAGCCTCCGTTACAAGAACAGTATTTTCTGCTTCCTGTCATCCTCGTTTTTGTTTTTCCTTTACATTTACTACCAAGCTTATCCCAGGACTTTCATGGCATTTTTCACGTTTTTGAGTGTTTGTAATTCATTTGAGCACCAATGCGAAGCACTTACAATCAGATTAAGTCTGAGGAGTAGCGCAAGGTGCAAGCCACGCCACCCCACTAATAGACATAGAAAGGGTTAAATCTTTAGTTCGAAGTGATAGACTTTTGATTTTATTATATAGTCCTATAGTTTTAAGTAATAAGTGTCTGCACTCATGGTACTCTTTATCATGGATGCTGACAATATGGAAGGTTCTAGGGTAAATGAGGGGTCCGAATATTCCTAGGAATTCTACAGTCTGAATATTCCTAGGAATCGCTGGACAGTGATTTAATGATCTTGGTGGTCATGAACAATAATTCTGAGAACTTCGGCGCTAAGTGGATTGGGAGGGGATTTGTATGCAGTCCAAAGGCTGTCCTACTCTCGACGATGAATGAACATCTTCCTTCGTCAGACGTGCCCTGCGTGATCCAGCACAGAAACATACAGCGCACCCACTTCTAGCAATTCAACGGGCGATTTGCGACACTACTTCGGGGGGGGGGCGTCCCCAATGCCACCTAGCGCCAAAACTTTAACGGAAGCTGCTGCAAATAGCTACGAATCTGGTACTCGAACACAAGAGATGGAAGACCTGTCTTCGAAAACTCTGTGCTGGTGCCCCAAATTCTGAAATAGTTCTGCAGCAGCACTACCTCAGTTTGCTTCAGTGGATCGTCGGAAGGCCGCCACGATGCGTGAGAGAAGGCGTCTGCGCAAGGTGAACGAGGCGTTTGAAATCGTCAAGCAACGCACTTGCCCTAACCCGAACCAGCGACTGCCGAAGGTGAGGTTTAAGGCCGATTCTTCCGATATCTGGCAGCTTTTTGGGTGAAAACACACTTTTTCTAACTCTGAGTTGAGATAAAAACATTTTTTGTTTGAATACTTCCAGCGCAACCCTTCGAATTAGGTTGAAGAGAAAGTTTGCTCCAGCTTGGTGTTAGAACATAGCTTCAACAAACAACAAATGTTGCTGCTTCTTAGTGTTTACTCTCGTGACTAGCCTAGAGGTTCGAATACCATAACCAAAAAATCGTGCCATCTTGGGTACCTTTAAGTCACGTGTGGTGATCACTAAAAAGTATTTGGTGACGAGGGAGAAACAGAACCACTTCATCTTGCTACTTTGTCGTTAGAACCGCTGACCAAAATCTAAAATCGAAATCGAAATCGAAAATGTACCGTATATTAAAAGCAACGGGAGGGGATTTGTTCGAGATCAGTGCAAATAGAAAAAGAGCAGAAACCTTGAGATTTGAGAAAGATCTCATGCCATACAGACTTTTGCAATAAAAAAGAAGCAGAAGCAGAGCTCAGCTGTTCCTCTGCTCACTCAGGGCGAAGTTCGAAGTATAAAAAATGCACTGCTGAGTCATCCTCCTGCAAACAAAACATTAGGAGGCTCGCTTGTAGTTAATTGGAGCCTGCGGCATGAGACATCAAGTGACGGTAACATTAATGAAGCTTTGTCGCTTTTTTGTATCGCAAAAAGGAGAGCTTTTCACGTCAAAATAGTGATACTGTTATTCTGAACAACGCTGTGTACCAACGAAAGTTTTTGGAGAAGCGCTAGCCACTTGAATATTGGTAGAGTTGGCCACTCCCTAAATCTGTATTTTGATGCTTACTGATAGCGTCGTTCATCAAGAAGTGCCGCAAACAAGCTGCTACTAGTTACAATAGGACTCGCTGTCAGGAAAATAACAAACTCTGCAGTAAGTGTACAGCAGCTCCAAAGAGCACATCGAAAAATTAAGCGTACTGAAACATTGGAAAAGCTTAGAAATTAGAGAACCGCAATGTGGGATTTGTCAAGGATCAATAACATTAATTCATTTAATACCATCTGCCAAGAAATTTTTCAAGGAAAGGGAACCATGCATTCCAACCATTTTCCGTGCACAGACATACATATGGAGCACCTTGCAATATTGTTGCGTTAATCAGATCCACGAGCTGTTTTCTGCCGAAGGTGATAGGTATGCTACCGAGATGTGTAGTAGGATCGCTATAACTTTATAAAAATGCCGCACCTTGAAATCTCCAATTTTTATGCGTTGAGGATGGAAGAACGAATGATTTCTGTCGTGTTTATTTTTTCTGAAACTTGCAGTATTAATGTTAAATAAATTAAAAATCCTACGAAAATAATTAAAATTGCCGTTTTCACTGCAAATGATGCAGCAGTATGACGAAGTCATATGTGCACCTACTCTCTCCATTTTAGGTCGAAATTCTTCGCTCCGCTATCGACTACATCACCAAACTGGAGACGATGTTGCACGCGGAAGGAAAGATGACAAAAATCATGGCCCAGAACCAGATGGCAATGCATGGCCACACAGGCGGTGACTACTTGGTGAGTGTAATTCTTTCATCCGTTGCACTTCGGAGTCCTCGAGTTGTTTATAGCAGACGCCTAGTTAGGAGTAGTTTCACAATTTCCGAACTACAACTACATACCCTACTCTGTACTGTCAATCAGTTCAATCAATCATCATGTATTCCAATATGTAGTTGCATTTGAAAAGTAATGCACAGTAAAGTAGTATCAAGCGTTTTCGAGAATTCTCGTGCAAACGTGAAAGCGAAAAGCGCGAAAATTGTTCTGTGACCTTCACTAAACTACTGGGTGAGAGTTATTGTACTTTCTAGCAGTATTCGTTTGTGAGCCCGTCTTTTATATCAGCTCTTTGCTGCAAGGACCGAGTTTACTGGAACAATCTCTAGCACTAATTAGAGTTGTTACCAAATCTACTGATCCATTAAGTTAATCGAGTCTTAGGAATCACGCACCTAGACTTGCCAACATTAGATCTGTGAATTTCACTCACACCCAGCTTTACATGTCACCCCTCTTGCACTCTAACCTACTAAACCTCACAAATTGTTTTCGTGAGTAGGCTTTCCGGTTCTGTATCCGCATTCTTTCATTCTTCCACTCTGCGTTAACATCACCCGTGATTCTTCCAGCCTTCCACATCAGCGCAATTCCCGGCGTCGTTCGACGGCTTCGACGATGACGAAATGTCCGATTCGGACGACGTCGACAGTCCGCAGCCTACCGGTGAGGAAGCCAAGTTAGTATAGCAAATTGCTTACTATATTTGATACCTAGCTTTTCGTAACCACCCTTTTGATTGACACTCGTTCTCTGATGCAAGAACTAACCCGAACGCGAGTGTGTGGCTCACTGACCTCGAGTAGCTGCTCAGCACGCACATTTGCGGACGGGTTAGAGCGCTGTCCGCCTCTGAAAGAGTACTCTGTTGCAGTGGACGGTCGGAAGCGGACTTCGCTGGATCGACTGTCGCGCATAGTGGCAAACATTGCGGGAGAGGAAGGGGTCGGGGCCGCGCAGCAAGAGCCGCACGCAAGTGAGCAGCAACAGCAACAGCAGGAGGAAGCTGGAGCGGAAGGCGAGAAGAAGCTCGCCGTGCTGCTATGACGGCGTCCCGTCGCACGCCTTAACCTAATCCTATTCTTTCGACCATGACGCTTGTTAATGTGATGCATTAGTGCCTCGTGTCTTCGCTATATATAGCCGGCCTAGATAGTCATTTATTTTGAGAGCATTTGTGATGTATATACGTGCAAACAACCTATGTAGCAATGCTAATCGAAGTTTCGTTTCCGATTCCAAATTGTGTTTCGCCCATCACTCACGTTTCTGTCAAAGACCGTTTTCACTTAACATGTTGCTCCACAATGGCATAAATCTGCTATCATTATAATGAGCGCTCCAGAAGGATGTAACGAAGCTAGAGACAAAGATCGGCATCTAGCTGAAAGCTGTCTCTGATATGAAACCTACGATTGGTTAGACGGCCCGAGCTCAGCCGTCTTGTGGGGCACACCTCGCGATTGTCTTCCTGTCTGCTGTCGTTCGAAATTGGTGCTGTCCAGGGTAGGTTAGGTACATTCCCAACTGAAATGCCGGCTGGGTTAGCTGAACATATCGGTCTACCTTGTTGGAGGTCTCTCGCGAGGATGCCTGCCGTCCTCGAGATCGACTGCAGTGTTCTTTTGGTCCATCGGTCGTTCTGTCTCCCACAGTGTGACCGATATAGTCATTTCCACACATGCTGCGCTTGGCCAAGAAGGTGAGACACTGCTTCCATGCCAGCTATGCGAGCTCGGGCTTTGTGTTGAGCTCTTCGGCATGCTGTGCTTTAGTGCTTTATGTGTATATTAGCGCCTTGGCGGCAGGATAGGTCTACGTCTTCGCATAATGAATGTCGAGCAGCTTGACTTGGAGTCTAGACCTGTCGGGTGGTCCATTATCTTCTCGAGTGGTGTGGAAGCCGACAATGCACATTTTCGCCTCTTAACCAACTTCTGTTGAGCGCAGTCGGAAGAGGCGCTGGCTGTCGCGAGCACGTGGTACTATTCCTATGGTTAGTTCGGATTTCCCGCCCAGGCCAACTAAGTCTTCCACTCTTGTGGGACCAACGAATTGGTACCAGTTTTTGTCTGGAAAGAATAATGCACTGAATTGTTCATCGGCTGATCACTCCAAATCATCGTGTGAGGCAAATACGCACTCGAATTGCTTCCACGAGATTTCGTAGAAGTAGATTTCGTGACGCGCTCGAAGAGGGATTGAGTAATGCCGCCCTTCATCCCTTTATCTCCTATCCAGCTCTTTAATACCGTTCTCCATGCTCATGAAACACCAGAGTTGCCCGCTGGACGACATCTTAAAAAAGAAGGAGTTCCAGATGAATTCCTTTCCTCTCCTAAAAGACTTCTCTTGAACTCCGTCCTCCTTCGCTTTATGCACAATCCTCATCCCCCCTGCATCACTTAGCTTAATAATCGTCACCTCTGTTGTGGTGTCAAGAGAAGCACGTCGTCATCGGCCAAACTAAGATTTGAAAGTGGTCTTCCATTCACAGGTGTGCGCCTTTCGCCACAGTCGGGCTACTTCGTGATCTAGTGCCTGGTGACCAGCTTCAGCAACAAGACCCTGCGCTATCGAAGCGTAACCCTAAACAAATGGTATGCAGCGGTGAAACACTTAAAGCCACCATGCCTTCTGCGTAAAGGTCGGTTAATGTTCTACGTATGGTGAACCCGCTCAACCGTCCTGACAACGAGCGCAGAGCGGACGCCATATATTACAGAAAACTTCGAATGCCTTAGCATAAATGTAATCGGAGGAGGAACTACATACGAGCTAACTCTGAAAATTAGCAGCGAAAAGCTCGGCAGAAAGCAAACCCGACCCGATTTTCACGAGTTCGGTCCTAGAAAAGATTGTTCGCCTAAACCTAGACATTGGAGGTTATTTAAAATGCAAATTACCCATGCAAAGTCAGTTTTTTTAGATTAATTGGTTACGGTAGGTAAATAATAGTGGTGAGTGGCTGTTTTGCAGCTGTAGATATGGTTGGGGTCATGTGTGAGTTACCCTTACTCACCCCATACATACCGTAACCAACAGCGACCCTCTTCAGTAAAAAATGTTGAGGACGAAACAAATGAAAACGCAGTTCTTATGTTTGAATGTGAGCCACCGCCGCTTTCAGTAAAGTTCGAAATTGTCTCGTCCACCTAGACAAAATTGCGGACTTCAACGAAGTTCCAAGAAAGACGAAATTGCAAAATTCATCTTCTCCTCCGACACCTCCACTTCGTCAAAGCGAAAAGAGCTACGCTGCCGGCTAGTGTTTTTCTCATAATCGCCTCCCAGTTACCATATTCGTAGGGTCCTCCTTCTCTGATTTCACGCTGGTATCTCCTTCATCACCTACTTCAGCGCTCTCGTATTGCGCAGCTCGCAATATGGACGAGAAACAGCAGGGCCTTCCCACCTTCACCTCTTGTCTCATAGGAACGCTTGAGGTATCGCAAGAATCACAGTCCTCCAAAAAGCTTGCCAAGGCAACTGGTGAGAACAGAATTTAGGAGACAAATCGGCAATATTGTCATTGGCGACACTGACAAGGGAGGTCAATGAACATCCCGTGGCGATTTTAAAAATGACCTAATGGGGGTTGGGGGTTGTATAAGAAGCACCGCAGTGGTTTTCAAATTTCCTGCGGACATCTGGGTAGGTCAAAAATTGCAAAAAACCATTTCACTTCAGTGCGGGCCGATAAAGCAAAATTGACGCCTGGAACTGCCATGTCGTGGTTAGAATGTAACCTGCAAAAGGTTTGGGGCCGGAACAATAGCGTAATTACAGCGATTTCACAACTTGCTTGTTAGCGGTACAGAGATCAAAGTGGAACGTTGAGGTGCGTCGCTCATCACTAACAGCGCAGTGACGGGATGGCCGAGTGGCTATGGGGGCAGGCTTGCGGGAGAAGTGTCGGGGGTACGGGTTCAGAGGTGGTGCTCCTGAATTGCAGGTTTCGCTACATCCACTTTTGTCGATATAAAGTGTATCTTCACCACGGTAGTGTAACATACTGACATTACAACTTTGTTTTATCTTGGATGATACGATATAAACACAAAAATAAACATCCAAAGCAACAGCATAGTACATAACTCGATTGGCCATTGAGGAGGCGAGGCGACTTTTCTTTGCCTACAAACTAGATAACTTCGGAACTCCAAAGATCGAGGAAAAAATTATTATTTTATTTTAATTTTTTATTTTAAATTTTTAATATTAATATTAATATTTTATTTTTTATTTTAATTTTTATTATTTATATTTTTATTTTAATTAATTAATTAACTATGTTTATGTTTGATTTTTTCAACCCCTCTTCGAGCTCTGGAGGGAAAGTATAACAGTACCAATCTGTCTTCTTCATTCTCAACCAACCATATTGCAAGTGGTTTCACGGCCGTCACATACAGCATCCTCCTCACTGTTACAAGGAGACGTAATATCACCCGCATCATTGTCATCGTTCGGCGACCAGGCTACAGCCTGCGCTTCGTTCAAGTTAAGCTAACATCACGAACGAGAGAACAGGCGACTTTTCATCGCAGTTCCTCGGTAGCATTCAAGGGCCTATCCCAACTACAAAGTATTAGGGTGTCCCATAATTTTCCGGGCTATTTGAACCATGAGTGTTTGGCGGGTGACAACTTCTTTATGCAAGATCCAAACGGGGTGTTCTCTTGGCACAACAAGGCGATTCGATTATATTTCGCAGTCGCATATCGACTAACTCCATCGGACTACTGCCCGCACTTTTATCAATTTCTTGAAAATGAAGCAGAAATCGACGTATCGCGACTTGCTTCTTCATCACTTTCGTTCTGGACTCTCTGCGAGCACTGCTCACAAGGCTATCGTTGCTTTGTTAGATCCAGACGTCTGCAGCAAGTCCAAGTGTGAAACTTGGTTCAGTCACTTCAGGAAGGGAATGTACAGGATTACGGACAAGAAAAATCCTGGAAGACCGATCGGACCGGACGAACGGCGAGTGCTTGCGGCAGGCAGGAGGCAACCTGCCAGAACCGTAAGGGCGATATCGAAGGCTACCAGTACTTCACGTAGCACTGTTCATCGTTACCTGAAACAAAGAAGAAGGGCAATCTTGCCAGAATGGATCCCGCATGCACTGACTCCGTCTCAGAAGCGACAGCAAATGGTCATCTGTCAGAATAATCTCAACCGCTCAGGAACGACTGCGTGGTTAAGCACGATTATGGCACAGGACAAGAAGTGGTGCATGTACGGTAACACCATACGGTTGATTCAGTGGCTTCCGAAGCAGCAAGACCAGAACGAATTCCGAAGCCGTCCCCACTTGGAAAGAAGATTTTGCTTTCATTTCGGTTCGTGAGTCGTGTAGTCCTGCACTACTCGCTTTTGCCGGATGGACAGACAATTACAGCAGACTTGCTTGTTGAAGATATGGTGGAAATGAAGCGTAATCTGCTTGAGAAGTACCTGAGATTCGGTACTATTCGTGTGTTAATGGATAATGCACGATCGCATCGAGCGAAACGAACGCAGGAAACGATGAGGAAGGAGTCTATAGAATTTGTGGCACATCCTGCCTATTCACCACATATCATCCCTTGTAACTATGCAGCATTCAGAAATCTTGCTCACTTTCTCAGGAACGAACGATGCTCGCAACGTCAAGAAGTTCAGTGCCTAGTCGAGGAATGGATTGGCAGCAGGCCAGCTTCTTTCAAGGAGAATGCAGTCAACTCTCTGTCCAATCGTTGAAGAAAGGCTGTGAACACAGATGGAAAATATATCGATTGGTTACCCTTTGTCATAATCTTGCTGTAATAACTTTTAATAAAAATGGTATGATAGCCCAGAAAATTATGGGACACCCTAATAGATAATACTCTTTATCTTGACCGTCTTCGTTAGGCATTGACAGTGGGCCTGTTAGCACTACTTCATTAATCCAAAAGTTGAAGAGAGCTTGAAAAAAGGGATAAAAAGATTTATATTTATTTTTCACTTATTTGTTATTTTATTTATTATGTAATGATTATTTATTTGTTATTTTATTTATTATGTAATGATTTCGCATCATTGCTTTTTATTTTTATTTATATAAATTTAAATGATAATTAAACCATTTTTCTCGATCTTTGGAGTTCCGAAGTTATCTATTTTGTAGGCAAAGAAAAGTCGCCTTGTTCTCTCAATGGCCAATCAAATTATGTACTGTGAACGCTGTTGCTTTGGGTGTTTATTTTTCTGTTTATATCGTATCATCCAGGTTAAAATAAAGTTATAATAACAGTATGGTACACTACCGTGGTCAAGATAGATTTTATATCGACAAAAGTGGATGGAGCAAAACAAACAACGCAGGAGCAGCACCTCTGAACCTGAACCCCCGACACTTTCCCCGCATGCTCGACCCCATAGCCACTCGGCCATCCGGTCGCTGAACCGTTGATGGTGAGCGACGCACCTCAACGTTCCACTTCGGTCACTGTACGGCTAACAAGCAAATTGTGAAGTCGCTGTAATTACGCTATTGTTCCAGCCCCAAACCTTTTGCAGGTTACATTCTAACCACGACATGGCAGTTCCAGGCGTCAGTGTTGCTTTATTGGCCCGACCTGAAGTGAAACGGTTTTTTGCAATTTTTGACCTACCCAGGTGTTTTTGCAATTTTTGACCTAAAATTGATAACCACTGCGGTGCTTCTCGTGCAATCCCCTACAACTCTCAATAGGTCACTTTTAAAATTGCCACGGGACGTTCATTGACCTCCCTTGTGAGGGTCAAGCAAATTTTCACCGAGAAGGGTTGTTTAACGCATTGACCATCTTTCTCATATATGGATGGTGGGGCCATGGTCGTCGATTTCGTCCAAACCTCGTCCAAGAGATTATTTAAGACGCTGATCATTAATATGAGATTCGTTCTTAGAAATTTCCATTGATTTCGAGAGGTTGGTATAGGTATAGGCGAGTAGGGTCACTCACAAATACCTAGGGTCATTCACAAATACATACCAGTGGTAACCCACGTGTCAATCGAAAATATAAAATCAGATGTTACATAAGGGATTACCGCCTTAAATAATCTTTCTATGCTATAATTGGGAGAAAAAACTTTTCCACTTCTGGAGTCGTGAAGTTACGACAGTACCTGAGGATCAGATTTCCTTTCTGACGACATTTCTCTTTGCGATCCTACAAAGAGTGTTTGCTTGATGGTGGCAGTTTTTTTTGTGTATGGATTTTTTCGCCTTATATGCGAATTTACTTTAATAACGTTCATCAGTTGGGCCGCAAAGGTCTACTTAGTGAGCCCAGGTTTTGCAAAAAAAAAATCGTCAAGAAGAAAAAGAAAAGCTCAAAAACGTTGACCCGCGATACGATGCACCTTGAATCTTCCCAGAAGCTGAACGACTTTCTACCAGCTAAAGGAACAAGGCATAGTAAAAAATTTCTTATTTTAGAAGACTTCTTACTGTTTGGTTTCAAAATTTTCATGATTTCTCTCTCTCTCTTAGCAATTTTGTTGATGATAGATGGACTTTCGTTATTTGTTGCGAAGATGAAGTCAAAGTTATATAATTATCATGCAGATGGAGTCGAAAAAAATTCAATAGGAAAAAAGGTCTGGCTTTTTACATGCTAAAATGCAGCCAAACTGAATGCGGCTTAGAGACATTTTATTTAACGAATTCACCGTTTTTAACGAAAAAATTTTTCGTTAAAAAGCGGTCGTTAAAAATTTACCGAAAAAAATTTAATGCGCACCCCTGGTGCGGAACATATATTTGGAATCAGCGTTCGGAGCAGCGTTCAGTGAGATACATCTTATCGCAAAGTTCCGAGATTACTTGGTATACTTCCCTTCTGAGGTTTCTACGTCTCCCACAGGTTGTCATATCGTCCAACTCCGAAGCTAAGTAGTAGACGGCGGCGTGCATAACACTGACCAGGAGACTATCCAAGCTGTAGGTTTGAAGGACAGAAGCGATGTATATGGACAGAATAACCTCTGACTCAGAAA
This sequence comes from Heligmosomoides polygyrus polygyrus, assembly GCA_947396885.1. Lineage (NCBI taxonomy): Eukaryota > Metazoa > Nematoda > Chromadorea > Rhabditida > Heligmosomidae > Heligmosomoides > Heligmosomoides polygyrus. The sequence continues at coordinate 73,351,079 of OX377202.1, read as the reverse complement.
TACAGAAATGCAAGTATTTCCACTCGGATCGTGAAAAGAACAGAGGTTGAGCCGATTAAAGATTGTGTGCAGTAGCCCCTCGCGGTTAGAGAGAGGTTTGCTTCGTCTTCGACGTCAGGGACCGGTGACCAGAGTGGTGAGTGAATGGGAAAGAAGCTGTGGCTTTCAGTTCGATCTCGCCTTGCACTCTTATAAAAGCACGGATAACTGGATTTGCTAATAATGTCATCGGATTTTGGTCACATTAAAGGTCTACTTGACCGGTTGCAGTCCTCTGAACATATCAATTAAATGAGTTGTAGGACGAAGCCATCATATCAAAGATTATTTGCGTAGTCATGCACGGATGCTAAGGAACGTTGAGACACAGAACTATGAAGGTCTACCATGGCCAAACATTAGTTGGGTTAGCGCAGTGTCTTCCAAACACGAAAAGGAACTCAAGATACGAACGACTGCGAAGGACCGGTTAGAACACTTCAGCCACCAGCATATGACATTGACTTGTTTCCATAAATTTTCCATGCCCTCTGACAGGTTTAATTTTCAGCTATTCGCTGATTATGGCATAATTTAGATTCTCATAGCACCGACACATAGTGCACGTTTAATCTCGAAGGCTTGTACCCGCAGCGCAGAATTCGGAAAAAGCTGTAAGAGAATCGGTCGAGTAGCGCTTAACGCTCGAAAACGTTTTGAAGGGTTTTTGCTGTATTTTTATTATTTCTTTCTGTACTTAATGGGCTGGTGCCTGCACGGAGATTGCACATGTTCGTAGAACAGTCTAACAAAAGATCTAGGAAAGGGTGGAACTCCGGGTACCTGCCTGATCGCACATTTCAGGATGCCTTACCGATGATCATCTTGCCTTGAATGGTAATTCCCTAGTTGTTCTTATTCTATAACCTGTAGTTAATTTGTTGCTGAAGGCTTGTTTATTTTTCTGTGTTTGTTGATTATGATTTGTTTATTTTACATTGCTGTGTTCCATTCCATTCCTTGAACGTTGGCTGTTGACCTCTTACAGTTGAAACGTATAAGGTTTTCCTTTTTTTCAGTTGAAATATTGGTTTACAGCTAAATGTATTTTTAACTAAGTTTAACGATTTACCGGAAATTTAACGAAAATTTTCCGTTAAAAAATTTCGTTAAGAAAATTTAGCGCCAAGAATTTCGTGTGCATCCCTCATTCGCAATTATGAAATACGTCAGAGGTTCGATGTCGCTCCATTTGCTGAGAAGTTACGTGAAGCTCGCCTTCGATGGCATGGCCACGTCCTTCGTGCGAGGGGTGACAACGTTCGGAAGATTGGCTTCAGCGTAGCTGTGCCCGGAAAACGCTCTGAAGGACGGTCGAAGCAGCATTGACTTGATACTTTGCACATGGATTGAAGGGAGTTGGTATCCACCCCGATTAAGCATATGATCGTGCGAAATGGCGTCACCATACCAGAATAGCGGAGCCCGCCTCGAAGCGGAACAAACGCTGGAGAAGAAGAAGAAGAAGAAGAAGAAGAAGAAGAAGAAGAAGAAAAGGTACTCCATATGGCCAGCTCTGTGAGGATTTTTGAGGATGATTTGTGAGGAAGTGAGGATTTCCGTCTATGACGGGTTGGCCTTGTGCTTCAATTTGATGAATTCTTCTTACGAATACTTCGGATGGAAATGTTCACCGCTTCCTGGAACTGCTCCTACATTTCATAGAATTTTCTGAAACCACCAGGTCGTGCCAATCGTCGTGATCAGAAGTAGCATATGATTCAGTGTCGGGATCCTGTCCACGTTCTTCATGCCATGCGAGGAGTAACTACATAGATTTGCATCCGTAGCATTTTAATTCAAAGCCGACGCCACTATACAAACGTGTTTCAGTACTCGGACTAAAGGAGACCTTGAAGAAAACTATTGGTGAGGGGCAAAAGTTGACTTGTGGAAACATCAACAACATTTCCTTTCCAAAAAATACACGTGCAGCTCAAGCTCGCCTAGCCACCGAAGGACCTCCTCCATGAAAGCCGTTGGCGATTTTACTATAGAACACTTTAGTAGACAGTCAGAAATTATGTGTGAATCGCTTACACAAATGAGACATAAAACGCATGGATAGATAGCAGAAGTGTGAGCTTTTATTATCAGGCACAAATAAATAAAGACTAGAAAAGCAGGAACAACCTTTTTCACGAAGTACAAATTGCAAAGAGAGATGCAGCTGCATTTCACAATTGGAAGGTTCCCGTCACGATTACACACAACCACCAAATCGCATTGGTCAAGGAGAAAGTACTACGCGGTCTTTTCTGCACAATAAACACTTGCTCCGTGAGAAGCCATCAACCAGTGCCTGGAGGAAAACAAATGTCGTACTACCAAATAGAATCTATGATAACAAAGAACACCAAAACTATAGATTGATGATATACGCATGGGAGACCGGATGTTCACAACACGTCTACTTGGCTGAAAGAAGAGATCAAGGACCGTAAGTGCGGCGCCACTCTGAAATAGTGAAGAGATATCTGGAAGCTGGGCAACATCAAATTGTAGAAGAAACTCAAGAATACATATCGTGATGAGCTTTGGACAACAATTGTCAGTGCAAGAATTTGTTGCCATTCTAGAGAGGAGGACCATCATATCTCTTTTACCTCTTAACAACGACAGAACTGATCTAAAAGCCCTTACGTTGAAACATTTTCACAATATCGTTGTCACCGGAGAAGGACATCTATGAAAAGGACACCGTGTGAAAAGGGGAGATACTGAGAGTGGGCACATCTGAAATACGAATAAAATGCGTAGAATTGCTCTCTCTCTTTCCTCTCTTTGGTAAAATTAACGTACATGAACGTAGGTGACAAGTCCTGGCAAACATGCACTAATTCCGGCATATGAAACAATGCAGACGGAAGCAGGATATGTCACAAGAGTAGTAATAATGCTATGATGTTCGCCAACAACAGCTGCAGCGAATAGCTCAATGCTGAGCTCTTTGAATAGTAGAGAAATCCGGCCAAAAGCGACGATTCGCAGCGCTCTGAAAAAGGATCCATATCTAGCAAATGCAAGGAGTAATATCTCGCCCCTGTCAGTTATCTAAACAATGGTCTAATCAACTAAAACGTCTGGAAAACAATGAATAGATAGTATCCAAATTAAACGTTACAAAGAAGCTGGGGACCGTTAGGTAGATCATCATTAGACCTACTTGTTTTCTGTGAATCATCATGAAGTCGTTGGGTTTCCGTCAGCTAATCATCAGCTGCTAGATTAGCGCCTTTCTCAACGGAATATCAGGCCAGTTATTGTTCATGTCAGTTATTAACAGTTAGGCTAAAGACAATTATGTGCCATAGAACACTCAGGTGGGTTTTCATGTTGTTGTCGGAATCCGTTAACCGCATCCGGAAGTGTGTGCCACTGAACGGTTTACATTTTCGTTTCCTGCCAAAGATCATTCAACAAGATAACAATCCACTTGTTTTGACAGACAGGCTCATCAGTGGCACCGGAATGGTTCAAGCAGTGAAAATCGAATTAGGCTAAACATAAGAGAACTTCGTCTCCGGAACAAACTTTTCTTCATAGCGGCCATGCAGAAATCATCTCTTATTCCAGCCGCCAAGCATTCTGCCAATTCCACCGATGCGAAAATGCCTCTTCGAGTCGAATAAGCAGCTTTCTTCAACGCTAGCATTTCCCCGCAAAGCATCACAAAATATCCCACTTTGGAAAACTCGACGGTCATTTTATTAACCTCCTTAATCAGACCAGCCTAGCATCACTATGGGGTAGGTGAATTGAAACCAGATACGTTCGAGAGGGATACATTCTGTTCTTTTCATCGTAACGCATTGTGTAGGCCAAATATTAATGTCACAGGCAGCAATAGTGAAACCGAATATTATTGAAATTGATACAGGGAAGAACTGTCGGAATTACCCGTTAGAGGAGTGTTGAAAACGCCTATTTCTTACTTACCAGTGCTTGAAATGTTGACAAGGAGAGACGGAAGAACTGCGTTCGTCGAATGCGGGTCGCAGGACACGTGGTCGAACAACTTTAGCGTGACGCCGTTACCACTGTGAATCTTCTGAAAGCAAAAAGCCTTTCTTTATCAGTGAAATGTACGCTCTCTAGCTAACTTACCATGCATTGAAACTGTGAGGACGACTCATCTCTAACTACTAGGTAATGTTCGTGGCCGTTCAGTGCAAAATGAGCTGCACATGAGTACAGATCGGAATCTGCAAAACGAAAATGTATTTCAAGGCTGCTAGTTCAGCGAGGTGGCTGCGTTTTTCTTTCCCTGGAACATCATCCTCTTTAATCCCATGGAATTGTCCGAGATCCTATTGGACATGATACGAACTGGAGGAGACGCATGCGCTTTCCCCTCTCCTCTGTGCGTTAAGAGGACGAAAGCGCCTCCAACAAAGTGTACAGTGATTCTATAGCAGTTTTGAGTGTCGTTCGGTACTTCTAATTGCACCATGCAAACTCGATTACAGAAGCGATTGACTTCAAGCAGCTAATTACCAAATGTGGATTCTGGTTAGTTCTAACGCTTTGATCGCTACAGCTGTTTCGGTTCCTGCCGCATTCTACAAACCTTTCGTCGTCGGGTTGCACTCCGTTGCAAGTTGGATCTCATCCGGTTTTTGGCACCCGAGCAGAAGCAGCGGATGTTGGCAAGATCGTGCTGAATATCGACCACGCAAGGGGCACTCCTCCTAGACGGATGACGGATCTTTTCTTGATACATCCTTCATACATTGTTCTGATTTACAACGGTGATAGTCACTAGTGATACCTGGGCGTCGTGCAGAACTAAGGTGTCGCGCGAACCCACGATCATCTCGGAGCAGTCCTCGTACTCGTTCAGACTGATTTGGCCAAAGTTCAGCTGAACCATATGACGAGAGCGTCGGTGTAGCTAAATTGCGAAGTTCGAGCCGCTTTCAGAGGTAGAAAAGGTACGGAAGCAAATGTAGAAAGCGGCAATGGTGACGTACAACTGTCACAACTAATTTAGTATTAGGTTGGTGAAAAATAATGGCAAAAAATAAAATAATAAAAATTTTGAAGCAGCTACTTTGAGATGCTATAACTCGTTTCAAAGGACAGGTTTTCAATCAAAATAACAACCAAAAATTCAACACGTATCTAGAAATGGAAAACGAATTTAGATATTTCAAAATTCTGGAGTTCAACAATCGAGGCGACGAAATCGTCGAATGCCTTTTTTTGCCAGAGCCAGGAAGCTGTGGTGGTCCAAACGGGATGCTGCCCACCAAACGTCACCATGGCCATTCCTTAATGCGATTCCAGGTTCCGGAAAGGCTTCGGAGCTTCGTCGTATTACAGCCATTTTGGCATGTACCATTGTCTTCAACTCATCGTTGACAACCTCTGATAGCCGATCGCGCTCCTCTCCCGATCTTCGTGAGCGAAGTCCCAGCTCGGAATTTCACGAATGTGTGGTAAGCTCAGATGTGTCCTCACACCAGGCGTTGATGAAATTGAGAAATTTCGGGTGGCCTCCGCAGTAGTGTGACCGAGTTTGAGCTCGTGAAGTAAAACGACGAGAACTTCCCGTTTTGACAGCATCTTCTCAAGCGATCCGAAATCAACGAAGAAGTGGTGATAGAGAAACGTTAATAATTTCGTACGGTAGCGCGAAAAGTGTGCGTTCTAGTGGTGAACGTATTACATTGTACAGCATACGATGCTTAACACTGTATTTTTGTTTAATTATCATAGCAAGTGCAAAAAATGCCATTGTTTTTGCATCAACCTAATAGATTAAATTAGGGTCATATAGACGCTTTATTCTTCTAAGAATTGTTATGACAATGACGCTCCTTCAAGCCTCTAAGCGAAATTGTTCCATTTTGGCCGCTACCCACAGTGAACAACATACATATCTTAATCCTCTAAGGTCACGTTTGCGTTTAGCAAGATGTAGACTACTAACACCATTTGCAGCTCCAAAATTCTGGGTCTCATACCCCTTTTCGTAAGCTAAGGCCCCTGTTATACTCCCGCGGGAGCTTCCGCGGATGGGCGGAAATCGCGTCGGGACCCTGCGCCGGGCCACTCGTCGCGGCCCGCCACGCCCGCCTCCGCCGTGCACCATTGGTCCGCGGACGTTCCGCGGATGCTCCCGCGGGAGTATAACAGAGGCCTAACAAGGTGAAGTTTCTTCATCCTTGTACAACTGCTTTTCATGGCTTCGCTAATAAAGGGTCAAATAGACGAATTACTTCAAAGAACCGTAGAAAATTCCACTGCTCCTAACTTCAAGGTCGGCAAGCGCTTGTTTAGGGTGTCATTCTGCGGGTTTCATAAATGCGGCAAAAGAGCACAGACGAATGCATTGTAAGGAACCCACCTGCACACACTGGTAGCCAGTTTGGCATCCACGGCGAACATGAGCTCGAACAGCAGTGATGTGGTCTTGGCGACGACTTTCGAGGCACGTCCAAACTGTGTCGTTGCGGGACTGGTAGGACGATATCCAGTGGCCTAGAAAAGAGACGAAATAAATGTGTGCGTGATTCCCCGAAAGTGCACCGATATCTGGTATGGGGAACAGCCTTCTTGTTTACGCTTCCGTATTGCCTGGAATAAGGGAAACAATCTGCTGCTAGAGAATGCCCTGGATTGCTACGCATTATTTTCATTAGAGGCGAGAAAAGTTTCGCGCATGTGGTTTTAACAGTTAAATTGCAATGTGAGCATCGACGACGGGCGGCTTAGCTCGGTGAAAAATGAACTAAACCTGCACAGTGTAATTGTAACTCATTGGTTAGAGCTCCTCGGTCAAACATTGCCGTTCGAAAGGATGTTAACTAAAAGCATACCACTGATCGAAGAGCAGTCAGAGCAAGAGAACCTACCATTTTGAATGACGTTCCTTCTTCCAGTCACGATCGAATCCCATGACTGCCTCGTCAGTCCCTGCTCAGACTGCATGTAGTCCGGAAAGCTACACTGAGAATGAATCTTGTGATCTGAATGCGGTTACGTTTACGGTACACGTCGGCGAGACAGTAGAGGCCAGCTTTACAATCCGCCCAAAACTAGTGCCACACCTGGCTTCGGAAACCGCTGCAGCTAAGCGAGGTTTGGAGACTTCTCAAGGCTGAGAGTGCAGCGGCACAACAGCCCTCCCGGTGGTCCCTCAGACCGACTCCGAAGCTTTGCGGCACTAGTCAGAAGCGGTACTGTAGGGAGCGTCACGTACCATGCTTATAGTGCAGTGTTGTCGTAGCAGCTCCTATGTGAGTGAGCTCTTGACAGCTGGCATCTGCTGAGATGCCTATCCGCCCTGAGGTGCCTGTTTTGTCCACTATCTGAAGAGGACCAGTTGTGGCACAAGAAATACTAATGAGGTTATTCCGTATATGTAAATAACTACGGCAAGGTGGCCGCAGGTTGAAGAGTTTCTTATAGTCAGTTTCTCAGTTACAATTAGAGACAAAGCCAAACATTTTTGCATGAGCCAAGAGTTCATTTTCTGCACGAGCAACCACGTGCAGAAAATGAACTTTTTATCTTAAAGAAATCATCAGAAATGCAAATACGAATCAATGGAACTGTGTTGGCAACTAATTTCGTGGACTCTCAAGCATCTTCAATAAAAGTGTTTATCAATAAGTAACAAATAGCAATTGTCAATCAAGGTAAGATCCCTAGAAACGCAGGACTCATCAGTTCATCAGGTGGCTGCTTCCCCCCCCCCCCACAGCTGTAGCATTCTTAAACTTTTGAGGCGAGGAATTATTGGAGGTGCATTTTAACCTGTTCCATAATAATAAATAGCTTTCTAACGAAGAAGTGCTGCAGAAGTGTTTCTGTAGTCACTTGGCACACAGTCCGAGCAGAGAGGAGGATGAGATGGGCGCTTCCAGCCAAGGTCGTCGATTTTTTGAAGTCTCCGATTCGCGATCATTGCACCGAGTGACGAGCACCTTTTTAGTTCGCTGCACCACTTCTTGGTTGGACGACAAATTATTAATGTGGACCAAGTCACAGTGCATCTCCAAGGATTCTTGGCACTAAAAGCAAAAGAATTATACAACCGTGGGATAGACCAGCTACCTAGGAAATGGTAAGCAGTTCTGCGTTTCGAGGAATCCCATTTAGATTACGATTGTTATTTGTTATTTTTTTAATAATTACGTTTGTTGAAAATTCTTGAGAGCCCACGTACATAGTTGCCAACCTAATAATTAAAAGCGGCAGCCCGGGCAGGAAATAGTAGTAACGAATAGAAATGAAAGAACAAACAACCAATGTTTACCTGTAAATGGCGGTACTCATTTTTTTTTGGAATAATTTCAAAGGGATTAGGTGATGATATCTACATTTGCTTGCACAATTCTGCGTTATCCGAACCTGCTTTAAACGCAGAGAAAGATGGTCCGAAGATTTTTCTAAGGTCGCTAAAAACTTTCTGTGTAATATCTTGGGTAGTCGCCTCATTATCAAATATGAGCTGTGCAGATTAAGCATCTTGCCCTTTGCTAACGAGCATTATCTTTGCTTACCAACCGTCACAACAAACGACCTTCTTTGTGGTTCACCGATTCACGACCCAGTGTGCTAAGGTAACGGTAAGGACTAGTTGGCATGACACATCTTTTGCATTTGATTCCTGTGCTGTCAAGAGTAATAGTTGGGTCAGCAAACCTTATGTTCACTGCCGGGTCAAAAACTAGCCATGGATTACTCATTCCCAACCACTTTTGCCGAAAATCGTATTTACTACGGTAAACTCCTTTGCCAGATAATATTGGCTTTTTCATAAGTAGAATGTTGCAAGGCAAGAAGAGACTGAAAAGTAACTGTTCACTGGAAGACTCACGAAGCACCGGTAAGACTCTCCGCGTCGGTTACCAACTCGAGCCGCAAAGAAGACATGACCAAGCGAGTGCCACGATGCAATGCATTCCACTTCGGAGACTATAATAGGTGCTTGAATTAATTTAATGATCCTAAAGTGTTTCAGTAAGAAGCGTGGTTTCAAGGGCTTCGGTTTTCAACAACGGATCAATAGGGGCAGCACTGAAACCGGTGAGGAACCAGGAAGTCACTTAGAACCATCTATTCACTCGTTAGTCACTCAAGTGTTCCAATATCCGTATATCCCTAAAACATTTGTGTTTGGAGGTGTAGGCTTCAGGCAAAGTAGTTCCTGCAAATCAAGCACTTCCGATTAGGATTCTCATGATCTGTTTCTCGCACAACAGAGATGGCAGCTTAAAGTATGAATCGCGCATATGCAGTCCTCATAGGAATTGCTTTGAACACTGCCGAGTCATATCCCGGCAACCCTATTCTACATGGTAAATAGTGTGCATAGTAAAACCAGTTCTTTACTGTAATGAAGGTAGGAAGAGGGAAAGAAGACGGTAGTTGTTCTATTCTGAACACGTCGCTGTAGATGACCTCTTTATTGCTCCCTTGCGGCGAACATAACAGCATCGGATCCCGCGACTCGGCGGGAACAAAAGCTCAGAAGAAGAGGAAGAGTTGGAGAAACTGGTAACCAAACAGGCTTTGCCGTTGCTTCAGCGTATAATGAAAATAAATTAGGCGCAAACTTACTCGTCGTCCCTCCCCACAGGAGTGGAAGACTTTGATTCTCGTGTCCTCCTTCCACGGGATAACATGCGAGTATTTAAAATGTGTTTAGCAATAATGAATACAGTAACCTAGAGATGGATAAATCAGCGTTCTCCCTTCCCAAACAAAATGCACTGCTACAGTGTTAGCAATTCATTTGTCTACAGTAATGGAAGACTTGGGCGGTGTGTATGCAAAAACGGAGCCTAAGTTAGTCCGGAACGCATCTGACAACGGACACCGCCTCACGACTGTGCCATAACTCTTACCTACTGCAAAACGTGCTCGCCAGAAGGAAACGATATGAGACTTTAGTTGGTGATACGACTGAAGCTCTGTTCGCTCGCTCCTCATTCACTTGCAGTAGACAAGGACATAGATTCCTTATATGTATTAGGCCTTCGTTATACCATCGCTCACCCCGTGCGACGCCTTATATTCTACTTTTACTTAACAGTAATCGTGGTCTGCTCCGGTAGCGCTGAAGTGAAGTGAACGCCTGGAATGTCTCCGACGGAGAGCCACGATCCCTGCGCGTGTTATTCGAAGCTACTTTATCGAGTGCCATAGACGGAGATGAGGGTGCAAATTGAGTGGAAGGAGCTGCTGCTGACCTAATTCGAGTGGGAAGAACGGCCGCTATCTTCTCGACGTGCTGCTGCCCGCCACTCACTCAGCCGCGCCACCGATGACCAATCGCATTCTGATGCGAACGTCATCTCCGTCCAAGTGCCAACGGCGTCAGAATGGTCATCGCCGGATTAGGCGAGGTGCCAAGATTAGTTGCGAACTCCGGCGTCGGATTAGCGCGGCGCCTTCGTAAAGGGGTCCCGAAGTCACCACCAAGGAGCGTGGTTGGTGTAAGCAGGACTTTGTAAGGTGTCCCAAAATTGTTGCAACAAATCTTAGTCGAAGAAAGAATGGATCCAATTTGCAGGGGTTTGAAAAACAGCTCATCTATACATCTCAAGATTACGAGAGGGTAGCATTTCTTATAGTAACTCACTCTTGAGTTAAGGAGAGCCTTCGGATAGAATTTTACTCGTAAATTGTCTCAGAGACAATATCAATCTTTCCGCTCTTCTACGTTATGAGAAGAGGCTTTCTCTCTAACCACGGTATAAAGTGGATCATTGAAGAGGTAAAGTTGGAGGAATTTCACTCCTTTGCAGCTATGAAGTTGGGCAGTTGGACAGGTGGAAGGTAAATAGCTACCAACTGTTCCTAATTTTGCTGTTAAAATCTTGACCAATAATAATTTGTAATTTGCTCCAAAATAGAAAAAATAGGATCTATCCTAGTGGGAGGGAACACTTTACCCAATCTTCTTGAAAATGATGGCTGAGTTGAGAATGAACTATTTTACCAAGGCGACACACTGATATAGCCTACGAGGGGACATTTCTTTGCAGTTTCTTAGCCTGTACTGACCAACCTCTTGCAGTTTGTCTCGATTTCCTAACGGTGCCCTCTCCAACTAGAATAGACTTAAAATGTCTGCGTTACCTTCAGAGAAGATGGTGTTTAGTTCTCGTGCCATTCGGAGTATGGCTTCTATTCGTTTTCACTCCTGTGTGAACCTGGTGTGCGGTGCCACTTGTTTAGAAAATCGTAGCGAAAAATTATGTAAACTGTGTTAGGCAATCTGTTATTTCAACTTTTCTTTAATTTCTCAGCTTTCAAAAATTTTAGTTATTTAAGAGGTGGCTGGATACCCAGCTCGACGTGACATGTGCCCCAGCTGCCTTAAGACATTCTGCTTCTTGCTGCATTCCGCTAAAATATTAACTTTCATCCTATTACCAAATTAGTAGAGCTGCAGATGTGGTTTTCGTAAAAAGAATATAATGCCTATTGATACGTCACGCACGCATACTGCTGAAGGGAAAATTTGCCATAGCTCGCTGCACATGATATACGAACCAGCAGAATCTGTGAATTGATCTGCGAAAATTTGCAGAAATTTGTTGATTTCGGATCGTATTCTTTCATCTCGCGCCTTTACAAAACAGTCGGTTGTTTCACGTGGAAGCCGGTTAGTCTCTAACAACAGGACAAATGTAAGGAACATAGTAATAAGGACACGTTACATAACTGTTATTTCATGGTTCAATGCAAATGCAAACAAATAACTTTTGATAAAGGACCACCAAGTTTTGTCCCAAGAATTATGGAAAACCCTCTGTATCGAAATCCTTAAAAATGTCACACATTTCTCCAAAAAAATCGTTCCCCTTCTATACCTAGTGAGAGGCACAAGGTAGTCATGTCGAAGGAGGCGCCGTCTATCACGTACACCCTATACCACGTTCTGGGATCGGACCTGCCGCCGAACCCTACCAAGCCTTCGATTCCTTCAGGGTCGGTGAATTGGTACCACACTTGTGTTGGAGGGACAGAATACTGACTTGCTCTCGGCTGGCCACCGCAAGCCGTAATTACCGGCCACCGCTGTATGGGTAAATACGCATTCAAATAGTCTCGATAACTTCGCGTGAAAATAAAATGCGTGGCGCATTCCAAAGATGATTACCGCCGTTTTTGCCGTTGTACTTTATTTGTAACCAGCATTCCTTTACCTTAAATATAACTAGAAAGTGGATGTAAGCGCCACTAAAACGCTCTTCCAAAGGCACATGCGCTAACATCTCCATGACTAAAATTTCAAATGATAATATGCTCTAATATTTCAAACAAGAAAATGGCGTTGCTTCAGACAATTACCTCGAAAAAGCAATGCCTGCTAACAGTCCTTTAACAGTAGTGGCAGGAATTATCAACCAAGATGCTGGTAAGAGAAATGCGAATGCCTGATTAAATTAATAAATGGGAGCTGGGTGAACAGCTGGTTCCGGATGGTAGTGTTTTCGCGCAGATAAAGTAGTCCGCATGGAAATCACACGACGATGGAAGTCCTTCTGAGCTTTGGGAATCACGCAATATGGCAGATGGTGCCAGCCATGTCACGCATCCTCTGTGATGCATCGAAGTTCGGCACGAGTGTCATCTCCTATCGTGATGGTACTCATGCCACTCAATTAGATGGCGAATTGATTGTAGCTGCGAGGACTAATTCTGCCTTTGTTGATACTAATGGAAGTCACGTTTTGACGGTTTTCGAATTGCCTTATAATTTTTCGCACTTTCTTCTCAGTCGTGCAGCGGAACCTGTTATTCTGAATAAAACAAACCGGATAAAAAATAAAATCCAACATCTGCTAGTTCTCAAAAAAGATGAAGTGTGATCGATAATTGGTAAAATCCCTTCTATTGTAGGAGCAACACGTTCAAAAACACCAGTCGTTGTGTAGGCAACAAAGCTGCGGAGCATTTGGAATTCGATGAGGCGCTTTTTTACGGAACCGTGCGTAAACGTTAAAGAGTTCCCGAATGGAGTTGGATTATGAGAAACCGTTCAAAATAAAGTCATTAAACTTCTCGTTGAGCACAGTCATCACGATGAGAAACAGCAGGAGAAGAGGGTGAAAGAAGTAGCCGTTAACCAATCAGTTCGTAGAATGCGCCACTCATTCTATTTCTATTGTAAATATATTTGGTACAATACAACATGGGCGCGTGTAGCGCAGTCGGAGGAGGCGCGACTGTCGCGTGCACCCGATACCAGGTTCCTGGTTCGGATTTCCCGCCCAACCCAACCAAGCCTTCCATCCCTCCGGGGTCGGTGAATTGGTACCAGACTTGTCTGGGAAGGATAGAGCGCTGACTTGTTCATCGGCTGGCCACCGCAAGTCATTGTATGGCCAAATACGCATTCATGTCGCCTCCACGACATCCCGTAGAAGTAAAATGCGCTGGCGCATCCCAGAAGGGATTGAGTAACGCCGTCCTTTATCCTTTATCCTTTATACAATACAACATACAATGAGCAGCGATGTGTTTTATCGTTCATAAATAAGTCTGGAATCTATCTAGCGAACTCTGTGCATGAAGGGCTGCGGTGGTCCGGGCACCGAGAGCAGTAAAGCTGGCGCATTTTCCAACTACACTACCCGCGCTGCAGATAAATAGTGGTTGCAGACCATTTGTGAAAGCGTCTACCCCATACTTATTTCAATGAAATCGCTGGTGACAAACGAAAACGATATTGAACCTGGTACGATATTGAACTTGAAGGAGTTTCTACTACGCGAAAGTGAGTACAAAAGGATGCATGAACATTGAAGCCTAATAAGGAACATGTGGAACGTTAGTCGCCTGCTAGCATTGACCACTATTATATGTAGATTATTAGCATCCCTTACTGCCTACGCTTACTTCAAAATCCCGAACTTGGACGCAGGATGAAAACATTTTCGCCTGTTTCTCCTATTAGTCATGCGTTCACATTTCAGGATCTGAGTTTCGCTGTGATGTTGACTCAAACAGGAAAATCACAGATTTGTAAGGATCAACTTTTTACAAGGATCAATTTATAAGAATGATGGTGGTTTCGAAATACTAACCTAGGTTCTCTTGCATGGTTATGCTCCAAGAAAAGACAGTATTGCTAGGCCTCCCTAGTGTTTGGAGAGTGTAGTCCAAGTAGGATCTTCTGAGCAACAGGATCCATAGAAGATGTAATGGACCCTACCAAGTATTAGATCGTTAACTGTGAAATGACCAGTTTTGACTGAAAATTTGATAGATCATAATTTTCTTGGAAGCAGTTTTATTAATCGAATTCATCCTCATTGCATTTACGTTACCTTTCCCAACGCGACAATACCTTAGACTTTCCATCTTTGCAAAAATGATAATTACCAGAACTATAAGAATTGTTTATTTATTTATTTATTTATTTATTCTACATATACGTCAAGAAGGCGTGCACTGAATTCGAGGAAAAAGAAGCGGAAACAACCATGTGCAGAAAAAGGGAATCAAGAATAAAGAAAAGAGAATGAAGAAGAAGAAAAAGAGAATGAAGAAGAATTAATAAAATAAAATAAAAATTAATAAAATGAATTAAGAATTAACAAAACATATGAGGTCATTTTCGATATCATCTTGGTTGCTGGCTTTTTATCTTTAACATGACGATCTATATTATGTGGTGAACAGGCTGGATGTGGCAGAATCTTGTGTCCCAGTTCATCCAGCATCTGGACGACAAATTTTGAAACGTGCGGACACGCGGGTTGTTGCAGTAGGGCTGGGCCTCCTCGACTGACCAAGGCTGGCTATTTTCAATCAAATTCTGATGCATCACTTCAATTTCGGCACAGTACTTCTCCACTGTGATAGTCCCTCAGGTTTTCAAGAACTTGCACTGAAAAAAAAAGAAAATGGTTCCTCTAGCCTTAACGAGACACCGGTGTCGTGGCGCTTCAGAATCTGCCTGGCGGTCAGTTGGTGCGGGATCCTTTTATCCAGTGCCTTTACTTTGCCGACAGCATTTAAGTGGCGACTGATAGTGCCGTCAACGCCGAAATGCTGTGCTAGCTTTCGCACAGTTCGACGCTGATCCACCTCCACCATGGCTTTGAGTTGGTCATCGTTAATGAGTGATGGCGGCCTACCGCGATCTTCGCCCTCGAAACATTCATCTCCAGATCGAAACCTTTCGATCCCATGGCGAATTGTGCGTTCCTCAGTGAAATCCCCCTCCCTCCCCGAATGCAGCGTTGATATTACGAGCTGCGGCCGCGGCATTGTGTCCAATTTTGCATTCATGCAAGTAGAGCATCCGAATTACACGTTGACTGATAATGTAAAAACGACTCGAAAACTCGGCAAGAGGCAATTGTTTCACAAAAATGAGAAAGAAAGAGGAGATTATGCCTTTTTCGAAACTATGCCTGGAACGGGAACATTCGTAGCCACGAAGAATCAACCAGATATTGAGGTAGCAAAATCGGCCATTTCGTATGCAACGACCTAATAATTCGTGCAGCAGCTCATTCGCGACGCTTAACTCCTACTCGTTCTCCATTCACAGTATTTGATGATGTTATAGCGCCTTTCCTCAATGAGGGTAACTTGTTTTATCAGGTGGTCAAAACTGAATTGTGTAGAACAACCATATTTTGCTTTGAATCTTCCCACCAAAACGCAATTTAATAGACAGAAAATTCTCTGTTACTTATGTTCAGAGAGCCTATCTTGAAGTAGTACGTTTCCCACCACAAGGCCAAGTTCACAACTCTATGTAGTGATTAAGTGAAATTTTCACTGATGAACAATCTAAGATCGACACCTATCCGGCTCAAATTTTTGCCCATGCGCGTGAAAAACCAGGCAGCAGACAGCTGTCCCTCTTCATGTGCGCCAATTATATGCAAGAATTATATGGCGCGTATCCCTCAATAGCGACTGAGCATGGGGTTGTGGCTATAAATCAGACATGCTTGAAATCGTCGAGCACTAATTGGCACTCGCACCACCTACAATGAGAATGCTGCAGCTCCTACGAGGATGAAACAAACACGCCTCGGTGGACAGGGTGAATGTGCGTCGTACGCCCAGATGAGTGCTACTTTGATGGGCATTTAACATTCCTCCCTCGTTAGATTCGATGCGTTGAACTATACAACGAGAGGTCTCTTCCTTCGGTCAAGCCACGCTGACATTTATGTGGATATCTGCAGAAGGTGGCATTATCGGTTGAAGGCGGCATAATCGGTTGAAGGCGGCGATCTCGTGGCAATAGGATGGATTCTAAGCCCAACTGTCACCCGCATCAGCCAAGCCTTTCACTTCTATAGGAAAAATACTCTAGCAGGCGCTACCAACGTCTACTACACTTAGGGTGTAGCGCAGGCTTGTTCAATATAAGACTTCAAAGTTTCCGAAGCCCCCTCTTATCAAACAAAAATGATTGATTAATGTTGTCATTTACACTGGTCGATTTTACGAACAAGTTCCTCATCAAAATCCCAAACTAATCATAAGGGAAAAGGATAGGATAAAACGGCATTGTAAACTCCTCTGTGAGATGCGCCACGCACTCTGCTTGTACGTGTGTCGTGGAGGCAATTTTTAATGTGTATTTGACCTATACAATGACTTGTGCTAACCAATCGATGACCAAGTACGTGTTTTATCCAATCCAGACATGGGTGGTAATTCAGCGACTCTGGAAGGGTAGAAGGCTCAGTTGGCCTGGCGGGAGATTTTAACCAAGAACTTGGAATCGGATACACGCGACGTCCAGAGCCTACTCCGATGGTGGTATCACGCATTTCAAGTCAGTTAAACACTATTTCCACCCAAACTAACGATAGGTGTTAAAGCTCTTGAAGGAAGAAGTGGTTTTCAGTAATTTTTCTATTTTGGCCGCTTGTGCGAAGCCAGCAGTTCCATGGTTTGCGCAAAAGTCCAACCTCACTTAAAATATAGCATTTGTGCAGAACTTCCGAACAGCATAACTTCAATTCAACTTCCCCGTTTCATAGCGGGGGATAGCGGGAGTAGCTACGGTCGTTCCTTTCCAAATCACTGATTTTCAATCGAGGTGTACATACATACCTACTCTGCCTCGCAGGGAATGAAAAAACGACACTTCAAATACTTTGCAAACAGCCAGGGCTCGAATAAGCCCCTGCCACTATAAAAGCCTGCATGAGAACTTTGCCTTTGTGCGGCTTGTTTTTCTGCGAGTTTTTACTTACACAAGTGAAGAAAGTAAAGACATTTCCAGTCTGGCCTTGCACTTTATGCATGCGAGCCATATCCGCTGGGAACGGACTTCGCTACACCATGGGCGGACACTAAGAGGCTTGTTCAGACCAGTCGCTGCAGCTAAAACTCGAAAGCACTAATGAACTTCGAAACTCAACACTAACAGCGTGGGCTCAAAACACGATTCCTGGAGCGATACAACTGAAGCTACCTGATGCCTCTTTCGTTGGATTTTCCGGGCAGGCCTGGTATCGAAACGAAAGCCGAGTCCAGTCGGAGCACCTAAAGATTAACCGCATAAATTCAATGGAGCAAAAAAGCGACATAGAGCTCAGTCCAAGGAATGTATGAACCGCTGAACTAATGCAGTCAATATTGCGTACATAATCACTTATTGAGCTGAATACTCATCAAAGCAAAGCGGAACACACGTGCAGGACGCGTGAATTTCTTGAAGATAGTCAACTTAGATGTCTAGGCGCAGCGCGCACATTCTGGAAGCAGCAGTGTTCTAGAAGCTAGATCTATATCTATATCACATATCAGGCAAATATAAATAAACGACCATGCTATATGTAAGCTGGCCATATTGGGACAGAGACAACTAGCCCTAGAACTTATTGTCCGTTAGTAGTAAATGAAATAATTAATGGTTAAACAAAAGGCGAAATGCTCGTATCTACGAATAGATCGGCACTCAACCGCGTGAACAGAAACCAGTGAATGAATCGAGGTTCTACTACACTAGTGCGGTGTTAGATTTCGAGACGGCTTATACCTTGTGATAGACGAGATGCGGCTGCTGCAAGTGCCGTCACTTGTGTGGTAGGTGAAGTTCAGAGGTGCTTCGATCGGACACTGCACAGCTGGAGCGTCTTCTTAAACAAGTTCCATATTAGGTTGCAAACAAAGGAATAAAAATTTAGAAGCTTTCTAGACCGCTAAATTTTTCACGGCTGCTAAATTTTTGATGCAGTTAGCAGAATCTAATTTGTACTATACATATATGTAGAAGAAGCGGTAGCGCAATCGGAGGAGGCGCCTGCTGTTGCGTACACCATATTCGGGGTTCAGATTTCCTCCCAATCAAGCCGTCCATAATTTCGATGTCGGGGAATAGGTAACAGACTTCTATGGGAAGGACAAAACACTGTTCTTTGGGTGGCCACCACAAGTCATTGCATAGGCCAAATACGCATTCAGATTGTTTCCACGACATCTCGTAGAAATATTAGGTTGTAACGAATTAAACACGTAAAGACGCGCCAAAAAATGGCACTGGCTCGCGCCATTTTTTGGCGCGTCTTTACGCGTTTTATCAAGAACAAACCGTAACATGTGGCATATCATTTAGAAGCGCAAACTTTGCTCTACCGGTGAGTACCAAATTTTCCATGTAAAAGTGCGAAAACTTTAGAGTTTTATTGACTTTTTTGCAGATGGACAAAAGGGTAATCCGAGGCATTTACTTGTATGAATTCAAGCTGGGCACTACAGGTAAGGAGGCGGACGAGAAGATCAACGCCGCATTCGGTCAAGGATGTTCCACAATTCGGACGGCGTATCGTTGGTATCAGAAATTCCGGAATGGAGATGAGAGCTTGGAAGAACGTGAAGGTCGTGGGAGGCATAGTGTTGATGAGGACAAGCTGAGAGATGTGGTAGAGGAGGATCCACACAAAGGTACCAGGGAGATAGCGAAGGTTCTTGGCGTCAGTCACAACACAGCTGCCCGGCATCTGAAGGAAATTGGAAAGACCAAAAAGCTGGAAAGATGGGTGCCTCACGAGCTGCCTGAGGAGCAAAGAAACCGACGATATGAGATCTCGTCCGCACTGCTTCTACGGAACGAAACGGACCCATTCCTTGATCGCATCGTAACCTGTGACGAGAAATGGATAATGTACGACAACAGGCGACGGGCACAGTGGGTGGACAGCCAGGAGAGCCCCAAGGTTTTTGCGAAGCCGGAATCGCACCAAAAGAAAGTAATGGTGACAGTATGGTGGTGTTCGCTGGGAATTATTCACCACAGCTTCCTCCCTCCCGGTGAGTCCATCACGGCAGAGAAGTACTGCATTGAAATTGAAGAAATGATGAAAATTTGAAGGATATCCGGTCGGCCTTGGTAAACCAAAGGCGAGTTCTCCTTCTGCACGACAACGCTCGCCCCCATGCAGCACGAATGACGTTGCAGAAATTGAATGAGCTGAGCATTGAAACTCTATCACATCCTCCGTTTTCTCCCGACTTCTCCCCAACAGACTACCATTTCTTCAAGCATCTTGGCGACTTCTTGGTAGGGAGAATGTTCAAATACCAACAGGATGCCGAAAGTGCCTTCGAAGATTTCGTCAATTCCAGAACTTCTGATTTTTATGCTACTGGGATAAATAAGCTTGTGTCACGTTGGCAAAGATGTGTAGAATCCGAAGGTTTTTATTTCGATTAATAAACTTGCCTACAAGCCGAGATATTAACTGTTTAAATTTACAGTGGTTCAGGGCCATTTATTTCGTTACAACCTAATAGAATTCGTGGTTCATTTCAAACGGATTCATTAAGACAGTCCTTTGACCTCTACCGTTTTACGTAATGGAGGAATAGGACAGATGTTGCCAATTTTAGCGAATAAAATGTACCTTGTTTATGTCTATCCTCTCGTCATTTCAAAATGGTTCTATGCGTTTTTTATCTTTTCACATTGGCATTCGTCATGGTGAAATAGGTCTGTTTTGTGAGAAGCACCTGCGACACAAAGGGAAGCGGAGCTCCTTCCCCGGTAAGGGAAGTGTGCAAAATAGAGTGCATGCTTGGCGAACATTAAGTCCCTTGTAAAAATTGAAAGCACACATATTAGACTGCCGCAAAATTAGTCGCCGGAATGGACCTCTTACTTCAAACTGCTTTAACTCAGCACAGATACACCTTTACTAATCGAAGTAAAAACTACCAGTATCTACACATTTTTGCCAACAAAAGGGTAATGAATCAAATCCTTTACAATAAAAACCGAGATCACAGAAATTAACGAAAACAAGGAGGGCCGAAGCAGTGAATCGTTTCTGACGCAAAAAGAGAATCAAGAGCTCGAAAAAATTGATAGACAGTTGGGGAAAGGTTGGTAGAATATGGTGGGTGAGGGGAAACTTCGATGCCTAAATGGGTAAATTTTGGCCGAGTGATTTGTCAGGTGTGTAGTCTTGCGTTGTCTTGAGACAGGAGCGGCCTTCCCCTATTCACCACTGCCGGGTACAATTTTGCAACTTCTCATACGTTTGGTCTAAATCGCAGCAGTAAAACTTTGCAGTGACTGCCTGTCCAGACTGCAAAATGCTGGGAGACACCATTACAATAGCACCACAAAGTAAGCATATCTCTTTTTGGGTGAAGTTCGGGTTTAGGAAAAGATGTTGGAGAAGAATCCTTATCCACCCAGGCACCCGTTTTCTGTTATCGTAAAGGATCCATCTTTCATCTACAGTTATAATACGGCTTGCAAAGGACTCATTTTGAAGTTAACTAGCAGGTTGGAGCAAGTGTCGAAACGCGCCAGACGCTGCTCATCGCTCAGCTCATGGGGCACCCACTTCGACTTCTTCTTCACGTCGCCGATTCTCGCCAAATATCTCGCTACCGTACGCCGCCGAGGTCCTCTGCTAACGTTGTCGAAAAATTGACCTCGTTTCAAGGTGTATATAAATGAATAATTTTTACCCTAAATCATTCCATATCAGGGAAAGCTACACATACCGTTCTGTAGGCTTTTTTATGCACTTTCAAAAACATATGTGGATGTCGCTCTAATTTTTCTAGACGACCTTTTCCAGGACTCCGTAAAATATTGAACCGAAGCGACTATCGAGTCATCACGCTTTACGAATTTGAAATGGGACATTATGTGTCAGAGGCATCCCGCCACCTTAGCAAGGCTTTTGGGAGGGACTGTCCTTGCCAACGAACGGCGATGCTCTGCTTCGAAAAATTCGCTTCTGGCGATTTTAATCTCGAAGGAAAACCGGGTTGCGGGCGCAGGTCGTCACTTGACGGTGAAGTTTTGAGGAGTGCCGTCGAAGCAAATCCGGAGACGAGTACATGTACGCTAGCAGAGGATCGTGGCGTACATCATAGTACGGTAGCAAGACATTTGGCGAGAATCGGCCAGGTGAGGAAGATGTCGAAGTGGTGCCTCATGAGCTGACAGAGGAGCAGCGTCTGGCAGGTGCCAACACCTCCTCCAACCTGCCAGTTCGCTTCAAAAATGAGCTTTTTGTAAGCCGTATTATACCTATAGATGAAGAATGGGTGCTTTTCGATACCAGGAGGCGGAATTTGTCCGAGCAGATAAGGATGCTCCTCCAACATCCTTTCCTAAACCCGACCTTCTCCCTAAAAATGTTATGCTTACAATCTGATGGTGTTGTAGAAGTGTAATCCCTTACAGCATTTTGCAACTTGGTCAGGCAGTCACAGCAGAGTCTTTCTGCTGCGATTTAGGCCAAATATATTCTAACTTGCAAAAATCGTGGCCGGCAGTGGTGAGTAGAGGAGGGCCGCTCCTGATGCAAGACAACGCAAGGCCATACACCTCACAAATCCCTCTGCGAGGGTTGAGTCATCTAAGTATCGAAGTTTCTCCTTACCCATAATATCCTCCCGTCTTTTCCCCACTGACTACCACTTTTTTAGAGCTCTTGATTTTCATTTGCGTCAGAAACAATTCACTGATTTCGCCGATTCATTACCTCTTCGTTAGCAAGAATGTAGATTCTGGTAGTTTTTCCTCCGATTAATAAAGGTGTGTTGAAGCTGAGTTATAACAGTTTGAAGTAAGCGGTCCGTTTCGGTGATTAATTTTGCTACAGCCTAATACATAAATGGTAATGTCGTTTTCTTGTCAACACGGATCTCACCAGGCTTCGATTCCTTCCACTGTCACTGACTTATGAGCACGTTTACCTCGCTCATTTCTAACTTTTCGAAATTATCGATTGCTTTGGTACCAGCGAATCTGTTTTGCAAGGAAAAAGTGCTTCTGTCCCCTTCCTCCAGCAAGCGGTGCTTAGTCTCCGCGGCGACCAAAACGGCATTGTGACTCACGCTGATTACGGCCGGAAATCGCATTTTGCGTTTGTGGAGAGCACAACGGCTCATGAAACCTTTTATTGAGCGGCCTTGTTCTTTAGTCACGCAGCCAGCCCATCAGCATTTCACACGAGGAAAGTCACCTAAGTTTGGACGGAGAGTTCGGAGTCGCGGACAGAAACCAACCTCCCCCCCCCCCCCCCCCCGCCACCCTCCGGCCATCTGCAATAGGGAAAACGACCTTGGAAGGTCGTTCACCACACGCTGCTCCCCAGAGGAAATCGTCCCTGACAGAAAGGGGCAGCAGCAGCTGGCTGCTGGCAAGAGTGCATTGTCCACCGAGATGACATAACCGGACAGGACGGCCCTATCAAACCAGATAACTACCGTGTGCTCCATCTGGTAAAAGTCACTGGAAGAGTCCGTCTATTTAATCAAAAGTGCTGCCTCCCAGCGGAATTTCCAATGCGCCTGCTGCACTTTACAAATTTAATTATGAAAAAGTGGAGCAGGAATTTTCTAACTAATTACGATGGGAGTTACCCGAATGATGCATCCTTTGTGCTATATATGGAACGCGACGTCTCCAGAACCCCGAAGACGCGGATCGTTATCAACGCACAATGGCTGTGCCGCACGTCCAGAAACTTCGTTCTTGGTGACTGGCCTTCTATGGTTGAAATGATTGCTATGCGTTCTACAAGCAGGAGCTAATGCTTTTATAATCATCCTGTGACAACACTAAAAGTGCCTTGTTCACATACGCATAGTACACTTTACAGCGCAGACCCAAAGTTTGTAAAGTAACCTTCTCTTAAAAATACACTAATCACTCCTCAAGTTTCCTACACCTGTCTTGTCTTAGGGAAAACTTCAAAAAGCCGTTCACTTTACTTTTTCTCTCAATGCCGTCTGGACTTCTCTCTTCGGCCTAACCGTGTGTAGTTATAGTCCAGTTTATGAAATTAGTCGAAAACAACATAACGTAGTAGACTTTGTTGGAACACATGCCTGAATATTTCTTGGAGTCCAAGAGTGTTACCTGGAAACAGCGGATGTAAGCCCCCTATTATGAAAATGGATCAAAGAATATCGAAAGGGAAGCTCAAATGAGGCTATGAAGGTTTCATTGGTAATAAAAGTGACAAAACCTGGTAAACATCAATCTTAAGCGAACTCTTCGTGAAGCGCAGCGCATTCTACTTTAGCTGAATATCGCGGAGGTAGAGTGGATGCTATACACTGGCGGCTTGAGGTTTCCAGGAGAGGAATAGGTCTGTATTTTGTCCCTTCTAAGTAAGCATCTGATTGGGATGGAACACCATCGCATCGCCAGCGAAAGGATGGAGGATTTAACTGGCCAGGGGTGGACCCAAATCAAGAAGATCGATTTGTGGTGCATGTAACAGTCGGCGCCTTCTCCGACTGTGCTATACGCATCCGGTAATTTAGTGGTGACACGATAGAGAAATGATGTCAATTGACTTCAAGAGACAGTACACCTACTTATTAAAGGAGCACGTGGTTTTCAAAAACGACGAGAAGAATTGGAACGTTTTTGGGAATCCAAATTTTAAGAATACCGAAATTTGAAACATCTTCAAATCGTTGTGGTACGCACTAGATCTTAAGCCGAATTTCACAAAAAAACCAAAATAGCGCGTACGAAGCAAAGAGGTAACATTTTACTTTCTCTACCCTCATAGAATTGCAAGAAATCAGCAGACTATATAGATCGTAGTCGTATAAGTTTAAAGTAATGGTTTGTGAACAAGCAATTTGAGTGAATCGTGCTAAACACCACCAAAGCAGCCGTTATGTGGAAAGGGTGAATACATATGAAATAAAAACCTTTCAATGCTCAAGAAGCAGGCAAGATTTCTTTCCTATCGAACACCTTTACCTGAACAGCCATAGGCGGCAAATTAGTCTCCATCACATCGTGTTGCTGACCCCTCCCAAGAGCTGAGCGCCGCTCAGCGGTGGAGCAGATGCGCGAAGCTACTTCAGCATGTGAAACGGTCTCACATTTCATCGGACGTCCACCGCCGTTTAATGGACAATCGTCGGCTCGAAATCGAGGCGGCAGAACGCTTTTTCTCCCGAATCCCCTCTATTAATACCACTTTCGTGTCAAATCCACAGAAAACCGTCATTGTAATGAGTCGGCTCCGAGGTCATGGCCGAGGTCATGTCATCTTGTCTACACAGCGAGAACACATTCTTCTCGGTGCTCCATGAAAAGGTGCTCTTTAGTTAGGTATAAAACAAGCAAGAAGCACTATTTGGTGCTCATAACTCCACCTTGAAAGAACTGTCTAATTTAAGTTTTCTCGTCTCGGTGGCGAGAAGCCTATGTGGCTTTCAGGGCTCCAAAAAGTGTTCAATCATCTTCCGCATAAAAACAAACTGCGAGAGTGGCTCGTGGAAAGAAGCGAATTTGGCTCGAAGAGGATAATATTAGCAGCACTTTTCACAGTAGAGCTTATGTTCACGTGGCAAGAAGTAGAACGCATCATAAAGGTGAGATCCTGGGTGAAGCAACATGCTGGTAGAACAGATTTAAGAACCTACTTCTGAACAGTGTGTGCATTGTTGTGTCACCACTGAAATGATGTCGACATCGATCCAGCGTCATAGTGGAGTCGAAGATGCACTGCGCTGAAAAGCAACTCATAGCTATGTATGGAAAAGGAAAGAAAGAAGACTTGTTGCTGGAAACTTTACGGAGATAAAGGGACAAGGCTCGTCAATGAAAATCGTTTGTAGGGTGCGCCACGCACGACCCTTCTTCAAGATATCATCGAGGCAATCTATATGCGTGTTTTGACTATACATGCATGCCTCGCGGTAGGCACGTAGGCAAACAATGGGTGTCTGTATTGCCTTTTTTTCCAGACTTTAGCTGGCGCCTTCTCTTACTGCCCTACCCGCACCAATAACTACGAGATCGGCTTCCAGTACTGTAATTGTGCAATATTCGCGCACGTGGGGTTAAATGGTCCATACTGTCGAAAACGACTTCGGCTCCAATCTCTCACCATGTGTACATCTCACAACTTTGCTTCACACTGCAGATACTGCGAAGGAAATTGCCAACACCTCACCACCAACACACTGGACAATCAGCTACACCGCTTCTTGACTGCAGTGTTCTCCAATCGCATGCTGACCTGCGGCGCAAACTGCTGGGTAAATCTACCAAGCCTTCATATTTTCCAGAAAACGATATCTATCATTAACCATTTCTCCTCAGGATAGAGACACAATGGTAAGGGTCGGAGTTAACCAACACCTTGGTGGGATACGTCACGCATTTTGCTTTCATGTAATTTGGATGCGATTTATATGCGATGGCCAGTCAACGTACAAGTCAGTGCTTTATCCTTCACATGCAAATATGGCACCATTTCACCAACCCTGAAAGGCATGATTGGCCTGTGCGAGACCCGAACAAAGAACCGTTTTCGCAGTGCGCGCGAGAGCTGATGACCGTCCAACTGCGCAACCACTCTCCTCTTAATAAGAGCTAAGAGCTATGCTTAAATGTCTTGAAAGCGAGACCCTCCTCATGTTGGTTACGAGACAGCTGTATCTTCACGGCTTACTATTATTTTGATTTTGATTTTTTAGCTTTCCAAAGAGCGCAGGCTCCTGCTTCTGTTTTACCAACTAGCAACACAACCAACTATGCAGTTGATTGCGTTCTTTCGTAAAAAGAACAACAATTTTGATGAAAAAGTAAATTTTCAGTCAGAACTGAGATGGGTATACATGACTCTTACTGATTTAGCGTCTTCTCATAGAACATGCATCCTTCGAATGAAAGAAGATGTCACGCAGAGGGCAGACTCACGTCATTAAACTCGCTTCAGATGACGTCGTTGGATCCGCATGCACATTTAGAGGGTCAGGACGCGCTTGGTTTGAACACAGTAGCGAGATCTTTGGGCATTCGACGTAGTGCATGGACACTTATTGTTCTGCCAGAATAACTTGTTGGGAGGTTGAGTTACGTTTCGCATGAGTTAGGTTAAGTTGATCGACACAGCCCGCATCTACTTCTATAAGATATTACTGCTAGGGCGAAGGTGCGTTTGAGCGCTGATTTCTCTGTGCTAGAGGCGAGCGAAGCACGAAAGTATTTACCTGTTAAACTAAATTAAAGGATCATTCAAGCAAGGCACATCCCGCATATTCCTACTTAATAATTGACAAATGAAAAATAGGAACACAAAACACTGAGAACTTCCCGGACAACCTAATAAACAGAAAGCAAAGTAGAACAGCACTGAGCAGCCGCTAAAAAGAAACCAGAATGAGGCGAAGGAAAGTAATGAACTGAGATCGATGAAGGCTGTGATCGAGGTGAAGATGCTTTCTAAAACGACCTACGGTCGACTGTAGTGCTCCCTTCCTCAGATGGGAAGGAACAACTGCAAAGTTCCATGGGAAAAAAGGTCAAAAAGGTCAAAAAAGGTAGTTTTACTCCGCCTTGGCTGGTAAGGGTACCGCTATGTAGGTGCGAAACGGAAGAAGTCGGCGATGCAGGCTCTAGCTGCATATGTTTTTGAGAACTTCGAATAACATAAAGATATCGCTTTTCTTGCTAAATGAGGCCCCAGTTGTCGAGCTCTGTCAGGAATTAAGGAGTAATTGAGATTGAAGCGCTAGTAGATGTGTACATGGAGTGGTGCCATTTATGTGATAAGTGGGAGTCCGGGAATTGAGCGGCATCCTAGGTAAAACAAACGTTTTTTCTACGACGAGAGGCAGCTCCACTGACCAGACTTGTAAGCTGACCATTCGCTAACGTGATCGATCGCAGCTTAGAGAAGATTTAATGACTTTCTATATTTATTTCTATATTTCTATATCTTTACGTCATCCGCATAAATCTTGGTTAATGTTGGAAGGAATTTCAAAAGTACAAATAAGAAATAATATCATGGGTTACAGCAATACACCCTTAGGCAGACTTCAGCTAGTTTGGTGGACTGAAGAAAAAGCCTTATCAACGCGAAT
The DNA here is from genome assembly GCA_947396885.1 of Heligmosomoides polygyrus polygyrus. Taxonomy (NCBI): domain Eukaryota; kingdom Metazoa; phylum Nematoda; class Chromadorea; order Rhabditida; family Heligmosomidae; genus Heligmosomoides; species Heligmosomoides polygyrus. The sequence continues at coordinate 73,323,719 of OX377202.1, read as the reverse complement.
GTGACACGACCTATTTTAGGGTGAATCCCAAAAGCCTCAGCTTATCAATTAATTTCGCAAAAGGAGGGGATATCGGATGCCTTTTGAAGTCGAAATAAACCACATCTAGCTTTTGTTGACACTCGACACCCCTACTCTATTCACTTAAATATGAGAGTACAGCAAATTCGGGAAGCGAGCTTCTAAAAACCAGACTGATTAGGTGAAATGATATGGGGCGCCTCTATATGCGCTAGGATGCATTTTCCCACAATTTTTCAAAAACATGTACGGAAATCGATGTAATACTGTGATATCCTTTACCTTATGATCCTTCGGAACCAGCAGGTGCTGAAGTTTTATCATTGTAGTTTTATCCCTTTAATTTTAATGTTATGTAGTTTCTCCGGTATTGAGAGCCCTTACCTCTAAGGAGAACTTTTGTTTTAAAGTTGTCATAATCTCTATCAATGTAGTATTCATGCAAAGAAGAAAACGAGAAATCGCGGGATAAGTTGACTATTTTCGAAGGCGCCACACGCCTGCCACAACGTGGCTCGACATCATGTGCGAAACCTTAAGGTTAATGCCGCAGGGAATTCTTTGTGAATCAATGGAAGTTGCTCAGTACTAGGCCGCACTGTGCCCTACCGAAAAAGGAGAAGTTCATAGCCGCAGAGTCTAATGAAGTGTCAACACTGTTGCATTGCTTAAAGACACCTCTGTGCTCGAGTGGTTTCTTTGTTTGAGTATGACCATTTTTCTTCTGCGGGAACGGCTACAAACTTCGCGGAGCCGGGATATCCCTGAGGGTCGCATAGACGCGATCTACTGCTAAACTTGAACGGATTTTTGGTCGCAAGGCTGGCTCCCGTAAATGGGGGAAGGCATATTCAGGCGCTATGTCTCACTCGCTTGTTTGAGTACGTTCGTTTCTTTCATTGCTTCACAGGCTGAGGTGTTGTGAAATGTTTGTCCAGAACCATATCTGGGAGTTTAAGAGACTCCAGGACGAGCTCTCTTCTGACAATAAGTGAATTTCTGGTCGAAGTCGCGATGTTTTCGATATGCGACCGAACGCAGTGGCCGCGGCCTCTCGTTTGTTGAGCAATTTTGTGCTCCACGAAATTAGCGCTGCGAGTTTTACGGCTTTGTGCCAACGGTGGCCGAGGACGGGTCTCAAGGGGCATCTCTTTGGACTAATTAATGGACAGCACGATACGCAGGGCATAGCAAAAACCGCCGTCGTCTGCCGAAGAAGTGCAAAAGATCTTAATGGAGAGCGCTGCGGCGCTCCTGAATGCTAAATGGATTGAGATGGGCCGACCTTGATCGAACGTGTTGTTAAGAGCCGTTCAAAATCGCTGTGTGCAGTTCTGCAGAAATTTCCAGAGCTAGCGAGCCCCATCAGTCCACGATGTATAGGACAGATTATTTAATAATGAATCGAGTTAGGAATGGCGATGTAACCGTTACGGAGGAAGCTAATTCTCTGCCGAAGAATTGCATTTCGTCAATTATAACCGAGTATAAAAAAAAGAGAAATGACACTTCTGTGCTTCTTGAACGACTGGGAATTCAAGAGACGCCACGGGGTCTAGTTTTGTGGTGGCATGTCCTATTTTTTCCCTTGCGAGATCACGGTGGACACCAGCTACTTTAAACTCCTTATGTCTCATCGCTGCTTTGAGCTCCCTCTAGGCCGCTTTCCAATAACCTCGAAGTTAAGGCCTATCTTACGGACGCCGTCTTCCTTTCCACGCAGAAAATGACCGGCTAAAGGGAAACGACTGTCGGAAGACCATACCACTCAAAAGGCGTTTCAAGAGTAAATTATCTGGCAAGGTCTGTGTATTCGCGTCAGAGTCAAAAGGATTTTCCCCGCACAGATCATTCCCATTTAGAGCATTTAGCAGCGCTGGAGGTGACCGTAGCACTGTTAAGATTCTGGAGCCGTCTTCATGTTCAACTAACTTCCAGAGGCTGCCCAGTTCACTTCTTTTTTCGGAGGATACTCATATGGCATAGCCCTTTCGGTCGGATTCCTCAACGTCGAACTTATCCATATCTCTCCCACAGAGTCCTCGGGGACGCCCGCTCCTGACAAGCCGTCAATCGGAGTCGGGTCATCGCCTGCCAAATCGGGGTTATCCGCCTTGACGGGAAATACGGTCGCGTCCCCGGAGAAACTGCAAAGATTGACTTTGACGCTTTTGAGTTGAATTATGTTACTAATGGCCTTTTCACCCACACAGAAGGCAGGCTCGTTTACAGGCGATTTATCATAAAATGTGAGGTCGCTTAGTTTTTCTGTGATTACTTTTCCAAAAAGATTTTTTCTGTGATTACTTATCTGAGACCTTCACGTATCCTTTGACATGTCAAACCAAACACTATCAAATAAAAGTAGAAAGCTTCTCCAAAGTTTTTAGCTGAAACTACGGGCATCTGTGGGCTTTTATTGTGCAATGAGGCACCTGTTTCTGCTACTGCCCTGAGTAAATTCAAGATTCTCGTTCGCCTAGGCAACCAAATCTTCAAGATTCTGGTTCGTCTTGGCAACCAAGTCTTCCACCCATACTGGATCGGTAAACTGGGACCAGACTTGCCGGGGAAGAGTAACGTTGACTTATCTACCGGCTTACCATCGCATTTAGGCTAGCCAAATACTTATTCAAACTTTCTCCACGGCACCTCACGGAACTACAAAGGATTTGAGAAGCGTTCTTGATTATAAGGCTAACCCTGCCTTTTAATAACACATTCAGGTGGGATAGTGAAACACAGGTGAAATTGTGTCTGCAGGACGGGGGAAAATCGCTTACTTGACTTGTACTGAAGAACGTTTTCGTGCACGGGGAACACAATCAGGCATCTGTAACAATCGCCTCTGTCCCTAAACGACACAGAAGAAAATCGGGCTGCATCAGCTGATCAGCGAGACTGCACTCACGTGCTGCTACTCAGCAGGTACTGGTCGTTGTTCTTCGATCGGCACGAACCGAGCGGACCCAGCGAGTGCTGGGTGATGTTGAACTCATGCTCGCCTTTGATCCACGTGCCAGGCCAAGGAAGCACACATGTAGCACCTGGAAATGACAAAATGATCTATGCAGAGAGAAGCTCACAGAAATAAACTCAGCCATTCAGAAATTTCTCCAAATTGAGGGATAAAATATAAAGGGAAGTTGTTGTTCAGACCCATTGAAGAATACATAAAGCATGTTATTAGGTTGATAAATAAGACTTTGTGAGTGTGGCCATTCAAGACGAATTTTTCTGCCATTGTGAGCAACAACTAGAGGAAGATAGGAAACATAAATAGGAGAAGAAAGCTTTTCAAAGCCATTCCCACCTTTAACTTCAATTTAGCTCCAAACCGGTGTCATATCACCTTCGCGTGCTATTTGTACCTCTACCTTTCCTTCAGCCTGAGCAATTGCAGCTATGTAAAATAAAAGGAGCTAATAAAGGGGAGTTTGCGTCCTAATCCATCCCATACCGTATGTATTTACTCAAGGGGCATAGTTGTGATTATTTCATCGGTACTCTGGACACCCAATGGAGTTGGATTTGGACACTCCTCGCCCTCATGGATATGCTTAGGGAAAAGGTTGAAGCGAATCCACATCAAGTTCATTGTGTCGGCCGCTGTTGGTGTTACCCAAGCAACTAGTTGGTTTAAGTCGACTAACACCTGTATCACCTGTATCACCTGTCGTCCCGTTGATCATCGACTTGCTCGAGCGGGCGCCAGCAGCGTCTCCATTCGTCCCTGTCGCGTGCCAGAGTGGTCCAATGGATCCTCCTCGCTCGAGGGACACGAAGAGCGTCATATCGGTCGTTCAGGGCTTTCACGAAGAAGTCCGACCAACGCGTTGGTGGGCGTCCTGGTGTTCTTTTGACATCCCGCGGAATCCAATCTGTGACGGCTCTCGTCCAGCGGGTGTCTGCGAATCGCATTACGTGGCCGGCCCACCTAATTTTCGACGACTTGGCCCATGCGACAGCGTCTCTGATCTTCGAACGTCGGCGAAGCTCGGAACTCCGGAGACCTTCTCTCACTTGCGTGAGTCGTGTCACTCCGAGCATCGTCCTCTCGATTCCACGCTGCGCGACGCTGATCGCGTGTTCATCCTGCTTTCGTATAGCCCAGGTCTCTGAGGCGTATGTTAGGGCAGGAAGAACAGTGGAGTCGAATAGGTGGGCACGGAGTCGGACGTTCTTCGTTTTCTTCACGACTTCTTCGACGCTCTTGAAAGCTCCCCAAGCCGCTTGTTTCCTTCTGCTCAGCTCTGGTGCTAGGTCGTTGGCCATGTTGACTTCGCGACCCAGATACACATAGCTGGAGCATTCGGAGATGTTCGTTCCGTTGAGCGAGAATGGGGCATCAGAAACCCATCCGTTCTTCATGAACATCGTCTTCGTAAGATTCAGCTGCAGTCCAACGCTTCCACATACACGATCGAAGTCGGCCAGCATTCGTTCCGCCTGACTGATGCTCGGGGTTATGAGCACGATGTCGTCAGCGAAGCGAAGATGGTGCAGTTGCCGGCCGTCGACCTTCACTCCCATGTCTTCCCATTCTAGTTCGCGCATGACGTTTTCGAGGGTGGCGCTGAAGAGCTTCGGGGATATGGTATCCCCTTGTCGAACCCCTCTCTTCACGTCAATGACGACGTCGTTGTAGAATGGTGAGATCTTGGTCGTGAATCCTCTGTACAACTCTCGAAGAACTCTGATGTACTGAGTAGGAACGCCCTGGGTGAGCAGGGCTTCCATGACCGCTTCAGTCTCGACGGAGTCGAATGCCTTCTTCAGGTCAATGAACGTAAGGCACAGCGGCAGCTTGTACTCTCGCGACACTTCGATGAGCTTCGTAATGGTGTGTATGTGGTCGATCGTGCTGAATCCTCTCCGAAATCCTGCTTGTTCGCATGGCTGTCCTTCGTCCAGCGTTCTACTAATCCTATTCAGGATGACTCGAGTGAACAGCTTGTAGACTACGGACAACAGGCAGATCGGGCGATAGTTGCCAATGTCGTGCACGTCTCCCTTCTTGTACAGCAAAACGGTCTTGCTGGTCTTCCACTGAGATGGAACCTTGCATTCGGACAGGTAGCGTGTGAAGAGCCGCGCCAGGGTGTTGATGAGCGCTGGCGGGAGGTTCTTCAGGTGTTCAGCTCTGATCCTGTCAGAACCGGGTGCTGTACGTTTCTTCACCGACGAGATGGCGTGTCGGATCTCGGAAGGGAGAACAGAGGGAACGACGTATCCATCCTGCGGAAGATGGCATGGGGGCAGGTGGACGTGGCTATCGAAGAGATCGGAGTAGAAGTCGTGGATGACTTTCTCCATGGTCCTTCTGGAAGAGGTGATGGTTCCGTCAGGACGTCGGAGAGCGGTCATCTTGGTCTTGAAGTTGGCGAAGTTCCGGCGGGCATTGCGAATGCTCAGCCCTGCCTCTGCTGCTTCAGCCAACACTTCCGCCCTTCTCTCCTTGAGATCTTCCTTTATCGCCGCTCTGCATAGCTTTGCAAGCTCGGACGTCAGTTGGTAGTTGCCTGACGCTCGTGCTGCTCCACGCTGGCGTATCAGCTCGAGAGTTTCCGGAGACAGGCGTCTCTTGGTGGTCTTCAAGCTCTCGGCTCCCTTAGCACTATCGTGGAGATGGTGCACGAAGCGATCGTATTCCTCGTCGACGTTGTCCATGACGGCATCTTCCCAAAGGCCGACAAGAGAGGTGTAAAGGTCCCAGTTGATGGTCGTTCTGGGATTCCTCTTCTTGAACTTCGCGGCCTTCTCTCCTTGACGCGAAAAGCGGAACCTCGCGCGAAGGAGGCGGTGGTCCGATCCCGTGTAAAACTTGGGGACAACGGAGACATCGGTCAGGCAATACTTGCGATTGAAGATGATGTGGTCGATCTCGTTGTGGAACTGGCCACCGGGGGATTCCCAGGTCCATCGTAGGGAGGGAGGCTTCTGGAACTGCGAGTTTCCATGGATGGTCTTGGTCGACATGATAAACTCAGACAGCCTTTCACCTTGCTCGTTCCACTCCAAACCGTGGGTTCCGATGTGAAGTTCTTCCGGCGACCTTCGTGGCCCGATCTTGGCGTTGAAGTCGCCGACGATCACCTTGTAGAAGGTGTGATCTTCCTTATAGAACTTCTCCAGCTCCACGTAGAAGGCCTCGACGTCTTCGTCGTCGTAGTCGGATGTTGGGGCATACGCGACGAACACAGTCAAGGCTGGCACGGAGCCACATCGCTTCAGTCGCAGACGTCCGATTCGGCTAGTCAGAGACTCGTACGAATCGATGTTCATGGCCAAGTGCGTGTTGACGAGGACACCAACGCCGCCTACTCCCCTGCTGTCGCATGTTCCGAGGAACAGTTCTTCTCCGGAGTCGTAGGCGGCGTGTAGGGGGTGGTGTCTTCTCGTCTCGGTCAGTCCGATGACGTCGTACTTGATCTTCCTGGCTTGCATCATCAGGTCCTCGACGGATGCTTCGGACGCAAGTGTGCGGGCGTTGTAAGTACAGATCGTCATCCTAGTCCTTCTCAGTTTGCGCAGCCTGGTTAGGCCCTGAGATTTTAGCAGCCCCTCCGTACTCGTCCTTCCCATCGCTGCAGAAATGGGGGCTCTTTCGGGGTCAGGGGAATGAGGCCCTTTAGTGCTGCTGTGTTTGACTGGAATACAACACGGGTAGCTAGTCAGGCTCTGTCGTGCGGGCGGGGTACTCCGGGCAGCCAGCCAGACTGCCCGAAGGGACGGGGCGAGACTTAAGGCGGCCTCGAATCGCCTTACATGTACTCCCAGTCTACCGAGTGCAAGCTTTTGGCCGAGCCGACACAGTTACAATCCGCACAGTCACGGACACATCCACGCACACTGTGCACGAACATGCCGCTCCCACGCACAAGGAACGCATCGACCCGACACAGCAGGAGCAAGGAGTCCATCCCCTGCATCCCACCTGCGTCTCTGGGCAGTACACGGTCGCATTTGGTTCGCGTTTAATTCCCCTATCCACCACCCGGGGACGCGCCACGTGGCCCTGCGACAAGCGGCCCGAGATCCCTCTTAACAAGAGAGCCCGAAGGCTCTCTATCGAGGGAGATCCGTGGAAGTCGACTAACAAGGATCAGGAATTCGGTCAATTAACACTTCTCGCTCTCATGCTACGTCACATGGAGGGCCGAATTGACTTTTTCTCATCTTATACCTAGACGTTCCCAGGCCTGGTCAGTCGATCTAATCTGCACTGCTAACAAGAAGTAGGCCATCTGCGCAAACGACGTGGAAGACATCCTGAAACCCGACGTACTCGTAACCAATGTGGTGCAGCGTTTCTAACAGAGCATTCAGAGCGTAGATTGCAGTTAAAGAGCTACTGGATGGAGGTACTGAAGTGTGGCCAGACGTCCATTATAAATAAATTTTAGTGTTCCTATTAAAATCCTGAAGGCCCACATTGGAATTACAAGGATTATGTTTCATCATCCATGACGACATCGAAGAGACACCTAACGTGTTTTTGAGTTCTGGAGCAAAGGCATCTGTAGAAATCGACTACTTAAGAATGACTACTGCTGTTCAACCATGGTGAAATAAAGCATTCTATGCCGCAAATGACCGATAACTAATGTATCAACCTAATATTACAATGGGATCGTGAAGGCGAATAGTATGCGTAGTTAGCCTGGACAAAAAGTTGTGAAAGCCAGCCAGTAGAAAAGTTAGCGCTTTTCTTTTGTTGGAGATACCACTTACCACTGATACCACTTATCCGCGCGGGATAAATTATTGTTGAACTGTAGCCCAAGCCTTGTACCAACGCGGGCGGCGCCTCTCCTGATTGTCCTTTATCAGGCTACGAAAATAAATCTACGACGACGATCGGCGACGAATTTTAGGATCAACATCGTCTGGATTCTGCAGAGAGTTCGCAGTAAAGCAGGTTGTACAAAGCAAACCCCTCGAGCCCCTATCATAATTATACATATGTGTTTCTTGCAGCTGAAGGATATCACAATAGTAGTATCGAAAAGTTTCAGTGAGCCCATAAAACAATGCAGGGCGGAAAATACTTTTTCTACATCATGTTTCAATACGGGAAGTACCACGGTCTTCACAATTCAGGTGTTGTTGAAGAGAACGTTCCTGATCTCTAAGGAAGGACATCCGATACTAGTCGAACAAATTTGCCCCAAAAGCTACCGATATACGCTAGCAGTAATGGTTGGCCGTCTTCACCTTGTCGCTGCAATGTGGATAGCTCTACACCTTTCATACAATGTCTTTATCGTGCTGGGACAGCTGCTTAACTCGCAGTTCTTCACAGAACATCCAAGGCATCCCACCGTATATAAGAGGCGTTTTCCGGAGCTCAAGTATGCACCAAACCGAGATTCTCTCTGTCGCTGTGGCGCTGTGTCGCGTGTGGGTATGCTTTCGCTTCACTCTGTGGACAAGGAGCCCAACGCCAGGCCCCTTCTCGGCATCATCACGCGATTGTATACCAGATGAATGTTGTCCGGTGACGTCGACAGAACAAAGCAAAGAAGATGCTGTCGCCCGACCAAAGAAGACGGGCCGGTCATCTTGGCATCGGGCTAAATCTTCTCGCCTCGAGCCTTTTGGCGAAAGCGCATTGTTTTCATGCCTGGCGCGTGGGAAAAGCCATCTATTTAGGGCTCTCTTCGAAGGCCTACCGTGGGACCCCCACCAAAAAAGGCCGGCAACAGTACACTTGTGAGGAAGGCAATGACATCACCTTATCTCACAAGTCAGTAGCAAACATTGTACATTTGTAATGTCAAACAGAAAGACTGTCGACATCTAACCTCATTTTCGCTTTTCGCATTTTTGGCTTCTCGACTCATAATATAATAATTGTAGAAAACGGTCCGTTCCCGTACGAACGTTCCAATCACTGGTGTGTGGTTCAAATGAAGAACAGATATTGTGTGCCTAGAATAATAGTAAGACCGAATATTATCCATTTTCCTGCGTCGTTCCTCTGAACTGAAAACCCGCTTAAGCACACCACATTTACCCCTTGTAATGCTTAGCCCTAGCCGATATTTATCTTCGTGAATAATCGGTTTTATCACTTTATTAGGAAGGCATACGGGTTTTGTGGAAACGAACAGCTGTTGTGTCGTTCCGGCTGAATAATGCAAAGGCAGAAAGTGAAGATAGACGAAAAAGCAGCTGCTTAGTTTTGGAAGTTTGTGGGAAACCGATTGACTGGTCTTTAGCCTTCAAGATTCAGTTATTTACCCACATGAACCACGTAGGGACCTCTGGATTCCAGTGCGAGTATGTATTTACGTCACAAAGATCAAGGCTACTAGCCAGTCGCGGAAAGCGCAATCCTCTCCATAACAGCCCATCGCCGTCTACATACTCCGGGAGGGATTGTCTTCCCCAGAATCTTCCAACCACCGCTCCTGCACTGGGCGGATGAACCGCGCTGAATGTTTCGAAGTGCGGTCACCTAATGAGTAATCGATACGCATGCGCCGCAAGTGAGGGATGTTCCCCTAAGTATCCAAGATTGCTGGGCGAAAATTGAATAAACTTCGATCCGGAAACCAAGCAGAGGCCTGTCATGTCCGCGAACGCTTCAGGCCATCGGAGAAAGTTCGCCGAAATGACGCTTTCTCTATAATAGGTTCTTATGCCAGTCCACTGCATCTGGCCAAAGGGATTTCGTCACACCACTCAGTCAAACTCCGGGTTGACTTTTGTAAACTTTTGTTCACCTATCTTGCTATGGGTTTAGACTCCAAGACATGTTTACGGTTACCTTTTTCTAATTTCTTCTCAGCTATAACAGAGAACACATAAGACTAAAAGCGTTACTATATTCGACCAAATTAATTTAGCAAAAAAGCTCCTAACTATTGTAGCGCTACGTATGCGGTCCATATACGAACAAAGATTTAAAAGTCTGAATTCAAAGCTGCCAATAAAATAAGTCTCCACCTTCCAAAGTCTTAGGTTTGTAGAAGCGTATTTAGTTTTTGGCGCGTGGAGCGCACTCGGAGGAGGAGCTGCCTGTTGCGTGCACCCAATACCAAGCTACTGGTTCGGATTTTCCGACTAGGCCAACCAAGCCTTCCATTTCTCCGAGCTCTCTGAATTGGTACCAGACTTGTTTTCGAAGGATAAAGCGCTGACTTGTTTATCGGCTGGCCACCACAATTCTTAGTATGGCCAAATACGCATTCAAGATTTTTTTATCCTCCACGATTTACCGTAGAATTAGAATGTGTGATGCATCCCAAAAGGCATTGAATAACGCCTCCTTCATTCTTTTATTTAGTTTCCATGCTTTTCAGCTCGACATAATACAATAACCTGCTACGTTCACTACAAAAATTCTACCGTCGCAACATCTAGACTCTCATAAGCATTCCTCGTCTCATGCTTATTTTGCAAAAGACTTCAACACGCAAATGGTAGAACGGGAGCTCTCATAAACTGAATGGATTTAGCCCCGTTTCAAAAGGACTTCAAGACAATTCTGTTTCAAAAATGACTTCAAGAGTCCCATTGCATTTTGTATGTAGAAATTCCCCTCTGCAACGGTTGCCACCCTATGAATGCAATTCCGTCCCTTATCCATTCGATCTTCAGTGCTCGGCTAGCTTTCTCTCATCACATCCAATATTCCATTTAGCAGCAAAAAACCATTACGCGCGGCCTTTATTGGTATGAGCTATTAGATTGAAGGAGGAAAAACGACCACTAGATACGTGGCGCGGAAATGCTTGCTACTCGTCGCCCGAAAAGAGCACCTGAATCACACTCAATGGTTGGAGATGGGAAACTGTGATGTCGGAACCTTTCTGGAGAGAAAGTTCAGATGAATGACAGTTGTGTGCTCACAAACGGAAGAGACTGATTTTAACCCTGACGACGACTTTGGATGAGACAAGCGTTCGATTTCCCGTGGTACATCGCATAAGCTGCGTTTGGAAAAGGTTGCGAGGAACGCTTTTGCCAGCAGTGCAAAGTCGAATTCCGCGATGGACAAACAAGCCTCTCACTGCTCCAAAACTAAATTTCCATTAAAATTTCTTCCATGACAATGTAGAAGTAGAGTTCGAGTTCCGTCCCATGAAGGAATTAATTAACGTCAAGATTTATCCTTTTGAAAAATAGCATGACGTAGTTTCAAGCCTTAATTTGGTTCTTGCAGGACTCACAGGTTCTAGCATGTGCTTAGATGCCCGAGTTAATCATGAGCTCTGGATTTCTAGCCAGAGACCTTACCTATCGAAAGCACAAAATAGGTAACTAGCTCGTTTTGTGAGATCAACAAAGTTGAGGAGGATCAGGGTTTTATCTTGACTTTGGAAGTGCATTCGGAAGAGGCGCCGAGTGTCGTCAGCATTCCGAATCGAAGTATTTGGTCCACGCCAATGCCATCCAAGCATTGGTACCAGATTTATGCTCTAGAAAACGCTGGTCACCACCATTGTACGATTCATTCATTTCGATTCAAATTATTTCCATGATGTCCGATGGAAGTAAAATGCACGGTGCATCCCAAACAGACTTTGAGCAACACTATCCTTTGATATTTATCCTTTCCTAGGGTGCCGAGCAAACTTTGCTGAAGTCCGCTGAAGCAAAACGACAAGTGGTACAGGTGCAGGTCCCAAAGGTCGCGACGCAGGCAAACATTCATTGCTTGTAGCTGGTAATGCGGTATCCTCCTAAAGTAAGAATGCTCGATACCAATTACGCAGAGATAAGAAGGCGCTTCGAGAAAACGATACACAGGCCGGGCAATTGTTCAAAACTGCGCGTGAAAGCGACTTTTCGGCCACCGCTTCTTTTTACCAGTGTACGCGGTTCTGAACACTGGTGAAAGCAGAGAAAGTATACGCGGATGAAGCCAGTTTTCATTGGAACGTAACACCCACTCATATCTAGCTTGCAGCTCGCACACTGATGGTTCCTTCAACGATGCTGGCACGTGGTGCACTTTTCTCTTGCTCCCTCGCTTGAACATAAAAATGGCCATATTCTTCTGTGGCGACTGTTCTAGGGAATGTAAGTTCAGCGTCTTATTGCATTTTACGTCTTGCCAATGAGTCGGCAAAAATATGTTTCTAACAATTTATTAAACGTTAGAACACTGAAAATCATAAAAAACTGGCTCTGAAAGTTGCTCATTTCAATGTGTTTCAATGTGTACATTGGAAGGGATTGGTATAATATTTCAATACGATGAGCAGACAGCGCCAGAAGAATGATATCACAACCAAGCTATCAGGCATCCACTGACGACGAACTGATGTTTTGACTCCTAATACAGCCCGTTACATTGAGCGGCCAAATCGCTAGAAGAATCGCAAGAAGAAGAATTTATGCGCACTTATTTATTTGAGTCCGGCAAGGCACCGACAACGGAGTAATGACTGAGAAATGCTTAAAAATGGAAATTTGAATGGGAGAAGAAAAAGGAACAGCCCCGAAACTGGGGAAAGCGAGAAAAGAGTAAAACTGAAAGAAAAAAAAGAAAAAAGGGGACACTATAGCCCGACCTACATCGAATTCGGTGCGCAAGGGTTTAGAAGTATTGCTCTACACAGTTTTGTTCGCAAAGTACAAATCGGTAATTCGACAAGCTCTGAGACCGATGATAATGACATCACCATTAGGAGCGGGAACCCTATTTCAAATGCTCTTTGAAATGGTTAGCACCGGAGGCTACCCCTGTGAGCGCCCAATAACTTGCCCTCTAATAGCTACACAGCAGAATGAGAATTGAACATCAGTGTGTGACTGATATGATTATCTAGATGGAGAGGACCTAGTGTGAAAGCCGAGCAGTATGTAGGTAACACTGGAGCTCGTTATTAGACGATCTCCTCGAAACGGGGCTGTTATATTTCCAGCATCGGTCGCACTGCCTTACCTCTCACAAGGAGAGCCTCCAAACTGGCGATGAGCTTTTGCAACGCAATTTTTACAGGATGTAGGGCCCCGTGTGGGTAGTCCAAAACCGTAGTTGGTTTTTTCAGAATATTCTTCCGTGGTGGAAAAAGGCGTGTGAAGACGTGCGTGCGAAGTTCATCACACCCTACCGCCTGCCTGCGGATGTGGTCGGTTGGTGCAGTAGATAGTGTTGACGCTTAACAGGACAGTGGTCGTGGGTTCGATCACCACATACGCTGGTGTTTTTGCATTTTGCGATTTCTCGTCAGTGAGACCTTTTCTCCCCATTTTCAACACATTTTTGAACAAAAACATGGCAAACAAATGTCGTTTACGTTCATAGAGCTCTTTGAAAGTGGAAAGATGACAATTTTTGACTTCCAGGCTAAGCGAGTCTAAAAATGATGCCAGAGTCGTGATCAGCAACCCAAATAACCCCCACGCACAAAGTTTGGGTGAAATTGGTGCATCCGACCTCACCAACCGCACTCGAGCCTGGGCCTAGAGCGGGCTTTGCACCTCCGTCATCATTTTCAAACAAGGGCGGTCATTGAAGTGCGAAGCCATTCAAGGTGCAAACCAAATGAATATTCGGTGCTATTACCTTTTTTTTGAAGGGTTTTAGAGAAGAGCGTAGATGTTCAGTCGGTGAGCAGGGTATTTCGCTTACATTGCTTTTTGCAATCCTCCATCATTGTTGAAGAGGGTTGGTACATCATTAGTTATTCTTGCCAGTTGGCTAGCACGTTTTTGACTCCCTCCATGTAAAAAATATTATAGAATTTGTTATCTACAACAAATCATCTTGAAACAGCTTGACTCTTCGAAAATCAAAGGGGGCCATGCACTGTATTAGCTAGGTCGAAAAAAAAGATACTTAATCTACGGCTGTTACTTGCATGGAGTGCTGATCACGAATCTGACATCGGTTTCTGGATTTCCCGTTTTCTTATGACAGGTTAGAGTAGGTGTGAGTAAGTGAGGATGATAAGGTTAGAAGCACCAATTTCGCTCAAACTTTGTGCGTGGGAGTTATTCAAGGTGCTGATCACGAAACTGCCATCAGTTTTTGACTTGCTTAATCTGAGTCAAAAATTCTTACTTTTCCACTTTCAAAGAGCAGTGATTTTGCCGTGTTTTTGTTTAAAAATACGCTGGAAATGGGATAAAGGGTCCAACTAACGATAAATCGCAAAATGCAAAAACACCAGTACAAGGGAGAATCAAACCCATGACCGTGTTTCTGTGAAGCGACAACACTACCCACTACACCAACTGACCACATCTAGTGGGGGCGGTGGGCGTGGTGAACTTCGCGCTTACGTCTTCACATGCCTTTTTTCCACCACAGAAGAGCATTCCGAAAAAACCAACTATGGTTTTGGACTTCCCATACGGAGCCCTACACGGAGCCCTGAAAAAATTGCAAAAGCTCCGCCAAGTTTGGAGGCTCTCCTTTTCAGGCTAGGGTTCTCGAGAGGATACTGAGAACCCCGGCCTGAGAGGTAAGGCGCTCTTTGTGTCCCTCGAGAGAGTAACAGCCAGGCGGAGTGGCGTTCTACCCTTTATGTCCTTTAAACAGGGGCGTGGCAAATGTCTGCGTCTCCACCGTCTCGTAAGGCGGCCACTGGACTCTCGAGCAAGACCAGGAAGTTGGGGGGTGGGCAGGCCAGGGGGACTTGGGGATAGAACGCTCGACCCCCTTAAAGCGAGTGAGCTACTTTGGCACGCTCAGCGTAGGAAAAATGTTGTTGTAGGCTCGAGCAAATCGTCGCAGGTGATACATGCGAAGCAGTAGAAGGCACTCAATTCTGACTCTCTTAGTCTATTCTACATTGGAATGTATGCTTATGTAATAACTTCGAGGGTGTGGCAGAGGAGAAAATGAATTTCAAAATTTAACGAGACGATGTTTTTAGCACACTTATGTACTTCTCTCTTGATCTCTCTTGATCTCCTGACGGATCTCTCTTGATTGGTGGGTCATATACTGATTTGCTGAGTTCCCTTGCTTGAGTTCCTACGTGAGCTCAAGCTGCTGTCCCATTACGCGAGGGCTCTTATTCAAATTCTGTGAGTGCGGTTGTGTGCCAATGGAGGAGATACGGAATTGTCATTTTACGGCTGCCCCCTTCCGTATAGAATAGATCCTGCACTGCTTCATATGGGCGGAAAACATCTACTGTTACATCAGTATCCTCGGATAGTTTATACGCATGCCTACTAGACGTGCAGCTATGTCATCAGAGCTTTCTTAAGGTCGCGATAGTGTTTTCATGAGGCGCACAACATCACACCACTCACGCGCTCTTTTCTCAAAATATTCTCCACCCGATGTGCCAGCGTCGTGCCTCGGTGGCACTGAAGCTCGTTGTGCATTGTTGAGCGGTGGAGGAGAGCAAAAACGCAATCATGCAAGAGGAAGATCTTGTGCGGTGCTGCTTTGCCGTAAATAATTATGAATTATTAAACTGACTGCAGCCTGAAGAATAGCTCCTATTCACTTTTGGAATGCTTTTACCCCCCTTCGCGCCGAAGAGCTAGCCCCTCTAAAAATGGGTAACTGCGAGAACTTCGTGAGAGCTTGGATGGATCGCGACTTTGGGCTAATTTGGGCGAAATAGGGGCCTGGAGGAGCTGACGGGCCGTTCATACGAAACCTCTGGGAAAAAAGTGAATCCATTCCAAATTCTTCAATATACCTGTCGCACATTTAACCTTTCGTCTTTGGGTGAATCTGTGCTTCCTCGCTTTTCTATTAATTTCTTTCCTTCCTTTTTAAAAGTGGGAGTGGGGAAACTCCTAATGATGATTTACCCCCTGTAGCGCAGTACATGATTATGTGCCCATAGGAAACACGATTCAGCTCTATGCTTTCCTTTCTTAATAAAATCTGGAGGAAAATTAATGGATTACTAGTGTGTAGAATATTCGGATGGTGGAGCACCAATTTTCTCGCGATGCTTTAAATGCACATAGTTCTCTCCACAGACATAGCAACTTAGCAGTCACTTCAATGATATACATTTGTCATTTCAAGAAAAATTCCATTGAAATCCGAATAGGAACTGTAGTTTCGACTAACATAATATTGGTCTACCAGACGTTCAGCGGCCGCCAAACGTCTGGTTGGGGGATTCGCCCCCAAACCTCAAGTGTGGAAGAACACTAATCTTCCTTCTTTCTTCTTTAGGCTTTCATACCTTTATTACAGTAAAAAAATGGCTTCACTATACAGATTAATGCAACGGGATATGGTGAGTCAGTATCTTCACTGCTCCTATGAAGCCCATCCACCATCTATCGCATGTACCCGATTTATTCTCGTGCTCGTTCTCTACGTGTCGAGAAGCAGGTAATGAGAGTCCCAATCCAGTGTTTAATCTGCAGAACCATAACTAAAATTAATCGGTATTGGTCGACACCGCCTACTGTCCGATGGCAATAATACTCCGAATCCCAAAGTCACTCTCTCTATCCCTTCCCCCCCTCCCCCGGCCCCTCTCCCGCCAACACTTTCTTACCTATATGCTGGCAAAGAACAGAGTGAGAGTCAAGCACGCACATGTGACACTTAGTACCGATTCGCGTGTCACCACGTTGCAACGACGTCCACGACACTCATTCTACACTCCGACACACGTGCCTACGTGCCACGACTTCTGTAAGCCACCTTCAGAAATCCGACACACACTGAAGGATGTTGAGGGAGAATACTGGTCCCCTCCCTTATTCACGCTCCCCCTCTAGCAGTCCTCCCTTGCTGGTCCTCTCTTCACAGATCCCCTTCTACTGGTCCCCTTACTTGAAATCCGTACACGTTAGACGACGTCTTCTGAATCCCCACGCTCTGCACTTGATCCCCATTTTTTTTTTGCGTTGTCCGCTGAATATATTGCAAACTGGAGTGATCCGTCGCAAAGGTTATCAGTTCGCCAGCAATCGCCCATGGTCATGCTCAAAGAAAAGCCGGCTGTCATACGACGCATTCTCGTGGGCATCTATTGGTTTCAATACCTCCACGTGATTGACACCGTGACCGACGGGTAAAGCGAATTATACATAGTCAGATAGTCAATGGCTTAAATAAGATTCCGTTAATCGAGCTTAAAGTAGCAATTTGCAGGTAACAAGCTTTCGCCCAAATACATAGGTGCAATGCATGAGATATACAAAGCAAAGGTAATCAAACGCATTTGAAAGGCAAACCCCTGAAGACAAAATCGTTCCGTTCACTCTGAGCGGGGAAGCCTATTGTTTTATCGACAATGAGCCTTTTCTCAGAGGGAAAGGGCAGTGCAAAAGTGGATTTAGCCGCTGTTCGATGCCTGGTGCGCAATCAACCAAGTATGTACTTCATTGTGCGGCAACGGTGATTAGTGGGTGCACTAGCTGCAGTTACATCGAAGGGTCCTTTAAATGAGCAGTTCCTAGTGGATTGGAAGCAGAGGTGTCTGCTACCGGATGTCGCCAAGAAGTCAAGAAGAAGGAGAAATCCTGACCTTAATGGACGTTTCCGGTTCAATCGTAACCCTGCAAGCGGACTATCCGCTCTAGTTCGAGTGTGAACTGGTTCCAAATGAATTCGGGGCGAGTTTACGCTAATGTGATCACTGAATTGGATTCGTCTGATTAGCACCATCGTGGTTTCACACGGACGATTAGTTTGGGAAAACAAGGGCTTGAAAAATCAAAGCTTCCAAAAAGCATGCCAGCTGGTTTGGATTGAAGTGAATAAAGGAGAAACTGGAGATAGAAATATAAGAATTCCTCTTCATGTGATTAGATGCAAATAAGCTTCACTCGCACCTTATGTGTTCAGAAACGCTTCCTGAGCCTGCCGGTTAAAATAATCTTGGTGGGGCAACTAATTCTAAAAACCGCCAATATTTGGATTTCTGTCGAAATGAGCATCTCTGGATTACGGTAAGGCCAATTCGCTCAGGGATCGCATTCTGATGCTACTGTGGAACTGAGATAAATTCCTTTTTCGCCCCTAAATTTTTCTTGTCAATTGCCAAGCGCATCTCGCGATATACAGTTAGGGATAGAATAGTATTATAAGACTGAGATTTCACCTTGAATTCATGGCAGAGCATCTTTGGACATTAGCACGCAGAACTACAGGGATGCTTCAAAGTGGCAGAAGAAAGTTCCGTGTAAGAGGAACATCCAGGGATTGATTCGCTTGCGGAGGACTGCAGTGCTGTGAAAGGTCAGAAACAATTTCAAGAAAATGGTCAGGTTTATGACGGAAAGTGCATAGGTAGGTATTAAACTAGTCTTACCAGCGTAAATAGTGCATTCTTGACGCTTAAACTCAACCTAGAGAAAAACATCGAAGAAAAAGATTAGGCTGCAAAAACGGATGCGGAATATAGGTCTGACTAAAATGAAAATAAGTGTTCAGGAAAACAAAGTCATGGATCCGTCAATTTGAAAAGTCATTTTGTCTGGAGTTGTCGAGCCGCTATGGCAGCATTGAAAATTGCGCCTGCAATTTGATGGAAATTAACATTATTTTATTTACATGCCATCTACTCATTCTTGGGTTTTGCTAACCTCGTCTCACGTGGAGACGACGGTATTGTAAATTTCTATAGGTGGTATTTCGCAGAAAAGACACTTCGAAATGAAATGTGCGCTAATCCCGCTTTTGTGGCAGATACCCGGCGGCGGCCAGAGGGCAATCTCTAGTCTTCTTCTCAGTGAAAGCAAATTCACACACTGCGGCGTTCGCCGGCTGAAACCGCTGCGAAATTGGTCCAATTTCTCTGTTGGCTCGCGTTTTCGATCATGTTTGCGATGCGAGGGGGATTGACGGGCAAGAAGCTGCCCTCAGAGTCTCCGCGACCACGGCTAGTGAAGAGATTTCACGCCCAATTGCACCCAGACGTTGCCGTCGTAGTAGTGAACTAATCCGTCGATTTAGCGGACCATCCGGAGCACGTCCAATTCACGACACAATTACGTGCTGAACAGTTGACACCCGATTGTGGGCAGGACAGCGGGCAGAAAAGCCAGCGTCGAAAAAGCTTGTTGTACCTGATTCGATGATGAGGAAAATCCTCCTATATAAAGGGAGAGGAAGGACAAAGGTCGGCAATAACCAGAGCCGGCAATTTGAAAGCGCATTGGGCCTACGAAGTAACATACTGTGGCAAGCCGGTGGACAAATCAGTGCACTCTTCTAAACCAGGTCATTTACGTGTCGTGATGGGGTTTGGGTTAGCCATATGGAATCCGAACCATGTACTGCATTTCCTTGGTAGCAAGTGTACCTACGACTAGGCTACTACCGGGCGAGGCAAATGTGGATAGGGATAACATTTTAGATGACACGTAGTAAAAATGTAAGGGCCGCAAAGAGGAAATATGTAGGTCTTCATTTGTTGAGTAAAAATATCTTCGATCAGACCTTTGACCTTCCCATCTCTTTGTAGAACAGCTAAATGTGAAAGACTCCACGTATAATATGAAGCTATGATTAGAAGACCACCAGCTTTATCGACACATTTAGGAAACCGGATGGAACATCGTGTGTTTTGAGGAACTCGAATCCACATCCGAGTCGACTCGATCAGATCTGATAACGCTTTTAGCTGCGCGGCAGACCATGACAACTATTTTGGAGACCTTAGAGAGGCTAAGTAAGCTATTCTCATCTTTAGAAATCCTTTGAGGTGATGCTCACTTTCAATGAGGATTTATTTGCAAACCATCCACTTTGTACTTAATCAGATCCATGCCCATCATTATCTAGACATGGCTCATATTGATTTTTCACCTGAGAGCACATTACATATCCTGTCCTAGGTGGGGAAAGTTCTGTCAGTGTTGGCTCACTCATGGTATAAAGATGCATTAAATTTTGGTCACTCAACTCCCACCCAATAATTCCTTTTCTTACGAAAATTTGCTTCTTTCTCTTTCCAACCAATTGCGTTTCCGAAGAATCTCCAACGTGTTCGGACACACATCTTTTTTGGAAGCATGTACCAAAAAAAAAACACCAAAAGGCGCCATGCACTGTACTACCGAGATGAAAAAAGAAAGTTATGCATACTTCGGCTGCGGGTGTTATTTATTTGGGGTGCTTGTCGCGAATCTGACAACGATTTCTAAATTTCCGGTTTCTAATGGCAGGCTGAAGTAGGTGTGAGTAAGTGAGGGTGATGAGGTTAAAAGCACCAATTTCCCCTAATATTGTGCATGGGGGTTATTAAGTGTGATGATCACGAATCTGGCATCAGTTTTTGACTTTCTTAACTTACATACTTTGATACTTTGATGGTTCTTTTGTCGGCTGGAGGCTTCTCAGCGGGGACCACAACTCTTCCAGACCGCTCGATCTCTGGCTGCTTGCATCCAGTGAGGCAGACTCCGCTCTCTGAAAGATCTTGAGAATGAGTCTGCCCATCGCGTTGGCGGTCGTCCCAGTGGTCTCTTATGGTCTCTCGGGAGCCATTCTGTGACACGGAGACTCCATCTATCGTCCTTTCGTCGAAGCAGGTGTCCAGCCCAGCGATATTTGGACTTCTTCATGTACTGCAGCGGGTCTGCTAATTGCGACTTCTCCCGTAGCTCCGAGCTTCGTAGGCCTTCTTGCCATTGCTGACGAAGGCTTGTCCTCAGAAGACATCTCTCCAGTGCACGATGCGTAGTTTGCATCGCTCTGTCTTGTTGTCGGGCCAGGTTTCCGTCGCGTAACACATCGCAGGCAGTACAGAGGCGTTGAATATCGAGGCCCCGAGGCCGGGATCCTTGACCTGATCGGTGACTTCGCGAATCGAACTGAAGGCTGTCCATGCTGCGCGTCTCCTGCGGGCGATTTCAGGAGCGAGGTCGTTATCCATGTTCAGCTCTATTCCCAGATAGACGTAGGAGTCGACCTGTTGTAGAGCGACTCCATTTAACCTTACGAGTCCCGTGTCACACCACTGGTTGACCATAAATTGTGTTTTGGACATATTCATGTCCAATCCAATCTTCATACCTGCCACATTGAGCTCGTTCAGCATTTCCTCGATTTCTGCCGTGCTGGTAGAGATGAAAACAATATCGTCGGCGAAGCGAAGGTTGCTGATCCGTTTGCCGTCGACAAGGTAGCCTTTATCGTCCCAGTTCAAGTCCTTCATGGCATCCTGGAGTGCCGCTGTGAATAGCTTGGGAGAAATCGTGCCTCCCTGCCGTACTCCTTTCCCGATAGGAATTTTAAGCTTTCGATCGAACAGCTGGATGGTAGTCGATGTGTTCGAGAAGCATTCGTCGAGAAGTCGGATGTAGGGCGATGGTATACCAGCGTGCACAAGTGCGTTCAAAACGGCGTTGTTTTCCACAGAGTCGAACGTTTTCCGGTAATCCACGAAGACAAGGACAAGTGGGAGGTGGTATTCGCGGCTCCTCTCGATGAGCTGTGAGACAGTCTGAATATGGTCCATGCGGGAGA
Source organism: Heligmosomoides polygyrus polygyrus (assembly GCA_947396885.1). Taxonomy (NCBI): domain Eukaryota; kingdom Metazoa; phylum Nematoda; class Chromadorea; order Rhabditida; family Heligmosomidae; genus Heligmosomoides; species Heligmosomoides polygyrus. The sequence continues at coordinate 73,302,328 of OX377202.1, read as the reverse complement.
AATCCTTGCGAAACCCTGCTTGCTCCACTGGCTGATATTCATCCAAGCAACGCTCCATGCGGTTAAGCAGTATCTTGGTGAAGATCTTGTACACAACCGAGAGAAGACTGATGAGTCGATAGTTGTTGATATCCTCCTGCTGATCTTTTTTGAAGATTAAAACTGTTTTCGACTCCTTCCATGAGTCCGGAATCCTACCAAGTCGAAGGTAGTGGTTGAAGTGCTTGGCAAGAAGTGAGCAGAGGGCACTGCCACCTGCACGAAGGAGATCAGCAGAAATGCCGTCCGGTCCGGGAGCAGTGCCCGGCTTCATCCTTCTGATGGCATGAGCAATTTCTGATTCCAGAATGGGAGGTACTTCCTCAGCTGGTGGCATCAAGCATTTCGGGACAGTGATGGAAGAGCGGAACAGATCTGTGTAGAATTCTTGAACGATGGCCTCCATCGCTCTTCGAGACGTTTGCGTTGTTCCATCCCTATCCACAAGGGCTGAAATTATTGCCTTCTGATTGCAGAGATCTCGTTTGCAGCGCTTTATGCTTGAACCTTTCCCAGCCGCTTCTAACAGCTTCAATCTTCTGTAGGCTTGAATGGACTCCTTCACTGCAATTCGACAGGCCTTCGAGATGGTGACTTTTTCCAGATGGGAAGCATTAGGATCCAGTTTAACAGCTCTTCTTTGCTCCGAGAGCTTAATCGCATGCGCGTTGAGTCTTGAAGCAGACGGTGATGTGGCTCCGCAAGAGCTGCTAGCACATTTCAACAGTCCTTTGGAGAGAAGGTCGTAGTCTTCCGATGGATCTTCAAGAAGATTCCAATCGTACGACTTTATTGCATATTCCAAATCCTCAGACTGGAATGTGGGGATCCTCACCGGTGCCGGTTTATGAGTGTCACGCTTGAACATCCTCTTTTTGAGAGTCAGCTTCGCACGGACAAGACGGTGATCCGAGCCGGTGTCAAATGAAGGCAGCACGGAGACGTCGAACAGACTCAGCGTCTGTTTGTAAGAACATGGTCGATCTCCGAACGTGTTTCTCCATTTGGGCTTTCTCAGGTCCATCGTCGGTTTGAAGGCTTCTTAAACATAAAATTTCCATGGTAGAGACGGCACGCGAATAGGAAGTCTATCAGGCGCTCTCCGTTTTCGTTCCTTGAGGAAGTTCCATGTGGTCCTAGCCTCCATTCGTCGTGATCATTCGTACCGACGATAGCGTTGAAGTCACCAACGACAACTTTGTACTAGCTCTTCTCGTCGTTGACTTTCTTATCCTGGAACTCAAAAGATCTTACCTTCCATTTTCAGAGAGCTCGGTAAACGTAAATGACATTTGTTGCAATGCTTTTGCCTAAGAATGTGTTGGCAACGAGGATGAATGGTCTCGCTGACAATTAACCGCAAAATGCAAAAAGACTACCATGTGCAGGAATCAAACCCACTAACACACTTCTGCGGAGAGAGAACACTACCACTATTTCACCGCCGCAGCTGGCCCGGTGGCTAACGACTACGCTGTATCAACGCCGTGGCACACAATCGGCAACGTGATATTGGCCAGCCAAAACTCATTTGTGAGATCCATTCAGCGAATTTGGTCCACACATTTGTGATCAGCTTTTCGAACTCTTTCATATGCCAGCGGTCCCTGCCCGAAGTTCCACTGAAGGCATTCCCTGGTGAGACGCATGCTCAAGGAGGAAATACATGTTCAGGTGGACCTTGAAATGTATTCCTGCAGGTCACGTACCTACCAGTACATTGTATTATGCGAGTACCTCACTAAACCATAGCAGCCCTAACTACTAGCGGTCAGCGGAATACACCATTGACATCTCAGTTGCTATGCCGGCGATTGTCCTTTCAGTCCGACATCATCCACGTCCACAGTGATGTGTATACTCAATCCAAAGTTAGCCACACTGACATGCACTAATGCACGGCCTCCCCAAGCGTGGGCAGAAGGTACTAAGTACATAAATAAAACAAGGCTGCAAACAGAAGGTGAACAGAAGTCCCTCCCAAGTGCTTCATGAATCCCATTACTCGATTCCATTAAAGCCGTGCAGAATGAGGGTAGATGTGGCTACAATCACGTGCAGTTTGTAGTTTAATCGAATGAAGCTCTGCCTTAGACAGGCTGCTAGAAAGTACGTGCGTCTGGACGATCTGCAGCAACAGTTCTCCCTAAATGAACAGTGGACAAATGCGAGACGAAGAAGACCTCTTGAAACCGGGACTCGAAGGAAGGAAGTTGGCTGCTTACAAAAGGGAGCCCTTAAAGTCAAGGGTCTACTGAGAAATTCAGAAAAAGCGAGCGAAAACGACTGAGATCGTTTCGAAAGCCTCTTCAGCCGTCCCGCTCTGGCTGCTAATGCTCGCACAATGCTCAAGTGGCCTGCATTTACCCACTCCAGCTGTGCTAAGTAAGTGCACTTTGAGGACACAAGATGAGTCCGTTGCATATCATTACCAGAATTACAGGGTTCGGCCGAGCGCAATGCCAGCTCCTCTCGGCATGATTTCGAATTTTTCTGCAAATCGCAGATATTTTCAGCCCTTGCTTCTGGAAGCTACAGTATCTAATTTTAACCTCCATTTTGGGGGGTTTTTTTTGGCACAACGATTTAACAACTAATGCGCTATAATCTGCAGTTTGCAAATGTTGCAATCAAACGCTCGACTTTGTTCTACGCTGATCAATAGTAGGTCTAATAATATGTCATTTTACGATGAACGTCTCACTTTTTGAAAATAAGGGTTTGTGGCCAATATCGAGCACACGTGCTTCCTAAGAGGGGTGCATGCTTTCAGTGAACTTTTAAAGTTTTTCTGCGACGTGAACCTGTTCCCCTTACTGTACTTTGCTTTCCTTTCTTCTTTATTTTACGTGACTTCGTTTCCGTAAAATAACGGGAATAATAACGAGTCGAGCACTGCTATGGGCGAGGTCGAACCGAACACGAATAATTCCTTTTATCGCTGCTGACGTCCTCTAGAATGAGTCGGTGGATTCGCATCGTTAGACCCACAACATTCACCAAAAAGATTTATGATTTTAAAGTTGGTTGATCGATGACTTGCCTGGTAATCGATAGGCGATCGACTGTAGGGTAAGGAAAGTTACTAGCCGTTTTTTCTCCTAACTTCATTTAGTCTTTTGAGAGCGTCTCTTCTACATGGTATAATCTTTAGTAACGTTTACACTTCTTTTTCTGAAGGCTTCTTAGATTCTAAAGCAGCGCAGGATTTTTCATCAACAATAAAACTGCCACCTTCAGATTTTCAGCTCCATTTCCCCAATTTTCCGGGACGGCTGGAACGGACGAAATGTGCTGCCTTCTTCATGCTGTATCTGAGCTTCATGCTGTACCATGATGAATTAGGTGAGTTTAGAGATGCACATAGCTATAGAACACGTTGCAGTTATGCGTGATTCTTCTTAGCTAGCGCCATTGACCAAATTGCATAACCATTCGAAATTTCCTTTTGTTTTGGTGGCTTTGTGTGTTAAATTAGGAGCACTCACGACATAGGAAACCCGGTCCTCCCTGATCCCGCTTCGCATTGCAAGCGGACATTCTGTCTCAACGTTGCCTCTCGAATTTGTTCGTCTCTACGAGAGCGGATGTGACATGGCTTTTTTCGCTTCCATCGAGACAGAAGTGCACTTTGCAGCAGCCCACTCCGCTCTTCTGCTGGTTCTTATGCATTAGATATCCGGAATTGGTGGAAAAGCGGAGGGAAGTGGATGCGTGGAGGGCAAGAGGACGGGCGACGGACAATGCCGTCGTTCTCCTCATCAGCGTTTCTTTCCCGCTCGTGGTGCCACGCTGTTGCACTCTTCGCTGGAGAATCCCAATGGTTAGAGGATTTTTCCGGAGCAGCTAATGAGCTGCAGCTACCGCTTCAGAGCCGCCCAGCGTATTCAGCCCAGCTTCATACTGTAGCTTATCGCTCAGCAGTCGAGAGAGGGTAACTCATGACAGGTAGGCTCTGGGGCAAGTCGTGTCCATGACGCTAACACTCTTATTTCGGGAAAAACTTAACGGTAGAATTGTCTTCGAGGTTTATCCCAAAACACAACTTCACCTTAATAGCAGAGCCGAAACAAGCTGTAAAGGATGTCTTCTCAAAATCGCTGACCAGCTCCGATGCTGATATTTATTTTTATGTATGCCACGCGACAGGCAATTCGAGGAGATTTTTCGGCCGCCACATAAACCTTCGATAATACCGACATAAAGGGGTCCATTTGTAGCCGCCGATGGAGTGCTGCCTTTGGAAAAACGAAGATTTGTGGGCATAGGCTGGCCATTTAGAAGCTCTCGGTCATTGCATGCGCAGTAGCCCAACATTGCTAGGCATTTGTCATCGTCGGCCCGTAGTTAGATGGAACAACTACATCGGGCCGGTATCTACGGAGCGAACCACTATTCGATTTTAGATTCGAATCGCGTCCAGGAAAACCAAGTCTTTCTTTCATCCCCACGCTCTCAAGGAACTGTTGCTGGCCATGTTTTGAAATGAATACCGTACTGATTTTTCTCTTGGCTCTTGTAAACTTTTCCATTCGCTAGATATGAATTGGTAGTTTCCAAGACAATCCGTAGAAAGGTAAATTTTAGTTTGCGCGATTCAAAAGTAGTTGCCTAACGCCACACAGTTTTTCTTGGTACTCGATTTCTTCAAACAGCCGTCTACAAATATTTCCATTTAGATCCATTCAGCAGCTTGAAACCCTATATGGTCTAGGTAACGTAACATTATAGTTATTAAGTAGCCAATGAGTGCAGTGGAAGTCCTGCACAAAGGAAAAAATCTTCAGGAAAAGTGCTCTTTGATAAATTTGCATCACTAATGACTAGATAATGCAATTAGTGCCTACCAGGTGTGACATGGGAAACAGGTGGCTTCAGTAAGGGATGTTTCTGTCAACAAATCAATTCAAAAAACTCTGGTAATGTTGCTCTTTTGCGCGAAATATTGAGTTCCAAAAAGATAGTTCTCAACTCCTCCTTCTCAGTACTTCAACACCCAGTGGTACAAGAACGTTGGTGGGAAAAAAGGCTAAAAGATCAACCTGCAACGAAATTATGTCTAATTACAAATACAATTCGAATTCTCCCTCAAAGTGCAGGTTCAGTATGGGGGAATTCTCAATACGCTTTCGATTCTACGAGGCTAGGCTTAGGGAAGTGAGAAACGTCTTCTTAACTTTCGCCACCCAGATAAGTACAGTTATGAAGACAGAATACCAAGCTCCTTCTCTCTAGCACGTCTATGTACACTGCAACCGTCATTGTCAGTGCGGCGTTAAATGTCCTTCGGTCCTGACCTATTCCCCTCCAATGGTCGCTGACTCACGACCAATGGTAAGTTTGTCGGAGAAACCCTGACGCTCTGACGGGAGTCCGAAAAACAACGTCGAAAGTGAAATGGGACGGGTGGGGTGTGAACTCGTGCATTATTGATAAGGTCAGGCGATGAATGGAACGCGGTTGACAGCGGATAGCGGCCGATGCCGATTCCAGTGACACGACGATCATTTATAATTAGCCGCGTGGGACCCTCCGAACTATATAATACATGCGAAAAAGTCGCTGCGACAATGCAGCCGAGCAGCTGGGTCCTCCGCACAGTGCCTCTGGGTCCTACACCTCGGAGACACATGTATCAGCCTACTTCAAGTAACGGGTACCTCGTTATGTATCTAGCCATTATCATTCAAAGATCTGCCCATTAATAAATGAGTATCTCTCTACTTCGCTTATCTGAATACTTATTTCAAGACGATTAAATGTTGCAGAATTATAAGAGTAAGGTGAAGCTTGAGTGTGACTCGATGAGGCGTGAAGAACGCAACGCTCCTTTTGTTATGTTGCAATCCTACGATTGCATGGAGCTCAACTCTTTAAAAGTAACCCAATAACATCAAAATAACAAATCCAGCTGCTATACAGTTGAGTACAAAAAAAGATAAGTTTTCTGAATTTCTGCACACCTGCTGTTGAATGAAGTATATGGCTCACACAGGTGTAGATGACGAATCATGCCTTTCTTGATGGAATCTCTCGCACATTTGCTCAACTATTTGTGTGTTGCAATGCTCGCTCTGTACAAATAAGCATACATAGATTGCAGAGCAGAAAATTCGTAGAAATTCAGACTATGCTCAATGAATTTAAGGACCGGAATTCGCTAAGGAGCGAAGGCCTATTTCGAAGTAGAGGCAATGCCTAAATCGAGGTTACCTTAAAACGAGATTCTTCGGTTCAAATATTGAGGCGTCAATGCGTATCAAGCCGTACATGAAAAAATGTCCACCAGCTCGACGTGGTTGATGATACGCACCATTTCTCGGCAGCGCTATGGCTTGGTCTTCTCTACGGCGCAGTTGGCAGCAGAAGCCAATTTGATCATCACCGCAAAGGTTCTGGTCCTGTCCTATCTCAACCAAGCACTTTCAGTGGAGTGGTGAATGCGAAAAAAGGGTGCCAGTGATATAGAACAGTAGGATTTCCTGCTTGTCTATGCTTCTTCCAGTTCGTTTTTCTTCAGAACCTCCTATGGAAATTGTCTATTTATTTATTCCAACTCGAACTACATGCTACCATTGAAGTGAACAAAATTACATATGGTTACTAAAGTCACTATAAACCTAGCAATTGTCAGAGTTCAACGATGTTTTTTCTACTGAATGTTTGAATGAAGTCAGTGAAGGTTTCGTAAGATTCTGAAAACCAGAACAGCTCGCAAAATCATGAGATGGATTTCGAGCGAGCTGTTTCCTGGTACCTCCAATAAAATGCGGTAAAATTTGAGGCATTTTTCGCATTCGGTTCCTAACGTGTTTTCTAGTCATGGAATCGGTTAAGCTGCTTAGAATATGAGCATTTCGGAGACCGATGAAATAATCTTCATGCTCTACTCAGAAAGACACTAGATATTGAAACACCGAGGAAGTTCTGTCTTCATCACCGAGATGTTCCATTGAGAAAACAAAGCAAACACAAGCTTTAGATCCCCTTTTCAAAATCTTAATAATACGTGAACGAACTGTATCTTTCCTGACCGCCGAAAGCAGCTTCCATAAGTTTTCCAAAAACCCGCAAGACGAATGTTTTTTGTTTGTGAGCCGCTATCACATATCTGTGCTTCACTCAGACCCTGTTGTTTAGAAATTGCAAGAGGGAAGAGGCTAGGCTCCTCGGTGATTCCCCTGAAGCGAATGTAAGACAACAAGTCTAAGCCTACGTGAGACACAACTAGAGACAGCGTCAAGATGAGTAAACTGAAACCTTAGAGGAGAGATTAAAAACAGCCTGATGCGACGCACTCCATCGCTGTTATGAAAACTGGCCCTGTCACAGGCAGTAAACCTTGCCTGCTAAAGGGTAGCCTTTTAATGACTATATGTTGTAAATAAAAATACAAAACACAAGAGGAAGTTGTAAGTGTGATAAGAATAAAAGACGAAAACAGAAGGCTGTCGCGAACTCACCGTCAACGTAGGAAGCGATCGAATGAATCGAATACAACAGGACGACGGTTGCCGAGTACATTGATTTCACTACATTGATAAGGCGCCCGCAAACCCAGTGAATTCGCCTGGAACCGCGTCGTCGTGAAACGGGGAGGAGTCAGATGAGAAGGGGGTGGAGCGCCGGACCGCTGCGGAGGGCGATTGATGACGGCAGAAGGCGGCCGTCGGTTCGGCTGAGGAGGACAAGGAGAAAAAAGGAGCGCTGACCATGCTCGTCTCGGGGGAAGCCGTGATGGGCGCAAAAAATGGCAGATGGGGCGATAAGCCGACGACTTCAATTACTCTATCGCTGGGAATCCATTAGCTTTCCTCGTCAGGACAAAACTCATCCACTCGACGTTTCCACAGCGCAGCACAGAAGCACTCGGGGTTTCTCAAACACTAGACAAGAAACCTACTACAGCCTTTATGTGTGTTTTCCGTATTCCAGCCACTGCATTCTTTTCTAACACCGTCCTCGTACAGGCTGGTCTATTCCTCATAAATTCATCGAAAAGTGAGCATCTACATATTGAGTTCTCCTTAATTCCGAAACACTTGACCATATCTCGCCATGGTATATGCCGGCGTTATTCTATGCTTTCTACAACAAGTGCAATGAACGGGTTACGTGCAGAGCGAAAAGCACCTTCTTTAGAACTAGCTAGTTAGGACAGTCTAAACGCTGGAGTCAAGAAAAATTCTGTTCGCGGCTAGGAATTTATGAATGAGAGTCTGATGCCACTCCAAGACTTGGATGTTATTCACCGCTCAGGCAAGTTTCCAGTCCCGTTTAAATCCCGGAGCAGGACCGTCGTACCCGATTAAAATGAGACATCGAAAAAATTACAGGCAGGAGGAGGAACAAGGAGTGGCTCTTATAGGGAAGTATACGGGTTAAACAGCGGGTATTATAAGCGCATTCGGGGCCGAGTTTTACTTTGCTAGATGGCTTTTAGCATTGGTTTCCTAATGGATGATTTCCAGCACTGTTCCAGTAATTGCAGTTCTACAGTTCCTCAGCAATGGAAAATTTTAAACCGGATATTTGATTTTCCCTAGACGAACCTCTCAAGTAAGAGGATTTGGTGTGGCTCTCTGTGAAAGTCAGTAGAAGGTCTACTACATGTCGAATACCGTGAAGTGCTCGAGGGTATGTTACTGTTCATGCACCGTTTAACAATAATTGTTGCGTTCTTGTTAGAAATGTGTTTACGGTTCGTTGTTTTTTTCAACCCTCGATGCTAGACTTTAATCTGCACCATAAATATAAAAAACAAAAACAACAAAAAACCCTTGAAGCAACTGCCTTCAGCAGTGCCTTGCAACACCTCTCTTTCCGTTATTGTTCTTCTGTGTCATGCAGGTTTGCTGAATTTAGCTTTATTAAGCATGAGGTTTCGGCGGCATCGTCGCTGCCAAAGGATGAGAGTTCGAACGTTCATAAACTGCTCATAGCTCCAACTGCTTTCGTTTTCCTACCACTCTAACACCAACGGGATCCCAAAAATAGCAAGAAGAAACTGCACCAGTAAGTACAGTATTTATCGCTGCTTAACTAGTGCTGAAAGGCCGCGAAACCCGACCGTAACCAGTGAACCAGCGAAACCCACGCAGTACACGAAAGGGTGTGTATGAGGATGGTGGTTTTTTACAGCTCCTGTAGTGGAATAGAGGGAAAAGGTCACTCGTAATGGAAACGCACTCGTTTCTGTTGTTCATCGTTAGATTGCGTTCGTGGATACAGAAGGCTTCGACGGCCTTCCTGGCGCCGATTTCATTTTCGTGCGGTAGTACATACTGTTCATTTCATGCTAAAATCGTGTCCTTTGTGGGTCTTGTCGTGGTGTCGTGGTACATACCCAGTGGGATTAATAAGCTCTCGATTGCCAGAGTGATGGCTGGAATGGTGCGAAAGCTTAGCACTCTGCCTGTTTACCCGATGTACAGGGTGGCCTATAAGACCTGCAACAAAAACGTAGTTGTATAAAACGGCACCAATTTTTTGTACATTTTCGGTACAATTTCAAAAGCTATTCGCCTATGGTGTGCAGATTATGGTGGAGCAGTAATACTCATAAAGGGCCACTCCTAGCGTGATAACAGCCTTTAGATCGTATGATCAGCTCCGCAACCCGCGTCGGAGCGAATGTTACGGAATTTTATTCCTCGTTTTTTACAAAGAAGACATTAGAAAATAAAATTTATATGCTATGTAGAGCAAATCTTTGTCACTGGTAAATAAGCGAACACCAAAAATCTAAATTACAGAAATTGCACAGCTAGTTTTTGCAGGTATTGTTTGGCAGGTCGACGGAGAATCGCTAGCATTCCTCCTTTTTCCGCCCTTTTCTTTTTGACGTTAAAACCATTGTCTTGCCGGAATGTGCATTTTGCTTTTAAACAACACGATTGGACTCAGAAAATATGGTGTTATATTTTCGTGCCCATCGAGCATGCATTTTGCCTGGTTTTCACTCTTCTTACACAAAATCTGAGGTGTGAGGGGAGAATCGTGTAAAGCCCTCCGCGTACTTTTGCGGCGTTGCCGCTGTCCTATCCTTCATCATAGGGCAGGTTCGCAGAGCGCGCCGCCAGCGCCTAGTATACTTGTGCTCGAATAATCGAATTCGAATAATTATTCGAGTTCCGTAAATTCGAATAATTATTCGAATTCGATTATTCGAGTTTAGCAAATTCGAATAATTATTCGAATTTGATTATTCGAGGTGCGAAAATTCGAATAATATTCAAATTTCGAAAACGTGGTTGTTTCGAATGTGGCATAATGATGATTTTTGTGAGCGGCGTTCATTTCGGTGACGACTGTTTTCGATAGCACACTGTCGAGGAGCTCACCGTAACGAAAACGCATTCAATATCCTACTATACATAGAAGGGTAGTGTGTGTGTGCGTGCGTGTTTCCATCAGTCCATCACAACTGGCGTGGGGAAATGGCGTATTGGCGATACTGACCGCAGTTGATGGCGATCGACTGCGGTCCGAAGCTTCAGCCGTTGGGGTAGTCGATCTCGCTGAACACAAATTTGAAGTTCGTTTTTGAAATTATCGGTTGAAGTTGATCGAGCTATTGATTTTCTATAGGGAATTCGTTGAGGCGAATCAATTGTATGACCGGCCGGTCTTCGTCGATATTTTCAAAATCTAACTTCACATTTGCATTCTCTGCGACCACGACTGTCATCGATGTCATACACTTGAATACTCTACGAAATTTGCACAATAAACACAAATTTCGAAAATTAAAAAATGAATTCAGATTCGTGTTCAGTGACCTCGATTACCTCAGGCCTGAAGTTTCGATCTTGTGAGTGATATTTAAAAAATCGATAATTTGATTAATATCTCTTGATGGCAATCGTTACTGCAAAAACTAACTTAAGAGTCGTGTTCAGCGACCTCGATTACTTTGGGACTAAAGCTCACAGTTTGCATATATGACACGACTATATACCATTTTCAGTTGAAATTCAAAGTTTTTCAAATCAAATTCAACGTTGTTACACGGGGAAGATTCCAGAAGAACGTTGAAATTCATTTCAAAAACGTTGAATTTTGACTGAAAATGCCGTATAACTCTATAATTTGATTGGCTGACGATTCCTGTGAGATAATGAAATGAACAAATGGAGTGAACGGTTTTTTTCGCAAAGGTTTGCACTTGTGCGTAGATGTTTTACACAGGTATTTCTGTAGGAATTTTTTTGTAGGATTTTGTTTGCAGGAAAAAAGTTCTCATGTCTTGCCCTTTAACGAGTATTGTCAACGGTTCTGAGAAGATATTGAATATCTTCATTATTAGCTTTTTTAAAGAATTCAAATCCTTTATTTTGTCTCTGGCGAATGTTGTCGTTGAACTTACTTTACTACATTTACTTGAGCCTACACAATGCGCTTTTGGAGTGAGTAAACGGTATCAAACGAAATTGGCTAACACAAAAATCGCATCGTCCTTATTAATACACCCCGGTGCAAAATTATAGATACCCCCGATTTGTCCATTAGTACCCGAAGGATTCGCTGCCTATGCTCAGCGGTTACTGTCGTATTCCTCACTATCGAAAGCCTCTATAGAAGAATTTTAAGCAGGTTATCTAATCAGTGCAGGATACCACGAACATTTATTGAAAATTTAAAGAATGGAGACCGGTGCAAAACATAAGTTCCCTTCAGAAAAAACCTGATTAATCACAAAAGTCCCTACAGACAAAGTAAGATTAGTACTTCGTCACATCACCTTTGTCGCAACCATGCCGAAAATTTTGTTTTGCATACTACTGATTAGGTTATCAATAACAGTTCGCTCAACATTGGCTCATGCATGAAGTATTTATTTATTTATTTATTTATTTATACGTGTATGACAACACGCGACGAAATAAACACCAGCAAGACAACACATTGGTAATAAACACAAAAATACAAGAAACGGCGAATTAGCGAGTCTTAAGATAACTACCAGCGAGCTTTTTATATTGGTTAAACGAAGATGGCAAAGTATGTTTTTTGGTAAACATAAGAATTCAGAACCGGCCCCTTGAGTAAAAAAGGAGGCACAAACACAACTTTTGGCCGTAGAATAATGAATTTTAGATCTAAAACCCTAGTGGTAGAATGATGAATGTAAAGCTCAGTAAGTGGAAGTGTAACTTTTCCAGTCATCATCTTGAAAATCATAATTAGATCGTTTCGCTTCCTACGAATAGCAAGCGATTCCAGCTCGAATATTTTATTACCATCAGGCGCTGATAGAATGGAGGTGTAGTCATAGCCATTTAAGCGTAACCATAGCTTTCTAGTGTAGCTATTCTAAACGGATTCTAGCCTCTGTATGCAGCGCTTAAGGTGAGGACTGAACACAGTGGTGCCATACTCCAATATTGGGCGAACATATGATTTGTATGCAAGGAGCAAGTGAGTTTTTGAATTTGTAGACAACGCTCTAAAAATGTTGTAAGTAACTCTTTCAGCTTTCTTTGCAATCGTCTCGCAATCTGAAAAACTAAGTTTTTGTCTGAGATGAAGCCCAGATCACGCAGACTGTTTTTACTAATTAGGTTGCAACCACCAAGGCTGTAAATGTGTTTAACCGAATTTGAATTGCCTAGATGAAAAACCCGAGTTTTTGAGCTGAGATAGGTAATTTCCACCTGTCCGACCAATCAGCAACATCTGAAACTGCACATTGGAGGTCAAAGTGATCCTCTTCACTGGTAATATTCCTGTATACTTTTATATAATCTGCAAACATTTTGCACTTAACGCCACGCATTTCAACTAAGACAGGTAAATCGGAAGTGTAGATGATGAAAAGAATCGGTGACAATACACCCCCTGGGGTACGCCACTTATTATTGAGTACGTGCGAGAAAATTCGTCATTCACCTTTACTTGGAAAGATCTATTTGTGATGATATTCTTTACCCACTTAACAATTCTGGGATGAATTCCAAAAATGTGAAGCTTGAAAATAAGTTCTTTGAAGGGCACCTTATCAAAAGCTTTGCTGAAATCAAAAAAGACCACATCAACATCAGTGTTATCATCCAGTGACTTGGTCCAATCATCTAAGGTAGATAGCGTCAAGGTCTCAGTCGATCTTGCGACTCTAAAACCATATTGGTTCTTAGGTATAACCTCATGTGCTTCTATATGGTTAACAAGAGCCACTTTCAGAATTTTCTCAAATATTCTGGAAAACACTGATGATACTAATAGGACGATAATTAGATACTAAGCCGTGTGGTGGTTTTTTGGGGATAGGAGTGACAAATGCATGCTTCCATCAATTTGGAATTTTGCTATGCAAGTAACTAAAATTGAAAATGTGCTCAGGAGGAGCTACTAAGGCTACAGCTACTTTTTTGATGAAGTAGGCAGGTATTTCATCAGTAGTGGTATACGATAGCGGTAAGTTACTGAGATGCTTGAAAATGTCCTCTTTGTAAAACCAAACTAAGCAATCAGGTGAGGCACTTTGAGTGGAAAAGGCTCAGACCAGCTTTCATCATCAGCATCAACGGAGTATGATTTTTCAAAATGTGTGGCTAGCATGGAGGCTTTTTCAAAATCACTGACATCTGAGTTACCCTCATCATCAACTAGCGTACGGATCTTAGTTGACTGCTACAGCCTTGAGTTTAACAACTTAAATGAGGAATATTTTTTTGGATTGTCCAGAAGTTTTCGTTCGATGTAGCTATTGTACTTTTTGATAAGGCGGTCCAATTTAGTTTTAATAAGCCTGAAGCGTTCACTAGCCTGAAGACATGGATTTTTTTGGTAGTCCAGCCATGCTTTTTCTTTAATCTCAATGAGCTTGGACAGGTGCGGTGGAACGTTGCCTCTATTTAGGGCCTGCCTCTCTAAAGGGACAAATTCTTGAATTCATGCGTGCAAAATTGATAGAAAAAACTCATACTTATCGTTGATATCAGGAAGTGTCTCCAAAATAAATCTACAATCTAAGGAGCACTAGTAGCGGCAAATGACGTCATACGGGGCTTTGTGGAAAGACCTCCGGATTCGGAAGTATAGTGGATCTATGAAAGTCTCTACATTGTAAGAGAGGCTGTTGTGATCACATGACCCAGTTGGTGCAGATACAAGTACATCACGTATTAGCTTAGTGTCGCTACAAAGAACAAGATCAAGTGTATGACTACAGCCAGTTGGCTTGTGAACTTCTTGAACAAGCATGTTAGAGTTGCAAAAATTGAGAAACATTTGTGATGTAAAAGAAGTGGCATGCAGAGGAACCTTAACCCAGTCAATGTCTGGAAAGTTGAAGTCGCCGTTTATAATGCATTGCCCTTCAAATGCGGTTAATTCACTTAAAGCCTTGATAAGCTGTATCGTACCACTAGTGGTGCAACTAGGCGTTCTATTGACCACAATTGTCCTGACAGTGGATTGAAGCAATTTCAAATCACAGGAGATAATTTCAAAAGCATTGGGATAAGATTCACACCAGACAACCTCAAATGCTATGGAACGGTTAATAAGTACAACAACACCACCACCCCTTTTTTTACCTCTGTCACATCTTACAAAGTAATAGGTTGAATTCAGCTGCCCAAGAATTGGTACAAGGTCATTAATATCACTTAACCATGTTTCGTAAACATTATAAGGTCATAGTTGGAGCGTCTTGCAGCAAACATCAAATACGATATATTTTTTCTGAAGAGACCTGATATTAGAATAAACACATTTTAGGCTTGTTGCAGCTACCCGAGGAAGACTCGTTAGTTTATCGCAGAAGATTGGGTTGCTTGAGAAGTGAGCTTAATGTCTATTGCGGCCTATTTGTAGCAAGTCTGCTCTCTCTGATCCGATCCCTTTCCTGTTTAGTAAGCGAAGGGCGGATATACACCCCTCTGCAGGAAAAGGATCGGAGCCTAGAAGCTCTTCTGAGTGATAACTTCTGATAATATGGGTTTGGCAAAACAACCTTCAATAGACGCGATCTACCCTCAGAAGCTTTACCTAGCCTGAACACAACTTGTGGCACACAAATATGGCGTTCTTCAAATCAGAAACCTAAGTGTAAATGGTTACATTTTTGCACACTTTGTGTACAAGAATGCTCCACAAGTTCTCTATCAGCGGTGAGATCTGGAGGAAAGCTAGACCACTGCAAAAGTTGAATTGTATTGGAGTTGAGCCAACCTCTTATAAACCTTGTGGAAAAGGTGCAGAATAACTAACTACAAGGTTCTTATTCGCATTGGCGGGTTCCTTTACTCTATGGAACCTAAAGCATCGATAAGGAACAAATACCTGGGTCTTCACGCATTGGCCTCTCGCAGGAAATTTTTGATATTTGTCGGGGTTATAAGTTAATCCACTTTTCGCGCTTTGTAGGCTCCAAATTCTTTGAGCTGCGTGCGTCTCAAACAAAAGGAAAGCCTGAGAAGCTTCCTATCAGTCGACTTAGGAGTAAGCTGAAGGCGGCCCTTTCTCCTCATAGGAAATTGGTTTGACTGGCTCTAGGTGTGTCTTCATGTTGTTGTGTTGTTGTAATACCTTTTTCTGCCCCTTGCGCCTATCGCGAAAGTATTGAATAAATAAATAAATAAATAAAATAAACCTGCAGTTGACTGCGATACGTGTGTGGATGCATTATCTTGTTGGAAAATAAGGTTGTGCCTACGAAGTCTCCTTAAATATGGCAAAAGGTGATCTCGGAGCAATTCCTGGCAGTCTTCACTGTTTATCCTATACGAGACGAACTTCCGAAACGAACGAGACAAGTCCGCATCCAGAAAACGCAGCCCAACCATGAGACTTTCACCGTCAAAGTTGCGCCTAGAGTATACTCGACCTCTTTTCTCAGATTTCTCCAGTAGTGTAAAAGAAGTGGAATCTTTATGGGCCCGACGGGTACATACACTATTCGAGAGATTTGAGGAGAGAGAGAAGCGAGTATTCTACAGGTACTACTTTGTCGGTGGAAGTCTCATGGTTTCGGCTGCGTTTTCTGGATACGAACTTGTTGCCTTGGAGTTCGTCTCGCGCGGGATGAACAGTGAAGGCTACCAGAAATTGCTCGGAGATTACCTTCTGCCATATTTCAGAAGATTTCGTAGGCACAACCTTATTTTCCAACAAGATAATGCATCCATACACGTATCGCAGTCAACTACAGGTTGGCTCAACTCCAACAGAACTCAACATTTGAAGTGGCCTAGCTATTCTTCAGATCTCAACCCGAAAACTAGAAAGCTAGTGGGATATTCTTGTAGGCAGTGTACAAAAATAGAACCGCTGAGACAGGTTTCTGATTTGAAGAACGCCATACTTCATGCATGGGCCAATTTTGAGCGAACTGTTATTGATATCCTAATCAGTGGCATGCAAAATAGAATTTTCGATATGGTTGCAACAAAGGTGATGTGACAAATTACTAATCTTACCTTGTTTGTAGGTACTTTTGTGATTGGGCGCGTGTAGCGCAGTCGTCGGAGGCGCGACTGTCGCGTGCACCCGATACCAGGTTCCTGGTTCGGATTTCCCGCCCAGGCCAACCAAGCCTTCCATCCCTCCGGGGTCGGTGAATTGGTACCAGTCTTGTCTGGGAAGGATAAAGCACTGACTTGTACATCGGCTGGCCACCGCAAGTCATTGTATGGCCAAATACGCATTCATGTCGCCTCCACGACATCCCGTAGAAGTAGAATGCGCTGGCGCATCCCAAAAGGGATTGAGTAACGCCGTCCTTTATCCTTTATCCTTTATCCTTTACTTTTGTGATTAACCAGATTTTCTATGAAGCGAACTTATATTTTGCACCGATCTCCATTTCTTAAATTTTCAGTTAAAGTTCGTGGTATCCTGCACTGATAAGATAAACTGCTTAGAATTCTCCTATAGAAGTTTTCCATAGTGAGGAATACGATGGTAACATTACTGAATCTCGGCAGCGGGTTCTTCGGGTACCAATGGACAAACCAGGGGTGAACCTATTTTGCACCGGGTGTATTAAGTTATAATAAAGTTTATTCGACTATTCGATTTTTTTGAATATTCGATTATTCGGAAATTCGAATAACCAAAAAATGGGGTTATTCGATTATTCGGAAATTCGAATAACCAAAAAATGGGGTTATTCGATTATTCGGAAATTCGAATAACTAAAAAATGATGTTATTCGATTATTCGCTCATTCGAATTTTCGAAAAATGGAATTATTCGATTATTCTGAAATTCGAATAACCGAAAATATGGGGTTATTCGATTATTCGTTCATTCGAAAAAATTTAAAAAAGCACAAGTACAGCGCCTAGCTCAGTGGCGCCGCTCAGCGGCAGTGCTCAACATTTCCGCCGTTCGCCGCCTCCGCTCGCCGCCAAAGTGTACGGAGCCCTTAAGACGGATATCTGTCATGCGTGGCCATTGCATGCATACCATTAGGTTCCCCAGAGGTAGTATTAAGCGCGATATTATTTTGACCTTCCTGGAATCGCTCAGCTTCGAGAAAATTTCCATCAAATGAAGCCGTGGCTGAATACCCAGCCTAGCAACGCGCCCCAACTGCGCAGACAAATTTTTCTTTCTGCTCTCTGCCTTCATAGCTGAATCTTCGCCTCACCCATGCACCTGTAGTGCTCAACTAGTAGTTTTCTAAAAACTATAAACTGCACAATAATAGGTTACGCACACGGCTGAATATTGCATTTGCTCCTGCTCGTTGCTGCATCGCGTATGGTCAACAAATGAATAGCGTTCTTCTGTTGTAGATCAGATCCATTTATTTAATGTGCACTGCTGAGAAGGCCCTGGACTGCCCTACATTAAACCATAATAACGAAGGTTCAACCTCCAATCTTCGGAAATTTAGCCATATCGGAATGCGAATGCTCTACCGCGGACACGAGGAAGATTTTCGGCAGTTTTACATCGGAGCCCACTACTTTCTAATAACAGTAGCTAGAAGCATCATAACGATAAGGGCTATACAATACCGCTCGCGCCGCACGGTCAAAAGTGGGCAAAAAAACGCCAACATAGCGTCGCGAAGGGTCGCACGCTCATAACTCCTTCAGCTTTAGGTTTCTTGAATAAAGGTTGGTACCATTCGATTCGACTCTTTGAAGTCTACGCAAATGTATGTAAAACTTTACCGGAATACCCGTATTTTCGCCGTGGGTGGTCCAAAATTGGCTGGGCGGGCGATTAGAGCAGCTTATTTCCCAGGATATGCGTGCTTTCGGAGTATCTCAAAGATGGCGTACGTCGCCAGTGCTCATTCATGCCAGGAATGCCCAGAGAGTGCGCCGTGCACAATGCACACAGAGCCTAACCTATCAACCGAGTGGGCGAGCGCATGTCCCCTGCGCTTCTATCTTCTCTCACTGGGAACTGCGACGTTTCCAAGACTATTTCGAGCCGTTTGGAGAATGTTATCAGAAATTCCCCGCCACCCCACTCAGGATTAGCTACAATCTGTTCCAGCGAAACTTTGTTGTGCGCCGTGAACAATGCATACAGAATCGAACCTTTCAATCGAGGGGGGGGGGACAGCTCGTAGACTGAGCGTTTTGGCACTTTTAACAGAAATTTCTTGCTGCCCTACTCAGGAGTTGCTCTAAGGCTGTCCAGCGAGCCTTTGGAGTGCGCCACGAACAATGCATACAGAATAGAACCTTTCAATCGAGGGGGGGGACAGCTTGTAGACTGAACGTTTGGGGAGTTTTATCAGAAATTTTTTGCCGCCCTACCCAGGAATTGCTTTAAGGCTGTCCAGCAAGCTTTGGAGTGCGCCATGAACAATGCATTCAGAATCGAACCTTTCAATCGAGGGGGGGGGCGACCGCTTGCAAATTGCACTCCGGGAGTCTTCGGAGCACAATAGCTCTGTCAAGTTGGAACCTTTTAGGTTGCAGCTTGTATGTTTTGTGGGCAGTCGAACGGTCTGCTAGCACGCCAAAGCAGAATGGTTTAGCATAGGAGGGAGCAATGTTATAGGGGTGCGCAGATGCAGGTGAGGCTTGCCTGACGCATTTTTTCCGATTTCCGTGGACCACTGCGAAAAGACGCGGGGAGCTAACGGCATCAGAATGCGTATGCGGACAGAGCACTTAAGGTGCTTTACGGTGACGGGAACAGAACTTCTTACCTGCCTAAACTGCCTTAGCCCTATCTGCCGTTTTAGAGCGGTGAAAGCTAGCGATTAGAGTTTCTTGTGCTCCTACTCGCCCATTTTTGGGTTTTCGACACTCCCAGCGTGGAAAGCGCTATCGAGCGGTATCAATTTCGACCGATTTTGGAAACATCAATTTTTGACTGTTTCGCATCGAGGACGAGGCCGCGGCGAAAGGACGATGACGTCATCGAAAAATCAATGTCTTCGAGTTGGGCCACGCTTGATACCATTCGATAGAGCTTTTCATGCTGAATTGAATGGTTTCATTTGGAGTGGGAAAAACGGTGATCTGGGCGAGTAATAGCGCGGAGAGCGTCAGGCGTTGTTGCGCTAAATTGCACGCGCGGACGTGTTCGGAGCACAATAATTCTGTCACTTTTGAATCGTTTCGGCTGCAACTTGTGGGTCTTGTAGGCAGCAGAACGGTCTGCTAGCAAGCCAAAGCAGACTGGCTTAGCTTAGGAGGGCGCAATGTTAGAGCGGTACGAAAATGCAGGTGAGGCTTGCGTGACGCATTTTTTTCCGAATTCGGTGGACCACTTCGAGAAGACGCGGGGAGCTAACGGCATCAGAGTGCGTGTACGAACAGAGCACTTTAGGTACTTTACTTTGACGTGATCAGAACTTCTTACTTGCCGAAACTGCCTTAGCCCCATCTGCCGTTTTAGGGCAGCGGACATAATGCCCCCACAGAGTTCTGCGGCAACGCCGCTCGCCGCTATGGTTAGGATAGGGCAGGGACGCCGCCGGCGGCGAGCTCTGCGTCTCTGCCCTATGGTTAAGCATAGGGCCGCGGCGCTGCCGCAGAACTCTGTAAGGGCCTTTAGCGGTTGAAGTTTACTGCCCTCTTACTCGCCCATATTTGGGTTTTCGACACTCCCAATAACACCTTTCTGTTCTGCTTGAACATCTCTATCGAATGCTATCAATTTCGACCGATTTAGGCAATATCGATTTTTTGACAATATCCCATCGAGGACGTGGGCGCTCTAGGCCGAGCTGCGCGGATGATGACGTCATCGAAAACCGATATTTTCGAAATTGGCCAAATTTCCTCCTCTGACAAATCTCGGCGAGTTGCGCCACCCCATGTGTTTTGGTGCCCCCGAACAGCGGCGCGTCAAGAGCGTTTTGGCGGGCGGTGTAAGGATTGAAGGCGGGCTAGGTGGAGCTGGCACCTATGCGGGCGAGCTTCGCTCCAGACTACGCCCAGAGTAATCGGATGTCGGGGCATTCGGAACAGAGTGGGGAAATAATCGGGAGGAAGGCCGGGGCAACTCGCGAGTTGTGACGTCACACCCCATATCTAGGGGTCGCCGCGTGCCGCGGCACCCGCCGCGCAACGCGGCAATCAAAGCTACCTAGGGTCCGTCAAGATTTCTTCCTGTGGTATGTATAGAACAATGGTGTACCGAATAAAATTTATTAGGATAAAAACCTGTACAATACTACACAGCATAAATCCTACACTATACCACACTGCATAAATCCTACACTATTAAATATAGTTATATTATTACAAAACGACTAGTTACACTACTATATTGTATATACATATATAATTAACAGGAAAACTACAAAATCTGTTACTACACATATAGCTATATTACTATATAGAACACATTACTACCTACGCAATGGAAATTTGTCTAGAAGTGTAACATTTAAAAGAGGAGCGGAATTTGATAAACACAAGATTTCAGATGAAGTTGGGAGTAAATGCGTCGTAGTCAGGGTTAAAAGTCGATTCAGAGATTCAGCTTAAGTTTCAGAAGGTCTAAGTGGTCAAAATGAGAATGGAGGTTATATCTAGTCTAGATCTTGATACTGGGTGAGTGGAAAACGTTTTTGAGCTCTCTCTCGAGGGCACGGCACTTGAATTAAAATAAATGCGTTCAGTGATTAATATATCTAGACTAGATATGAAGCACGTAAAACAACTAAAGCAACTGAAGACACGCGGAGGGACGACATTTTGTGACTGAAGAGGTGAGGTCACAAGTCTGCGAGGCCACAAGTCAGGAAGAACCCGAAACGAAACTCGTATCGTATAACATAGTGGATATGAGTGAAAATGAGGATCAAGTCCAGACAGAAGGCAAATTTTGAAACCGTATCCTATACTCGAAATCATCTCGGTCATGAAGTGAGTAACAACTCTTATCATCGGTCGTGAAGTGAGTTTCGAAAGACTGCGGCAATATAAATGAGGTTGAGGCGTGGCCGCGATGCACTTATACACTTCCTTAAACATTTAGTGGGAGCACAGTCGAGTGAAACATATAAATAGGAGAATCCTCAGTGTCTGACTAAGTATAAGTAATGGGTGAATGGAAGAACCCGAATAAGCGAAGAAGCCGAGGAGCATGGAGAGGGCAAAGCACGGTGCGTGCGAAGATAATAAGGTTTCCATCTGCGCGTTAGTGGATATGTTACATTGAGGGAAAATCCGTTATCCATGACAAAATGAAGCCCTGTGAAGCATGAGATTTCGAGGAGCTCGGAGCTGAAGGAATGTAGAAACGTGTAACGCATAAAATATTAGTTAAAATTACATAAAGAAGTGCAGTGTAAGGTTTAGTGTGCTTCGAAGCGTATATTGGAAAACGATTGCGGGGACAGAAACGAGACAACGAGCAAAGAAAGCGTTTGGAGGGGACTACTTTGAAGTTTTAGATCAAATTACAGCGGTGTGACTGTAGATGGGGTATGGCGAAATGGCGATTTTAAAGCATTAATTAACGCATAATTCGTTGGAGCATTGAAGAGGTTTGGAGCGCTCCTTGAAATCTCACGCTTCGCAGGGCTTAATTTTCTCGCTGACAAAGGCTTTCCTGTCATCGTAAAATTCACCCACGTGCAGATAGAAATGTTAGAACCGTCGCAGAGGCCCCGTTTCACCCTCTTCATGGTCGTTTGGAACCGTAGAACATTCAAAACATTGTAAAGCAACATAGATGTCGAAGGTTTTATGATGTTTCATGTTCAGGAAATTGAATGGACTTGAAATTTAGATCAGTTCTTCAACGCTTTTACGAGTTTTTTTGCGGCACCCCTCAGCAAACGCGTCATGAACAGGGAAATACGTTTATCGAAACAAACAAGAAACAGTTAACGTCGGGTTGGGAGCTTAGGGGTCAAAGTGCATCGCGACCAAGCCAAGGAAAAAGACAACGCAAACGATTAATAGAGGACGAAGTTTTCAGCATGTTGCAATGCCGAAAAGCGAGAGAACAACGGCAATCAACAACAATAAAACGAGATAGATGGAATGACAACAATCACATGGCTGGCACTCACGGGATGGAGGAATCCTGCCATTATGGCTCGGCGGATGTTGTGCTCCTTTCGGCGAACTCCTCTGGCCTCCAGACTGGTTTCAATCGTGCCGGCTGTCAGTGCTGCGGGAGGGGCGGTCTTCAAGCGTGGGGCGTCTCTGAAAAGAAAATAAGATATTTGGCGATGGACATGACACGTGGAAGGGCTGACACACCTTACGTTCGACCAGTTCGCCGCTGACGCACGGCCATTGGCGGACTTCTGCGCTGAAAATCACAAAGAACATTCACAATGAAGTGGATGTCACAACGAAGCAGAACTCACAGTGCGTCGCCAAGATTCTGCCTAAAGCGCGATCCCCACGCTGCTCGACAGTCCTGCAGGTGCCGAAACTGCTCCTCCCTTTCGTAGTCGTTGCAGCCGAGGTTGATCCACCATCTGAAAGTAATCCGGTTTGCTATCTAGAAGGGATTCAAAAAGCTAAGAAGCGCTGGTGAAGCCATACGGTTGCTGAGCGGTCCTCAGTTCGTCCACAGTCTTGTCGAGGTTTGCCGATCCCAAGCCGATCGTGTCGAGCAGGAA
Organism: Heligmosomoides polygyrus polygyrus; assembly: GCA_947396885.1. Classification (NCBI taxonomy): domain Eukaryota; kingdom Metazoa; phylum Nematoda; class Chromadorea; order Rhabditida; family Heligmosomidae; genus Heligmosomoides; species Heligmosomoides polygyrus. The sequence goes on along the minus strand of OX377202.1, from coordinate 73,279,275 downwards.
GTCTAACACAGACGGAGTGTCTCCAGCCTAGAAATGGGAGGAGGGCAACGCCTACCTACAAGTGTGGTTGCCACAGCCTCAGGAATGTCCTTCAGTTTCCTATTTCTGCCCGCATTCCCGGCCAAGCGGCAGCTGTATTGCTTTATTTCGCTCACGGGTGAGCATGCCTAAGATTGATTCGCATTTGTGCGAGCGAATAAGAATTGCAGTCGGAGAAGTGGTTGAGGACTGCACGCACCGAACGGAAGCCGTCGACTTTCTTGTGAAGCTCTCATCGTGGGTGGTGTGCCATTTCCATGTCCGGAGAAGCTGCCGCAGGTCCACTGCCTAGAAACGCTAGCAATTAGGGACGAGGCTCTCCTTCATAAGACATCGTTTTCCCTCACCTCGAAAGGAGGTTGCTTCTCGATGAACCATTCGCGCGTCGTGTTCGACACGCACATCTTCGTCCTCTCTTGCGGAAGTGGCGGCTCCGTACCTCGAGGGGCTTTCGACGCAGCGCTCATCAGGTCTTTTTTGAGCACGGGCAGCGATGCCAAGACGTGGTCCAGCTTAAACGGTACTATGTAGAAGAAACTTCTCTCAACAAGTTAGAAGGAGAATCGGGTAGTATTCACCGCACTGGCGATTCCTACGATGACGTCGCCTTGGGACCTCACAATCGCCACCAGTTCGCGGACCACGCTGTCGGATGACGTCGCCAAGTTCGACAGTGAGCGCTGAATTTGTTTTAGGCCATGGACGTCGAGCCGCATGCCTATCATGGTGTTCGAGACGAGACGCTGAAGAATAGAGAAGTACGAAAGTGGTCAACGGAAGGCACGTCGAAATCCTGTAGTACCTCGTAATTAGTTCCGTATTCCGTCGATCCAATCAGCTGGCCAAGAGACTGGAGAGGGACGTGATCGTGGGCCATGAGGTTCTGAGCTCTGATGGAGAGCATTGTGGCCGTTGGAGAGTCTCGCGACGAGGCCGCGGCATCGCTGGAGGCAGCGGGAGGCATTTCAATGGAGGCTCGCTTTCGCAGAGCCATCACGTCGCGTGGAGCGGGTCCCGCTACTTCCACTGCTCTTTCGGCTCGTTGCTGTCCAGCAGCAACACGTGGGCTGTCGTCGAGGTCGTACACCTGGTAGGGATCGTAGACACTTCCTTCGCTGCAGCTTTGGTGGCTTGACTGCGACGTGTCGATGCTCCCCGACATCTCGAAACACGACATTTCGGCGTATTCAGCAGCGGTGTAGCCTGTGTCGGGAACCTCCATGTCAGCATATGGGACCGTCGATCCTTGTGAGCCGGCGGCTCCCTCTCGGATTGGGGCAGCTGCCCCTTCTTCAACGGAAGCAGGTGGAGATACTTCCTGATGATCCGCGTCCTGACGATCGACGCTGCTGGTCTTATCCATGGTCTCCTCCATTGCAACGTACGAGTGGTACATTGGGGCGGTAGTCGTGATAGCTGAGTGAATTGCTTGGTTGAACGTTGGCCCGCCGTTGCTTGATTCGCGAAAACGTTCAAATGAAAACCGTTCAGCTGCCTTCTCATGACAGGCAAAGAGGTCAACACCGCATCCAACTTCAATGCAATCTTCAACGACACTCCTTCGACAAGCTAATCCAATGTAAATGTTTACCGTGCTGGCGACCCCAATTAGCACATTTCCTTGAAACTCGACTATCGGCGTAAGGTCGCAGATCACGTTGTCGGTCGACCTCCCGACGCACGCCATCGACCGCTGCATTTCATCCTTAAGCCCGTGGACGTCCAGATGCATGCCTTCCATTTTTTCGGTCACAATGCGCTGAAGAACAACCGGTATGGAAGCATAACTCAACTTTCACACCTTTGAGCTTCCTTCCACCACATCGCACCTCATAATCCATGCCGTTTTCCGTCGAGGCTATGAGCTCTCCCAAATCCTTCAGCGATACCTGCTCCTTTCCAAGTGCGGCTTCAACTCTTCCCTTGCCTGTCGCAGTCTGCCGATCCATCGTCGTCGGTGGCTCACTGAAGCCCTTACCACTATGTAGCGTTACCGCTTCAAAGAAATTGGGTCATGGGTTCGATTCCCGTCGACGTTTTGATGGTTGAAAGGTCACAATTTGGTTTCCATGTAATATGAGTCGAAACGGTTGCCTGTGCCTGGCTGGTTCGTGATCCCCACATTCAATAACCATCATTCATGAAGTTTGAGGAAACTGATAACTTCTCACCCAAGCACTCATACATAACTTACGTTAATTCTGCAATAACAGGTCGGGGATTCAGTAAATGGTATCAGATTCGTGATAAGGGCAAATACTAATAACGCCTCTAGTCCGAGTACGTAGCAATTTTTTTACCTCTGTACTCGTACAGAAGCGCATGTGCTTTTCCATTTTCGAACAGTCGAGCAAGACCCATTTCAAGCATTTCAAGATGAAGAAGTCATTTCAAGATGAAAACAAATTTTATTATTTTCATGAATGAAGTCGAAAAGGTGCTAACAAACGGGTAAACATAATAATATGCTGGTGCTGATCCCAAACCAGGCAACCGTTTCGACTCATATGATAGCTGTTTTCTTCGATCCCCCTCTTCCCAATTCCTCCCCCCCCCCCTCCACCACTCCACCCCTCCCCCTCTCCGCAACAGCTGAAGCTGATGTCCACAACAATTGAAGCTAATGAGAAGATGATGCAGATGAAATGATGATGGCATGTAAAAGCAATCGATTGGGTCAGGCCTTCGCGATGGCGAGCGCTTGCGCACGGTGTAGTGGAGCCAACGGCGCGGGATCGTACGCTGGTTTAGCAGCCTCGAGGGGAACAGAAATATAGATTACGTCAGAACAGTGCCCATTGAATGCAATCTGAAATTAGGCGTGCGGCGTACTTGACAAGCCGTATTTCGCGGTATACGCTAAGGAAAACCACTTTGCAACAGATGTTTTGAAATTGGGACAATGTAAATGCTAAGGAAATGCATTTTGCATCTGCAATTATGATCCGTGGTTGTGAAATCTTGTGAAATTCAGTTGTTTACTGAGTATGTATGTCACACCGTCAGTTTTGCTCGTACAGCCCTCCTAGAATCCAATTTTCTTCAAAGGATTCGCATCCATTTCGAGGTTGTTATTACGTGAGTTTATACCAAAAATGTCGGATTTGAGCAGTTGCCTTCGCTCAGAGTTAATCTTAAAAATTAAAATCTTAATTAAAACTAAAAGAATCTGAATCTTAATGATCACTAGAGGAATCTGCATGCTCTGAATTGATTCTTAATCTCCTAAGAAATGTAGCAAATGTGGAAGGAATAGGAATATCTGTATTTGCTTATCGCAATATCGCGTTAATGAAGAAGTCGGACGGCTGTTAGCTCATCCCTGATGACATACAAGACGGATCGAAACACGAACACAACAAAACTAAATACAGACAAGATGGCACTATAGTACTTTATGGACTCCAGAGGTCTAGGAGAAGTCGATGGCACGTAAACCCCCCCCCCTCTCATACAGCCCTCTTAGGATGCACATTTTTAAAAGGATCGCATCCATTTCGACGTTGCTATTCTAAGAGTTTGGCCATCGCGAAGGCCTGACCCACTCGATTGCATATAGGGGGTGTTTTTATGTGCCATCTGACATGACATGACATGATAAATAACAGACAAGATGGCACTATAGTACTTTATGGACTCCAGAGGTCTAGGAGAAGTCGATGGCACGTAAACCCCCCCCCCTCTCATACAGCCCTCTTAGGATGCACATTTTTAAAAGGATCGCATCCATTTCGACGTTGCTATTCTATGAGTTTGGCCATCGCGAAGGCCTGACCCACTCGATTGCATATAGGGGGTGTTTTTATGTGCCATCTGACATGATGCAATACAATTTCTTCGACAATTTCTTCCAATTTCTTCGACAACTTCGAAGAAATTGTAAAAGAAATTGATTTGGGTCTCCTTTTGCCTTCTCTTTTCTTCGACCCCCCCCCCTCCACACCACAGCTCAAGCTCAGCTGGCTGATGCAAATGCAATTCTTCCTCCATCGCTGTTTTTATCGTTGCCAGAAGTCCCCGAAAGTCCCCGATCACCCCCCCCCCACCTCCCCCCCCCCTTGCTCCACACCACAGCTCAAGCTCAAGCTGAGCTGGCTGATGCAAATGCAGTTCATTCAATTCTTCCTTCATCGGTGCTTCTATCGTTGCCAGATGCCAAAAGTCCCCGATCACCCCCCCCCCCCTTCCTCCCTCCCCCATCTCCACTCCACAGCTCAGCTGGCTGGCTGATGCAAATGCAATTCAATTCTTCCTCCATTGGTGCTTATTCTTATCGGTGCCAGAAGGCAAGGTAGAGACGCGAACACAATAGAATTCGGAGCGAAGAGTGAAATAGTGAAATAGCGAATAAAGACGAGAAGCATGCAACATCAGCACACTGGCTGACCGACCGCACGGCAGCCAGCCTCCGCTGAGACTGCGGGCCGCGCCGGCCGATTCAAACTCCACCGCGCGCCGCCCCGCGACCGCAGCGCGTGCGACGGCGCTCGGGGGAGCACGCCATACATCGAGCGCCGTCGCACGCGGCCGCCGCGAGCCCGCGCGCGACGTCTCCAGCCCGCAATCCACGACCGACAATGAGGATTGCGGGCTTTTCACACAGAAACACAACAACGTACCGTCTGGTACTGCCTCGACTGCCTCCCTGCGTCCCTCCCGTCCTTCGGGGTCCGCCTACACCACTCCATTCACCTGAAAATACTTCTACACCTTTCAAAAACTACCACAACCCAACAGACGTGCTCCTCTACAAAACCGAACCTTCGAAGAAAAGGCGGCCTTCGTCGCCTGAGCTCCTTACTGGCTCAAAGCACCACGTGTACGTGATGCTTTGAGCCAGTCGCCTTTGCGCCTGCAAAAAACCTTACATCTCCCGCTGCTAAACACAGCTGATCGCCTTCATTTACCAATGAAAAAGACACTTTAAAAAATAAACAGGCGACTTCGACGCCAACCAACACTTCGTCTCGAGACGAAAAAAACCATACAGCATTTATCCACTTTCACATCAAATATCAAATAACCATCTCCAAGACGACATGTCATCCGATGCCTCCGACCAGCATCCAAAGCCATCGTCTGACTCGCTCCATTCGCAGCCTCCTTCGGAATTCTTGTCGTCCTATAAGGAAAACCAGTCCAACTCAAAAACCGCTTCCTACCCATACCAAAATACCCCACTCCGGTACCCCGCAGCGCACCTCTGAGTCGGACACATCCTCATCCTCCAGCGTAGTTGCCACCTCAGCAGGGAAGACAGGAATCGCGCCCACATGCGTTAAGCCGGGACAGTAGTCCTTCAAACTTTTCATCCACCTAAATCTACAATTCACGTAGCCTTCAAACACCATTGCTAGTAAGCGAACCCCTTACCTCTCATCGTCTAGGTCAACGTCGACCTTGCAAAAACTCGTTGCACGATTTCCTTGCACGGGAACCAGATACGCAATTCTGCAAGAACTACCTGCATCAAATGGTGCGTAAAAAGTCCTCACACCAAGTTTGCCGCCTCAGATCCAAATGAATGACCGACGGGAACTTCTCCCTTATCGCCTCCCAGGGATTCCGTAGAGCGTTCCCTTGAAGGCACAAATACTTCACCGTCTTCGACGGCATCGGCATGCTGCGAATATCTTCATCCCTCAACTCACACTTGACCAACATCAATGACTGAAAATGAACATACATAGAAAAACTTCTAATCGAACCACATCTGGATACTGCTGAGTCTCACCTGCAGTTTGCCGAACATGTGGATGTTCTTCAGTACTTCCATCGACTCCTCTCTGCAATCGCACAGCTCGATATCCAATCGACTGCAGAATTCTTCTCCAACCACATCATCGGGGACGCGCCACATGTGCAACTATCTGAAAATCACGACTTCATGCAGAAAATACGCCGAAAAGACGAACGCGAACGGTAGTCCAACGAAAATACCGCTCCACGATTTCACAATCGACTTCTCGTCGATTGTGAAGCAATTCTCTTCGACTACGGCCAGTGCGCAGGGGCTCACGCGCAAGCCACTTGACGTGCATGCTAGGCACCATCTCGGGCGATTCTAGAGTACAAAGCTACAGTATCCAAGAGGCGTGGGATTCAACGCGTCCCGCCGGCTACGGCCAGTGCGCAGGGGCTCACGCGCAAGCCAATTGACGTGCATGCTAGGCACCATCTCGGGCGATTCTAGAGTACAAATGCTACAATACCCTAGAGGCGTGGGATTCAACGCTTCCCACCGGCTACGGCCCGTGCGCGCGCGACCCACGCGCAAGCCACTTGACGGGCATGCTAGGCTCCATCTCGGGCGATTCAAGAGTACCGTCGTTCTAAATGCAGTCCGCAGCTCACGTCCGTTGCGCGAATTTTTTCCCGCCTAAAACTCACGCGGGCCGGGCCGGCCGAATCTTGCACATGACTATTCCCAAAGCACTCGATAAGCCCCGCCTCCCGTTCTGGCGGGCTACATGGGCGCCTTCTCGAGATGAACAAAATCTTGGGCGTGCCAGGCTCCTCCCTGCAGCGCGTCTCGCCCCGTGTCCGTCAGAGTCGTGCAAACTGCGTCCAAAGTCGTCTAGGGGTTATTTGGGGCGCTGATTACGAATCCGTCGTCCGTTTTTGAAAATTCCGTCGACTTCGGTAGGTTTTGGATTTTTTCTGAATAACTGATGGTGGTCAGGTCATGGTCATCAATTTTGCTCGAAATTCGTACAGGGTCGGGGACTTATTCATTGTGCCAAACACGATGCCGGAGTACATTTGGACGGTTACTCAAGGGGACCGCTCATACCGATAACTGAGGGTGATCGGTGATCCTGACCCGACCACCCTCAAACGGGAAGTAACCTGCTAAAGTCCGCGGAATTTTCAACTACGAACGTCGGATTCGTAATCAGCGCCCCAAATAACCCCTAGATAATTTTGGACGAAGTTTGCACGAGGAAATTTGGCCAATTTCGAAAATACCGGTTCTCGATGACGTCATCGTCGGCGCGGGTAGGCCTAAAGCACCCACGTCCTCGATATTGTCGAAAAATCGATTTTTTTGAAATTGGTCGAGAGTGACACCATTCGATAGAGCTTTTCGTTATGAATAAAACGGTGTGACCGGGAGTGTCGGAAACCCAAATATGGGCGAGTAGGAGCACAAGAATCTCTAATCGCTAGCTTTCGCCGCTCTAAAACGGCAGATGGGGCTAAGGCAGTTTAGGCAGGTAAGAAGTTCTGAGCACGTAAAGTACCTTAGGTGCTCTGTTCGCATACGCATTCTGAAGCCGTTAGCTCCCCGCGTCTTCTCGCAGTGGTCCACCGAAATCGGAAAAAAATGCGTCACGCAAGCCTCACCTGCATTTTCGCACCGCTCTAACATAGCCCCCTCCTAAGCAAAGCCATTCTATTTTGGCGTACTAACAGAACGCTCGACTGCCTACAAGACCCACAAGTTGCAGCCGAAACGATTCAAAAGTGACAGAATTATTGTGCTCCGAACACGTCCGCGCGTGCAATTTACGCAACAACGGCTGACGCTCTCCGCGCTATTACTCGCCCAGATCACCGTTTTTCCCACTCCAAATGAAACCATTCAATTCAGCATGAAAAGCTCTATCGAATGGTATCAAGCGTGGCCCAGCTCGAAGACATTGATCTTTCGATGACGTCATCGTCCTTCCGCCGCTACCTCGTCCCCGATGCGAAGCAATCAAAAATAGATGTTTCCAAAATCGGTCGAAATTGACACCGTTCGATAGCGCCTTCCATGCTGAACGGAACGGTGCTATTTGGAGTGTCGAAAACCCAAATATGGGCGAGTAGGAGCACAAGAAACTCTAATCGCTAGCTTTCGCCGCTCTAAAACGGCAGATAGGGCTAAGGCAGTTTAGGCAGGTAAGAAGTTATGTTCCTTTCACCGTAAAGCACCTTAAGTGCTCTGTCCGCATACGCATTCTGATGCCGTTAGCTCCCGCGTCTTCTCGCAGTGGTCCACGGAAATCGGAAAAAATGCGTCACGCAAGCCTCACCTGCATCTTCGCACCCCTATAACATTGCCCCCTCCTATGCTAAACCATTCTGCTTTGGCGTACTAGCAGACCGTTCGACTGCCCACAAAACGTACAAGCTGCAACCTGAAAGGTTCCAACTCGACAGAGCTATTGTGCTCCGAAGACGCCCGTGAGTGCAATTTGCAAGCGGTCGCCCCCCCCTCGATTGAAAGGTTCTATTCTGTATGCATTGTTCACGGCGCACTCCAAAGGCTCGCTCGACAGCCTTAGAGCAACTCCTGACTAGGGCGGCTGAAATTTCTGATAAAACTCTCCAAACGGCTCGAAATATTCTTGAAAACCTCGCAGTTCCCAGTGAGAGAAAATAGAAGCGCAGGGGACATGCGCTTGCCCACTCGATTGATAGGTTAGGTTCTGTGTGCATTGTGCACGGCGCACTCTCGGGGCATTCCTTGGCATGACAGAGCACTGGCGACGTACGCCATCTTTGAGATACTCCGAAAGCACGCATATCCTGGGAAATAAGCTGCTCTAATCACCCGCCCAGCCAATTTTGGACCACCCACGGCGAAAATACGGGTATTCCGGTAAAGTTTTACATATATTTGCGTAGACCTCGAAGAGTCGAATCGAATGGTGCCAACCTTTATTCAAGAAACCTAAAGCTGAAGGAGTTATGAGCGTGCGACCCTTTGCGACGCTATGTTGGCGTTTTTTTGCCCACTTTTGACCGTGCGGCGCGAGCGGTATTGTAGCAGTAAGGATATGCTGCGCAACAGTTGATATGTGGTTCTGTGCAACTGAAAAAAGACTCATAAATAAGGTCGCCTAATTTTTTTGCAGGATTTATGGTCCACCCTGTACAGCTCAATACAGGTTAAAAATGAATGTTGTAAACAACTCCCCTTTAAGCCCTGTCTCCATCTGTGCCAGGACAAAACAAGCAGTTCTCCGTTATGCAGGTGAGGAATACGAACAAGCAGCTGTTTGATGTCTTCAGGGATGTTGATTGGAACTACAGCGTTGTTCAAATGTTCAAATCTGCACAGTTTGGCGTTCAGCACTGGTAATGCAGCGGTGACCTCCGTTCGAATTGGAGCTGTCTCTTTTTGACGTCCTTGAGAGAGAGGGAGGTTGGTGCTTGCAGGGTTGAGAAAATGAAAGGATATGAAAGTGCATAGTCTGCAGAAATTCAAACTTCTTCCAGGACTTTAAGAACGATGATCGAAATGTCAGAGTTGGTAAGGCTACATTTCAACAAACCTATGTGGCGCAAAAAATTGAGATTGTTCTATCTAAGAGCATTATTTTATTACAGTCGATCATGGAGACTGCTGTTCCAACTCCGATCTATAGTCTCTGTCAATATTCTCTGACATCGACCCTTTTAGTCCTGTTCGAAATTTTAACACGTCACCGGGAAGAGTCTTCCAAGATATGAAGTATTGCAGCTAGATATGTGTTTTTTAGAAGTAAAGATTCTTCTGACAAAGAGACCCTAAATCTTTTCACAATGGGTAACTGTCTACTTCTTAGACCATCCAGTTCCCTTTCGAAATATCGATTTTCTCTGATTAAGGGCACTAGTGGACTCTCAAATAGCTGATCAGAGGCAGTAGAAGAGGTATATGCTGTTACAAGAGCATTAGACTCCGTGACTGTAGCAACACACTATGTTGACGTCGCGCTTGCCGCAGCAGTGGCCGCGCGCTTTTGCATGTTCAGCCTGCTCCTCGGCACTAAATGACTCTTTTATTTTGCAACATGTGCGGGTCTAATGGAAGAATTGCTGGAAAGTACTCATCGTCGAGAATCAGTCAGAATTCTCTGTCATATGGCTATTTCGGGATCGTTATGCACTACACGTATCTTAAGCGCAGTAGGTGAAACTTCGAGAATGTCTAGAGAAAGATCTCCATTCCGTTCCTAGGCTACGCTAGGTAGGGGTGAGTAAGGTCATGGTCACCGATCTCGCCCACACTCCAGCGTAATACGGAAGGTAGATTCGTGATCAGCATCCCAAATAAGGCGAAGATTGGGCGAAATCCGCAAATTGTTCCGTTGGTTGCGGAGCCAAAACATAAAAAAAGGCATAGCAAAATGATTCATCCTGGTGTGAAATCTTTCACTCCACACCGAGTCTACCGCAGCTAATCGCGCCGTGCCGCGCCTTTCCCTCCAGCGGCGCGATTCGCCGAATACCATAACCCGAAATTCCGTAAAATTTGGTATTTTGAGGAGGTGGAGTATGAAGCGATGGAAAATCGATAGCTATGTGAACCACGGTTACCCATGCAGTAAAATGAAATTAACGAAAGTGATAAGCTGGCCAAAGATTGTATTATTGGAGCGATTAAGAACATAGCTAGCATTCCGCACTGCTAGACAAGTTAGGTCCTTCTGTCATATTGTTTCCCAATAGCGGTAACTGTAGCGCTTTAGGCTCCTGATGCGAATTCATCAGCAATTAAACCCTCGTGTATGCGGGGTATAAGCGTAAAAATGAGTGCTTCATCGTTGGTACCTCTATCCCTTTGACCCCGTATGGTCGTTGATGAATCCGGTCGCCGTTGTTGAAGACCAACTAAATACTAGGTTTTCGTTGTATTAGGTTGTCGAATTATAAATTTCTTCTGCTTTCGATTTGTCATTTCTCTGCTATTGTTATTTCTTGGATCATACAGCTTCACGTGTTTTACAAGCGTTTCCGAAGGCATCTTTTGCCAATGTGTCGTTCCGATTCGTTGACCATTTTAGGGAATTTCTTGGGATTAACGATGATCGAACAAACGTTGTCTTGTGAGACGCTTCAGCTGTTAAAAGATTTATTGACTGGAGTTGAAGCCGAATGCCCCGACTACGTTGGTTAGGGATTTATATGCAGACAAACTAAGGCAAATGCGAAGAATTTTTTTTAAAATAATGACGGAGGAACAAAACACCAAGGCTGTGTTATCGGATCTTTTTCACAAGGATTATACAGCTCTGTCGTTTACCAACAAAACGTAAAATTTGAATTACAAGAATCAAAACAAAAATGAACACTACGATGAATTTCCAACTACTAAACGTTGACTTGTGAAATAGATTTTGTCCGCTACTGTGTTTTGATCGACGTGAGAAATGACGAGACTCCTGGATCGTCTGATGCTGTGTGCGTTGCTCTCGAAAGGTCGTTTTGAAGACGTGGTTCGGTTACAAAATCCAGTTGACCATGCAGACAGAAGGATGGCCCTCCCGCCGAGCATTTGATGCTGCAGTTTGTAACGATTTTGGCATGCTGAAAATGGAATGTTATTCTTGTGATGTGACCGTCAGGTTTACAAACAGCTAGCTGTGTTTGATTCATGCATGTGATTGCGCCAGTGTCTTCGTTGAATGACGATCTGCACGAAATGTCGACTGTTGCTACCTTGATTAAGGGATAACATCCATGGAGCGTGCCTGCAGTAGCGTAGCATTTGTTGTTGATCGTCCTGTGTAGATCTTCATATTGTGAATGGAGAGTTGAATTGATGTGCCTGTTCTTGTTGATGTCTTCGCAAAAATCTTCTCGTTATCGGCCAGTAGAACGATGTTTTCCCTGGCGAAAAGAAGTGTAGGAGCACTAGTGTCAAGAAAGGTAGCCATGGTGCCGGATGTCATGACAAGAAGGGTCGTAGACTCTGGTGGTGCATTTGCAGGATGATTGTGAGAATACGCATTTGTTGAAATTTATAGCGTCATCCACCGTGTTGCACTGAAGTTGCCCAGCGGTATATGGAAGTAGTTGACCTGCAGGACTGGATCGATGATTGCCGATTTGCTTCAGTTATGAAAAAGCTGGAGAGGATTGGGAACATTGGCGTGGTTGTTGATACTACAGTCAATTCCACATGATTCCATCGATAAGGCGTTGCTGGTTGTAGAGTGGATAGCTGGGACTGTTGGTTTTCATGCGACACGATTGATATAGTTCCAGACGCTGTGACCGGCCATGTCGGAGAACTGAATTCGCGGTATATAGAGAAGTAGAGAAGTCTGGTTCGGCATAGTTCCGATAAGGGGTGCACGTTTCTTTGCACCAAAAACACCAGTCGCACCAAAGACACAGCTCGATGCGCAATAGCTGAAGCCTGGTCTGTGATTGGCGTTCTGACTGAATTCTGGAATGTTCGACCAAATTGACGTTCCTCTGCAAGTGTCACCGGTACAGTTTCGAGTTCCCCAGCATAGGTTAACTGAGTGTGGAAGCTGTGATTGCGAGTGAAGTAGTGAGCTTTTTGTTGACGTTGATAGGCGGCATCGTGGAGTCGGAGGTGGATGGCTCCTGCTGGTTCTTCCTTCAGGTCTCGCATTACCAGGCATGTTTCTTGTCCAATGGGTTGAAGATGAATTGTTGTGTGATCCATTATAATTGTCTCGACGGTGCTGTTGCATTGGCAATTGTATGATGGATTTGTGGCATAACAATGTCTGAACGGGACGATGTGTGTTGTAAGATCGCGGCCAGAGCAGTGACCAGTAATGCCTTCCTTAGGATCTTCTGTCGTAGTCTCTTGTTGTACGTTGGGAATTTTGGCAGAGTATAGGATTGACGACGGCGGCATCTGACTGATCTGCATAATAAACATACGATGCTCTTGAGTAGCCGGCAAAAGCTTTTGGCGAGCCACCACAGGAAGATGTGGAGAGGCGACATGAGTCTACAAAAGACAAGCGTGACGACTGTTACAATTTCCTCTATTGTCCAGCATTTTGGAGTGTAGAGGTGCTCCCAACAAATAGTGCAATCTAGCGCTTCACAAATTGGCTTTCCTTCGCATTCAAGTGTTGTATGAAATTGTCGTGAACCATTTGTCCATGATTGAATCGCAACAGCGTACTCGAAAAGAACGATGGAGGTTGGTAAAAAGATCTTTGATTCGTTGGCGTAGTTAGCGATGTATGCGCAGACTGTGCTGCTGCACACTTCAATCATGTCGTAGTTTTCCATGGTGTCGATGAGGAGGCCTCTGATGTGCATATTGGAACGGTGAAGTGCTGTGTCGATGCGTTTGGTGAGTCTTCCTTATATGAGTAGTAGGTTCAAGTCGTGAGCCCCCATGCTTTGATGAGTATGAAAGTGTCGTTGAAGTGTTATGACGTCACTTGCGTTGTGTAAGTGCAGAATATCATGGCTTGTTCTGGTTGTACGCATGGGTGTCTGCGATAGAATGCTGGTGTTCCAGTGCATTTTGTGGATAGCGTTGTTCTTGTTGTTGTTGAGTTCGTTGCCGGAGTGATCGAAGCAGTAGTAGTCGTTCTTGTTTTGGAATTCCATAGTGTTGTGAAGTTCTGGAAAAAGTATGAGGGTGTCGTCGTATAATTGAATCTGATAGAAGACTCCGAGTTTGCGGTTGGTTGAGCAACGTTCATCGGGCATGAATGAGCACACTTGAAGAGCGATGAAATGCGCAATGTTGAAGGGAGTTTTTGCCATGGTTGAATTTTTGGCTAGCCGTCCGTTGTACATGCTGCAGGATGTCGTCCATGTGGTGCAACTGCATTCTTTTCCGCAAAATTCTGTGTTGGGAAGACGTAGCATTGGGAAGCGTATGTGTCCAACGGGCACGTTAACTGCAACCAGCAGAAAGATGTCTTCTGGTCCTTTGTAGTGGATGTTGTAACAGCAATTCCTTGTTACGTGCATTGGTCAGCGTAGATGATCTGGTTTATCGTTTGAGGTTTCGACGTGCATCGAGTATTTGGTGGCGTGTAAGTGTTGATGTCTGCGAGACGCATGGTGAGAAAAATTTGTAGTAGTAGAGAGTATTGCATAGGTGTTCTTGCTGATGCTCTGCGTGATTGTGGGATGTATTCTTTTACGAGGTTCCACAGAAGTCGAGGGAGGAGAAGTGACGTTGTCATTGTTTTCTTCGTGGGCTTCTGAAGTGCTTGCGGTAGAACTTTGCAATTCCAATGGAGACAGAAGATTTAGAGACCTATTGATGATTTGTCCATCCATTTGGAAGTATAAGTGTGGTACTGTGATCCGAAGAGTCGATAATCCTTGCAAGCTTCCATTGTCCTCGTTGTTTCGTGGAATCATGGACGAGTAGGATACTATCCTTTTGAGATGATAGAAGGTGGGGTTAACGATGATCGTGTCGACTTTGTTCTCTTAGACTTGTGAGATACTCTTCGTGCCAACGATCCCAGAACATCTTGAGCAGGCTCAGAGTAAGCATCCATCAGTTGTGTAAGTCGTCCGCTGTAGTTTCAGTCATCCATTCGTCATCAGTGTCGTGTTCTTGTTGAAGTCAGGAGAACTAGGAGAGCGAACGGTCGGAGGAAGTCTATTGGTCATAGTGGATATCCGATCGGAGTCTATGATGTTGTAGACGTATGTAAGAGGACGGCTATTAAGAAGAGCTTCACATTCCTTGATCAGCGGGTGGAATTCGCCAAGTTCGATTTTCCTGCTCCTTATTGCGGCTTTAAATGAGGGTTTGAAGATTTTGACCATACGCTCGTATATTCCACTTTGCCAAGGAGCGAGAGCTGGTACGAATTTGAATGGGATGTTATGGCGAGAAGAGTAGTCGAACAAATTTTGATCGTCCTCGGTTAGAAGTGGGGATAACATGGTGACGACAGATACGAAGACTGGAGCGTTATCGAAAAGAACCCCTCTTGGGCAACCGTTGCTGGCGATGAATCTGTGAAGAGCGTTGGGAAAGCAGGACGCACTGAGACTTGTAGCAATGTCGACGTATAGGGCGCGCGTGTTTAGACAGGTGAAGAGGGCTATCCAGACCTTTATCTCTTGATCGTTGAATTTCGCCATGAAAGGTCCTGTGTAGTCGACGCCGCAGTTGATGAACGCATGCTGCGGTTGACTGACCCTTTCCTTGGGATAGTCCGGAAATAGAGGAAGTCGGAATGGAGTTGCTTTTTCCTTTCTGTAGTACATACAAAGTTTTTTGATTACCTTTCTAACTTCAGTTCTGACTTGAGAAATCCACACGAGCTGACGCAAAGTGGTTAGTGTTTGCGCTACTCCGATGTGGTGATTTTCTTCATGACAGTGAAAGATGTAGAGCCAAGTTATCCACTGCCGACGAAAGAGAATTTTTGGGTTATTCGTATCGAAGGGAAGTGACGAATTTGCAGTTCTTCCTTTGGATCTCCATAGTTGTGTTTTTTCATCCATGTATGCATGAAGTGCTCGAATTTTGTTCTCTGATGGAGGTCTGAGAGTGTGTGCCTGTCGAAACAGCGTTGTTGTTTTGTTCTTGATGAGGTCAGGTACCGCGAGTTGCTTTTCTTTCTTCTTAGCGATCCTTTTGTTGACATTGAAGAATGTTAGAATGTTAGCACTGCTGTTACTGTGCGTAGTAACTTTCTCCAACTGCTATACTTGGCGAAGTTTGGAATGATGACTTCTGGCCTTTGAGAGGTGTCTACGTCAACAGTTGTCACGCTGTCGTTGTGAGGCATGGTATCGTCCCCTTTGCCTTCTGGCCAAGATTCTTTTTCCTGCATGAGAAAGGAAGGACCGTTCCACCATTGATCGTCGTTAAGCTGTATCGAAATAGATGATTCTCTGCTTCCAATATGTGCTGTATTCGAAGTTGAAGGAACATGCCGCAGAAAAACGTTTGGAGCATTTGCTTTGATGGTCTTTGCTCGATTTTTGTACGAAGACAGGAAGCCTTGCTGTTGATTTTGTCCAATGAAGCGCTGCTTTTTAATTGCACCAGAGATATGTTTTCTGAAATTTAATGTCCATTTCCTTCGTTACATGTTTGGCGATAGTGGATCCTAGCGTAATAGCACTAGTCGAGGAATTGTGATGACGCTGTGCACTGGAGCTAATCTTGTGCGACCCAGGAGAAGTTTGACATCAACGCATTAGCTAGTCGTCGTTCTCAAGTAGGCGACTGTGCAGTAGGCATTTTGTGAAAACATGTAGTTGAGCTGCGAAGTGAGGCCATGACACAAGTCGTCTTGGCATTTCGATGGAAGGGACTGTCCAGTTGTTGACAATATCGTTCCATTGCTGTTGAATGTCGAGAGGCAATAGTTTGTCCCATTGAAGACTGTCTTTCCATAGTGTTTGAAGAAGCATTTTTTCTTGAACTGTGACGGGAGAAATAAGTCCCAGTGGATCGAAGATAGAAGCAACTGTTTTAGTACTTGCCATTTTGTCGGAAGTGTAGACTTGTCATGTGCAGTCGGCATGCGAATAGTCAACGTGTCGGTTATTGTGCTCCATGGAAGATCGAGTATTTTGACGGTCGAACTCCTTGCGGAGGTCTCATGTCTTTCGATGGTCGCGATAACATACAAATTGGAGCTTGACCGTTCCCTGATGTTCATTCCTGCAAGCCTGAATACTTGTTTGGTCTGAGGATGTTTTCTTCTGCTTGTTTTTCATTTTCGGCTGATAAAAAGATCTTGTCGACGTAGCAAGACTGAAGAATCTCTTGTGCGATTGGAGATGCTGCTTGTGTAAGGCATCCGGCATACCTACATGTCGCTCCAGCGACTCGGAGGTATGCCAGATGCCTAATGTGGAGATAATGGTAGCGGCCGAAATGAACGGACTGCAGTTTAATCCAAATGGTATGCGCTGGAAGCGGGAAGTGAGCAGGTTGTCGTATGTTGGTGGGTTGCGGACGTCCTTTAGCCACAATAATTTCGTGAACGGTCGATCACATTCTTCCAAGGCGACCATATGGTAGGCTTTCTTGATGTCTCCTGTAAGAAGTATTCGAGCAAGACGTATTCTTAGTATGATTCAGCACAGCTGTGGAAGTAGGGCAGGTCCTCGAACCAACCAGTCGTTTAGACCTGGATATCCATTATCTTTTGCACTGCCATTATAGACGAGGCGTACCTTGGTGATCTTCTTTGCTTTATTAATGACGGCGTGGTGAGGAAGGAATGCTACTGGCGAGCATACGTCCGAGAGTGAAACCTCCTCTCTAATACCTCGATGAACCTGATCTTGAATTATGGCGTGATATTTCTCTAAGTGGTCGGGAATCCTAGACAAGTATTCCAGTTCGATCTTAGGCTGGTGAGGCTGTAGGTAGTTCCTGGGCACTTCAGGATGCTGACTTTTGAAAGGAAGTTGCCTATACTAACGGCATACATCCTCGTCATACCGAGTGGTCCTATTGAAGAAATCAAGACAGATAACGTCGTCTTTTGAACTTGCCTCATTAGGTGTTCCAAAGGACTCACATTTCCAACGACGACGACTGAGTCGACCGATCTTGCCGTGGTCGCCATGTCTTGTGAGACGCTTCAGTTGTTAAGGGATTCATTGACTGGAGTTGAAGCCGACTACATTGGTCTGATAGGAGAATGAACTGATAGGAAAATGTGAAGAATTTTCTAATAATGGCAGAGAAACAAAATACCAAGGCTGTGGAGACTAAACATTACTCACGATGGTACTTCTTGGATCTTTAATATTATGAATCAGAAGAGTTTGGAGCCGGGTGACTAACTTTTCAAGATTCTGCAAAAAAGGCCGATACAATTTTCATATCGATTGGTGATGGCAAAAGTGCCGAGTAGGTGCTTGCTTGCTGTACAATTTCGAGCAAGGAAAAACTGCTGCATAATTCTACCGCATCTTGTTTGAAGTTTTTAGTAACGAAGTTCCATTATTACATCAATGCCAGCGATGGTTTCAACGTTTTCGAGACGGTGATGAGAGCCTTGAGAGCGAAAACGGACGGCGTCTTGAAGTTGTGAACAGCCAGAAATTAAAGGAAGCTGTTGAGTCGGATCCAACACAAGCACCTTAGCTCAGCGACACAAATAAGGCAGCACAAGTCGCCATCGCTGGATTTCTCATCCGCAAAACCAAGAACAGCGACTCCTTCGTGACATCGGATGAAAAGTAGATCCACTAAGACAGCACACGAAGGCCGCAGTGGTTGAGCATCGGTGAGATTCTGAAGACAACAGCGAAGCCTGACGTTCACGGAAAGAAGTCATGCTCTGAGCTTGGTGGAACAGTAGGTGTCTGGTGCACTTTGAGGTGTTGGCTCCAGGCCAAACAGTTGCAGCAGAGCTCTATGAAGAACAACTCAGTCGCGTGGACCAAGCGCTGCGTCAACAAGCAGTGAACACAGCAGCTGTGAAATTCCTCCATGAAAACGCTCGACCAAATATCACGCTGCAAAAAAAGTAACTTCTGCCTCACCCGCCTTATAGTTCGGATCTTGCGCCATCAGACTACCATCTTTTCCGTTCGGTGCAGCACGCCTTGGCGGACAAAAATTCAAAAACCGTGACGAAGTCGATGTTTGGGTCTCCTATTTCTTCGAATCGCAGCCACCGGAGTTTTTCAAAAAGACATATATTCTTTGGAAAAACGTTAGTGTCACGTCATTAATAAATAATGTAGATTAGCTGTTGTATTAAGGTATTGTCATTCTTTTCTTGTAGCGAAATTTATTTTTGAGCAAAAAGACATTTATAATCCGACAACAGCTGACTTTGTGAGGTTGACGGTAACTTATGCTAGCATAATACCCGGACGAAATGTTACGGTAGCAGAGGCTTGTTATTCAATTACTAAATCGCTAAATGTCGGCGGGTAACGACAGAGCCTAAAACATTGGATACAAGGATTTAAAACTCGCTTGATTATGATACAAAGAAGAGTATAAAGGCAGCATCCAGTATGAAAACAAATATGAAGAATTGGGTACACTGCTTTGCTGATAATTAACAGAACTGATTTATTGACAAATGAACAGTTCGTAGGTTTGTATCGATGTCGATAATATATCAATACGTTAAACTGATTCAAAGAACACGATTTTTTCTTTTTCGTCAGGACTTCTCCTTCTGCTGTCATCTACGAATAATATTTTCCTTGCACTCTTCTATGAATTTCTGGGTTTTTTCTCGATATCTACCAGGAAGTTTGGCCTAAAGTAGTGCTTCTCTAGCTTGATTAAGGCGATTGCAGATGGTTTTAAAATTAATTAGAAAATAAATCAGATATCAATCTGTCGGAAAGGATTCCGTGCAAACTTTATGAATTTTTTCCTCCTGTTTCACATACCCGAATATAATCAATCACGCTGTAGACGACGAAGACATATAAGCAGAAAAACGGTAAAGCCACAGCTCGCTGATCTCGAAGCTTCCTCAAAATCTGATCCGTCTAAAATAAATTGTTGCTTCACATTTTATATAAATTTGACATGTTTGTCATCAAATGTTGTAAAGGACAGACGCTGCCGACCACAAACTATTATACTACATACGTGTTTATTAGGTAGAAATGAGGCCTATGCACCGCAGTTGACCATTTCTGTGATATGGCTAATTGTATTGGGTGAGGACGTAAAATTACGTTTGATTCATGAAGCGTGCATCTTTAATCCAGTGCATAGAGAGCATTATTTTACAGAAACGCACCACAGTTACCAAACCAATGCCGTTCTTATTCATCTTATTCACCTTCCTAATCATGATAAAATAGCGCCTCCAGTGTTGATTTTTCGCCTCAAGGCTTTGTATTTCTTCTAAGGCGCAAGGGTTTAACCCATTGAAGACCGCGCGGGACGATTTCGGCCCGCAGTTATGTCGCGTGGGGCCGCGCGGGCCGATTTCGACCCGCGGTTATAAAACTGTTCGCAACGGCCCATTTCTCGCTTTATTCGTAGTTTACGAGTAATCACTAGATATGCTCGATATTTACAATGCTACTGCACTGCGGTTCGGCAGTCATTCACTTCTGAGCACTGAAAAAAGCAAATAATCAGCACCACACACTATTCAAGCTGGACAATGATTGGCACTTTTCACAAACAGCTACTCACATCTTGTAAAAATGCTCATGCAGAAAAATAACAAGCCGCATTTCTTGCAAAAATTTCGAAAACAATCTAGACAAAAGTATGTCAAACATCTGCTTCATCATGTGGTCTTATTATTTGCACGATTCGTGTCAATTGTGCTCACTTTTTCTTTGCGGACCTCCTTACAACAACAAATACATCTTCTATGCTTTGCTCCAAACCTGTTCCGGCCTTCCCCAATATGTGGCTAAGCTTTAGAGAGGAAGCTTCATTTGGAACATCGTGAAGTAATGTTTCCGCGAGATTCCAGCGTCCGTGCGATGCCAGCCCCACGTGCCAGACACGCGTTTTGCCGCGCGGTCGTCAATGGATTAAAAATGCACAGAGGTGCATTTGCATTTCACACAGCGCATTTGACAAAATACCGCTACACTGCAGGTGTCACAGTACTGGCCTATCTTCCTACGTGGCGATCAACTGTAAACATATGTATCTAGTATCCTTGGCCTTTGGATATTAACCGAAAGATCAGCCAGCACTTTTTGGTAGCATAAGCACATTGATCCCGGAGATACGAGAAGAGAGGAAAGAGAGCTCTTTCGATGTTTAACTGAGTGACCTATTACGACAGCTACCTTCACTACAAGAAGAAAAACTACGGGAGGATACTGATAAGGATAAGGAAGGTACGAGCACAACATCCCGACAAGGAATAACCGCCGACACTTACATGGGAAAGTGTCGGCGGTTATTCCTTGTCGGGATTCCGCTCTCCTTGATTAAATGGGAATGAACATTTGCCTCTGTTCCTCTTTACGTGAAACTCCAAGGACTCGGTGAGCGACGTTTGGATCGCTTCTGCCTTCAAAACTGCTTATGCTCTACACCACGCGTGTTTACAAAGGATAGAAAGGGGAGAAATTGGAAGAACCTAAATGGGTAGAACAAATGGGCGGGTCACCGCAGCCCATTTAAGACCCAGTTAACTACGACCAGCAGCAAAATCTAAATGAAGGCCTATGGTATACTCCCGCGTCGCTCCAGGACGGGCTGTTAACGGCGCGCCGTCGCTGCAGTGGCAGACGGCGTAGTGGACGCGGTTGTCAGTTGACGCGCCATCGCTCCCGCGATGCGTCGCAGAGGGGTGTTATACCTCCGCGTCGCGGGAGTGAAACATACTCCCGTGCGACGGGCAGCGATGGTCGCGAAGGGGAGGAGCGCCTATCGTGCTCTATTCTATGCGCTTCCGCTCACTTATTTCGACACTTCCTTTGTTCGTGACCATAGCACAGCAATTTCAACACACGTCTGGTGATGTTGAGCGGTCATGTGGTGTCTCTGATGTCTCTGTTGTTCTCTTCGTAGGGTTTTCGTCGTGGCTAGACTCATTTTGGTTTTTTTTCGACGGCTTGAAGGGCTAGTTTTTTTAGATATTTTTCTAGGCCGTTTTTTATCACTTTTGTGCCGATCCTCGCATTTTTTTCTCTCATTGACTCGTTGTCTTTGCGCTAAAAGTTCTCGCTACGCAGCACCGCAGAAACGAGAGGAAACTTTCGTCTTTGCAGATCCATGCTTTCGAAGCGTGCGAAAGCTGAGATGGTGGAGAGGGAGCGCCTCACTATGCAAGAGCGATATGCGCTCATTGAAACTGTAAGAAATTTCCCAGCAGTGTGGGACGACCGGAATGTGGACTATAAGGACCCGATAAAAAGAGCATAGGCCTGGACTATGATCATGCACGAGATGGAGGAGCTCACAGCGAGCACGATGAAAGGTATAAGTAGGTTTTTAGCCTGGCTGACGTATCCACCATTCCAGAACTATTGTTTCAGGGAGGAGTTAAGTCGCGTGTTCAAAAACGTGGGTTTCCGTGCTTGTTGATGGAATGAATCAGGAGCGAAAGAATGCATGAGTCGACACAGGCATGGCGGAACCCTTCCCCCCCGCCTCCTAGCTAAACATGACATCGACGAAATACCGTTGAAAACCACAATCCGACAAGGGTTTACGGATCAGATGGCAATAAAACAGGAAAAACGTAAAATCACGAACGTAACAATCGACAAAACAAGGAATCCAAGAAAAAAATGCACTGAATCAGCTGATTCGCTAAAATTCTGCAAAAGTTTCCGTCTGCAGAATTGCGTGAACTATGTCAGCCTCGCGTCGCTGTGCACTTCCGCGTCACTGCAGCGGACAGGAGTATACCATAGGCCTAGGCCTATGTCATACCTTCGCTCACCCCGAGCGAAGGCGACGAACAGAGCGATGAGCGAAGTCTCTTCGCTAGCGTGAAGCTAGCGAATAGGCGCGCATTAATAGCGTTGTGTGCAGCTGCGTCGTAGCATCGCTACCGATGCTGCCCGACGCTCTGCTCAGCTCAGCGACGCGGGCGCATCGGTAGCGATGCCGTATCGCTCGAAAGTATGACACCCCGCCAGCGAGGCTTCGCTAGCGGTGGATCGGACAACTGCTACAGGCGTCTGCCCCTCCACAACGTCTGATACCGTCCCTTCCCCAATTATGTTAGTTGTCCATCGCTATCGCTAGCGAAGAGCGATGGTATGACATAGGCCCTATGTGGTGCATCGTGCGAAAAATCGTTCTCTGCACCCTATCTCTCTCTACTCTCGGACTGCTTCCGAGAGCCCTTGAGTTTCCGGCGTTCTTGTCATGTATGATTGTCTGTTCTTTGCCGATTGACACCACGCGAAGAATCCCAAGCTTCGTCCCCATATGTCGCTTTGTTTTATATCGCTGTCGGCTGTATTGGGCGTGATCCACTGCAGTTACCGCTTGACAATGGACTTTATGACGTTACCGTCGTCCATTTCAGCATTGATGTGAACGGTTCTCCGTCACGCTTGGAAGACGATAACTCGATATCATCGTTTCATATCATAAAATTACTAGAAGAAGAATTGTGAAGTCACGTGTCTATAAGACTTCACGTGTCTTTTTATCTGTACTGATCTTGTTTCCCTTCGCATTTCTATCCTCTATACAAAAATGCTTTCAACAGCTTGTAGCCTGGTAGTCTAGCTAACATTAATAGACAACAGCACTAGAGCAATATTTGGCGCTGACCAAACATTGTGTACAGTGAGCAGCAGTGAAAACAACGAATGAAGGATGGTGCTCTTTTGGGAAGCGCCATGTATTCTACTTCTGCAGAATGTCGCGGAAGCTCTGAAAGCGCATTTGGCCTGCACAGTGACTTGCGTGGCCCGCCGGTGTAGAAGTCAGTGTTTTACCCTTCGCAGACAAGTCTGCGAAGGGTAAAACACTGACTGTAACCAACTTATCGATCCAGAGAAACTCTTCTTCCGACTGCGATTCCAGGCTCCTGGCCGGAAACATTTTATGAAAACAAACAAACTACAACTAGCCTGTACTACTACTCCTGAGAAAAGACTTCTCAGTATCACATCAACCATTATAATGCAGGCAGACCGTCCGACGCCTGCAGTACAGTGCACTACAATTGGACCCATGTCGTGTTTGTTAACCTTAAAGGACTTGATTATGCGTGGCTAATCTTGTGGTAGCTGTGAATTAGCCAGTGGCTTTGTAACTGAACTATAGGTCCTCTTATGTTTCACAATGGATACGCAGGTGGACGTTAAAGAAGTAGGACCCGTCTCTTCCGCATTGACACTTAGACAATTTGTCCGAAAAAGGATAAAAGTCTTGAACGCGGTTTCTGATAATCACCATTAACATTTACCTAAGAAAGGTCATAAAAAATTGCGGCGTCTAAGAGAATATAACCAGATGTGGGCAAAACACATGGTGGATCCCCCGGCAATCCCACGGCACCATGGGCCCTCTGCGACGTGTACAAATATATTGGGCTGAATCAACAAAAATTTGGCCACAACCGGGACTGAAATGGATGCCGTTCACAGGTAGCCCAAGACACATTGCAGTGTTCTGTTGAAATTTATTATAAGAACCTAAAACTGAGTTGTGCGCACATGAAACTTGAGAAGAGTTGTAGTGCTAAAGGGAATAAGTGCTTTTTTAATACACGGCTTTTTATCATGTTACTTAGTTTTGATATCGCATTTCTGCTCTCTTCTCAAGAAATCAATTCGCGAATTTAGACGTATCGCTAGATTTTTTCTGAAGATATAACCGCAGCTTCTTCTACAACAAATGGAGCAAAAGATTAATTGCTGTTCTTGTAGTGGTACATATTATACTGTTAATCTAGGTCACATCTCTAGAAGTTCTTCAAAAAGGACTCTGATCTCCATAAAGTTGATGATCATGTAACGTCATGTTAATATTTATGTAACGTTCATGTTCATGCATTGCAGAATTCGTACACGATGCTAACCCACCACAACTTTTTTTAGAAGTCGGAGAAGATCTCTTGCGCTGGGCGGTACTCCTTTATCTGGCCAATTGGTCATATGGACTAGCCTTACAATGTGAGAATTTGACATTCCTTCCGGAAGCAGTTCAATTGTATAAATAACGAAGTTTTCTTCATAGTCGACCTTAACGAAGAATTAAGATAACCGAAAGCAAGCATAGCACACACCAAATACATAACAAAAATAGCTTCAAACCGCTTCTACCGTTCGTGTTATAAAAAAGTCTGTTAGAAGTGTCCACTTACTAGCATAAGTTAAAACATTTAACGGTGGAAGGAATAGGGGATAAGGAAGTTAAGAGATTGAAAAGGAATCAAGAGCCGAATTGCATTGAATATTTGCATATTCCTGTAGAGTTCACAAGCTGCAGATTTCCTAGTTTGCCTATTTCATACGAATGGGCAATACTGTCAAACTTCTACTCAAACTTCTAGTACTGCTACTTGCACGCGCTCCACAAAGTACAGCGAAAAGCGAAAGATTACCCTTTTAGTATTTACAAACATGTTGTCATACGTGTTGTATAAGCCACCATGTTGCGGCCAATAAGTGACTCCTTTCCTGGTTTTGTTTTCCGATTCCTGAACTGATTCCTTTAATAATAAAAAATAAGGAGAGCCATCTTGTTCAAATGTTCAACGGTTTTATTTGAAAATGTTTATTAAAATCGAAAGACGAGACAGGAGAGCTATTCACCTGCGTAACATTAAGCACGCTCGTGCAGTTTTCTTGAAAAACCATTCTCCAGAAATCGCCAATAGTGTTCGCAAGAGGAGCCTGTATTACTAGATATTGAAGATATTTCTCTAATTTGCGTCTCCATGTTGATCGCAGCTCTTTACGACGGTTTTATTTCCGAAAGCTTAAAGAACGACATCTCTACGTTTCAAGGGAGTAAATAACTTTTCTAAGCTGTTCGAGTGCAGCCTTCGCCAGAAAAATGGGGAGAGAAAATATATTTATGTTTAATAAAGCTGTCTTCGGATAACCTTAGTGCATCCTACAGGAGCTGCAGATGTTAGGCTCCCAGTTACAACGTATCAACCCGAACGCTAACAGCATCCTTACGTCACCTGTGCAACAATGTAGGACCGATCGTGTCCGTCGAATTTTACCCAGTTGGCGTGAATGTAGTCACCCAACGGAGGTACATCCAGAGTGAGTTGCACTCGAGTGGCATCAAGGCAGATTACATCCTGAAATACTTTTTTAAAGGCTGTCAGATGTTGGAAAGTTGCAGGAATTTGTTCGCTTATGCGCGTTGCTACAATCGGTAGTTTCTCGTACATCTTGGGATCTACGCAACACGGGAGCATTAAGGTATACGAAAGTACCACTGTGGAAGCAGTAGAGGACCCAACATGTCAGTGGAGGGAGACGATGAGGAAAGCAATATTCAGAAGCGTGGATCTTTTCGTCTCGGTGAATGGAGGTGTCTAAGGAGAAGGTTAATTTGGCAAGTTAGTTTTGCCTAGAGAGCTGTCCCATTCTACAGTCCTTGTGTGGATAAGGTAATTTTGTGAAGCAGTTATCCACTCTCAAGTAAGAGAGTCTACATTTTGGTTCATTTCGTCTTTAAATTTTTCACATGACAGTGTCACTATTTAAGGCCCTGATCTCCCACCCTAGTGGGGGGGGGGGGTGGTATAATCGTGGTCATCGATTAGGCCCAAACTTCGCCCAGAGAGAATATTCAAGGCGCTGATCGTTATAAGAGTAGGTTAATTTTTAAATTTTCGATTGATAATTACGGCAGGTATGGATGAGTAGGGCTCACTCATCCATGCTCACCAATGCCTACCTAATCACCGTAGTCAATCGTAAATGTAAAAACAGATATTACGTAAGCTTTCATTGTCTTAAATAAACTTTCTAAGATATGTTGAGGTGGAGAAACGTTTCAGGAAAGCGCAATAGTACCTATGAAACCGTTTTTCTTCCTGGCGACCTTTTCGTTGCGAATTTGCATAGATCGCTTTGCTTGATTACGGCGACCCTTTTTTAGAATGTGCAAAAATGTTGCGGAGATGGGGGACGAACCACGAAGCACCCCACATCACTACGCCGCTCTTCTCTCTACTGCGCCGTCACTGCTCGATAGACGCTCTTCTCTCTACTGCGCCGTCACTGCTCGCATCGAGTAGTACATATATACAGGATGTTTCAAAAAATGTATACACTGTTGATAACTGTGTATAATAACTTTGCTCACAGTGAAGCTACTGAAAAAGTTAAGGGCTTAAATGAAATCTTATGAAAATTGAAATGTTCAGACATAGCCATGCACTCGTCTGAAATTTTGCGTTTTACACTCGATTGATTGTGTTAAGCTTGAATACTTGCTTTAAATTCTCCACAAAGTGGCCTTCTCGATTGATTTGTGCTTCTTTAAAGTCTAAAACTTAAAGACACACTAAGGCTTGCGAAAAACGCAGGGTATCCTAAAAATGAAAGTACTATTTGAAAGGCCTAACATTGCTGCTAGAGAAAATTTACAAGGTGTTTGAGACTCATTTAGAACACAGTGTAACATATTCCTGTGGTATGAAATAGTCAAGATTGCGCCATGCACCGCCTGGAACCTTGCATTTCAGACTCGATTGCATGGGATGAATACCTGTTACAATCTTATTACTGCTTGGCAGATTAACATGTACTGCGCTTTTTTTACGTGTTACGTCGTCCAGTAGCTGCAGCTATGCCGATTAACCTCTTCATTCGGCTTGAATGTTGCATGATCACTCCCCAGAATCCGACTTGAAAGATGGGGCTCATGCTCACTATTGAATTGTGCTAACAATAAATTCGCATGTCACATACCTTCGCATAATTGTCAAGTTCTAAACGTGAGCTCTAAGCGACCGTACCCGACGCTGGACACGCGGGCCACAATAGGATAGCCTGTTTCATCGGTATTGTGTCTGGTGAACTACGTGAGGTACTAACGTATCCAATGTCGAGCCGCGTTAGAGATGCTTCCTTACCCACCATCGGTTGCGGGCTCCTGGCACCACGGCCACTATTGCCAACTGGTGCGGGTATCGCTAGGATAATGCTGCTTGGAATATGGCTCAATGCTTTTGACTAGTTCCAAAATTACACTTTCTTCATGTAATTGAGGCATCCAAATGGTCTTTCTCTTTTCCTTTATTGCCTGCAATTCTTGCCTGAGCGCACTCTTTTTTGAGTATACTAAATAAATTCTACTATATATAAAAGAGTAAGCGGTTTGTATGTCCTTTCGTCTGTCCGTCCGTCTGTCCATCTGACCTTTCGTAAACGTCGAGTAACAGCCATCCGGTTTCAAACGAGTTGTCACCTACGTCGTGTTGAAAGGGGTCAGAAGACGTGTCGCCAATGTCACGCAAAGGGCGTCCGGATTGAGAAGACATCTCATTGACGGCGTTCACACATACGGGATCAGAAGACGTGTCACCGTTGTCGCGCAATGGGTGTCTGGGTTCAGAAGAGGTGTCACTGATATCGCGCAAGGGGTGTCTGGGTTCAGAATACACGTCACCAATGTCGCGCAAGAGGTGTGCGGATTGTGGCGACGTGTCACTGATATCGTGCAATGTGTCAGGGTTCAGAAGAGGTGTTGCAAATTCGCGCAGGGGTGTCCGGTTCATTTGGCCTTCGTAAACGTCGAGTAACAGCCATCCGGGTTCAAACAAGTTGTCACCTACATCGTGTTGAAAGGGGTCAGAAGACGTGTCGCCGATGTCACGCAAAGGGCGTCCGGTTGAGAAGACATCTCATCGACGGCGTTCACAGTACGGGATCAGAAGACGTGTCACCGATATCACCAATGGGTGTCTGGTTTAAGAACAGCTGTAACTGATGTCGCGAAAGGGCTGTCCGGATTCAGATGATGTTCAAAGATG
The DNA here is from genome assembly GCA_947396885.1 of Heligmosomoides polygyrus polygyrus. NCBI lineage: Eukaryota > Metazoa > Nematoda > Chromadorea > Rhabditida > Heligmosomidae > Heligmosomoides > Heligmosomoides polygyrus. The sequence goes on along the minus strand of OX377202.1, from coordinate 73,251,169 downwards.
TCGCGCAAAGTATGTCCGGGTTAAGAACACATGTCACCGACGTCGCTCATCCGGTGTCTGGCTTCAGAAGAGGTGTTACAGATGTCGCGAAAGGCCTGTCCGGATTCAGACGATGTAAATGGGATGCGCAAGGGGTGTCCGGATACCGAACACGTGTAAAAGGGAACCAGCAAGGGGAACCAGAGAAAGTGGGACCAGTAAAGAGGAATCGGTGAAAATGGGGTCTAGTAAGAGGAACCGGTAAAGGGTTGACCAATAAAGGTAGGACTAGTGAAGAGGGGTAGTGAAGGGGACCGATAGAGGGTTGACCGGCAGGGGACTGCAGGAAGAGGGGACCGGAAAAGGGTTGACCAATGAAGGGGGACTAGTGAAGGGGACAAGTGGAGGGACCAGTGAAGGGGACCAGTGAATAGGGAACCAGTAAAGGGGGAACCGGCGAAGGGGGAGGCAGGGGTGCAGGAAGGGGTGACCGGAAAAGGGTTGTTCAATGAAGGGGGACTAGTGAAGGGAACCAGTAAAGGGGGACCAGTGAGGATAGGACCATTAATCAGGATTTGAGAAGGGTAGACCAATAAACCTGTAGCTGTGTCTAGTTGTGCACCTTCGACGAGCAATAGGGTACAACTGGACTTGTGCAACGATCGGCTGTCCTCCTTTGATCACGAGGGCACATGCTAGGTGAGATTGTTAAGCACCCATTCTCGACTTGTGTACTTGTCCCATCATATGCCGTTGTAGTTACTCTATTTATGTCTAGTTGAAAAGGTTCATTCCCATGTAGCCAAGGATCCTATCAAAAATAAACAGAGAATACAAATTGTCGCATACAGAGGTGGCAGCTGATGAAAATCTCTTGCTGAACACGTACTTGGCAGCCTATTGTCGAATATATTCATAGGAAAAGTTGCAAAGGTTATAGATGCCAAACAAATAATGAACATTAAAAATGTAAAAGTCCGACAAGGCGCTGGAATCGAGCAACTAACCCTACGTTATACATATGTTTCGCAAAAATTTCGAGTACCGGAATGGTCTCGAATATCGATAATTTTCCAGCACTTGAAATCTAATGTATTCAAAAACGCGATTTTTTGAGTAGTCGAATTCGAACACATTCGAAAAACAAGATTTTTCGAATATTCGATTAGAATATTCGAACTTGAATGAAAAACCAGGCTGCATGACAGACACGATAGACGCCAGCGCAGAAGGAAAGTGGAAGCAACGCAGAACGGAAACCTTCCTAGTTAGGCCAAGGTTTTTATCGAGAGGTCTCTCATAAACTCCTTTGTGCATCGTAAAAGTTTGGTAGTGAATTAACACACAGTAGGATTTTGGAAGAGTCTAATTTCCTTGTTTGTTGAAATACGAATTTTTCTCAAAGGAGTACTTGTGCACTGTGCCGTCAAGAGAAGTGGGCAAAAGTGTTTATTCGGTACAATGTGTGAGAAGAGTGATTGTAAGGAGGTCGATGGGGACCTCCCAACAAGAAGGCAGGGCATAGATAGGTAGCAATCGTCGCTGTTGACGGTACTGACGGCAGCCAGCTCGAAGTGTAGAATCGGCTTGGCGTCGGACCTGTATCTGTCGTTGGGCGATGGCATTTGAAAGTGCTCTGTAAAAATGGGATTCGTTTTCATACAATGTCGTGAAATTAGTGCTCTGAATATAAGCTGGCTTAACCAACCAGAATTTCCGTCTCTTTGCCTGATGGCTTCCTTGTCATATGCTTAGACACAGCAGAAGATTGAGGGGTAACTTGCAGTTTTGGCAATGCAAGTAACCCTACAATCCTCCTGATGCACTTCCTTCAGGCAGCGGCCACAGAGGCCCAGCTTGGAGGCCTGGACGGCCCTGGCAACGGCATCGCTGTAATTTGGACACCGCCAAAGCTGTGGCCCTCCTTTTGGACCTCCACATTGCAGAATACGCAGGTAGTCTTCGGATTGAATTTCTCCGCCAACTGGCTGAGAGCGGGCTCCATTCTGTCCAAGCGCGCGCCCATTTTGGCTGCGATGTTGAATAACGAGTCGATCTTCGAGTCGAATCCTTGCAGTGAACGGACTTGGACGAGGGCTTGGACGAACGGGTTATTGGGGTCGTTGAGCTACAATTTGTCGAGAGCTTTGTAGAAGTCCGACATCGTGCAGTAACGAAACGGGTGCTGCGTATGCGTGACTGAGATCAATGATGGCTATTTATATGGGCTGGATGATAAGCTGTGACCAGTGTATTGGTTTTCAGTGTTGCTATTGGCACTAAGAATATTTCATCTGCTATTGTCCATATCATTGAGCAATCGCCAATGGGCCCGAGCAGACGTGAGCGAGATTAGCGGTCCTTTATCATGCGCTGTTGAAACGGCGCGATCCACTGGCCCGCGTTAGCTCCTAGGAGTTTTTATCAGCTTTTGACGTGCTCGTCAATCCCATCTTGGCATAGACGGTCGGCTGAGGCCCGCTGCTTGTCATCGACTCATCGTCTGACGATGACTTCAGGTCAGTTGGCTTCGATTGATTAATTTTCTGGTGGCCGCCTTCAGCCCATGTTAGCGCTACCTAGCGTCGGCGCGCAATTGATTGCGGCATTTTTGAATTGCCGGTTCGATACCAGCTTTGGCAATTTTGTAGACTGCGATCAATTGCAAACTCGCGATGTTTTTTTGTTTATTGTGTGAGTTTAGTTTGCTATATACATTACATACTTGTGTACAGTATGTCCACTTACGCGTTCACATTTTGGTCCTAGGGTCTTTACGGTAGGCTGACTAGTTTCCATATAGCCATAGCTGCCAAGGCAGCCAGCGAGTACGCTGCCTTCACGAGTAATAGGATGATCATTGGTCCTGCTAGGTAAGTAGCTGCCTGTAGCATCGCTACTGTCTCGATGGCCCCCACTGTTAGTTTCCAGTGGGTCTTGACATTATTGATCACGCGATCAATATTGGGCAGGCTGACGTCTCCGAACCACTGATGCTCAGCGGTATTCCGTGCGACTTAGCATCAAATGTCGAGCCCTGTAGCCATGATTGGTGATAGTGGAGGGTCCCGTTGATCAAGAATGTAGTTGAGATTTGCGTACAGTGTTTGTTGCATTGTTCATATACGGCCGGATGTTCGAAGTGGGGAACGATGTTGTTCTGTTCGTTCGAAGACCCACATTTGATCACGAAGCTGCTGGGAGTCGCAGGTGACCGGACTTGCAGGTGGCTGTAAAGTGTGCTCCTAGGGCACAGTCATAGCAACCAGTGAGTCTTGAGACTTGGAAATCGCTCTCTTGGCCTGAAATAAGTTCTGCAGAATTCTGCAAGATCTTGGATTCGACTCTCACCTCCTCCTCGGATTTTGCGAACATCTGGTTATTGACGGCGGTTACTCGGGCATAGGGTGTGCTCACGGGTAGGACGTATTCTGTTCCGTGAAGATTGCGGATGGAGTCTTCCGGGCATTGGGCACGGAATTTTCGCAGTTGCACCTGACACGATTTGTACACGACGAGAATTCTTCCATGGCCTGAGTGTAGTTGTTGCAAGCGACTGAGGGTTGAAGCGTGGTACCAAATAGGATCGATCGCTAGCAAACAAAAAAGCGCAGGTTGGTCATCGACGCCATTGGCTTTTGAATCGACGTTATTGTGATGTTGAGGTTGCTGAGGGTTTCGGTCACATACGGTTTAAACGAATGGTTATAGATTTCCATATTATTGGCCGATGTTATCTCAGCCTCGAGTTGTATAGTTGGGTTCCAGTAAGTACAGTTTATCCCCTCGAAAAGTGATTAATGGTTCGTGATTAAGTGATTAATGGTTCGTGTGCTACCTGTAGAACCAGCAAGTGGGTAAGGGCGTGAAGCAGCCGCATAGCATCCCTCCGCAGCGTTTAAGCATCCGGAGTAGCCGGGATACTTGGCTGTGTGCTGGAGATCGGGTATGGTTTCGTTGGGAGAGATCGTCTCGCACTTTCAGTTGTGCATGACCCTGCTTGGGGGCACCGTTTCACGTGATCGACGTGAGTCCTCGTTTGTCTGGTGAAGAACTCCGTGATTTTGGAGCACATGAAATCCACTCTTTATTTAATGAATTTTATCAGTTCCACTATGTCATTTGCGTGTAGGATTTCTAGACAGATCTCTGACTGTAGTCGGTTGAAAAGCAGTTCTCTAACGTATTCTAGGTGACATTGATTGTTTTTGTTGCATATCAACTCGACTGAGTGCCGTATGTAGCCGTGCTGGCAGGCGCTGGTTGGTGTCATTACTCACGGTAGCGTGCACAGTGCCAGTAGTATTGACCAAGTTAGCGGTGTAAGCTCGAAGTTTGGAGCATTTGCCCAGAGGGAACCCTTAGCATTTCTTGCAGACTTAGCAATGCTTAATGTATTTTTTGAAAGCATTGGATGGTCCAGGGATCCAAAATCGCTGGCGCACGATAGTTAGCGTATGCTCTTTCCCACAGTGTGCATTTTGTCGGTAGATCTGCCGCACGATCAAATGTACCAATTCTGAGTTGGTATCTGTAGGGATAGCCGCATTTTGTAGACGGGATTCATGTCTGATTAATCCATCGCTGTCCTTAATAATGTCGGAAAACCGATTTTGGATACATGAAATACTCTCTTGTCTTTGTTCTTAAGTAAAAAGTAGTTGCTCAGAAATTTCTATTTCCGTGGGCGTGATATGTTGCTCCGCGCTGAACTTGGAGAGTTTCTCCACGATAATCTTTAGCAAGCGATTCCTGTTTGTTAGATCGACCCAAGCCCGTCCCGATGAGAAAAACGACTCTGATGGATTTTCTGGGGGTTGAAAATTGCTTCAAGTCTATAGACTTAATAGTTTCTCGCAACGTTCTTCTACGGTGTTGCTGGTGAGCACCGTTGTCGGCTCGCCCCCTCCCCTTTTTGTGAGGGGTTCTGGACTACTGCCTCCGTTGATTTTATTGGCCAGGGGTCACGGCTGTTCTGTAGCCATCGTGGACCGTGAACTCAGCCATGGTTCTTGATGGATTCGGTCGTTAAACCCCTCGTACCTGCATTTGCTGGACTGTGGGTGGTTTCGATCTGAAGGAACGATACGCTTATTCCTAGATTCTATCGTGTTCACGATGTTGTGGATACGCTCACGAGTATTGGCTACAAAAACTGGCAGCTTTTTGAATGATTTTAGCTACCATAGAGCGATTTCGCTGTCGCTAACGATCGAGATGCTTTCGATTTTGCCGTTCATGTTGGAGGCAGTTAATTTAGTTGGCCGAGAAGCCATGAGCAATCCCAGAAGTTCTAGGCGTGGGATGGTCTGACGACATTTCTTTGGCGTGAGTCGGGTTTCCCCACTAATCAAACATGTGATTGAGCCTGTCGCCATGCTCTGCTCGTAGGCGCATGCTGCAATCGCGGCGTTACTAGCGTCTGCGAGTGTCCAGAGATGAATTTTGTCTCCTGGAAGGACTCTCGATGAGGTGATTATGGCACTGTTGATCACAGAACATAGATCCCTTTCTGGCTTCTCTATGATAGTTTTCCAGTCTACTCCGGAGGCAATTACTTGTCGCATGATGGATTTCAAGTTGACTAGCAGTGGGCGGCAAGCCCGAACGGATCGTAAACTGAGTTGATTTGACTTACGATGTGTTTCTTCGTTAGCTTGTCGGTTTGTTGGAAATTGGTGGCGACCGTGAATGAGTCTGTATCGGTATGATATTGGACTCCTAGAAGTTTCACGTGTTCACCGTCGAGCCTATCTTTTTTTGGTATTTTGGCATTGACTTGCTTGTAATTTGAGGTATATTCCCTCAAATTAATACCAATATTTTCAAATAGCTCTTTCGATTGGTGGTATTTTTCTAAGACTTTGAGTTCTGTTTGGGCACGTAAGAGAATGTTGTCTACGTATAAGTTGTTTGAGACCTAGATCTGTGTTGCAGCTATTGAGGAATGCTGAGAGAGCCATGTTAAGAACGCTTGGTGAAGCTGTTACTCCAAATGGGAGTCTTTTGAACCTGTAGTGTATTAGGTTCTCTCTTGTGTTAGGGGGGGGGGCAGGTTCGTGTCCTTAAGCCAAGGGAATATGCACAGGTCTTTGTGTGATTTCGGCAGCCGAGTCTGCGTGAATGCCGCTTCGATGTCACAAATGAGGATGATCTTGCTGTAATGTGATGCGAGCAATATATCGTGAATTTTGTTGACGATTGCTTCTCCCTTGTGCATTACGTCGTCTTCTTTTTGATGAAAAATCGAAGACTATCTTCAAAGGTACGTTCCTTGAAGGCTTCCAAACACCTGAATGGGCATGTAATATTCGCCCACGGCGTCTTTTTCTGCAGATCTGAAAGTTTCTATCATGCCTTCTTTTTGATACTTTTCAATGATTTTCCACTACCAGCAACGCTGTTCGGCACTATTTTTTAAATTTGTTTGGAACGATTCCAAACGACCTATTGCTACGAGGTAATTGTCCTCGAGCTCCGCAATGTTATCTTTGAACGGGAATGGGGCTGTTATTTGGCCGCCTTCAAATGATTTTCTTTGAGTATTGTTCCAGGTATTTGCAGATTTTTTCGTCTGGTCGATACTCACCTTAGAAATTCCAAGTCCTTCTAGTTCAAACATCTTTTCGAGGATTGCGTTCTCACCATCGCATACGGTTATCATTCCACAGCTGATGTTTTCGGAATTAGCCTGAAGAAGTTACCCCGTCGCAGACGTAGGTCCGAAAACGGTTTTGGCTATATGTAGCCCTGAGGGAGTTTTTTCTCCGTTCAATAAATTGGTGCTCATGGAAGTAGTCCAAGTCGACGAGAATATGCTGTGTTTGATGTTCTTCGCTAATTTGGAGTTAGCTTAACAAATGTTGTTAGCTTTCAGAAATTGTATATATGGCTTGGATAGGTGTATGCTTTGAAAACCATTTGTGATTACTGGCTTAGTTTGAAATTTGAACTGCAACTCTCCACAAAATGCCGTGCTAACTCCTGCGTTAGCGATGTGGCTTTCAAATGTCTCTATGTGACCTCCGATACCGGACGTTGTGCAAATTTCTGTCGTATGTTTCGGTATTGCGAGGCAAATGGCGAGATTCTCTTCAACAATTGTTTTTTGAGCTTCACAATCGAAGAAGAATAGTACTTTTTCGTACGCGGATTTTCGGTGGTTCCGTATGTTACCCTCGGCTGTCATTAGTATGAGTTGTGAGAGAATTGTTTCGGTCTGATCAGGGAGGCTGTTTGGTACAGGTTAGGGCGTTGTTCGTGGTCTGTGTTCCAAGATTACCGTCTTCTGCTCGCTGTTGGTTGAATCGGCCTTGGTATCGACCTATTTGGTCGTTTCTTTGTGCTGGATTCCATTGCCTTTCTTGTTGGGCTGGATTCTTTTTGAGGCACAAGGATATGTGATGTTTTTTGAAAAGCATTTCCAACACCTGTTCTGCTCCTTCAAAAGTTGTCTGCGGAGGGATTTGTCGGTCACTGTTCTGCATGATAAGGAGGCATGATTGTCCTTTCGGCAGAATATGCAGCCGTCACCCGAGCGAAGCCGTTGGGTGATATGCGTATAGCGTGGTGTGGTGACCCATGTGATGTTTGGATGATTGGGTCGGAAGTCAGAAGATTTGTTGTTTGCTGAGTGTCCTAATCTGCTCTCGACCTACCTTTTTGTGGCGATTTCTTTTTTTGAGATGACCTAAGAGGTCGTCGACAGTTTGATTATGCTCTCCTCTGGTTGATGTGAGCACAGGCTTGACGGTGTCACGAGGAAATTTGGCGAGAATAGTTTCACACCAAATGGGGTCAAAGGTGCTCCTGACATCGTATTCGGCTGACACCATTTGGTTCACCAGAATCTGTACTTGTTCGGAAGCGAATTCGCTGTCGGCGAAATTTGTGGCCGATTTCCTTTTCGCTAGTTTTTGAACGATTTGCGATCTGTTTGTAGTGTAGTCATGTTAGGACTCCTTTAATGTTCTTATCATCCACTCGTAGTTTTGTGGCAAAGGTTGGATTCCTTGCATCACCGTTTTTGCTCGACCTGATGGGATTTCTTTGATCAATATAATTTTTCCATGATTCAGTGCGTTTCAAAAGTATGTATCCACTCTGAAACTTGCCCATATCTCGTTTTGCGTTGATTTCTGCAGGACCGCACTAGCTCTTCTAGATTACTCGTAGTTGAAAATAGGCAACCACCTACCTTCAGAGATTTTTTTCGTCTCACACGAGAATCAGAAGAAATTGAAGAAAATTAGAATTTTTTGAAGAAAATTGATTGAAGTTTGGCGTTTCAAAAGTATATATCCATTTGTGAAAAACAAAATTTTTACTAAATTCAAAAGTCGATCGGACCACCATTATTTCTTATAACATCATGCATTATATTGTTCAAGCCACTGACAAGGTTCTGGATTATTCTGTCTTCGTTGGTGTCCCATGTAATCAAAATTACCACCACATCATTGAACTGTCGGTTATTCGCGTAGGCTCGTTGATCCACGATCCCCCACATGTTCTCCACTCCGTTTCTGTCAGGAGAACATGCCGGCCAGTCCGTTACTTGAATGTTGTGGCGGTGGAGCCAATCTTTGGTCAACCTGGACACATGCACTGCAGCGCTGCCCTGCTGCAGAACATGTCTCTGATGTGTTCTGCCTCTCAAGAAAGGCATTAGGCTGGACTCCACTACACCTTGACAGTTCAGACTGCGCGTGCGACACGACGGAAGCCTAAGCTTCAGCATCCCGCTGATGAAGAAGCCGACCACTGTCACTAGTGAACCGCTTTCAAACCGCCTCCAAAGTTGCGACGACGGGGCTTCTCGCAGGTCTCTCTATTAATGTCGGTATCCATCAATCATCCAAATTAAAGTTCTTTTATCTATTCTAAAAAATCTAAAAAAACTAAAAAATGCGGTCCTGCAGAAATCAACGCGAAACGAGATATGGGCAAGTTTTAGAGTGGATACATACTTTTGAAACGCACTGTATCCAGCTCGTTGCTTGAATGACTAGTGCCTCGAAAATGGCCCAGAATTTTGGGGACTCCTAAGCTTTGCCGCGAAATTTGGGCAGTGTGGCTTGAGGAGGTTCTATCGAACGATAGTGAGTTCTGGTTTGTCGATTTGCGAGCTCAGGATTGTTTGGGATTTCTGTGCTCATCGCTTCGCCATTGAGTTTGTCTACGTTCCTCCTCATTGTTTGGAATACTAGAAGGTTGTATGCCTTCTAGATCAACCCTGTCTAAACTTTGCGATATTGGTGTCGCGTAGCCTAATTTGACTTCCATTCTATCGCTTGTAACTACATCATCGTCAAGTCGAACTATCAGCATGTATTTGAGGCCAACAGACTCCGCTAACACGGTTTATAGCTTCGACTCCCCTTCGATATGTTCTATTTCAAGCATTATGTCTTTTTTCTCGGACTTAGCTATGCAGTTCCTGTATCCCTCCATTATTTGAGCATACAGGTTCTGCTGCTTTTCTGTGCTCTCTTTGATTTGTTTTATATTGCTTTGGAGCAGTGCTATGGTAGACCTACACTTCTCGTGCGACTTCTTGTCTGTGACTGGATAGTCCACTTTTGTCGTGCATTTATCATATCTGACCACTAGGGTTTTAAACGACTCAAGGTAATTGGCGAAAATGTAGCGCCATTATCTTCAAGTTTTGTGCCAAAGCTTTGGTAGATAAACGGTCAGGGAACTCTTCAAGTACGTTAGTACGGAAGTTGCTCTTTTCCCAGCTGATGGGAAAAGTTTGCGGTGGTTCAGAATTTGGGTTAGATCACTCGAACGTCATCGACCGCTAACTCAATTATATAGTGATAGATATTTCACATAAAATCCACTGTCATGTGGTGTAAAACTTCCCGTCGGTTGGATGAGCTAGAAGACAGAATGATGTTGTAGAAAAGAGTAGGAGGCTTATCTGATGGGAGAAGCTGATGCGTTAAAATGAGAATATTAGTGGGAGTTAGGAGTCGGGGGATTCGACAATGGATGTACAACACCTTTCCGGCGTAGATATCATTATGGTTATCATTTATTGCACTTCACTCACCAGTAATATTGCGACTAACCAGGGAATGCCGTCAGCTTCCCATGGAACTTCGGGATGAGACCTATATCACGTGAAAGACCTCGAGACGCTGATCACAGGTATGTAGACAAAATTTGCTAAATGGATCTCCTAAGCGAGTTATGGCTGGCGGAAGCAGCCATGTCTTCCATGTGTTAGACGCGCTCAATCAGCGTCGGGCGCAGTATTGCGCTGTAATCAGCGGTTTGGCTATTAGCACCGTCAGCAACGGTGGCGGCGCAGTGGTAGGGCGCTCGCTTCACAAGATTGAGGTCATTGGTTCGGTTCCCGTAGCTGGCGGCTTTTCTGCATTTTGTAGGTTATCTTCGACGAGGACCTATAATTCCATTTTTAGCACATTTTTGAGCGAACAGCTAATGGCGACTGCATTTACGTCTATTTGAATACGGAAACATGTTTCAGGTAAAATGTTTTATTCATGACGTGAAGCAAGTCAGAAATTCAAATCAAAACAAAATAAAAAATAAAATTAAAATTAAAAATCAACTAAACTTAATAAACATAATAAATAAAAAGTAAAATAAAATGAAGAATCAACAATACTTACTCAACATAATTAAATATATTGAAAATAAACTACTTCTACACATATAAAAAATTAATTATATCTGTTCAAACACTGATGGAACAATGCAAAAAAAAATGTGTAAAACAAATCTGCTCTTCACAATCTGACACCAACTGTCATAAGCCTAAACTGCCTACGCGCTAAAAGGCTTCTAATTTCATGCGTAATCCAGCATGTAGGCCAAATGTTTGATCTGATAGATCATTTTTGAAAGCTTCAATGTGCCATTGATTTTTCTTCATTCGCTATGCCTTTTTCTCCAGCAAGGGTCGTCTCCATTCTGGTCTCTGAATTTGGATCGCCTGAGGATAGTAGTGCGGCTACACGCGAAGAAAGGAAGATTGCCGCAAGGTTCGCTGCTACTCTCCGAGAGGGTGCTGCAACATTCGTAGAAATCGAGACGGATGAAGATTTGAATGCCGGCGATTCCACTGATTACGACTCCGACTGGGACTACAGTGATGGCGAGGATGGATGCACAACGAGTGCGAACGAAGTTTACTTTGGCACTTCGGCTATAAGTCCAGACCAAGTAAGTCTGTAACCTACATATAATGTTTTCTCTAGGCGTAATGCCAATTTTTGAGGTTAGGTAGCGAAGGCTCTCGAGCACTACAGAAGTTCTTCAAAAGGATACCGCTCCTTGCCGAGTATGAACTCAAGATTTCGATGGATTAAAGATAAGGATCACTTGAGAAAGATCCGCAGGATCGAGCATGAGCAGAAGGAAGGAATGGCAGCAAGGGTCCGTCGATCTACGCAGATAAAAATGATTGGAGAGCTTCTGTATGAAGAAGTTAGAACGAAAATGGCCGAAGGTGGACATTTCTCCCTATCCGACTACTTGATATCCTTTCTGTTGCAGTAGTAAACTTTAGTAGTCTAATTAAAGTTTAGGCATTACCTTGCACGACGAAAACCTACGGCTGATGGCACTTGACTTGTGTGCAAAATCAAGTCGAGAAATTCAAGGCATGTCCGACTTGGGTATCATCCTTCAAACGACGTTACGGCATTGTATCGAGGAGGATAACAGTATTCATCACCAAGAAGGCCTACAGAAGCCGTGACGAAATTGAGCTGAAGGCGCAGCAATTTGTAAGAGTCGTTAAGGATGATATGCAGACTAGGCCACTGGCTTGTATCTCCAACGGCGACCAGTCAGGGTTTGTTAAAGAGATGACGACGGGAAGAACACTAACACCTCTAGGAGCCCCCCTCGACGAAGTTTCAGCGAAATCAGTGACCCTGCCTGGGCCACCCTTGTTAACGGTATGGGTGGTCTCCGACCTAATCGTGAAAAACGGATGTGAGATTCGTGATCAGCACCCCAAATAACCTCCTCGACGAAGTTTCAGCGCAATTTTTTTTCGACCGATGTCGTGTCGGTGGAGTCGGAACTTTTAACTAGTGACTTTACTTTTTATTTATTATGTTTATTATGTTTTGTTTATTTTTGATTTCATTTTTACTTTTTATTTTTGCTTTGCTTTGAATTTTTGACTTGCTTCACGTCATGAATAAAACATTTTACCTGAACGTCTTCAAATAGACGTAAATGCAAGTCGCCATCAGCCGTTCGCTCGAAAATGTGCTAAAAATGGAATTATAGGTCCTCATCGAAGATAAGCTACAAAATGCAAAAAGGCCATCAGCGACGGGAACCGAACCAATGACCTCAATCCTGTGAAGTGAGCGCCCTACCACTGCGCCGATACCGTTGCTGAAGGCGCTAATAGCCGAACCGCCGATTACCGCGCAATACTGCGCCCAACGCTGATAGAGCGCGCCTAACACATGGATGACATGGCGGCTTCCGCCAGCCACAGCTCGCTTAGGAGATCCATTTAGCAAATTTGGTCTACATATCTGTGATCAGTGTCTCGAGGTCTTTCATGTGATATAGGTCTCATCCCGAAGTTCCATGGGAAGCTGACGGCATTCCCTGGTAAGAGCTAAACACCACGCCACGGTACGCAACGGTGGACCCGTTGCTGGATGTCATAGCGCCCATTTCCTGGGAAAAGATGAGTGGTTTTAGATTCCTTATATATTTACCTAAATAATTATATAATTTCATTGCCAAATCTCTGTACCCATCGCTGTCGCATAGCGCCGGCTCTGGGTGCAATCCTAGTTGGTGATGGCCACTCTTAAGCGATTTCATAAGAACTGAACGTGTTCAGTATTGAAGCAGTATTGAACCTATCACCCCTAAGAAAACAACTGCACTAACGATGTCATGATAAATAACGCTAAAAACATAGAATGCCTCTTCATAGAACTTACAATATATAACATTTGCAAGCTTGGTCGGGATGATTGCAATTGATTGGGACGTGATGTACATTATCCCCACGACTGGACCGCTGTTGCCAGCGCGGCAGGGCAGATTTGAAGCAGGAGCGAACGTTTCCATACTTGGTTCACGTGTGAATCTGACGGTCGCGAATCGCGAACGAGCCTCTAAGCACGATGACGACTTACGAAGGGGGGGGGGGGGGACTGAAACGGACTAAATCATGCTAAGGCCGGTTGCATTGACACGTTTTGGAGGTTACATTAAAGCCTTTGTGAGAATTTATTGGGAAGAAAGATTCTTTAGTTAAGAGTGAAGGAGATAATCACGGCCGATGTCCTCCAAGCAGATAACATAACTTCTCGAACCACACTACAGAGCTGCCTAAAGATGAATGAAAACTCTCTCCCTTCTCCCCTCTGAAACTTTCGGACCCTGACTGGACACCAGAATGTCCTCATAATACTCATAATACAGGTGTACCAACGCTCCTAATGGTAAGAACATCCCTACCGTCTTTGCGACACTGGAGTGGCATGAATAGACAGATACCCATTCAATTTAGTAGATTTTTAGAACAGCTCGAAAAGCTATGGAACTTAATTGAGATGAGGGATGGTGGTCATGAGTGTCTCGGTTCCCTCTCCATGAGCTCATAAACATATTCCCACTCTCAACTGTAAGATCTTCCGTACAATGAGGAGTGCATGAAGCGCCTCACAGATCACAAAAACGTTAAATCTGTAACACAGCCAGGCGCAAATTAGCTCAGGAAGAGTGGGATCACCCTGTGCGACAGCATTATGCAGCGTTTTGTGCTGTGCGATTGAGATAGGCCATCCCTGAAGTAATTCCTCATACATATGCCTTCATACCAGGGCGGATAACCACTGAGTGGCGACTCACCCCCTCCTCCGAGTCAATTGCGCCTATAACCATGTGCCGTATGTTAACCAAGATCCTGGCAGATCCACAAACGCCTCGAAAGAATTTCGTGGAATACCTAAAAACGCCCGGACTCAATTTCTGGCTTTAAGCACAGAAAATAAGGGCTTGCTGTCTGATGCAAAGGCTACCATCATGCGCAGGCGTTCTCGATTAAATGTAAATATGATATACCTGTCCCTGTCCCTGTTTAAAGCACTCTGCATACTGATACAGGATACCGCCGAAGCTACAGAACAATTGCTTTTCAGAGAACTCTTCGAGTTTTGACATCTAGATGTTTCCATTATGGAGGCAGACTTCATCCGATACTGACCAAGTCTGCCATCTAACACATTCATCTTCTGGAGGGCTCCAGTGTTACGTCACAGTTGACAATCAGAATGACTTATTGAAACTTTGGCTAAGGAAACCAAGGTATTCGAGATTCGATTCGTCCTAACATGTACCACTGCCACTGCGCGGATCCTTCAAAATATCGTTGTAGTAAGATGCTCGAAGCGCGGTCGATAACCACTCCAAACTGTGCGATTACGTCACAAGTTTAAGGACCGACCGCGCTCCAATCAAACGCCGGGTTACGGTGTCAAAGTCAGGAGTCGGATTTTTATAATACTGTGTGTGTTTCTCGGCCCAATTCTATTTTAATTTACAGATGTTATCTGTTTTAGCTCCTTGAAATTGATCATCAAATATAGTAAGAGGGTCCTTCCATACCAGATTTCCACCGAGAATGACCCTTTTTAGGTTCCCATCGCAACTGTCTCCTGACTTGCAACTGTGTCTAACCATGTTGGCTAATTTGTTTATTTCTACGTCGTTACCCATTTATTATGTTTTGTTATATCAAAAAATCGTTCAAGAGCGGCCACCATCAATTAGGATTGCACCCGGCTCTGTTATGATTTTAAGATAAGATCTTAAATTTCATGTTTTTCTAACTATTGTGGCCTTTTCCGGAGAAATGGTCTTTTCATAATCTTTATATATGAATCTAATTAAGCATATTTTTTTCTCAAAATTACTGCACTCCTATTCCGTATTGCGCCGAGTCACCCTGCCTCCTCTACCTGTCCACCTTCGTGAAAATGAACATAAATATCCAATTACATCAGCAGCTCAAAAGGCGGCGAAAGCAAGATAAGCGAGATCTTCCCACAGAAGAAGTGGCCTAACTTAGTTCACCACAGTGGCAAAATTAGTACAGCTTAAAATTTTGGTGCTTTGGTAATGGGGGACGTTTCTCTTAAACAGTATCAGTAAAAATGAAAGAAAAAATAAAAGTGCAAGACTGCTCGGAGTAGGTCATATTGTAATAAAGGATTTTCCGCATTGGCAGAAAAGCGCATGAATTCCTAATTACGTCAGAAGTGAGCTAGCTCAGTTACCGCTGAGGTAGAACACACCCCAGTGCGTGTAAAACTTTTAATTTTCAGCATAGAACGTCGTATACTGCTGCGTTATATGGTGACCTTCCCCGAGCCGCTTTGCGCCGAAACGAAACACACAGAAGTAAAGAAAGCAAGCAAGCAATGCTGTGGCTGGGTCTGTGCGCTCCTCAGCTGATGCGGGTGCATTCGTGTTGAAGCTACGTACACCTTGGGTTCGCATTCATCAACATTAAACTCGTGGTATAAGGTGTAGACCACGGTGAAACATTCATATCTACCTCTTATCTCTACTCCATATACCCTGCATACCTGGGACGGATTCATCAACGACATCAATCCGCGCTATCAGGGATTTCGGCTGTATTTTTCCTTTAAATTGCTGTAAATCGTTGATGAATACGGTCCCTGATAGTTTTACTGTTGATGAATCAATTCTCTGGAGCTTAATTCCATGTCCAACATCGAAGCAAATACGCTGCGATAGTTGGGGGGAGGAGGTCACCATACCATGCCGTACAAAACCCGCGGTAGGCAGGTGTGGCGAGTTGCTGCTTACAGCGAATGTAAATGCTGTCTTATCTTCTCTTTTCGATGACAGATCCGCGTTTTAACGCTTTCGACAAAGGAGGGAACTCCAGGGGCCGAATCATAAACGACTTACAGTAATTTAACGAGAAAGTACAGCCAAAATCGTGTTATGTGTTATAGCTCTGTTTGTTTCTTTACCATCTGAGTGTCATCATATTTTTTCGTGTGACACTTTTTGTAAGATGACTCCCCCCCCCCTCCTCAGCTCCCCTCGGCTACTATAGCGCCGCCGGTTCTGTAATGCAAAAGAGAAGAGTGTATTTTATTCGCTCTAGGTAAGTAGACGCCACGACTGCGCGCCGGGCTATGCTATGGTGACTATCTTTCCCCTCTTGGGGTTAAAACTCAATTTGACACAAAACGCCCTATGTTGCCCTACATATTGGTCCTATCCCTTTCCAATTAATGCTGGGTTTCATCCTAATATATATAAATGAGTGAGCGGTTGTGTCTGTCCTTCCGTCTGTCCGTCGGTCTGTCTGTCCGTCTGTCCGTCCGTCTGTCCATCTGGCCTCTCGTAAACGTCGAGTAGTAACCATCCGGGTTCAGGCGAGGTGTCGCCTTCGTAGTGTTGAGAGGGGTCAGAAGACGTGTCGCCGATGTCACGCAAAAGGCGTCCGAGTTCCGAACATGTGTCATCGACGTCGTGAAAGCGAGCTTTCGAGATCAGAAAGGGTGTCACCGACCTCGTTCAACAGGCGTCTGGGTTCAGAAGCAAAGGACATCCGTGTTGAGAAGATGTGAAGACATGTCACCGACGTCGCGCCAGGGGTTCCCGATTCAGACGACGTGTCAACGATGTTGCGCAAAGCACGTCCAGCTTGAGAAAATATGTCACCGACGTCGTTCATCAGGTGCCTGGATTTAGAGGAGGTGTCACCAGTATCGCAAAATGCCTTCCAGATTCAGACGGCGTGTCATCGATGTCGCGCCACTGGTTTCGGATTCAGACGACGTGTCAACGATGTCGCGCAAAGCACTTTCGGGTTAAGAACACATGTCACCGACGTCGTTCATCAGGTGCCTGGATTAAGAAGAGGTGTCATCAATGTCGCGAAAGGCCAGATTCAGACGACGTGTTACCAATGAAGGTAGGACCACTAATGAGGGACCGGTTAAAGATGGGGTCCAATAGGGACCGGTAAAGGGTTGACAAATAAAGGAGGGAACAGCGAAAGTGGGACCAGCAATGTGGGCCGGTGAGGGAGGGGTCCAGTGAAAGGGGACCGGTGAAGGGGGGAGGGGTCTATAAATGGGGAACCGGTAGGTGGTTGACCAGTGAAGAGGGGACTAGGTGAAGGGGAGGGGGGTGGTCCTGTGAAGGGGGGGGGGACCGCTGAAGGGAATGGAGGGATCCAGTAAAGGGGGACCGGTAGATGGTTGACCAGTGAAGAGGGGACCAGATGAAGGGGGACCGGTAAAGGGTTGACCAATAAAGGAGGGGCCAGCGAAAGTGGGACCAGCAATGTGGGCCGGTGAGGGAGGGGTCCAGGGAAAGGGGACCGGTGAAGGGGGGAAGGGTCTATAAATGGGGAACCGGTAGGTGGTTGACCAGTGAAGAGGGGACTAGGTGAAGGGGAGGGGAGTGGTCCTGTGAAGAGAGGGGGGACCGGTGAAGGGAGGGAGGGGTCCAGTAAAGGGGGACCGGTAGATGTTTGACCAGTGAAGAGGGAACCGGGTGAAGGGGGACCGGTAAGGAAGGGACCAGTAATGAGCAGTGATGGGGGACCAGGGAGACCGGTGAAGTGAGGGGAGGGGTGCAGTGAAGGGGGACCGGAAAAGGGTTGATGAATAAAAGGGGGACCAGTGAGGGCGGGACCAGTAATGGAGATCGGTGAAGTATAGGGGGACCAGTAAAGAGTGAAGAGGGGACCAGTAAAGGGAGGTCCAGTGAAGGTGGGACCTGTGAAGGAGAAGGGGTCCAGTGAAGGGGACCTGTAAAGGGTTGACCAATAAAGGGGAGAGCAGTGAAGGGGGTCAGTAATGGGGAGCAGTGAAGATGGGAGGTCCAGTGAAGGGAAACCAATAAATGGGGTAGCAGTGAATTACCAGTCAAGAGGGGACCAGTAAGGGAGCCAGTAAAGGGAAGACCATAAAGGGGGTTCAGTAAAGGTCCAGTAATAGAACCATTAAAAGGGGGACCGGTAGAGGAAAGCAATGAAGGGGATCAGTGAAAGGGACCAATAAGGCGACCAGTATTTTCTCTGTGTCGTCCAACATGGCGTGAGAAAACGTGCTACAGACGTCGTACCACGTGTGTCGCTGTGCAAAAATGTGTCGTTAACGTCGTGACATATGCGTCCGGACTCAGCAAATGTGTTACAGACGCTATCCAATGTGTATCCGGGTCCAGAAAACGTGCCACAGATAAGACTTCGCACAGCATCCGTGAGATTTTCAGATGGCTTTTTAAAGGCTTCATGTAACAACGAGTGTGTGCGTACTTAATTCTCACTTCCGTTTTCTGCCGGCACATGGGTAAAGGGGTATAGGTGGAGTGGGTGGGGGAGGGGAATAGGGAGAATGAGTAAAGGAATCGAAGTAATGTTATTCCCGTCGGACTGTGAACTGAATTGCACCGGTCTAATTGATTTCATTTGTGTTTCCGCAGAATAAGCACTTCGGAGTAAGGCTCTCTACTATGTGTTCCCCGCCATGTACGCTACGATTACTTCAGAGAATGAATAGCGTACGTGGATAGAGGGTGGGTAGGCCCCACAGGAGCAGTTTTGAAGATTCTGTCCTACCGTGTCCCGCTATACTATTCCATATAGCAAAACCGGTTTTTTACTCTTATGAATGAGGAAAGGCCTGAAGAGGACAAGAAGACGGTCGGGGTTTTCTACTCTCCCGGTTTGGGGGCGAAGCCCCCCAACCAGGATCGCGCTTATCCTTCCTCCGCCAAGCCGCGAGCGCTCATCGCAGAGTGGAGCTATGACCGCTAAAATCGGATCGGAATAGATTTTTTTTGCGTAGGGGCGCCACGGATGGAAACTGCTTGGCGCTACTAGTGAACGAGGAGGGCAGTCCATCAGTACTCGAAAAAGTTACGGGCTTTTACCCGTTTGACCAAGGCCCATCTCGGTGCAACTTGCATTACACGTACGTACGCGTACAATGGGGGAAAATCCATGTCACCAAACCCGACTGCTACGCTCAAGGCGGTCGAAACCAAGGACTGCCCCACTCGTCCACGGGAATTGCTAAAAACCCTAGAATCAGATCGGAATAGACGCGTGGCGTATGAGAGCGCAATTGGTGTAGGGGAACACTTGTTCGACGCGAATGCACACGTGAGCTGCGTCAGCGCCCACGTTGGCATTCGTTCGATGCGTATCGGTCTCTTGTGTGCCCGCCGGTGGCCCGGCTGCCAGACGGATCGCAACGCAGTGGGTGGAGTGGCGGGTGCAGACGATGGAGGTCGGAGGTTCGATTCCTATGAATGCTGGCGTTTTTGCATTTCATTCAACTGACTGGATGAGGTCCAGGGGTTTTAACGTCTACACAATTTTCAGGCGTTTTCTATCCATTTTTCCAGCTGTATGCTTCTGCAGAACCCGGCTGCCAACTTCCTACTGAGTGACGAAAGCAGTTTCTACACGAACAGCTTGGATCGCACCCACCCTGGAGTCCCTTCCCTAGCCTGATTCCGCGCTCGAAGAGCGCAGAATCCAGCTGCGGATTCCCCTCTGAGCGACGAAAGCATTTTCCACACGAGCAGCTTGGATCGCACCCACTCGAAGAGCGCACAATCCCGACGCAAAAAATCTATTCCAATCTGTTTTTAGTCCCCATAGATCCACTCCTCGTCCACGTGTTGCGCCAACTGCTTTCGACGCTCAGGGGGGTCCGCAGCTGGATTCTGCGCTCTTGGAGCGCAGAACCAGGTTAGGGAAGGCGCTCCAGGGTGGGTGCCATCCAAGCTGCTCATGTGGAAACTGCTTTCGTCGCTCAGGGGAAAGTCGACAGTCGGGTTCTGCAGAAGCATACAGCTGGAAAATGGGCAGAGAACGCCTGAAGAATGCGTAGACGTTAAAACCCTTGGACCTCATCCAGCCAGTTAAATGAAATGTAAAAACGCCACCATGCATAGGAACCGAACCTCCGATCTCGAAGGCTGAACCCGCCCCTTTACCCACTGTGTCACAACCCGTTTGGCAGCCATGCTACCGCGGGCACACAAGAGACCAATGCGCATCGATCGAATGCCAACGTCGGCGCTGACGCAGCTCACGCGTGCATTCGTGTCGAGCCAGTGTTCCTCTACACCAATTGCGCTCTCATACGCCTGCGTCTATTCCGATCTGATTCTAGAGGTTTTAGCCATTCCCCTCATCGCACGCGCGCACCTGCCGCAATATTTGGGCTAATGCATTGACATCCGCGCGATCGTTCTCACGTATCTTTGCAACAGAGCACGAAATCTTTCCTTCTTGGCCCTGTGCTCTCATGGTGAGTCCGCGGCTGGATTCTGTCCTCTTCGACATGCTAGGGAGGGGACTCCTAGGGTGTGTGCCACCAAAGCTGCTCGGGTGGAAACTGCTCCCGTCGCTCAGGAGAAGTGCGCAGCTGGGTTCTGCGTTCTTCGAGCGCAGAGACAGGCTAGGGAAGGGACTCCAGGGTGTGATGCGCCCAAGCTGCTCGTGCGAGAAATGCTCCCGTTCCCCAGGGTTCTCCTGTAACGGCGGTGGAAGAGCCGCGATCCGCCACTGACCGATCAACGACCCTCCTCCGTATCGACTGGCCGTGGTGTCGGTGGATATCAAAAATTGCCGATCGCACGCGGCTTGGCGGAGGAAGAATAGCCGCCACACCCAACAAGACGTTTGGCGGCCGCTGAACGTCTGGTTCGAAATAAACGAGAAAAGAACGTACAGAATAGCGATTCTTGGTTATGTTACTGCTGAAAGCAACGTGCTGCTGATTCGGACATTGGTATGAAGACACGCAGCTGAACTCGCGTTTTAGACCTTCAACTCCTTAAATTGATGTATGACAGATAAATTTCAATTTCAAGAACACGTGTTCTTCGTCAAGTATTGTAGCGTTCGTCACTCCCTACAATTCTCGACACAGTCAATAACTCCCACCCATTGTGAGGACGCGATCTACAAAATCATCTATGCTTCTCTCGACTTCCGGCGGGCAGTGGTTCGGATGGGGCCTAGCCTCTGCTGTTCCGCCTGCGGGTACTTTACGATGCTGCAAAAATAGAATTCATAAGGAAATATTTCAGCCGATAGTTGACTTACAAATAATACGCATACCTGTCGGTGGATGTAAATGTTCTCACTTTCTTCCTCTTTAGGCAATGCTCGCCTATGGGCTCCCTTCGTTGCCCTCCTTCTCTAAAAGAAACGTCCTTTAAAAGTAAAGCCTACAGATCGTTCCTTCACGAATCCCCTCGGCTGACCACAAACATCCAAGGGTGCCTTTGAGGAGAACCGTTGAAGACACGACGTTTCTATCAAATGAGGCACTCCGCTCAAGTAGACACTTTGTATATTATTGTGTGGAGAACCAGGTACATATCAAAGTGAATGCTGCATAGATATCAGTCTTGTTTCCTAATTCATAAGTCTATGCACACTACAGCAATCTAAGAATTACTTTTTTGAGAAGTATGCGGGACTGCTCCTATCCTATACTACAGTACCGGACGCGTCTTTTGAATAGACGCCGCCAAATTGATTTTGCGATTTTTGCGTCCTTTCAATATAATTCGACTAAAATTCATTTATTTCAAAAACCAAGGATAAATTTTAGCTCAGGAGCTCAAACTCTATCTTTTGGTATACATTGGTTATATGGAGCCAAGAAAATGGGCGAAATTGAAAACTTGCGCTCCATTGTGAAGGGCGCTCGCCGACGAGTTGTCGGTCGCAAGCCGTCGAAAACAGCTGCGTGCTCACAATTCCTCTAATTTGACGTTTTTTGAGAAACGGCTGGTACCGCTCGATTCGTCTCTTCGAGGTCACTTAAATATCAACTTCGCCAGGTCAAAAATGACTGGAGCAGACTTCTTGCAATTGGAGAAGCTTGTATTCCAGGATTTGTATGTTCTGAGCATCTCAAGCATGGCGTTAAGTGTTCTGTCATACCAGGAATCCTCTGAGAGTGCGCCGTGCACAATGCATAACGGATCGAACCTCAATTGAGGGTGGGGAAAGCTTATAGAGTGAGCGTTTGAGAAGTTTTATCAGAAATTCCCGGTCGTCCTACTCAGGAATTGTTGTACTCTTTCCCCGCGAGACCTTTGAGTGCGCTGTGCATATGTATGTAGGATCGAATCTATCAGTCGAGTGGGTGGCGCGACATCTCGTAGATTGCATAACGGGTGTGTACTGAGCGCAATAAGGCATATGTTATACTTCGGTGACGCTACTGTCGACGACGTCGGCGGCAGGTTAGGGCCTCTACGGAGTCTCGCGGCAGCACCCCGAGAACTCGTCCATATCGCTCCCGCCGCAGTGGTAGCCACGCTGCCACTGTGGTGGAAGCCGCGGAGCGGACGAGTTGTCGCGGAGCCGCCGCACGCAAAGGTCCCCGAGGGCTGCCGCAGTTCACGGCGACTCTCACCCGCAGCGCCAGAAACTCAGTCACAAGTTAGTCGTATGAGGTTCAGAGAAAACCTTTGCACAAAAATGCAACAACAAAGCAGACGGTTCTTTTTAGTATGAGCTATAACTGCATCGGACAGATCTCCCGGACTCAACCAGACATCGGAGGGAATGCTGTCATCACAAGGGCTATCACATTATCTTCGAGCTGCTTGTCAAGCGAGGAACTTTTAGTGGAGGTAGAACGACAAAAGTGAGAGCAAGCGCAAAATGGCACAGAACTTTGAGTTATAAGAAGTGTATTAGATTTCGGGGCTTAGATTCAAGAACTCCTAATTTGACTTAGAAAACGCTCCTTCACGGAAGAAAAAAAGCGTTTTGCTTACTACATCTTTGATATTCCCAGAGGTCGCAACTGCCGGCAAAAGTACGCAGTATTGCGAACAGTAACCCTCGCAGCGCCGCACCACCCGCCGTTGTCATGGCGGCTCCGCGGCACCCGACTCTGCTGCCGGCCTTACGCGGGCTGCTACGCAGCCCACTCAACACAGCGTCGCCGACGCGTCGTAGAAGTATAACACAGGCCTAACTCTGTCACGTTTGCATCTTTCCGGCTGCAACTTGTGGATTTTGTAAGCAGCAGAAAGTTCAATAGGTGCGCTGAAACACAGCAACGTAGCTTATGATTGGACGAAGTTACAGCGGTACCAAAATGCAGGTAAACCCTGTGTGGCACGATTTTTTTCCGAATTCAGTCAACCACTGTAGCAACTCGCGATCAGCTAGCGGCATACGAATGCGTAAGCAAGTAAATCAGGTACGGGTACTTTACGATGAAGTGCCCACAACTTTCCAGCTGCCTAAACTGTCTTAGTCCCGGCTGCCATTTTAGAGCTGCGGAGGGCAGCGGTGAAGTTTCTTCCGCCCTTACTTGCCCACATTTCAGCTTTCAACACTCGAGATGGTACCGTTCTGTTCAGCTTGGAAAGCTATATCGAACGGTGTTAATGACGGCCAATTCCGGGAAAATGGATTTTTTGACCCTCGTCCTCGATTGGAATTGTCAGAAAAATCAATTTTCCCGGAATTGGGCGAGATTGACATCGTTCGATAGAGCTTCTCGAGTTGAACAGAACGGTACCATCTAGTCTGTTCCTACTGTGATCGACCGAATTCGGAAAAAATGGTGCCACACAAAATTTACCTGCTTTGTTCCTGTAACTTTGTACGGTCATATGCTACGTCGCTGTGTTTCAGCGCATCTTTTGAACTTTCTGCTGCTTACAAAATCACAAGTTACAGCCGGAAAGATTCAAACGTGACAGAGTTATTGCGCTCAGTACACGCCCGCGGTGCAGTTTGCGAGCTGTCGCGTCCAGTCGATTGATAGGTTCGACCCTATATACATTCTGCACTCCAAGGTCTCGCTGGGATAGGGTAGCAATTTCTGAGTACGGCGACTGAGAATTTCTGTAAAACTAACCAAACACTCACTCTACAAGCTGTCGCGCCGCCCACTCGATTGATAAATTCGATCCTATATACATTGTGCACGGCGCACTCTCAGAAGATTCTTAGTATGACAGAACACTTTAGGCCATGCTTCAGATGCTCCGAGAACATGCTAGTTCTGGAATATAAGCTTATCCAATCGCAAAAAGCCTGCTTTAGTCATTTTTGACCACCCACAGAGAAAACGTGGTGATCTGGCAAAGATATATACTTTGTGGAGATCTCGAAGAGAGGAGTCGAACGGTACTGACCGTTTCTCAAAAAACCTCAAATTAGAGGAATTGTGAGCACGCAACGGTTTTCGACGGTTTGCGACCGACAACTAGTCCGCGACCGCTCTTTGCAATGGAGCGCAAGTTTTCAATTTCGAACATTTTCATGGCTCCATATGAATAATGTGTACAAAACGATAGAGCTCGAGCTTCTGAGCTCAAGCATATCCCAAGTTTTTGAAATAAATGAATTTTAGGGAAGTTATTTCAAAAAGACGCAAAAACAGCAAAATCGCGGTTTTTGCGGCGTCTATTCAAAAGACGCATCCAGTTCTGTCCTGTGTTGAGGGGAAGTGTGGGGAGGGAGGGGGGGGGGGGGAGTTGTAGTTGTGCAAAGTGCCTGGCCATTCAGTGCACGTGCCGAACACATTGTCCTCTTGGATGATCCAGCTGCTACTTATCCTATCCTACTATATATAAGCGTTGCACAGAAGTACTGAGCATTACAAAGCAGTGACGTTATTGGACGATCCGGAGAGAACGCCTATGATAAACTTACGATAGTGAAAAATGGATTCATGCAAAAGTACGCAGCAGCATTTTAAATTTTACAAAAATTGATTTGGCACTCATAGGACTACCCGTCACCTGCGCGACGCGGGAGTATACCAAAGCCCTTTCCGTAGGTTAATGATATAGCAAGGTCGCGCGAAATACGCAAGTGCGAGAGACGCCTTTAGGCGTATTGGAGTACTTGTAATACACTATAACCAAGGCTAACCTATCATACTGTAAAAGAAAGCGTTCTTATCTGAGGCCTTTGTTTAGTTTTAGAATCTTAATTATTCTGGATTACATGACTCCACTCATAAAAACCAGAAAGTTAGAAAACGTTTATAAAGCTCTATCAACTGATAACCGCTAAGCAGTACGACACCTGGTGAAGGCCTGATATGCTGCAGAAAGGCGGCGTCCTCATATTTTCTCTGCATATGTCCCCAGAATGGCTGCTTCGGGCGAGCCAAGGATGAGTTTTGTAACGTGCTTGATTAGAGGTCAGCAGAAGCGCCGTCACAAGATCTTATCGTTGTTGCTGGTGACATTAAAGGGCACGCTGGCGCTGCGGGAGACGAGTACGGCTGTCATCGTAGCCTCGGATTTAGTTCATGAAACGCTGGTGGTGAGCGTACACTCGATTTCGCAGAGTCGCAGAACCTCACCATCGTGAGCACTACATCCCGAGATAGTGAGTCCTAACCTACAGCGAGAATAGAAGAACGAAGATTGGCTTTGTCCTCATGGCAAAGCGCATGTCAGGGACGCGAAGGTCTTGCTGCATGAAACTTCGCCACACATCACCGCCAACTGATCTGCACTATGAAGATCACATCAACGATGTTTAAGCGAAACAAGCGAATCAAGTCCATCAAGGATCAAATTGTGGCGACTAGAGATAACGATGAGTATACTAAAATTTTCAAACCCTGATAACGGATAACGAGTAATTGTGCTAAAAAAGTAGTTCGCTAAAGCAATAAGGGATTTCTTCGAGCCGCGTGATAGCGCAGTCGAAGGAGGCGCTGACAGTCGCATGCACTCCGACTCAACGTTCTTGATTTGAATTTCTCTTCCGAGTAAGTCCTCCATCCGTACATACTCGGAGGGTTGGTACCAGGCTTGTCCGGGAAGGAGAACACACTAACTTGCCCATCTGCTGGCCACTGAAAGTCATCCTATGGGCCAAATCAAAACAAATTGCCTCTGCGCTACATTACCATTTCACAACACGACACGGACACGGTTCAGCGGTACTCGCTTTATTTCTACGAAAGCGGCCGTCCGCGGCCGATACAGAGCAGTAGAAGCCCAGCAAGGGGGCGGAGCTGTCAGCGTCGCTTCGATCGCGACACTCCGCGCGGCAAGGCAAGAAGTACAACAAAGCAATGCATATACTATAACAAAACTTTCAATATATGGGAAATGGTTAAAAAAACAATATGGAAACAACTACAAACATATCATCAGAAGCGATCTCGTGCTTTGTTGCCGCGCGTTCTCCAGGAGAGCCTGCTCGGTCCCTCTTGAGCGTTGGAAGCAGCGCTTTGATGAGTTTGCCCGCGCAGCCTTTCCAGGACAACCGACCCTACGCGATTATACGAGAGTCAAATACCATGTCGAACCGCGGGCACGACGGCCGAAGATGCAGTGACGCGGACGAGGAGCAGCACTGATGAGAATATGGAGCGATGAAAGGGTAGGACGAGAATGGTCGTCGGCTGTTGACCAGAGAAAAAATCGAAAACGTTCGTAGCCAATGTGCCGACACTTGCAGATGGTCATTGTGCGTACTGACGGAGGGAATGCCGCAGCGCTCTGACTGTCCGAAAGCATGTTAAGATAGCACCTACCATCAGCTGTAGATCTGCACGGACTATTTGACAAACTATCACCGTCACTATGCAAATGGCCAGCAAGCCTAGTGTTCTGCGGGCCCAAACGTATACGTGGTTGCGATCAGAAACGCTACCGTGGCAATGAATGTAAGGGTGAGCTTCCAATGGCTGGTGACCACAATCCAAAGAGGTGACAAATCTGGTACGCTGGAGTCGTGAAACCAGTTTATTGTGGAATCGTTTCGTGCGAGGTGTTGAGGAAAACGTCATATGTCCACGTGTGGGGATGGTAGAAAAAGAAGGCTGCCAGCTCAACTGAGACATTTTCCCACAGATGCGAGAGACGCCGTTAGGCGTATCGGAGCATTTGTAATACACTATAACCAAGGCTAACCTACCATACTGTAAATGAAAGCGTTCTTCATACTGTAAAAGAAAGCGTTCTTATTTGAAGCCTTCGTTTAGTTAGTTAGTTTCGTTTCGTTAGTTTTTCCCGCCGTGGTAGATTCCCAGTGCTTCCCCACCACAGATGGACTTCAGACTCTCGAACGCCTTCAGTGTGTTAGTTTCATTGTTCGGACTGCATGAAATGGAGAAGGCGTGATGTGCGCATTGGACCGTTCTCCACGATGGGATCGATTTAATGCAAGAGATCGAGATTTGACTGCCCAGTTTGCAGCTGTAAGGTGTCCAGCGGAGATGGCACAGGGTTCATCGATGTTCATATAGGCGCTTCCAAGTCTTTTTGAGGAGCTGACTAGAATCTCAACTCTCCTTCGGTTGAGTCTGCCGTGACGGTACCATTTTCAACATGCATCGACACGTACGGAGTGGAAATTGGTAATAGGTAATCACTGTTATTGCGTGCGTCTGCTAACTCACTATGGGGACAGTGACACGAGGGACGAATCCCTCAAACGTCGGAATCGCATGAATGTGTGTTCTTGCAAAAGCTAAGGTGATCGCGTGCTTGACTCAAGTCTTGGCATTTCACTGGAAACAAGAAATTGGGTGGAAGGACTAGCATTTCATTGGCGACTTGCGCGAATCGATTGTATGAATATGTTGAGTCTGAAGTGATATTACAGTGAAGTCCAAATCTTCAACTGAATAGTTCTTGTATGCATTAGAGAAAAACGTCGTGTACTTTGTTTGTTGTATAATTTCAAAAAATGTCGTGAATTATCATTGCGTTCCATGCTGAACATTCAAAACTACGTAGACGTTGAAGGGCATCAGAACGTGAATGCCGCTAGAAGCTACATGGTCGGAACGTTGCGCAGAGACAGTTAAAGCGGCTGCATTGAGTGGAACAGGCTGAGTATCCAGGGAAAGACATAGAATGATTCAATTCGGGAATGGTTCGTGTGGTTCGACACTTTCGCAAGTAGTACCAACGCACGAGCCCATATCTCTACAGCGCGTTACGTATTGAATGTGCTGTTGAGTGTCCCTTGTCCAGAATAATGAAAGTTTGGAACAGCGTAACTTCAAGGGCCTACGAGAGATTTTAATGTTTCCGACGCTTTCATTTGCATGTCGCAGTTGGACACGCTGGCTAGACTGTGCGCTGTTAAACAGCAGCTCGTCTTCGTATCGAAGAATTCCAAAAATTATTCAGCATCCCATTGTAGGTCGATACTGTATTCAGCAATCCAATGTGAATCTCTTCCCAGTTTTCCTCAAACGAACTCTTCACTGTGGTTCCATAAAGAAGAAATTTCTGAAATACTGTCGAAGAGGCCCAAGTGTAAGTCAACCTCTCCAGACTTTCTTCCGCTATCCTTTATTCAAAATGCTATTGAGTATATTGCATTTCCCTTGGAACAAATTTTCAACGTGAGTTATATGAAGGGTGAAGTTCCTCGAAGGTGGAGGCATGCGTTTTTTACCCCCATCCGCAAAATGCCACCGTATAGTAACCCTGGCAATTACCGACCCATCAGCATAATTTCTGTGTTCGCAAGAACCTTTGAAAAAATTGTAAAAAGACATATACTGCAGCATATCGAGGATAAAAACATCATTTCTAAGGAGCAGTTTGGTTTTATGAAAGAGCATTCAGTGGAAACTGCAGTTCTCAGTTCTCTAAATGATTGGACAAAAGCTATGGAAAACAAAAATCGAACCGATGTTGTCTACTTTGACTTCTCCAAGGCTTTTGATAAGGTTCCCCTAGAAAACTATCATTCAAATTGGCAAGGGTTGGAATTCACCCTATGATTGTGGACTGGACTAGAAACTTCCTCTTAGGAAGGAGGTATCAGGTCAAAGTGGAGAGCAATTATTCCTCAATCTATCCAGCTTCTAGTGGAGTAGCGCAGGGCGGAGTTCTATCACCGCTCTTTTTTGTTGTACACCTATGAGCTTCCTGACGCTGTATCCAGATTTGGAGTTTCATGTAAAATGTACGCGGACGGCGTAAAAATTTACAAAGAGGTTGACAAGGCTGCAGCATCTAATGAAATTCAAAAATCCAGTCTCTAATACAGTCTAAGCACCAAACGTACTCTCCAATCTATATGCTTAAGGGCATTAACCTGGAGCAAGTTACGGAAGCTAAGGACTTAGGCATTCTCATATCGAGTGATCTCTACTTTTGTGTGCACTACGAAACGCTTGTAAACAAAGCAAACTATCGGACTTTCAACCTGTTCAAGGTACTGAAGACAAACGATCCTAAGGCTCTCTTACGTGCCTACATATGCTATGTGAGACCCATCATGGAATTTGCCACCACTGTGTTTAATCCCTTTCAAGCGAAATTTATTAAGCTCCTTGAAAGCGTCCAAAATAGCTACACGAGAAAGCTGTTTATAGGGGGCTGAAAAAAAGCTGTGTTTAAGTGCTTTAGAATGGGCTATGCCGACTTTCCCAATGGTGCTGATAGGGCAAGATAACAAGGTTTACCCTCTTTGTGCAGTAGGCGGAGGATAACTGATCTGATCATGCTATTCAAATCTATAACTAGGAAGCTTTCTCCCTACAGAGTTTTTTTGGTGTGCCTCTGACCAGAAATCGGATAGGAAGACTAAGGTTGTATCCCAGAGTTGTTAGGTCTAAAGTTATGTCGAACTTTCTCACGTATCGAAGTCTTAAGGACCTCAATCTTCTTCTAGGTGATGATGAAAATTTTGTTAACATGTCCACATTTCGTTTACACATTGTTGCTCGTAAAAACTTTCTATAGATGGTGTTGTGTCTTTGTAATTTCCTAGAATTTCTCATGTTATTTTCAGTCGTTTTCTTAAGCGTGTGATGATTTTGTAGCCCACGCTTGGATAAATAAATAAATAAATAAATAAATAAATAAATAAATAAATAAATACTCAGTCAACATTAGAGATACAGCTGTGGGTCGGACGAAGGCTGGAGTGGCGCTTAAGCCATACTGAGTATACTTGTGCTCGAATAATCGAATTCGAATAATTATTCGAATAATTTATTCGAATTCGATTTTCGATTATTCGATTATTCGAGTTCCGTAAATTCGAATAATTATTCGAATTCGATTATTCAAGATTTGCAAATTCGAATAATTATTCGAATTCGATTATTCGAGGTTTGAAAATTCGAATAATTATTCGAATTCGATTATTCGAGGTGCGAAAATTCGAATAATATTCGAATTTCGAGTACGTGGTTGTTTCGAATGTGGCATAATGATGATTTTTGTGAGCGGCGTTCATTTCGGTTACGACTGTTTTCGATAGCACACTGTCGAGGAGCTCACCGTAACGAAAACGCATTCAATATCCTACTATATATAGAAGGGTAGTGTGTGTGTGCGTACGTGTTTCCATCAGTCCATCACAACTGACGTGATGGACTGATGGAAACACGCACGCACACACATGGAAATGGCGTATTGGCGATACTGACCGCAGTTGATGGCGATCGACTGCGGTCCGAAGCTTCAGCCGTTGGGGTAGTCGATCTCGCTGAACACAAATTTGAAGTTCGTTTTTGAAATTATCGGTTGAAGTTGATCGAGCTATTGATTTTCTATAGGGAATTCGTTGAGGCGAATCAATTGTATGACC
Source organism: Heligmosomoides polygyrus polygyrus (assembly GCA_947396885.1). Taxonomy (NCBI): domain Eukaryota; kingdom Metazoa; phylum Nematoda; class Chromadorea; order Rhabditida; family Heligmosomidae; genus Heligmosomoides; species Heligmosomoides polygyrus. The sequence continues at coordinate 73,220,580 of OX377202.1, read as the reverse complement.
GGCCGGTCTTCGTCGATATTTTCAAAATCTAACTTCACATTTTCTCTGCGACCACGACTGTCATCGATGTCATACACTTGAATACTCTACGAAATTTGCACAATAAACACAAATTTCGAAAATTAAAAAATGAATTCAGATTCGTCTTCAGTGACCTCGATTACCTCAGGCCTGAAGTTTCAATCTTGTGAGTGATATTTAAAAAATCGATAATTTGATTAATATCTCTTGATGGCAATCGTTACTGCAAAAACTAACTTAAGAGTCGTGTTCAGCGACCTCGATTACTTTGGGACTAAAGCTCACAGTTTGCATATATGACACGACTATATACCATTTTCAGTTGAAATTCAAAGTTTTTCAAATCAAATTCAACGTTGTTACACGGGGAAGATTCCAGAGGAACGTTGAAATTCATTTCAAAAACGTTGAATTTTGACTGAAAATGCCGTATAACTCTATAATTTGATTGGCTGACGATTCCTGTGAGATAATGAAATGAACAAATGGAGTGAACGGTTTTTTTCGCAAAGGTTTGCACTTGTGCGTAGATGTTTTACACAGGTATTTCTGTAGGAATTTTTTTGTAGGATTTTGTTTGCAGGAAAAAAGTTCTCATGTCTTGCCCTTTAACGAGTATTGTCAACGGTTCTGAGAAGATATTGAATATCTTCATTATTAGCTTTTTTAAAGAATTCAAATCCTTTATTTTGTCTCTGGCGAATGTTGTCGTTGAACTTACTTTACTACATTTACTTGAGCCTACACAATGCGCTTTTGGAGTGAGTAAACGGTATCAAACGAAATTGGCTAACACAAAAATCGCATCGTCCTTATTAATACACCCCGGTGCAAAATTATAGATACCCCCGATTTGTCCATTAGTACCCGAAGGATTCGCTGCCTATGCTCAGCGGTTACCGTCGTATTCCTCACTATCGAAAGCCTCTATAGAAGAATTTTAAGCAGGTTATCTAATCAGTGCAGGATACCACGAACATTTATTGAAAATTTAAAGAATGGAGACCGGTGCAAAACATAAGTTCCCTTCAGAAAAAACCTGATTAATCACAAAAGTCCCTACAGACAAAGTAAGATTAGTACTTCGTCACATCACCTTTGTCGCAACCATGCCGAAAATTTTGTTTTGCATACTACTGATTAGGTTATCAATAACAGTTCGCTCAACATTGGCTCATGCATGAAGTATTTATTTATTTATTTATTTATTTATTTATACGTGTATGACAACACGCGACGAAATAAACACCAGCAAGACAACACATTGGTAATAAACACAAAAATACAAGAAACGGCGAATTAGCGAGTCTTAAGATAACTACCAGCGAGCTTTTTATATTGGTTAAACGAAGATGGCAAAGTATGTTTTTTGGTAAACATAAGAATTCAGAACCGGCCCCTTGAGTAAAAAAGGAGGCACAAACACAACTTTTGGCCGTAGAATAATAAATTTTAGATCTAAAACCCTAGTGGTAGAATGATGAATGTAAAGCTCAGTAAGTGGAAGTGTAACTTTTCCAGTCATCATCTTGAAAATCATAATTAGATCGTTTCGCTTCCTACGAATAGCAAGCGATTCCAGCTCGAATATTTTATTACGATCAGGCGCTGATAGAATGGAGGTGTAGTCATAGCCATTTAAGCGTAACCATAGCTTTCTAGTGTAGCTATTCTAAACGGATTCTAGCCTCTGTATGCAGCGCTTAAGGTGAGGACTGAACACAGTGGTGCCATACTCCAATATTGGGCGAACATATGATTTGTATGCAAGGAGCAAGTGAGTTTTTGAATTTGTAGACAACGCTCTAAAAATGTTGTAAGTAACTCTTTCAGCTTTCTTTGCAATCGTCTCGCAATCTGAAAAACTAAGTTTTTGTCTAAGATGAAGCCCAGATCACGCAGACTGTTTTTACTAAGTAGGTTGCAACCACCAAGGCTGTAAATGTGTTTAACCGAATTTGAATTGCCTAGATGAAAAACCCGAGTTTTTGAGCTGAGATAGGTAATTTCCACCTGTCCGACCAATCAGCAACATCTGAAACTGCACATTGGAGGTCAAAGTGATCCTCTTCACTGGTAATATTCCTGTATACTTTTATATAATCTGCAAACATTTTGCACTTAACGCCACGCATTTCAACTAAGACAGGTAAATCGGAAGTGTAGATCATGAAAAGAATCGGTGACAATACACCCCCTGGGGTACGCCACTTATTATTGAGTACGTGCGAGAAAATTCGTCATTCACCTTTACTTGGAAAGATCTATTTGTGATGATATTCTTTACCCACTTAACAATTCTGGGATGAATTCCAAAAATGTGAAGCTTGAAAATAAGTTCTTTGAAGGGCACCTTATCAAAAGCTTTGCTGAAATCAAAAAAGACCACATCAACATCAGTGTTATCATCCAGTGACTTGGTCCAATCATCTAAGGTAGATAGCGTCAAGGTCTCAGTCGATCTTGCGACTCTAAAACCATATTGGTTCTTAGGTATAACCTCATGTGCTTCTATATGGTTAACAAGAGCCACTTTCAGAATTTTCTCAAATATTCTGGAAAACACTGATGATACTAATAGGACGATAATTAGATACTAAGCCGTGTGGTGGTTTTTTGGGGATAGGAGTGACAAATGCATGCTTCCATCAATTTGGAATTTTGCTATGCAAGTAACTAAAATTGAAAATGTGCTCAGGAGGAGCTACTAAGGCTACAGCTACTTTTTTGATGAAGTAGGCAGGTATTTCATCAGTAGTGGTATACGATAGCGGTAAGTTACTGAGATGCTTGAAAATGTCCTCTTTGTAAAACCAAACTAAGCAATCAGGTGAGGCACTTTGAGTGGAAAAGGCTCAGACCAGCTTTCATCATCAGCATCAACGGAGTATGATTTTTCAAAATGTGTGGCTAGCATGGAGGCTTTTTCAAAATCACTGACATCTGAGTTACCCTCATCATCAACTAGCGTACGGATCTTAGTTGACTGCTACAGCCTTGAGTTTAACAACTTAAATGAGGAATATTTTTTTGGATTGTCCAGAAGTTTTCGTTCGATGTAGCTATTGTACTTTTTGATAAGGCGGTCCAATTTAGTTTTAATAAGCCTGAAGCGTTCACTAGCCTGAAGACATGGATTTTTTTGGTAGTCCAGCCATGCTTTTTCTTTAATCTCAAAGAGCTTGGACAGGTGCGGTGGAACGTTGCCTCTATTTAGGGCCTGCCTCTCTAAAGGGACAAATTCTTGAATTCATGCGTGCAAAATTGATAGAAAAAACTCATACTTATCGTTGATATCAGGAAGTGTCTCCAAAATAAATCTACAATCTAAGGAGCACAAGTAGCGGCAAATGACGTCATACGGGGCTTTGTGGAAAGACCTCCGGATTCGGAAGTATAGTGGATCTATGAAAGTCTCTACATTGTAAGAGAGGCTGTTGTGATCACATGACCCAGTTGGTGCAGATACAAGTACATCACGTATTAGCTTAGTGTCGCTACAAAGAACAAGATCAAGTGTATGACTACAGCCAGTTGGCTTGTGAACTTCTTGAACAAGCATGTTAGAGTTGCAAAAATTGAGAAACATTTGTGATGTAAAAGAAGTGGCATGCAGAGGAACCTTAACCCAGTCAATGTCTGGAAAGTTGAAGTCGCCGTTTATAATGCATTGCCCTTCAAATGCGGTTAATTCACTTAAAGCCTTGATAAGCTGTATCGTACCACTAGTGGTGCAACTAGGCGTTCTATTGACCACAATTGTCCTGACAGTGGATTGAAGCAATTTCAAATCACAGGAGATAATTTCAAAAGCATTGGGATAAGATTCACACCAGACAACCTCAAATGCTATGGAACGGTTAATAAGTACAACAACACCACCACCCCTTTTTTTACCTCTGTCACATCTTACAAAGTAATAGGTTGAATTCAGCTGCCCAAGAATTGGTACAAGGTCATTAATATCACTTAACCATGTTTCGTAAACATTATAAGGTCATAGTTGGAGCGCAAACATCAAATACGATATATTTTTTCTGAAGAGACCTGATATTAGAATAAACACATTTTAGGCTTGTTGCAGCTACCCGAGGAAGACTCGTTAGTTTATCGCAGAAGATTGGGTTGCTTGAGAAGTGAGCTTAATGTCTATTGCGGCCTATTTGTAGCAAGTCTGCTCTCTCTGATCCGATCCCTTTCCTGTTTAGTAAGCGAAGGGCGGATATACACCCCTCTGCAGGAAAAGGATCGGAGCCTAGAAGCTCTTCTGAGTGATAACTTCTGATAATATGGGTTTGGCAAAACAACCTTCAATAGACGCGATCTACCCTCAGAAGCTTTACCTAGCCTGAACACAACTTGTGGCACACAAATATGGCGTTCTTCAAATCAGAAACCTAAGTGTAAATGGTTACATTTTTGCACACTTTGTGTACAAGAATGCTCCACAAGTTCTCTATCAGCGGTGAGATCTGGAGGAAAGCTAGACCACTGCAAAAGTTGAATTATATTGGAGTTGAGCCAACCTCTTATAAACCTTGTGGAAAAGGTGCAGAATAACTAACTACAAGGTTCTTATTCGCATTGGCGGGTTCCTTTACTCTATGGAACCTAAAGCATCGATAAGGAACAAATACCTGGGTCTTCACGCATTGGCCTCTCGCAGGAAATTTTTGATATTTGTCGGGTTTATAAGTTAATCCACTTTTCGCGCTTTGTAGGCTCCAAATTCTTTGAGCTGCGTGCGTCTCAAACAAAAGGAAAGCCTGAGAAGCTTCCTATCAGTCGACCTAGGAGTAAGCTGAAGGCGGCCCTTTCTCCTCATAGGAAATTGGTTTGACTCGCTCTAGGTGTGTCTTCATGTTGTTGTGTTGTTGTAATACTTTTTTCTGCCCCTTGCGCCTATCGCGAAAGTATTGAATAAATAAATAAATAAATAAAATAAACCTGCAGTTGACTGCGATACGTGTGTGGATGCATTATCTTGTTGGAAAATAAGGTTGTGCCTACGAAGTCTCCTTAAATATGGCAAAAGGTGATCTCGGAGCAATTCCTGGCAGTCTTCACTGTTTATCCTATACGAGACGAACTTCCGAAACGAACGAGACAAGTCCGCATCCAGAAAACGCAGCCCAACCATGAGACTTTCACCGTCAAAGTTGCGCCTAGAGTATACTCGACCTCTTTTCTCAGATTTCTCCAGTAGTGTAAAAGATGTGGAATCTTTATGGGCCCGAGGATACATACACTATTCGAGAGATTTGAGGAGAGAGAGAAGCGAGTATTCTACAGGTACTACTTTGTCGGTGGAAGTCTCATGGTTTCGGCTACGTTTTCTGGATACGAACTTGTTGCCTTGGAGTTCGTCTCGCGCGGGATGAACAGTGAAGGCTACCAGAAATTGCTCGGAGATTACCTTCTGCCATATTTCAGAAGATTTCGTAGGCACAACCTTATTTTCCAACAAGATAATGCATCCATACACGTATCGCAGTCAACTACAGGTTGGCTCAACTCCAACAGAACTCAACATTTGAAGTGGCCTAGCTATTCTTCAGATCTCAACCCGAAAACTAGAAAGCTAGTGGGATATTCTTGTAGGCAGTGTACAAAAATAGAACCGCTGAGACAGGTTTCTGATTTGAAGAACGCCATACTTCATGCATGGGCCAATTTTGAGCGAACTGTTATTGATAACCTAATCAGTAGCATGCAAAATAGAATTTTCGATATGGTTGCAACAAAGGTGATGTGACAAATTACTAATCTTACCTTGTTTGTAGGTACTTTTGTGATTAACCAGATTTTCTATGAAGCGAACTTATATTTTGCACCGATCTCCATTTCTTAAATTTTCAGTTAAAGTTCGTGGTATCCTGCACTGATAAGATAAACTGCTTAGAATTCTCCTATAGAAGTTTTCCATAGTGAGGAATACGATGGTAACATTACTGAATCTCGGCAGCGGGTTCTTCGGGTACCAATGGACAAACCAGGGTGAACCTATTTTGCACCGGGTGTATTAAGTTATAATAAAGTTTATTCGACTATTCGATTTTTCGAATATTCTGTTATTCGGAAATTCGAATAACCAAAAATGGGGTTATTCGATTATTCGGAAATTCGAATAAACGAAAAATGGGGTTATTCGATTATTCGGAAATTCGAAAATTTTTTAAAAAAGCACAAGTATAATACTGAGTACTGTCGCGCTGTTGTTGTCGAATGTGTAGTTCGATAGATGTTGTGCCTTGCGCTGATCTCTCCCGAGATTTCGATCTGATAATGGTAAGGATCCAAACAATGAGCAAAATCATGCCCAATAGATAAATGATTACGGAAGCTGACAAGATTGCTCCTGTGGGTAAACATTGTGGGTTAGCAATGAGTCGCTTAGACAAGAATTTGTAGCTGTTCTCGCTGAATGGAGTTGTTAAGCATGAAATGGATTACCATGGTACGGTTCGTATGTGCGCTCATAGGAAAACTTTGAGATATTGGTGGCACTGGCAGAACGTACGGCTGCATGTTGGTGGTAGAGTTGAATTGCGGACACGTTGCTCCAATGCACAACTCAAAGGGGTGGCATCGGTCTTATGCTTACCACACCGTTTGCGCAACTGATTGAGCTTTGTAGGGACTGTGCTGAGCACCGTGTCACCAGCAAAGATATTTGAACGTAAGGCAAGCAGTTAAAATTGCTCCCTATTGGGTTTTTTCTCGTTTGGCTTCCGCACTGTTCATCTTCTTCACAGTCAGCTTGTTCCTGTCTACGAATGGCGTCCCGCGCCTTTGTTTTGGCTTTCCGCGGTAGGTTTCCCCGTCGTGCTTGCACCAACAGAGATGTGTTTGGTGATGACGATTGCGGAGAACGCGGTGTTTGGGGGGGAGCTCTTATTTCCAGGGGGTGAAGTTTACTTAGAGTCCTCTGAACTGGGACATTCTTGTAAGGAAATTTTATTTTGGCTGACCGTGTTTTCTCGTCGACACTGACTATAAGCTCCGTGATTTGTCCTAATGCCCAGTGTCCCCTTGGTATCAAATCATTTTCTAAAAGAACGATCTCTCCTCCGTCTGGAACAGGTCGAGCATTAAATCGTTTGTCTTTGAAGTGCATCTTGTGCGTATCTCGTAGTATGGTCAAGCACTCTGTATTCCAAATTGTCCAGAACTTATCAGCTACTCGATCTGAGAATGCAAGCGTCTCCTTAGTCTGCTGTAACGTTTGCAGAGTCGCGCGGCTTGCAGAAAGGAGCTTATGTTCCCTTGTAAGAAATCGACGTACTGAACCGCGTATATGTCTGATGTACTGATCGCTGTTAGCGGTTGCGTACTTAATATGCCTTCAAGTTTTGTAATCATTCATCTAACAGCCTTTTTCGTCCAATGCTTTTTTGAAGGGCAAGTTTAACTGATGCGACTAGGCGCTACCAAACTCCTCTCATCCAAGGCCCCAGGTGGGTTAGACTCAGGTGATTCGCTGCTGTTCATAGTACGTTTGGAGTGATTTGTCGTTTGCGCTGCCTTATGTAAATAAGGAATCGATGACTTTATTTCCGAGCTTAAAATTGGTGCCGCAATCGGTTCGCGTAAGCTTAGGAACACCTCGACGCGATGTGAGTCGTATGAAACTGTCGAGAAAAGCGGCAGCTCAGAGATCTTCCTCTATTTTCAAATGAACCGCACGAGTGGTCAAGCAGGTGTAGAGACATATGTGTGCCTTTGTATTGTCCTGTAATGTGAATGGTCCGATTAGATCGCAACCTGCGTTTTCGAACGGCTTCATCTTCGGACACAATCTGTAGGCAGTGGTGCCATTTCAGGTTTTCGAAAACTGGGCTTTATGACGATATTGCACAATGCTTCAGGATTTTTAGCACTATTTTTGATGGACGTGATATCCAGAACCGTTGCCTAGCTAAAGCTCGGAGATGGTTTCTTGCGCAGTGTGTGTTGCTTCTGGGGAAATCGAAGAGCATAAGTCGCATAAGTTCGGATTTCGGATCAATATAAATGGGATTTTGCGTGTCGTACGGTCTCTGCGTCTCTAGTAGAGATACACACCGTATTATTCCTTCTTGGTCTCGCATGAGTTCTTATCGCGATGTCGAAAGTTTAGTTCCTGCATGTCTACTCGGTCGTGTTCAAGTTTGAAAAGAAGCTTTTCCGCTCATGTCCTTAGCTGTGACTTAACATTCTGAGTCAAACTTGTGTAGTGTTTCAGTTGAAACGTTTTGCCGCTTGAGCTGTTCACTCGATCTAGCATTCAAGAAATTTCCCCAGCAATGCTGTGACACAGAGCGCTTTTGCGAAACTGCTGTAACGCTGAAGTTAAATAAGCTGCTAGAAAGGTGTATCTGGTTTTATTCGAGGAGTCACAGCTAGAATGCATAGAACCTCTGCTTCTTCGATTTGATCTGGTGGCGACATTTCCAAAGAGTTGATATTCGTCAGTATTTGTTTATTGTGAGCAGTCACTGGGGTCCGTTTACCGTATATGAAGTTGGTTACCCCGCGGACACCCGCACAAGCCGGGTTTTTCACCATTAAATGGAGTTTAGCGACGAATTCCATTCTTTTGTTGCTTCGAAAACATTGCGTAATAGACAGTTCTGCTTGATTAAAAACGGGGTACCTAACCCAATAGGAGAGTATATTGAATAATGCTGGCGTAATGTATCTCTTTTAACCTTGACGCTGCAACTTGTAGCGGTTGCAAATGAGATTTTGTCAGTTGTGAGATCGTAGCTAACACCAGACAGCTTCATAGGGCCATACTTTGCTTGATCGTTTTCTTCGGCTAGGGAGTTGACATAACTGGAGTCGCTAACATAGGATCCAAGATTCATGCCGATCTCATTAAATAGTCGTTTCGATTCTTTCTACTTGCTGATTGCTCCCGTTTCTGTATAGGCGGTCATAAAGGTAACATTGAATTTCGTTAGCGAGAGGGGAATCTACATTTCCAAGGTAGGCGGAAATGACCATATTTAAGATGCTTTGGGAAGCATTTGTTCCTAAGGGGACTCGCTTCCAGCGCTATTCGACCAACTTAGAAGAAATTTGAGATTTTTCCGGGTCGCGAAGCCGTATGAATCGACAAAGAACCTATGAGACTTTTGAATTCGTATCTGGGTAAGCGCTGCTTAAATGTCAGTGAACAATGTGATCGTTAGCTCTCGCAGCCTACCAGAATATCATGTGCCGTGTTAACGAATGATGCTCCAGTAAACAAAACGTCATTCAGGTACAGCTTTCCCCGTTGGTGAGATGACGCATCAGATGCGATGTGCAGGGAGCCGCTCTGTGCTCCTCTCAAACCCCTCAGTGAGGCATGTAGTACGTGTCAAATGAATTTGAGAGTGGTTAACTTCTTCTATGATGTATTTCGTTGTTATTTTGGCATAACGTTTCTTCTGTTCTGGGTGAATGCTTAAATGTCTGATTTGGCTGTGAAGCGCTTTAGAGCCTAATTGCGATTATCGCTCAACTACGTCATATTTTTTTCCAATGGAGCCGTTACACATTTTCGAACTGGATAGATTGCGTGTATTTCGCCCGCTACGCATTGGTGCTTTCTTCTTCGACGCCTTATTTAGTGGCAATTCCCAAGCTTTCGAGCTCGAATAATGTTTTGATCAATTCCTGTTCTGTTTTTTCTTCGAAATCGCGGTGTTACACGATCGCAGAGCTCTTGTGTCTGACAGAGCTTCTCCCCTTGTCTCACCACCCCCATACGCGACTACGCCAAATATTGCCTTTGCGAGTCGTAGACCCGATGCCATAGGCAATGGCTGAGTGTCTTCAATGACAAATTGGTTTTAGAAATCGATGCCTGTCAGACAACGATCACAATAGATATCGATTTTTCGCGTCGCCCAGTCGATATCTATCCCGGCCATCGTGGCAGCCATAAACTAGGGCTTGCGCAGTTTCAAGACCACGCGATGTTACGTGAAGGTTTCCGTGATTCCAAATTCCAGAGAAGGAACATTGCTCGGATAGGAGTACATACGCGATGCGCTAGACTTTCGGCGAAGTGCTCGTCAATCAGGCTCGTTTGTGCACCCGTATCGAAGAAGAAGAGCGTTTTCTCGAAACTCTTGGTCTGATTGTTCCACAACAACCCTTCGGCGGTCATCAACACTACTTGTGCAGAAGAGCCGGAAAGACTGTTTCCTACTTCAATTGCGTTGGTTGCGTGACCGTTGATAACTGAAGCAGTTGGTATATTGGGTGCGCTTCCGATTTCGGCCGACCACCAGTGGCCTTCTACGACCGGTTGCGTAATCGGTTGAGGGAACGATGGGTGCGTTTTGAACAGCTGCCCAAGAGTGAGCATTGCTCTGTGTCATTTTCGATCTACGTTGACGAGGTGCTGGTTTCTGCACCGTCGTTGCATTTGTATGCTGAGGGAACTGTCATGCAGTTTATTGCAACGAGGGCAGTTTGATCGAGAACACTCGTTACTTCCGTGATCACTGGAGAAGCATTTCCAGCACAAGTTATTTTGCATCACGATTTTTCTGCGTGCTTTAACGTCTACTACAGATTCGCATTGATATGTCTTGTGGCTTGACTTTCCACTAAACGCGCATGACCTTGGTAGGTTAGATGAATCAGCGCACCACTGTTTTTTTGCTCAAGATTTTGCTGCTTATACACTGCCAGATGTGCATCGAGCGAGCGATCACTTCTTCAAGTCGATTTAGCAGCTGGCCGACAGTGTGGGTGTCTCTGTTTTCTTTGGTGTTCCTGTTTTCTTTGAGATACTCTTCAACGATGTTACTAGAAGGCTTCCTGAGGACGTTTTCAACCCACATTGGATCATGCATTTCGACTACATTGTACCCAGTAGGAACCATTTCGTAAATTAGTGATCGGTGCGGAATTCATCAACGACTAAGCCGCAGATATAGGTGGTAGAGGTACCCACGATGAAACCTGCGTCTCTGACTCTTGCCTTATCTCCACCTGACTCTTATCTTATCTCTACGCCTTATACCCCGCATACCCACGGGTTTAACTGTTGATGAATACGACCCCAGATGTTGTCAAATACGGTCTCACAGGAGAGAATGCTGGTTTCGGCTGGCCGGAGTTAGGAAGACACTGGATATTTTGCGGTATTTCTTTTTGATTGTGCTCGCCATCCATTAGCAGTTCTGGGAACGATTTTGGTGCTTCGTACTGCAATTGCTACTTGTTCCGTCAGGCTTTCTTTAAGAAGAATCAATTCTTCAATGTCACTTAGTGCTTTGCTTTCGTGGGCCAACGTTTCGAAGATGGCCCAGTACTCCTGGAAGACGGTTTTCCCATCAAATTTTGGAATTGCGAAATTAGGTGGTTTTACTGAATGATTCCTGTATTCATCTGAGTAGTTCACTGCGCTGGAGACGTCTTTGAAATCAATGACATCACCTCGATTTTCTCTGGGTGGAGGTGCACGTAACGATCGTTTCCCTCTACCTGGTAAAATGACGTATAATAAGGTTCAGGCATGCCATCTTTGCTCTGCGTTTGCTGTCGCAATGACTTGCTAGGTGAGATAAATTGTAGTGGTGTGAGCTCATGCTGTACCTCGGCAAGTCGCATTTTCAGAGCGGAAAGCACTGCTCCATCTAACACTCCTCGATGAGCCTGAGCGTACATCATGCCTAGATGAATCAAGAAGCGTAATCGCATTTTTGATTGAGCCAGACAGTTTTATGCAACACGTTTGTTTTTCTGTTTGGTCAGACGGATAATCCACCATCTCTGTGAATGGGCGAAAGGTATTGAGTTGCGCCTCCAAGAAGTAGGTAAAGGGCAACACGTATGATTCGCGTGGCCGACGGACCAATATCAGCACTTCTCAACACGACACGGTTCAGTGGTACTCGCTTTATTTCAAGGAAAGTGGCCGTCCGTGGCAGATACAGAGCAGTAAAATCCCAGCAAGGGGTGCGGAGCATTCGGCGTCGACTCGATCGCGACAACCTCCACAATATCGCGTCAGAGCAGGATGCGTGGCGCATCACGCAATGGAATTGACTGACGTCATTCTATATCCTCTATTTATGTTTTAAGTTACAATGGAATCCTAAACATAGATCCTATGGTTTTCTGGGCCCTAGTGGGATAGTCTTTAAGAAGAGCCGCTTTTTGTAATCGCTCGAGTCAAATTTTCACACTATTTCTTGCCCAGATGAAGCACAATTCTCTCTATTGCTCCGGAAAGGGTATATAGCTGCTAAGTATATATGGAAGAATGGTGGTTCATCAAACTGTGGAACCAATGCTGTTAAACAGCCTTCCCACGGCTGCCGCTAGCGATTTCTTCAGAGCCTGGGTAAACCATGAAAGTTAGAGGAGCTGCTAATTCAATGATAATTTAAAGGCCAGTGGTTTCATATTGATGGAAAGTAAGGTGAAAGAGGCGTTAGACATCGAAACTATTCTTACCAAGACAGCGGAACATCTTGCAATCATCTTCGCATAGAAACAGATGTGACCCTTCTACCTCGTTCAAAAACATCTGAACTCTTTCAAAGCCTTTCGGCTGTCTCCATAGTCATGGTTAGTTGAATTGTTTCGCTCCTCCTTCTTCTTTTCGCCTTTCTATTAGCTTAAGAAGCTATTACAACCCGCCGTGATTCCCTCTGGATTACTCCCTCAAGCTTTTCTTGCTTTTTTCGAACTCTGGAGGTGGTTGTGCGAAAACGTCGACAGAAGAAATAAGTTTGTATACCACTGTTGAACTCACAGCCCGTTGTCGGCTGAAAATGGAATTGAACATTTATTCTCCCCTCCGTATCATCCAAAATCCAACGGACAGGCGGAGAGATTCGTAAACACATTCAAGATGAGTCTGCTCAAGATGAAAGGGGAAGGAACTCTATGCCGAAATCTACAAACCTTCCTCCTGACATCGCTCAACAACACATCCGGCTTTCGACAACTTATAAACGCCAGCAGAACTCTTCCTGGGAAGAAAGCTTTGGAATTTATTATCCCTGTTAGAGCCACACCAGTCGCAGAAGAGAAATGGAAATGAAGCTATGGAGCTGCTCTACAATCGGAAACACGGCGCGAAGCGCAAGTTATTCAAGCAGGGAGATCCCGTGTTCGTCAGCCATCACAACCAGCAGCGACTCAAATGGATCAGCGGTGTCGTGCAAGAACGCGTTGGACGAGTACTGTACAAGGACATCAAATATGGATACGCCATGCAAACCAAATGCGAAATCGCTACATCGACGACAACAGCGACACGGACCTCGACACACTAGACCTTCGATTTGGAGCGTCACGATTCTCCAATATCACCGCTTACTTCGACACAGCCCTCCACTGTAAGGTCAGATACTTCACCACTGCTACCTCCCGAAGGATCGATGGTTCAACCGCTTCCAGACGCCGTTCAATCTCGCCGACCGACGCGGCGGCCGACTCGCAGTCTCAACATGGATCCTTATCAGAAGACATAATTGTAGATCGCTTCAAATTGTAATATGTTGGATGATTATTTTCCAAGAAAGGGAGGTGTTGCATAGGAAGTCAAACGGACATCTGTTGACCTTTATTGGCGCGGCATTGGCTACAGTGTACCCGTCACGGGCGGGAAAATCGCTGTATATAAGCGACCTCTATTGTTCAGTTTTGTTCACGATTATTCTGCTAATAAACGGTTCTACTAAGCCGTCCAGCGTCCCACGTCGCCACCGCCAGACATAACATATGGCAAAACTGGTGGTATCATTGGAGGGTTGCATAACTGTACTTAGTGTAGAAAGAAAAGTGCGATAAAACTTTAATTATTGGATAATATTATTGATTTATATTGTATATATTAAATAAATATAATACGCAGTTATAGAAAATAAAAGATTTGACAGATTTTTGATTTTATGTAATCTTCAATCATCAAAAGGTTTCTTTAAAAATATAGATAGACTGCCTTTAATTTTATGAAATTTGAACTTATAATATATAAATCTGTGTTTATATAAACATTTAATTATGTTCGAAATAATGAACTCTTTTGTGTATCCGTTATGCTTCAAAATATTTTTCAATTCAATAATTTTTTCTAGAAAATACTCTAGATCAGAACAAGTGTTTGCTATTCTTAATGTTTCCGATAAAATTATAGCTTTTTTGATATTTATGGAGACTGCTGACGTAGAATGTGGAAACCTTAAAACTTTAAAGTTGAAATCGTCTGTTTTATTGTACATTCTTGTTTCTATTCTATTATTGATATTTCTTAATGTAATGTCCAAATAATTGCAGTGATGTTCATTTATATGCGTCTTTTTCAATTCCAGAGTATCTTTATAGACTAGCTTTAAAATATCGTCCACTGCTTTTCGCTTAAGTTATGAACTACAAGTAGATCATCCATATATCAGTATGGTATAACTATGTTATTACTACTAGCGACAAACGATTTAGCGAATTCGTATTCCAAAATAGACATTGTGATATCTGCAAGTAGTGGGCTAAAGTTACCTCCTTGAGGAACACCTTTATTTTGTCTAAAAATTGTTGAGCTGAATACTACTTAGCTATTTTTAAGTAAGAAATTAACAAAATGCATAATGTCTTGCATATTAAATATTTTGTATCGAGAATTCAAATTTGTTTCATTAATGTAAAATGTTCTGTATCCATTACAGGCTATGAAATTTTTATTAGCATTTTTGAAACAGATTTTGAGTAGAACCGGTATTTTGTCTAAGATAGTCTTATGAGGTAGGTTAGTAAACATATCTTTAAAGTCCGCCGAATAGAGTTTTAAATGGTCGTCTTGTAGTGCGTTAGTTTGCAGGCAATATTTGTATTATTAATTACACATTATATCTTCGTAGATATACTTCGGTTAGCTACAGTCAGTACAGTCTGAACAAATGTGAATATACATTGTAATTGTAGGGCAAGGTTTTTAATACTACTCTTGGATGCGCCTGTAATAAATCTGAAACTTATTGGGTCCTTGTGCATTTTAGGTAGGCAGTAGATTATAGTAATATCTGTGTCACCGTCAATTCTTAAACCGTCGTTCGTATTAAAAAGGTGGTGTTTACGTAAGATGTCAGATTCGTTAAGGTTTGTCATGTAATTATACACTTTATCTGCTTGATCTTTTGTTGTGGAGAGTACACTATGTCTATCAACGGCTATTCCCAGCTCTTTCATAGTTACTTTGAGGTAGTATTTTCACATATTATACCGTAGTTGTTAGAGGCTTTGTCAAGCGGGCAAAAGATAATGTGATCTTGATAGTATTTTATTTGATTATATGGGATAATTTCAGATTTTTCTCGGTTATTATTTAATACACGCTTGACTTTGTTTCTATATTGTATAATAAAATACTTTCTTATTTGATTTATGTTGTCAGCATTCAATTTATATTTATTTTTGATCTTTTCGATGACAGCGTCAATAGCGTCGTTATATATGACCTTCATTTTTTCTCTATCTAGTTTTCTAAGTATCCTATATTTAGTGCCTTTACTAAGTAATTTTCTTAGAGCTATATCTTCAACAATTTCTAAATTACCTGTTATAATATGATTATGATGTTTGTCAAGGGTTTTGCATCTCAAAAGCACTTTTAGCGGGTAGATATAGTACCGAACTCGTCTGCGTTTGAATAGACGCCGCAAAAACGGCGATTTTGCGGTTTTTGCGTCTTTAAAAGAACTCGCCTAAAGGTCACCCACTTGAAAAACCAAAAGCATATTTGAGCTCAGGAGCTCGAGTTCTCTCGTTTGATATACGTATTTCATAATGAAACAATTTGACGAAAAGGGACAACTTGAAAAGTGCCTTGTTGTTGTTTTTTTCGCCAGCCCAAGGAATTCTTAGAAGGGGTATCTACAACTTACCCGACATATGGCAATATGTTGTACATAATAGCGGTTCATTTGTTCGTTAGTTGTAGTATGCATGGAACGAGAGAAATAAATTTGAAAAAAAATTGCACATGTAACGGGACACTTTCCATACAACATAATAAGAATTACCTGTGTCTCTTGTCGCCACGTTGGACATCGAGTTGTTGGAGCGAGCCCCAGCGACTTCTCTAATCCTTAGGCATCCTGGTGTTCTCTTGACATTCCGCGGAATCCAGTCGGTGACGCCTCTCGTCCAGTGGGTATCTATCAAACGCATTATGTGGCCGGCCACCTAATTTTCGACGAGTTGACCTATGCGACAGCGTCTCTGATCTTCGAACGTCGAAGAAGCTCGGAACTCTGGAGGCCTTCTCTCACTTGCGTGAGTCGTGTCACTCGATTCACTCTATTCCACGCTGCGCAACGCTGATCGCGTGTTCATCCTGCTTTCGTATAGCCCAGGTCTCTGAGGCGCATGTTATGGCAGGAGGAACAGTGGAGTTGAATAGGTGGGCACGGAGTCAGACGTTCTTCGTCTTCTTCACGACTTTGACGCTATTGAAAGCTCCCCAAGCCGCTTGTTTCCTCCTGCCGAGCTCTGGCGCTAGGTCGCTGGCCATGTTGACTTCGTGACGCAGATACACGTAGCTGGAGCATCCGGAGATGTTGGTTCCGTTGTGAGTGGACCTACTTCACAGGTGGAGGGACAGGTGCCAATTCCCGTCCATTGGAGATTTTTGCATTTTCAGTGCCAATTCCTTTAACCTATTTATCACCTTCCCAACTTTTCGTGGGCCTATACTTCATTATAGGCCCCCAAATGTGTGTTTAGTAAGAGGTTTTCATTAGCTGCCCTCCTCACATATGACCCTTTGCACTATGCTGCAGATTTTTGGTGGGATCGTTGACTAGGAGTACGAACCTTCCTTAACATTGACATAAGTGACGTTTCAATCATGAACAGCTCACGACGGCACCACTCCACAACGATGAGTGTCCATTCGTCGTTACCCGACATGTGCCACACAGTTGATTGCTGCACAAGTACAGCACTCCACTGCCTCTCGAATATATACAACTAGACGCACTGATATATGGTAGCTGCTGCAGTGCCAACAAGTCGGCGATTATAACTCACCGTCATCTTCTTGCATAATTCCTCTGCTGGATGGCACATTGGACTTGGTCTTTTAGAAATTGTCAAAGGTAGGTTCTTTGACAAAGGTAAGAGTGGAGAGATGTCTGCGTAAAGTTTGCCACGGTGATTAGCCATGACATGGACGTACGCTCTTCTGACCTAGCGATTACCATGGGTAAATGTGGAGTGGCACTTAACATTTCCACCTCCAAGAAGTCGAAAAAAAATATTTACCCTGTTTTGCTAAAAACGGTTACCCTGTGTGCTGGTAAAATAGATGTTACCCGTTTCTGAAATTTCGGCCTATTACAGTTGTAAGAGGTCAACAAACTTGACACATTTGGGACTCACATTGAAATATAGGCCGAGGAAAAGTTGGGAAGGTAAAGTTGGGAAACCAATCAAGAAGTTAACACTGAATTCAAAACGTGGCTTTCTACCCTACTTCTGCTTTCTGGTGTTGACCCTTTCGCGCACCAAATAGGCCGGTTTGCAGCGATTCTTTCCTCTTCTTCTTAAACCAACACATATGACAAACAGTGCGTGAGTAGGTGCTGACGATGGGGAAATTGGGGGCCCCTAGCTTCTTAGGTTCAAGGACTCATCAAAAACGAATCATGTTTTCTTTGTTATGTGAAGGATTGAGATTTCTGCAGTGCCGTCCGTTTTCGTCTTTCAGCGGTTAAGCCTCTGACTCTTCCTTTGTCGCGACTCGCGACCTTGGCGCTCCCCTCCATCCTCCTGCGGGCGTTCAGGCTCGCGGCGCTCCGACGGGGCGCCCGTCGCGCGGCCTGCCCCCGCCTCCGCCGGCATCGATCAGCGGGCGGGGCGCGGGCACCGAAGCGGGCATAACCCGCTCCCCGCGCAAAGCCGGCATGTTCATTCGACGTCTGCGCCAACCGTGAGCGGCTGCGCTTAGCCGCTAGCTTCGACTCAGTTCAGCCGGAGCCAGCCGCGGCGCCTGGCGACTTCGTCGTCCCGGTTTATTGTGGCATCAACCGCCGATCGGATGGAGGGCGACCCTTCCTAGAAGGGTCACCAGGGCTGACGGCGCGGAGTACTCAGTACAGTAAAGCGCCCGGCCCCTCTGCGTCTCTCTCCACTCCAGCCTGTCGGCTATACTCTTATTGTACTTTTGCGTCATCGGCTTCTTTCTCTATCCTACTGTGTCGGCATATGGTGTGCGATAAATCTGTGTTGGTATTCGGTGTGCTAGCAGAGGGAATGCGGTGAGTCCGTTCATATCGTGTTGTCTGGTATTGCTTATATTGTTGTGGTTGTTGGTTTGGGGTTTGTTGGCCTGAGGAAGCCCCACGCGGGGTCCGCGTGGAGGGGCAGGGCGCTCAGGGCAGAAGCCTGCGCGTGGCCCTCCACATGGACACCGCGTAGGCAGTGGTGTCAATGCCAGGCAACCAACAAGTTTATTGGGTAGTCTTCCCCACGGCATATACTGGCTGCAGCCCAGGGCTGAAGGGATACAGTTCAATGGGAAGTGAAGGGACGGACCCGGGGAATCCCTACTTCGGAAGTGGCACCTCAGGGCATGGGACCATACACTTCCCCGGGTACTTGGCCTTGGCAGCTTCGGGTGCCCCATGGGGCAGGTTGAGGTCCCACGTGTATACGGCACAGCCGCTGCACTGGAGCCGCCGACTTGCAACATCCTTGCTAATAAAGATTCTATTTTTCTATGCTTTTATGTGCGTTTAAAAAGTTTCCAAAGCTTTATTGACGACAAATTCATGTCCCTCGAACAATGCTCACTGTTTTTCTTTTTATTTGAGACATCCTGTCTAACAAGACGTATTTGGTCACAAACAGATGCAGGTAAGTGTGAGTTTGCGCAGCTGATATTTCATAGACCTTCCGCTAGTAATCTTCGAAATCATGGCGCGGTTCTCCACACGCTACCTGTTGGAGTGCAAGATTCCATCTCAGTGGAAGACCAGCAACACCGTCTTGCTGATAAAAAGGAAGATGTGGACGACATTGGCAAATTTCGCTCGATCTGCCTGCTGTCCGTGGTCTATAAGCTGTTCACTTGGGTCATCCTGAATACGGCGAACTTATTCAATACATCAGAATCCTTCGAGTGGTGTACAGTGGATTCACGGTCAAGATTTCAACATTCTAGGTCAAACCACAGCCTTCACTTCGCTGACGAATTTTTGCTCATAATAACGTCGAGCATAAAGCGAACCGCAGCGAATGCTGGCCTGAATTTTAGGAAGACTGTGTTTATGAGAATCAGACGAGTTTCTGATGCTCATTCCCACTCCAAACGAACATCTGTGAATTCTCTAGTTAAGTGTGTCTGAGTCTCAAAATCAACATGGCGAACGACCTGGCGCCGGAGTTGCGCAGGTGGAAACAAGCGGCTTGGGGAGCTTTCAGGAGCGCCGAAGAAGTAGTGTAACATCCGGCTCCTCTAAACGCCCTTTCGACTCCACTATTCATGATGCGCTAACATGTGGCTCAGAGGCCTGGGCCTAACTAAAGCAGTAGCTAAGCCTTTCCAAGTCCGCGCACATCGTCAGTTCGCGCATCTTAGCAAGTCCCTGCAGTTTCTAGTATTTCCTTGAGGACGCTGCGATTGTGCCTACGGCTGTTTCAGTTAGCCTGCTCTCACTCTCACCGGGCGGTGTTCACCGTTGGTTTATTTCATTGTGCTGCCACCAGACGAGGTCTGCTGTTGAAACTTGCCTTGTATCCACCATGCGATCGCACTCGCCTTCGTTCTTTCGTTGTTTCTATCGTCGGGCGATTCTCCGCTCATTGCATCTGATACTCAAGTGATTCATTCGGCAGCACAATGCCACTTGTTCAGTTCTTGCTTTGTTTATACACTGACATAGAGCGGACCCCGCTACTTCGCTGATCCAGTATAGCTTCCGCGCTGCACGATAACGTCTTGGTTTAAACGCATTCGACCAAGCTTTCACCGCTAAGGTTATTTTGCCAGCGCCAAACCGCTTGGAAGGGTCGATCGTAAACTGTCGCTTGGACGATTGCAATCATCTCACATCAGTCATCTCGCTCGTGTCGATTGAATGAACATTGTTATCACAAGATTCACTACCGGGCGCCCAAATTGTTCTCATCTGATTTTTGTTAGTGCAGTCAAGAATAATTGATAAACTCTGCATTTGATTTTTTCCAATAAACCACCTGTTTTAATCGCCTAAAGCATTGGCATAAAGGAGTGATAAAACTTGACACACGAGGAATGGTAGGGACCGGTAAACAATATGACCTCGCGATCATCACCACGTAGCTGGGAATCGAAAGGATGATACTCGGGGTGGTGCAAGTAAAAGAAGGCCTCCGTAGTTTAGAGCTTTATCTACGTTTGAAAGCTAGGGAGGCTGTCGTATTGGCCAAGTCGTCGATAATTGAGGCGTTCACTTAATGCGCTTCGCAGAAATCTGCTGGAGGAAAACACTCACCGATTTGATTTAGCGGAATGTCAAGAGATCACCAGTATGCCCACCAACGCGATGGTAGGACTTCCCTCGGGCGAAGAGGGATCCACTGTAGCACTCTGGCCCGCGACAAGGGTGAATGGAGACGCCGCAGACGCCCGCTCGAGAAACTCGACGATCAACGGGACGACGGATGATACAGCTTATATTTCATGAGCAGCATACCGATTATGTGTTCTGAACGAGTTTACATTCTGGCAGACTGTATCTGTCACATTCTTCGAAGGAATACTGACAAGATCTGAAAGGTATGCTAAAATTAGGATCCCAATTGCTAAACCGCGCATCAGGTCAGGCTTCCTAACAGCTCTCAGAGAGATCAACCCATTGGTTAATAAGCGCGAAGATCTGAGGGAAGTCTCTGTTCAAACTTGTTAAAGGTGCTCAGATTGGAGGCTGTGCAGTGTTCTGCTAGGTCGTGCACCGTGTTGTGAATGGCGCATTGTTTTGTTCTTTAATCCGCTGATGGTTTTCTTATGTTGCTGTAACTCTTAGGCACTATTTTTGTTTTGTTTTGTTTCTAAATTTGTTTACGTTAAACTCTGGTCTATGCGTTGAGTAAATAAATAAATTAGTTGTCATTTTTGAACGATTGAATAAACTTTGTTTAGAATGTAAGGCGCAGTGTTGTTTTGGGGAGAATGACGTGGGTTGGTAAGCCAATGACCCTTAACCGTACATCTGCGGAGCTTAAGCTGTACCTCATTTCGCGGTCTATCATGGCTGGTCCCAGTATTGCAGTGACGTGACCTCACGTCTCTAGCAATTTCTATCAAAGCAAACGAACGTAAAATATTATTCTTTATTCAAGTCTGACCAGTGTCAAGATTAGTATTTTCATGTCGATAATATGCAGATACATTAAGTCGATTCAAAAAACACGATTTTTCGGTTTCCTGTACGCTCGCATCCTTATGTGCTTAATGCGTATGCTTTATACTCGTCTATAAACTTTTGCGACTTTTCTCTGTACTTCGTCGGAAGCTTTGCCTGAATAGATTTGAAAAATTATTAGCTGTAATTTCCAGACTGAAGAGCGATAAATATCGCCGACGTGCTTTATGGATATTAAAATAAGTTAACGTACACGAATGTAGTCAATTACGCTGTAAGCAACGAAGATGTACAAAGGCTCAATCGGTATAGCAGATGCTCTTTGATCTCGGAGTTTCTTGAGTATTTCTACCATCTGAAAGAAGCGTATGCACTTCAATAAAAAATTACGATAATTCGCTATTCATGGATTTGCCAGAACAGCTGATACACAAATATTCTGTACCAAATTTATATTGCAGATCCGGAACTTCAGATATTGTTAGCCTTCAATCGTGTCATTCCAATGACATCAATTCGTTTACGAGAAATAATCGGAGCAATATATAAGGCGATACAAAATGTGTACCTCTACGCGTTCTCCTGCGAAAAGATACCGCAGCATTACATCAATCATTACGATACAAGCAGAACGCCCAACGCCTGCTGCACAGTGCACAACAATAGGACCGACATCGAGCTTATTGGCCTGCAACCACCTTTGCTTTTTAACATAGTTACAGCACCCGCTTTTAATTTCGTCTGAAAAATGATTGCATAATGCCAAACAAGGACATTAAAGTATATGAGCGATAAGGGTGAGCTTGATGTGACTGCTTGACTACGTTCGTACCCATGCAATTGACGACAGCGTAAATAAGACCGGCAAAGATCAGTCATTATAAGTCTGACGGCAGTCGAAGGGAACTCATGCGTAAGTGCAGCACAGTCGGAGTCTATAGAACCGTTGACCGACCACTCAGAGAGTTTCGATGACCGAAGGCAGCACAAGGACAGGACTCGCCCTAGAACACCGGACAACGTTACGAAAATTTGCCGGCGAGCGCAGTACACCTGAGGTCATGGGCGCTACTTTCTGGCCAAGGCTCCCTTGTTAGCCGCGCTAGTGCTGAAGTTGTGCTGGCGACGACGGGAGGACAAAGAGTAAAAACCGGCAAACGTTCCGACCAAGACCTCCTATTGTCCATCGCTTATCCTGTACCCCCAGCATCCCCAGGAAGGGGCACTCCACTGGGAGCACTGCCATTACTGGGAATGCTCCCACTGGAGTACCGCTTCCTCCCTATCACCTTCCATGTGCTCCTAACTAACCCACAAAGTGGCGAGACTGCCCATAGTCCCTTCTAACTCCCTCCTAGTCGTCCTAGTAACCCTTGTAATGCTTCAACTACCCATAACTGCCCCGACTCCTCAGAATGTCTCAAAAACGCTCCTGGAGCTTCTTAATACCCCCAAAGTCCTCGAGATGCTTAGGTAATTTTTCCTTTATATTTATATTTCTGTACATGTGTATTTTTTACTTTTAAATATTTTTTATTTTTTATTTAGTTTTATATTCCATTTGTGTTCTCCTAACCCTACTCCTTCCTCTACCTACCTATCCTAGGTATAATGTTTTTATATTACTGTTATATATCGGTATATTACTGTTTTATTTTTTGAAACGATGGTAATGAATTTTGGCTGATCTCTAACGCTTTGATTACACTCGCAAGAGAATATTCGGCTGTCGACTCGAAATAGCGCGGGCCGCCGCGTTTGTCGAGTCTGGCCGCATCCTGACGCCATCGCCGGGTGCCGGCGAGGCAGCGCGCCGGTAGTGGAGACGCAGCGCAGCGCCGCCGAGAACTGGTGGACGGTGCAGAGACGCAGCGCGACAGAGAGCGAGAGGGTGAGCCGCCCGGTGCAGGGTGCCAGACAGCGGCAGTGTATAGATTGTCGGCGCTGGTGCTGTGACGTAATGTACGGCGCTAGTCAATTCGATATATGACGTCACAGGGGAGGAATCTGCTGCGCGTGTCGGGGGCTTCACCTGCTGAAGCCGCGAAGCACGTCAGCAGGCCCATCTCGACACGTTGGGGACGACCACAGCTTGATCGCAGGACTCTAGTCTTCCCCCACATCTTGGTCTCGTCCGGGGCTTCCTAAAAAGCGATTTTTCGCCGAAAAAGGGGGCGGATCGTCCATCGCTTCTCGCCCCAAACTCTCTGAGCAGTGGCGATGCATTGCGCTTGGTGCTGACCGACAACCAAGGACATTAAGACACGCCTCACCGTGGTAGAGGCGAAAAGCTGCGACGTCTGGCTGGGGTTACACATTTTGACTGTATTCGCAGTGGTTCACGTAAAGGATCCCCCTTTTGCCTTGCTTTGCTTGTGCAATGCGGAATTCTGCTACGATGGTGTTGGTATGCTCTAATACTTACGATTAGTGACATTGTTTGGAAAATATTCCTTAATATAGACGTGACGATAAAACGGTTTCAAGGACAGCAGAGGCAGCGATTCAGAGCAGAATCTTTCTCCAAGGTTATGCTCGTTTTCGGCTGCATTCCTTGTTTTACATCTGCATGTGAACCTAACGAGATGCATTCAGTTGTAAGGAGAACTGAGGATGGCGATATTAATCATGCAATCATCACTCCAATCGGTTGAGCCTAATTCCATACAAGCATTGTAACGTACTCAGGAATGCTACTGGGGTCTCTCTCTTCAGCACACTGTAGCTTTACATAAGGGATTAACTTTGCGTAATTTTAGCTTTCACTCATAATGCTTTCGATCCGGTGGAGGGCACATTACGCTGTTGCAGTGGAACACTATTAAAGTCTTTGTGTCAATCGCTTTCATCTTCAAGAAGATGGACTTTGCTCAAACACTTGGAATCTTTTCATGAACACATCGTTTCAAATTCTGAAATCTGACGAATTCGAGGTTTCGAATTTTGGAATTTTCGGAATGACATCAAGCGGGGCTTTCCACAAGCACTTGGATACCACAGCAGTTTAGAAAATGAGAAGCACACAACTAGTGCATAACTATTCGGCAATTAAGCAATATAGCGTTCCAGCCGAATAATTACCTCGCGAATACGTTTCTTTAGTGAGTGAGATTTCCTATTTGTTTAATAAGAAAAGACATCGTTTTTCAATCCTTTTGCATGCTTACCATTAGATAACATTAAAGGAAATTACGACAAGAACCTCTTACTTACCACCACCTTCCTTAAAAGACGGAGAACATGACGACCACTGGGAGGAACGCCTTTATCAGGCCAATTAGCCATGTGTATTAATTTCACAATGTGTGAGTTTGAGCAGGCTTCTGGCAGAAGTTCTATGGTGTAGATTGCGAAGTTTTCTTCATGTTCCACCTAAACGGATATTCCCGAAGTTATTCGTTAGTTGCGTTTCTTTGACAATATACGCAACCAAGATATGTTAAAAACGAAAAAATCTGCAAGGGTGTGTTTTAGAATACTACGTAGCTATCTCGTTGCCTCTCTTAATTTTATCCTTCCATTGGGAAATACTTGATTATATGTCCAACTAGTTAACTAGGTATCCAGCTTGTCAGGCCTTTCTTTTCAAAAGCCAAAAGGCTGATAAAAGCCTACACTGCGCTGTGAACTATAGCAAAGCTACTACTTATCATGTGGATGGTTTGAGAACAGTGTAGGTTTTACACAACACGGGTTGGAAGATTTCGTGAGAGGGGTGTTTTGAATGCATAGCACGTCTACCTCTAAACATGTGATGAATTTCGTTAACAAGCTTGTAGATTATTCTGAGACATAGAATGAGTCAAAAGGGTAAGACTACTTAGCATATTGACAACATCGCGCGCTTCGCACTAGTGTGTGCGTGGGACAGTTGATTAAGCTAACTGCCGCGTACGCATCATGCATATTTTATCCGACAGTATCCCGCAGAATCGCTTTTTTGCTGCCTCACCTTGAAGAAAAATCGAATTGGAAGTTCTCAATTAAAAATGATGCGCATAGTCCCACGCGACTGCTTTCTTACACAGCATAAATGCTGCGTATTGTCGTCAATGTGTTGATAATGTTTAACTATTGCACTTGATGGTTATTCAAAACGCCGCAGTTAAAACGCTAAATTTTGCCGAAGGAATAACTATACAAACAATATAAAGGCAGCTACAGTTGAAAAAGAGCGCACCTTTTTTGTGTTGACAAACATTTTATCGTAAGTGTTGAAACTGCCACCATGCTGTGGCCAGTACAAAACGCACTTCATTGTATCGTATTCAGCGTTCTAAAGGATTGATAAAATTGAAGCCTTCGAAAAATAATAGAAAACTTTTAGAATAACGATAAAGGACAGCATTGCTCCCTTTTGGGATGCGCCACGCCCTCCCAGCTTGTTGCAAAGGCGCTCGAAATTAATAAGGATCCTTTGATCAACGAGCTTCTTCTTGCGCTTAAGGTAAAGATTCCTGCTGAGTTCGCTGAGGCCATTGAGTGCAATAAGCGCGACCACTCCATAGTCATTAGTGGTCTTCAGGAAGCTCCAACATCGGATTGACGCTCAAATGCTGAGTGGATAATTACTCAGCATTTGAGCGTCAATCCGATGTTCAGAAGAAGGTTCGGATTGTCGTTGACTTTCTAGATGTGGAGTGTCCGTTCACCTGTTATCGCATGGGTACGCTCAACCCCAGCGTCCGCGTTTGGTGAAGCTATACTGCCAACAAGGTTCCACTGGCGGTCAGTAGTTGCCAATGCTCGATTACTGCGCGGTTCTCCTTTCTCTCATGTTCTTGTGCGCAAGAGCATGACGAGCCAGGAGAGACAACGAGAATTTGAGCTACGTCAAATTGCTTGGGAGCGTAATAATGGCAGGGCAAGTAAGGAGTGGGTTGTTTACATAGGTCAATTGACACGCTTGTCGGAGTTAACTCCAAGAATTTAATTCAGCATGGTTCAAGAACCCAAAAAAGTATTATGTTAAACTCTCCCAGTATTTGTAACAAACTTGATCATTTAAAATACCTTCTCAGTGTTAATAGACATGATCTTTTAGCAGTAATTGAAATTTGGTTAACTGAGACAATTTTGGATTCCGAAATTACTGGCGACTTTATTGGCGAATTTTATTACTTTCCGGAGTGGCGGGAGCAGTGCGAGAGGTGATGGGGTCTTTTGTTAAGCTAAATCAGATCTCTGTGTGAGAGAAGTCAAACTGGGCGACCAGGCATTAATGTTGGGCTTTGTGTCGACATTATTATCCCCTCGTTTGACACGTTTACTCGTCTAGTAGTAGTTTTTTAGTAAAAGACTCGATGCATTGGGATAATGTCCTTGATATAATTCTGTCATCGTCCAATAACATTTCCAAGGTTTTCGTGCTTGCGCTGCTTGCTTCTTCGGACCATTCAGTAGTTGAATTTGACTTGCTTGTTCAAAGCTGTAGATCGTAAATTCGTCCAAGACCAGATTTTGCCAATGTCGATTTCGTCTTGCTTAGCCAACATTTGAGTTCGGTGGATTGGTGGTCAGCCTTCGACAAATATAATTCCGTCTCTAAGTTGTTGAGCGGTTTTGCAAAGTTCTCTATTTGGCTCTATCCTTATTCGTCCCTCTCACAGTACCAAGAGTCAATCATGCTAAATATCCCAAGCATATCCACAACCTTCTTGGTCAGAAAGAACGGTTATTTCATGAAACCCGTGATGCCTTCAGCAATTCCCTCTACAAGAAGGTTTGTGTAGATATAAACTACCATTCAGAAAATTTTTGGATAACTACGAGCGATGCCTTTCGCACAGCAGATCTGCTCGTCGGCTGTATCAATACGTTCGTAGCAACATGAAGAATAATGGCTGTATTCCCACTCTAGTAGACGAACAATCAAACCCTATTTTATCTTTTATTTTTTATTTTATTTATTTATTTATTGACAAAGAGAAAGCTTGCTGCATTGCTGAGTACTTTGCTAGTGTCTTTTCCACAGGACAAGACGTCTCCTTAAGGGATAGCAACTTAGTAAACGCTGAAAACAACTGTCCCTTGCCCGATTCCAACGTTTTACTTCCATCCGGAGGACATCTTTCGCATTTTGGGTGAACACAATTCATTTTGTTCTGAACCATATGACGGTATTCCAAAAATAATTTTCAAGAAGTATCGCGCTGCATTTTCGAAAACAATCTTGCACATTTTTAATATGTCCTTCTTCTATGGTGAAGTGCCTTATTTATGGAAGCAGGCTATTGTTACCACTTTACCGAAAACTTCTGGAAGCTGCCTTGTGACTGACCTTAGGCCTATTAGCCTCACCCCAACCCCTATTACCACATTCGCGACGAGAGCGCTCTCGCGCACAATGCGCGCGACGGCCCGCTGCCTTGTTGGCGCGCGCGGGTGTCCACTCATTTGTGTGGACATCGTCCCATCGAGAGTTACTTTCTGTAAGTAAATTTTAATCGATCTTTGGAAGAAGATCTGAACATTGGTTTGTTACTGCAATTTGGGAATTTGAAAAGAAAATCGAACAAAAACATCAAAAAGGAAGTTTTTCCTAAAAATTCCCTTCCACACATATGAGTGGACACCGTCCTTCGCACCCTCTCCGCTGTCCACTCATATATGTGGACACCGTCGCGAATGAGTTAAGGTTATGGAAAAATTGTGAGTGCGAAGATTTTCTCCTTTTTGAATGAGCGCTCGATCATTGCTCCGGAGCACGGCTTTATGCAGGAGGCCTCCACGTTAACTAATCTGATTGACCTTTACCTTTATGACTGTTGCAGGACTCCTAATGATCGTGGTTCTTTGGATAATATAAATTTCGATTTCTCAAAGGCTTTTGACAAGGTCTGCCACTCGACACTTGTTACCAGGCTTAAGCAAGCTGGCATTTGTCGCAAGTTGTTGCAGTGGCTAGTATCTTATCTTCAAGACCGTACTTTCATTGTTAGCATAAATAGTAGTTTCTTTAGTGTTTACCATTGTACAAGTGGTGTCCCTCAAGGAGGTGTCTAGTCACCGTTACTCTTCATTCTCTACAGTAGTGATCTTCTGCTGTTACTTAAAACTTCGCCTCTTGTTAGACTTCAAGCCTATGCTGACGATATAAAAGTTCACGGATTGTATACCTCGAGTAATTATGTGGAAGTGAGGAAAGCATTGAAAAGTGCTATTGAAAAAATGGTTGCATGGGCATCTTACTGGGAATGTTCCCTCAATTCGAATAAATGCCAGGTGATGCATGTTGGAACATTAAAGGCAATGGAATACGAGGATGGTGGTGTGCCTCTGTCCAGATTGTACTGTTAAGGACTTGGGAGTTTTCTTCGAACCCACGCTTGAATTCAGAGCTCACATAGATTCCAATACCGCTAGCGCCGCACGGTCAAATGTGAGCGAAAAACGCAAAAATAGCGTCGCAAAGCGTCGCATGATCATAACTCCTTCAGTTTTAAGTTTTTTTGAAAAAAGGTTGGCATCGTTCGATTCGTCTCTCCGAGATCTACACAACCATGTGTGAAACTTTACCGGAACACACATATTTTCACCGTGGGTGGTCCAAAATTGACTGGACGGGCGAATAGCGCAGCTTATTTCCCAGGATATGCGTGCTTTCGGAGTATTTCAAAGATGGCGTACGTCGCCAGTGCTCTGTCATGCCAGGAATGCCCCGAGAGTGCGCCGTGCACAATGCACACAGAACCTAATCTATCAATCGAGTGGGCGAGCGCATTTCCCTGCGCTTCTATCTTCTTTTACTGGGAAATGCGAAATTCTCAAGACTATTTCGAACCGTTTGGAGAAGGTTCTTAAAAATTTCTAATCACCACATTCAGGATTAGCTCCAATCTGTCACAGCGAAATTTTGGTGTGCGCCGTGTACAATGCGGACAAAGAAGAACCTTTCAATCGAGGGGGGGGGGGGCGCTTGTAATCTGAGCGTTTGGAGAGTTTTGTCAGAAATTTGCAGCCGCTCTAATCAGGAGTTGCTCTAAGGCTGTCCAGCGAGCCTTTGGAGTGCGCCGTGAACAATGCATACAGATTCGCACCTTTTAATCGACGCGGCGACCGCTCGCAAATTGCACGCGTGGGCGTGTTCGGAGCGCAATAGCTCTGTCAGTTTCGAATCGTTTCGGTTGCAACTTGTGGGTCTTGTGGGCAGTAAACTCCGAATTTCGAGAGGAATAAGTTTCGAAATAGGGCGTTGAATGGTATTTCCTGATGGAGTGAGGACCTTTGCGGTACGAATCAATCCGTCGGAGCTTCTTACTAGGTCAACAACTCGACCGAGCGGCCAGTTACTTCGAGGTGTCATGTCTTCTTGCGCTATTAGCACAATTTCTCCCACTTCTGGTTGAGATCGCGCTGTATGCCTTTGTTGTTTTGATCCCGCCTTGTAGTTCAGTCAAGTACTCTTTGTGCCACCTGTTCCAGAAAAAATTCGCTACTTCTTCTGCAAATTGCAGGGCTTCTTTTGTCTGCTTGATCGTGCTGATAACAGGGTCGTTGTAAGTGGGATCATCTCGCTCTTCTCTATCTCTAGTTTCAGGAAGAGCAAATTTTAGGTTACCTTGCAGGAAGTCAACCGGTCGCAGGGGGATAGATGACACGTCTTGAGGATCAACCACCGTCAGCTGTCGTATATTAACTACTGCTTCTATGCATGCTAGCACTGTCGAGAACTTGCTGTAGAACAACTTTTTGCGACCAATGGCCTTACTTCGGCATTTCTTCACGGTTCCCACAAGTCGCTCCCATACTCCGCCCATCCACGGAGATGCTGGGGGATTGAATACCCACTTGATGCCTTTTGTTGCTGAGTGGGACATTACCGAATGTCCGCTCTCTTGGCTTCTTTGGAACAGCGCGTCTATTACCTTTGCTCCTAGCACGAAGTTAGTTCCACAATCGGACCTGACAATGCTTGGCACTCCTCTGCTACTTATGAAGCGCAGGAAGCTGTCTAAGAAGGCTGATGCGGAAAGGCTGTCCACAAGTTCCAGGTGAATTGCCCTGGTAGTAAGACACGTATAAAGGGTGATGTAGTCTTCTTCGTTGGTATCAGTCGAGAATGGCCCCAAGTAGTGGCATCGCACATTTGAAATGCCTTCGAGATGACGATACGGTCCTTTGGCAATGGAGCCATATCTGGCCGTGCGAAGGGTAAAAAGCCTTGTTCTTTCTTGCACAACGTGCATTTGCTGAAGATCGACCGTATTTTTGTTGAAGGTCGTGGTACCCCGAAGCGCATTCTTAGCAATGATAGTGTGTGCTGTCGTCCACAGTGCATATTAGTGTCGTGTATCTCGTTCACTATGAGCCGTACGAGATCGGAGTCGTTCGGAATGTAGACGGGTTCTTTTGTGTCACGTGGAAAGGCGGCGTTAGTTAGCCTTGATTCGACTCTGATCAGATCGTTTTCATCTTGGACTATCTTCTTGTTTTTGTGTTTTGATTAGAGATTATTGATATCGACGTGTTCTACTTCTTTGCGGAGTATTATGACTTCGCTCAGCTTCATCTCATCGGAAGTGATTTCCTTCTCCGGATCGAATCTATGCACTATCACAGTGGTGATACTCTTGTCTCTGCGCAAATTCACCAAAGAAATCCAACGAGAGAGCGCTTTCATGGCACGCGCGAGCGTTTTTAGCGCTTGCGTGTAGTAGCGGAAGCGTGCCAATCTGATGACGTCATCCGACTTCACCTGCGGCACCTTGATTCCGGCTGCGCATGTGTCTGCGCCTTCGTTTTGCGCTGTACTATCTTCGTGCGCGAGCAATGCGTCACTGCTGAGTGATTTGATCGGCCACATCGATCTTGGGAGAGAGAACCACTGCGGACCAGTAAGCCACGACCTGGTCTCAAACTGTACTTTGGTAGTTGGTCGCGTTGCTATGTCAGCTGGATTTTCCTCCGAGTCTATGTGGTAGAAATCCACCGATACCCCAAGGTTTTGGATGCATCGTTCAATTTTTCTTATTCTATCAACTTGATTTGCTACAAAAAGGGGAAGTTTTCGAAATGATTGCTTACATGCGATTGCTATGTTGCTATCGCTTATGATAAAAACAGATTTGAGACGGGCTCGGTATGTCCCTACTATGGACTTCGCCAATCGCAGAGAGATCAGAATTGCTAGAAGTTCGAGTCTGGGGATAGAGAGTTGCCTTTGCTGTGGCTGAGCCTTGTTTTGGCACATAGCAACCCCTTGGTATCGTGATTCGGCGGAAGGGTTACATAGCTGCGGCATGAAATGGCAATCTAACTTGCATCTCCGAAAATCCAGAGTGTAGATTTGTGGTCTTGCTCGTTAGCGCTGCCAATATTGCGTTGGAATTTGCACTGGAAGCCTGGTATTTCGGCGCACATCTCGTTTTTATCTCTTGATGTACTCAGGATCGAGTAGTTTTCCCCATCCTGTTTTCAGCATCGCTACTTCTCTCATCAGCACCTTTGCTTTGACTGACAAGGGTAGCACAAGGCCAAGAGGATCATACAGTTTGTGGACTTCACTTACGAGTTCTCGTTTAGTCATGTGCTCTTTAGGCGAGAATGGAACTTTCAGAAAGAACTGATCCGTGTCGGTGTTGTACCTTACACCTAGCACCTTCTGTTCCCCGTCGTACCCTTGCCGTCGTTAGGAGCGTTCACTGTCGCAGAGTTGCTACTAAATTCGCTCAGGTTCATGCCAACGCTAGCGAACAACGCTCTAGAGCCCTCGATCTTAGCGAGCGCCTCATGATCTGTGTCTGCTGTGAGAAAAATATTATCGACATATATGTTATCGAGAATTTCTTTGGACAGAGCTGAATCTGAAGTCGTTAGGAATGTTGTAAGCGACATGTTTAAAACACTGGGAGCTGATCTTATGTCAAATGGTAGGCGCTTAAAACGATAGCGCACTATGTTGTCCTTCATGGGAGGTTGATCTGGATCCCTCAACCATAAGAATCGGAGAAGATCGCGGTGTTCGGGAGCAATCCGTATTTGGGTGAATGCTGCCTGTATATCCCCAGTGACTAGGATTTTACACCAGCGACTCGTCATCAGTATGTCTTGAATTTTGTTGATGAAACTTTCTCCGGTGTGCATAACGTCATTTAGTGAAAGTTTCCCATGTGCCTTTGAGGAGGCGTCGAACACGACTCTTATTGGTGTGGGTTTGTCGCTTCTCCAGACTCCCGAATGCGGCATGTAATATGTAATGTTTTGATAGGAACCACGTTCAGATAGTGGGATTTCTTCAATGACGTCATTGTCCTTGTACTCTTCAAATATTTTCGTGTACCACCTCTTCTGATCGAGGTGAGTTTTGTGGAACTTGAACAGAGCGTTGAGTCTTGAGGCCGCAACGTTGAAGTTGGTGTCCAACTCCACCACATTGTCTTTCAAGGGGAAGGGTGCAGTAATTTTCCCATCATCGATTGTGATTCGCTTAGCATAGCTGTTCAGATAGTCATATGCTGTAGGACTTTGGGTACTCATCCATAGATATGCCCATACATTCCAACTCGTACATGTCTCGAATCTCTTGTTTTACATCTGCCAGCACTTCGGGGCAAGCAACCACTACGTGCTCAGCATACGGAACGTTGTCAGCAGTATCGCACTTTTTAAACAGAGCCGGTCCAAACACTGTATTTTGTGCCAAGAGGCCTGATGGTAATATGGTTGGTGGTGAGTCGAGTAGCACAATGCTTTCGTAAGCTTCGACCCCTATCAAGATGTGTGGTTTGACAGTTCTCCGTTTGCTGCTGGGTTCGAGAGAAAAATTTTGTTGTCCTTGAGGAACTGCACGTCGGAATGTGTTAGAGTGGCAGCTGGGAAACCACTGGTAAGTACTGGCTTGGTACTCAGTGTTAGCGATAGAGTTTCGCCGAACCTTGTTCTGAACATTGCCGTTACCTTTTGTGCCGGGTATATTTCCACAGTACCCCCAATGCCGTACATTGTGCATTGAAAGGGTTCGCCACGCTCAAGTGCAAGCCTGCTTGCTAGCTTTGCATCTATCAGATTGCACTGAGCTCCCGAGTCCAAAAAGATAAGCACGGTTTCGTATGTGCCTGTGTTATTATTTTTGACCTGTGCTTCCACCGTCGTGAGGATCAGTTGCTTCTGGTGCTTTTTGTCGTCAGCTTGATTAGAAAAACTGTTGAGAGACTTTTCTTCTTTTTGCACCACGGGTGATTGTTCCATGCCTGCAGCCATGCTGCTTGATTGGGTACGATTGTTGGCTCTAGGCTTCGTATTGGCACTTTCTAGCTTGTCTGGTTGACCACGCCCGTGGTTTTTTGCTTTCGGAGGTCTCTCTGTCATCGGAAGTACTTGTGACTCTTCCTTAGTGCAGAGCAAACTATGGTGGTCTCCGCCACATTTGGGGCAGTTTTCCCGTGCGCAAGTGCGACTTCAGTGGTCCCTCGCAAAGCATTTCCAACACACTACTTGTCCACTCAATGCTTTCCTGCGATCGAATGGTGTTTTCACTGTGCGGCAGTCCTGGCTCCGATGATTCGTCCTGTGGCAAAAAAAAGGCATTCCGCTAGCGTGTGCTGATCTGAACGAGGAATATCGATTTTCAAACAAGGCTCTGGAAGATACGTTCTCCTGAAGTTCTTCCAACAAAGTACCGACGGTCACTCTCTGATCACTTGATGTGGTCTTCATACAGTCTTTGATGATCTCGTATGGAAATTTTGCAAGAATGGTATCGATCCATAAGGGATCATGCTTTCTTCGAATATTGTATCCCGTTGCGATCATTTGGAAGACTGTATCTTTTCCAGCGTTTCTACACACTTTTCTGCTGCAGATGTTGCCTTTGGTATAGTAAGAATGCGTTGGACTATTTGTTGCCTTTGTTTCCATACTTCTTTTGCAGTACATCAACAATTAGTCTGTAGTTGAAGCTTTGCATGGGAATGCTCCTTATTGCGTTTTGAGCCTTGCCTCGGATTGAGTCTTTGAGGTACAGGATTTTCTCCAATTCACTATTCTGAGTGTTCCGATCAATTATGAGTGAAAACGTGTCCCAAAATTCCTCCCATGACTCATTTTCACCGTCAAAATGTGGGAACTTAAGTTGTGGGTATTTCACTCTAAGCGTTGGTGACAGCTCGAGGTGCTGCTCGGAGCTTGAATTGTGGGTTGCTAGACCCTCTGGTGGTCGTTCGCGAGTGAAGTCCTGAAGTAGGCCGCAGGGATCAATATTATCATATTCATCATCATCGCCCGGTTCTAATCCTTCCTCGCCTTAAGCTGCAGCTGGTATGTACGACTGTCGTAAATTTACAATAGTGAGTTGCGTGTTGATTTCGTGTTGTCTGCCTTTTAGGCCCATAACGATGTACTCAGCTTGCTGTTTGAGAACGCGGAAGTTTGCCTTTGCGTCAGTTGTTCCATCTCTGCAAGCATTTCCTTCTTCTCGGGTTTGGATTCTTCTCTGTAGATCTGCGTGATGTTCTGGTAAACCTCTTGAAGCGCTGACAGTTTGTTCTCGACATGACTGAGCGCAATTTGTAGTTCACTCTTTCTTTGTTCACAATAGAAGCGAAGGGCATGTTCCTCTGTTGGCGGTTCGTTTGGCCCAGCAGTTTCCTTGTAGAGGTCAACTACCGTTTGTAGCGCAGTGTATTCATCTTCTAGGCATTGGAGTAAGAGCGTGATTTTGCTCAATTTGTTGTGGTTGTGATAGGCTGCTCTTTGGCGGAATCAGCGGTTCTTGGCCTGAGGGAGAACAGACTGATTCGTACTCTGCCACGCGGGCTAACTGATCCGATTGGCCGATGCACCAGGAAAAATTGTGACGGCCTTTCTTTTCTCCACCTTTCACTGTATTTCTCTACAATTTATTTCAACGCGCTACACGAAATCAAAACGACAAATCGAAATGGAGGCCTTCATGGTCCTCCCTGCACACAGCAAGTGACTCTTTCAGTCGATGAATAGGCCACGCCTTCAGCTAGATGACGAAGCGTTGCGGCTACGTGACGTAGGCCACAATAACGTCATCGTCCTTCCGCCGCGGCATCGTCCTCGATGCGAAACAGCCAAATAAATTGATGTCTCCGTAATCGGTCGAAATTGATACCGTTCGATAGCGCTTTTTATGGTGAACGGAACGGTGCCATTGCGAGTGTCGAAGACTCAAATCTGGGCGAGTAGGAGCGCAGGAAACTCTAACCGCTAGCTTTCGCCACTCTAAAACGGCAGCTGAGGCTAAGGCAGTTTAGGCAGCTGAGGAGCTATGAGCACGTTATGTGTAGTAAAGTACCTTATTCTCTCTGTTTTCGTACGCATTTTAAGGCGGTTAACTCGCCGCGTCTTCTCGCAGTGGTCCACGGAAGTCGGAAAAAATGCTTCACACAACCCTCATCTGCATTTTCGCACCCCCATAACATTGCCCACTCCCAAGCTAAACCATTCTCCTTCAGCGTACTAACAGACCGCTCGACTGCCTACAAAACCTACAAGCTGCAACTTGAAAGGTTCCAACTTGGCAGAGCTATTGCGCAGCGAACATGCCCGTGAGTGCAATTTGCGAGCGGTCGCCCCCTCGATTGAAAGGTTCGAATCTGTATGCATTGTTCACGGCACACTCCAAATGGCTCGCTGGACAGCCTTAGAGTAACTCCTGACTAGGGCGGCTGCAAATTTCTGATAAAACTCCCCAAACGCTCAGTTTACAAGCTGCCCCCCCCCTCAATTGAAAGGTTCTTCTTTGTATGCATTGTACACGGCGCACACCAATGTTTCGCTGGGACAGATTGGAACTAATCTTGAGTGTGGTGACTGGAAATTTCTGAGAACCTTCTTCAAATGGTTCGAAATAATCTTGAGGATTTCGCATTTCCCAGTGAGAGGATAGAAGCGCAGGAGACATGCGCTCGTCCACTCGATTGATAGGTTAGATTCTGTGTGCCTTGTGCACGGCGCACTCTCGGGGCATTCCTGGCGTGACAGAGCACTGGTGACGTACGCCATGATTGAGATACTCCGAAAGCACGCATATCCTGGGAAATAAGCTGCTCTAACCGCCCATCCAGTCAATCTTGGACCACCATGTTTGTGTAGATCTCGAAGAGGCGAATTGAATGGTGCCAACCTTTTTTCAAAAAACCTAAAACTGAAGGAGTTATGATCATGCGACGCTTTGCGACGCTATTTTTGCATTTTTTCGCCCACTTTTGACCGTGCGGCGCGAGCGGTATTGTACATTGTTCGGAAATCGTATTTTGGAAGCCATTTTCCTAATTTTTTGGAATGTTAAACGTTCCGATGTGGTTCACCTTTACATTGATTCACCTTTACAAGTCGTACGTATTGCCTCGCTTAGAATATTGCTCGCCGTAATGGAGTCTTAGAATAAAAGAGTATGTGCCCGAAATCGAGAAGGTACAGAAGCTTTTTACGAGGCTATTATGGTATCGTTGTTCGAATCCCATGGATCGTCTCCTCCTCCCTAGCTATGAAAATCGCCGAAGCTTTTTAAGCTTTTGCCACTTCAGGTCCGAAGGATAAGATCTGATTTGGTCTTTTGCTTTCGAATTATCAGGAATGAGGTGAATCTCTCAGCGAGTAAGTACTGGATTTTTCAGCCGGTTAGCTCAAGGCACAATAGATTAGCATTTTTACGGTAAAATCCAGCGCGGTAGTAGAGATAAGCTCTTCAATATTGTTTTCTACCGGTGCTCTAGGTGGTTTCGTCTCTTACCCATTGACGTCTTCCAAGCCCAGTCGGGCTCAGGGTTCAGGCGTAGGTCGGTTACTCTTCGGGGTGATTTCAATTTCAATGAGAATTGCTTTTAACATACTGTTTCCTATGTTTTCTAGTGTACCGTTGGATCTTCCTCCCAAGGAGTGTGACCCATTGATTGAACGACGCATTCTTCGATCAGTCTCTACCAGTGCCTAGTGCCACAATGACTGCTTTCACCTCTGCTCTCTTCCTCCCTGCTAGCCTACGTATTTCGATCTTTGTTTATTTTCCTCTTATTTGTTGCCAGCTTTAAGGGGCATTGGAACAGCATTTCTTGTACCAAAAAAAAGAAATAAAAAGAAACAATACAATAAATAGATGGGATATTTTTTCTTATCACAATTATTCAAAAAATCCTTTTTTATGTTCGGTTTCACTTTTCTCTGCAGTTAACATACAACCTTCCTCAATCAGTTCTCCAGCCGCCACATTGTCCCTTGTCATACAAATGTTTTGTTTAATCCAGTACCCATATGACACTGCGCATGGAGAAAAAATCTATTCCAGGGCCGGGGTGCGTAGCAGTATAATGAGGCTCCTGGAACACGGAGCCCGCCCAGGGACGCGTGCTCAGAAGTTTCTGAATTTCATTTTTCTATGACGTGACACTGTATGATTTTAGCTTTCCGGTGGCTTGATTAACTGCATATAGTTCCCCGTTTCGACAGTATATCCACGGTGACCTTCCTGAGGTCGGCAACTAACAGCTTTTCTTTTTTATCGAACAAATATGTTATTATGGTAGGATTCTTAAATTTTAATTTTTGTTTCATATGACGGCTAGTATTACGGTGGTAAATTCAAAGACAGGGGATTGGCATAAAATGAGTTGTTGTTTCAAAACCTCCTTTTGATTAGCTGTCCATATATTGTTTTGTCGTAGGCTATTGTTTGAGTTCCATTTGTTTTAAATGGATTCTGTTTTATGTATGATTGCTTATATTGGAGTAGTTTTTATTAGCCAGATCCAGTGCTTTTTCTTTTTTTGTATTTTCTTCTTTCATGAGATTTTCTGTTCTACTTATTTGCTTTTCCATGTGAGCACGTCTTTAGACGTAATAAATAAATAAATAAATAAATAAATAAATAAATAAATAAATAAATAAATAAAAGATTCAGAAAACTAAGTTCATTTAACACATCACGTAATGTAAAAAAAAGAGATAAGGAACCGCTTCTGTAGTGAGCGGGTAGAGAGGATCTACCGTACACCGAGCGCGACGACAGCATACCATGACCGCACGTGTCAACAGGTTGACTACAATGGTGCGCGGCGGTCTATTTAGTTAAGAAGGACGGCATCCAAATCTTTTCTGGAAGGGTTAGTTGGAATGATGAACATGATGCCGATGTCCGACTGGTCGGTCGGTTTACTACCAAATCGATTACTGCAGTTTTTGTGTCGCGACCTTCGATTTTGCACAACGTCCGTGTGAAAGGTTATTGGAGAAGCTGGCCACAAATTTCACGTTTTCTTTTTGGAACTTCATTAAATTTCACATCTACTGCTTTCCTTAGCGCTTTAGCAGCTTTCCTCTTTTCCTCTTCTCTCTCTGGATTTCCTCTTCTTTCTATGCATTCTGCAGCGATCTAATGGGAAAGAAGGCTCTGATGACTTATGCTACGCTGGGTATGAGCTGGTGAGCGGTACCCATATCCAACGTAACATAGACTAGTTAGTTTGATAAAATTCTAACAAACACACATCACAGCATTAAAAATAACCTCCTAGTCGAAGTTCTTGCTAGATCGGTGACCCTGTCCCCGTCATACCGTCTCCCAACCACATCACGTAGTTCAGGTAGCCACGTAGCATACTTACCGTTACCTATCGTAGTTAGCTGATATTTGAAAAGAGAGTGTGATATTCGTGGTCAGCACCTCCAACGACCCCTTAGACGAAGTTCAGCATAACGGTGAGCCTTACACGACTACCTAGTTATCGATGTAGGAGATAACCGTTTGCGTAACCGTCCAAACAGACACCGTTATCATGTTCATCATCCCAAATTATCTTTTAGCAGAAGTTTGGGTCACAGGATCTCGTCTCACACTTGCGTGATGCGCTTCGTCCCAAGAGACAGACACGCGAAAATCGCTCTCATCGTCAACGTGTTAAGTTCTATGCACTAGATGCTAACCGTTATCGAAATGTCTTAATAGAATTTGGTCACTGGTCTTTGTTAGACAGCTAAAGGAGTGCGGGGTCGTTGGCGCATGCTTTTCTGTCTCTTCTCCTTGAATTTTTTACTATTTAGCTGCCCACGATTTCTACTCTCGTTTTGTTATGTGCACTTCATACTGGTCTCGCTTATACTGTCCGAGAGATAGTTGGTCTTGGACAACGGCGTACGGCGAAGATGCGTTGTTTCTCCAGCATTATAAGATGTGCTGGCAACTAGATGAACGCAAAACTACCTGCGTTAAATTGACCACACTGGGGCAGCTTTCCTCAAAGACCATTCTCCAGAAATCGCCTATGGTGTTTTCGAGAGGAGCCTGAAATTACTCAGCTCGAATAAAATTCCGACACTGTCTCAATGACTAAACATCAGGAAACTGAAGGTATCGTGACTAAATTCGCAAGCTGCACCATTTTGTTTAACCGTACTTACATACTTAAACCAAAACTGGGCTCACCTGTGTCATGATGTATGCCCTGTCGTGTTTCTCGAATTTCACCCAGTTCGCGTGAATATAATCCGTTGCCGGCGGTACTTCATGCGTAAGCACCACGCGCGTAGCGTCAAGGCAAACCACGTCCTTAATTTTTAGCTCTATGCACTTTATAGGGAGGTACCTTTCGTGTATCATACCACTAGAGCAGTAACCTTGTAGAGCTACACAGTTATCTTGCACAGCATGTGTCTTTTATGCTTATGACACATAAACAACTGCTCTCACAGTTTACGACGTTTTTATAATAAGTGCTTCAAACTATATTTCTGCATAAGCCTACATTTATCGATCTATCCATCTATCTATCACCATCTACCACCATACAGTTGAGTGATTAGGAGCTACAGGGTGGCTACAAGGTATAATCTGGCTTTTGCATTTTAACTAAGGAATGATGGCAGATCTTCATATATTATTTTTATTAGTGGATTACCAATTTATATTGTGCCACTGAGTCATGATATTGCCCAAAATGGTCTCCTTTTGCACGGATGATGGCCTCGAGCTACTTGGTAACCGCTTCCACAGCGGGCCGCAGTTAGTCAACATCGATCTTAAGCCACTTCTAAATAGCGCTGCCTTCAATGTGGTGGCTGCGCACCGAGTAGTCCACTGAGTTCGGGTATGGTGAGTTTGTCACACATATCCTTGTCTAAGAATCCAGGACAATTCTGCCTATGCGATTGTCGACTTTGACGCAGGTGCTCGCGCCTAGTCCTGCTGAAGAACAAACGCTTGCTCTGGAGAACGTTTTTCAGCAGAAAGAATTAGATTATCTTCCCCGCCCCTATTCCCCTCTCCCATTTTCCCCTCTTTTTATGACTAATTTTTGCGACGGCACCGATAGCTCTAAGCGGATTATTATACAGTATGGTATTGCTGACTATATAACGCAGCGCACCCATTGGAATGGAATTAATTTTCAGCAAGAGTGGTAGTTGGGAGTTGGGTCCGCCCCATGGTCGTAAACTGGACCAGGAGTTTGCCCTCAAACTGAAGATTTCAAATCAGAGTTGGTGATGATTACTCAGCGAGGCCTTCAACACCTACTGGAGAACATCAAGAAGGAGTTTTGTTACCACTGCAGTTCCTGTTGTTTCTGTTGTACACGTTCGAGCTTCTTGACTTTATTTTAAGGTTTTCAGACGTAAGATGCCGATCACGTTAAAATTTATAAGGAACTAGATAATGGTGTGGCTTGGAGTGTGGTCCAAGATGACTGATTTTGTTGTGAATGGGCAGACGACTGGGAACATCTTTTAGCATTGAAAAAACATTATTACGAGCTGCATCCATGGTGCCCATTTTCCACTCTACAAGCTCAAAGCATTGACATTCAGGCTTCAGAGACTCGAGACAGCTATCTTATATCTAGTGAATTGGATTTCGATATAAATTTTAAAGCCCTTGTAGGGTCATCTAACTATCGAATCGAACATGTAACTTGAAGAATTTGAAAACTGATGATCTTTGGGCTCTTTTGCGTGCACACAAGTGCTATGTTTGACCCTTTGTGAAGTTTGGTACTTCTGTTTCTTAACTCTTGTCTGAAGAAACACATCCAATTATTTAAAAGCGTTCAAAATAATTACACAAGTAAACTAATTATGTGGTCCGTTAAGCTAGGATATGCTAACATTCCAAACGAAGTTGAAAGAGCCAAGCAGCTTGAACTACCCTCCCTACAAAGCTGAAAGTAAATTGCTGATCTAATCGTGCTTTTTTAAAATTCTCATAAAGAGAATTTTCACATAAAACTTTTAGATGTCCCTCTAACTAGGAGTTGAGGAGAAAGACGTAGGTTGCATCCCCAAGTGCCAAGGTTACAGGTTAGGTCTAACTTATCTTATCCTCACTTATCGGAACCTTAAGTGATTCAACCTGCTTATTGGCGGGTCTAAATGCTTTGATAACGTGTCTGGGTGTGTGCTTAAGCACCCTTTAACCCACGTAGCCGCAAATTTTTATACTTTATGCATGTGTTTGTACATTTTTGGGTGTGATTGATTGTAATTCGCACCAGAAATAAAATAAGTAATCAACAAGAAGTGCTGTGGACTGTGTCAAACAAGGAAGGAGGACGAACTCACCGGGTAGCGATTACGCGTGGGATTCTCCTGAAACGCCTCAAACTTGTACAGGTTATCGGGGCACCTGTACTGAGCAACGGTTAAAAACTCTTGTTTAAGCCCTTCCACGCCTGGAACAAAAGCAGTAACACAATTTGCATGCAACAGGTACCACAACATGTTTTAGATACTCGGATTGTCATGGCTGTCCTATCAGAAATCCAGGCTAACAGGTAGAAGGAAAAGCATTTCAGGGATATGTCTCAGAATCGCGGGTACTGAGTGCACGTGCAGTTGCACTAGCTGTAGTGAACCTTTGTGAGAGAATTAGACTCCAGAGAGGGACGCCGGTCACTGTTTACGTGGAACTACCACTGATGGAAACCGATCATATTTGCAGGCTCGGCCAGCCCGAAAGTGTTGAATGAGAACATGATCTATTAGGCAACAATGAATACAGGCACATGCACACTGCAAGCTGCCAGTGCCAGAGTTGCTGAAGAAACATGAACAAGTAAGATACGCCTTCCCTATGGTTCAGAGTAGCAATCGGTTCTCAAGCAAGACGATGGCCACGGATTTAAAAGTTTCTGTTGCAATTTTTGGACCAAAACTGGCATTGCTATGCTGCGTCTGTACGTTTTCATGACTTTTCGTTGGAGCTAAACGCATGAGAAGTTCGTGAAACGAAAATTGCTGGAGTCATCAATCGCTTTTGTTATGTACCATTTCCAAGTCGAATTGCACATTTTTCATATCGAATTGGACACTCTTCTAAGTTTACTTCAACACTTTTGCTACTAAATCAACTCTTACAAATCGAAATGACGTTTAGACTGATTGAACTACAAGTTCAATAAATTGGCTATAACAATTTTTGTTCAAGGAAAATTTGGTATAATTTTCTTTGAAATTTTTTAGTTCACCTGCCTCAATAAGTTTAATAATTTCTTGAAATTTTATTTTTAGAGAAAAACCAAGAAATAACAAACTGTCTTATCAAAGAAGCAAGCACAAGCACATTACAAGATCAGGTCGAGCCATGCACTC
Source organism: Heligmosomoides polygyrus polygyrus (assembly GCA_947396885.1). NCBI lineage: Eukaryota > Metazoa > Nematoda > Chromadorea > Rhabditida > Heligmosomidae > Heligmosomoides > Heligmosomoides polygyrus. The sequence continues at coordinate 73,177,675 of OX377202.1, read as the reverse complement.
AAAAAGTTCGCATCAACTTTTGTTTGATTGGCAGTGTCTTTGCCATTTACATCAACCATCAAAGTGAGAATATGTGTGTTGCTTACATAACAATAACAATATTAATAATAGGGGTCGAACGCCAGGCAAACAGAAATTCTGCTATCGATCGAATAAAAATCGCGACGTCTTGAAGGAGGGCAATGCACAACAAACCCATTTTTCCAATAAAAAATGGCCGTTTTCCCGCTCTTTCAAACAAGCTCTACACCATTATTTTCCTTCTTCTTCTTCTTCGAAAAATGAAAGTTTTATAAAATTCCAAGCAATATTCTTACTTGTTGGGTAGGTGATTCAAACATCAAAGAAAGCTATACTACAATCTTTCTCGAACAAAAAAATATTCTAAACATTCTGGAGAGTCTTTAGTTTAACGCTCATTTCACTAGAAGCTCATTTCGATTTTGAAAAAAATTGCTTTGAGTTCAAAAATGTTAGGCTAGCCTAAAAGAGTGTCCAATTTGATCTGAAAAGAATCCAGTATGACGTGAAAATGGTGAAAACATGTCCCGTAGACCTGCTGTTCCGAGCGGCTCAACAACAGCTCTCGAGCAACGCTCAATAAGGATACATCAAAATTATCGTGCTAGGGTGTAAATAAACGAAGTTTCTTGAAACTGCAGTTGTGGGTTTGCCTACGGCTGGAATAACGTTGATGGAAAATTCTTGAGTAGTGACCTAACACAATCTCACGTATTGAATGATAAATTCGGCAGGTACGATCTTAACGTGGCCTCGTTCTACAGTAGCGACTAACTTTGATTCAATGGAGAATCACAAGCAGCAACTTGGTGTTTGGGATGCGTGCTGTAGTCGTGTCTGTTCAGCGAGGGCAAAACGACGACAAATATTAGGGTGTCCCCTAATTTTCTGGGCTATCATACCATCTTCATTAGAAGTTATTACAGCAACATAATGATCAAGGGTAGTCAATCGATATATTCTCCATCTGTGGTCACAACCTTTCTCCAACGATTGGGCAGAGAGTTCATTGCATTCTGTCAGAAAGAAGCTGGCCTGCTGCCGATCCATTCGTCGATTGCGCAATGAACCTCGTGACGTTACGAGCATTGTTTGTTCATGCAAAAAAGGAGCAAGACCTCTAAATGCAGCATAGCCACAAGAGCTGATATCTGGTGAATACGCAGGATGTGCCGCAATTTGAATAGACTCCTTCCCTACCGTCTCCTGCGTTCGTTTCGCTTGATGCGATCGTGCATTATCTACTAACACCGAATAGTACCGAATCTCGGGTACTTTTCAAGCAGCTTACGCTTCGTCTCCAGCATATCTTCAATGTACAAGACTGCTTTAATCGCCCGCCCATCCGGCAAAAGCGAGTAGTGCAGGACTTCCCGACTCGTGAACCAAAATGAAAACAAAATCTTCTTCCCATGTGGGGACGGCTTCGGAATTCGTTCTGATCTTGCATACTTCAGAAGCCATTCGATCACCCGTGTGGTGTTATCGTACATGCACCACTTCTCGTCCTGTGCCACAATCGTGCTCAACCACGCAGTCATTCTTGCGCGGTTGAGATTATTCTGACAGGTGACCACTTACTCTCACCTCTGAGACGGAGTCAGTGCATACGGGATCCATCCTGGCAAGACTGCCCTTCTTTCGCTTTGTTTCAGGTAACGATGAACAGTGCCACGTGAAGTATTGATAGCCTTAGATGTCGTCCTTACGCTTCTGGCAGGTTGCCTCCTGACTGCTGCAGGCACTCGTCGTTCATTCGGTCCGATCGCTCTTCCAGTATGCTTCTTGTCCGTAATGCTGTACATTCCCTTCCGGAAACGATTGGGCCAAGTTTCGCATGTAAGCTTGCTGCAGACGTCAGGACCTAACAAAGCAACGATAGCTTTGTGAGCAGCGTACGCAGACTGTCCAGAACGGAAGTGATGAAGAAGCAAGTCGCGATACGTCGATTTCTGCTTCATCTTTGAAAAATTGCCAAAGTGAGGGCAGTAGGCCGATAGAGGTAATTGATATGCTATTGCGAAACATATTCGAATCGCCTTCTTATGCCAAGAGAACATCCCGTTTGGATTTTGTATAAAGAAGTTATAACGCGCCAAACACCTATGGATCAAATAGCACAGAAAATTATGGGACACCCTAATAAAAAGGAGTTACGCTGTTCTAATTTCTCGTCATCGGTTATAAAACCCCCGGCAGATATGTTTGCGAAAGACACGATTCACAACCGATATTTCATGGGATCTCAAGGTACCGAATACATGATGTCAGTGAGAGCGACATTATCCATCGATTTTCAATCAATCGAACTAACATACGAGCGAATACGAGCGCTCGTGTTGCAGGGCATCTGTTAACTTCCTCGACAGTACAAACAAAGCTGGAGTGAATCCATATCACAGAGAGTATTACACACTGTTCTCTGTGAGCCGATGGCAGGACTATAAGCGCTCGGTGACTCCCGGGGAGATTCTTGTCGCAAAACTACAAAATGTCGCACGAAATTGGATGCGTTATGCAGATTGAGCTGGTTTCCTGTAAAATGGTACACTTTTTGGCAGAAGGGGATGCTCATCTTTTTTAGACGCAGTTAGGTAGGCATCGAACAGGAGATGATTTTTCGACACCCTCCCGTTAAGTTCTTTTTTACTTGCATATAAAACTGAAACCAGAACTCACCTCTTGCTAAAATATGGTCGACATAAAGGTCAATGCGCTTCTCTATATCGGGAGGTATATCCCTATTTGACGAGTGTTTTTTTCGTGCAGTGGGCGACTTGATATGCGGCTGAAAAAAGGTCTAATAGATATAGTCGACGCCTTTTATTATATTAACGATACGCAGATCTATACCCTCCTTTGCGCATCACGCGTCAGGATGGGGGCGAGATAGTGATTTTGTCCTAGGTGTCAAGTGACTGTTAAATTATCAGCCTCACGCCAGTAGTAACATCAAGACCTTTAATAACTGCTTTCAGAACCAGATTGGAGCGAATCGATATGCTGTCTTCTCTAAAGATTGAGGAGGATTTTAATTGAAAATTCACATGCTAAAGGGTTTCCTTCATGTAATAATATTGCAGGTATGGCGTAACTGCTTCAGTAGATCTATTTGGTAACTGGATGACACTTCCACGTACAGCAACCAAGAGTACGCCGTTCATAACATTTTTCCAGCACTGCTTCGAGATCTCAGGGAAAATGGTGTTTAGAAGTGCTTATTTATGCTCTGCTTCTGGCTGTTCATTCTCCAGACATTTGGTCTTATTTCGATTCCGATGATTGATTGCTAACAAGCTGGCTCTAATTTAAGTTTCTTCCCTCCTCCTTACCCTTAGTCAATTTTTAATAGCTTTTCTATGTTTTGTCAAGTTTAATTACTTCGTAAGTTGCTCTCAGCTGTAGGCCAAGATTGGTGTCGATCTTTTCTTAGGCTTACGCTAAAAAAACAATGCCAAGTCGTTTGTGGAAAGTCGGACGTGGACAGGTTTAATTACATTTGACCGGACTCTTGCCGTTGTGTTTGGCTGGGTTATGCCTTCGGTGGTTCTAATATTACGACAGAGTCTGGAAGGAAATGGTAGAGGTTGTGTGGTGTAAGATTTATTATCGATTACGAACGGCATGGTGACATGCGTCCAATATAAGTGGGAATGAAGACACTTCTGGTTGGACCTGTTTCTTCCTACGTTCTGCTGCCTCTGCGGTCTAGGCTTATTGTACACTTGTGGACTTGTTGTATTGGCGGAGTCGCTATTGATTGCAGTCTCGACAGTCCTACGAGCGGACTGGGCGAGACGTGCGACTGTCCCGGCAGCCGTAGACTGGCTGTGCCGGGGTGGCTGACCGACCCGGCTGCCCCTGGAGCGGGCAGAGCCGGACGGGCCCCGACGGGACATGGCGGCGGCTATTTATATCCTTTCCACGCCCACTTGCCGGTGGTACCGCCTCCTTGCCGGAGGCCCCGCCTCTTTGCCGGTGCTTGCGACGGTCGAGTCGCGACAACATTGCTGGCTTTTACATGTTGTGATTATAAGCAAATCATAGATGCATAAATGAATGGAAGTAAATCCCATGAAGCTGTGAGCATTTCCTTTCCTTTCTTTTGTTAGAGCACGTTGTTCGGCTTACGTTTCTGCGATTTCGCATTCTTTGGAGCAAGGAAAAAGTAATACTACTCCCCCAAGCGTCGCTTCAACCTGAGGGATTCAAAGTCGAGTAAAACAAAACTGTTTTTCATTAACGACCGAAAGCTGACCTCTTCGAAAGAAGCCGATCATCTCTGCAAATGATGGCTGTACAGAAATGTTGGCAATTAACACTCAGTGAAGAGCCCCAGAGGTCGTCAAGGGGCACCAGCTCCTGTGTCATAGCCTAGCCCTCACCCTTGCAGCTATAGTTATTTCCGGGTTTCGAGAGGCCTGGTTCGATATACATAGTAAGCGGAAGAAGGAAGCCTTGCATCGCTCCACCTCATTTCGTATTTTAGCCGCTGCTGATTGCCTGCGCTTGGTGTGAATTGTAACAAAAGAACACGCGTTGATGGAAGCACTAGGTTCCCTACAAAGACCCTTAAGGTGCTGCAAAACGACGCTGCAACCACTGTTCGAAGCACATAAGCGACTGTTGCCCCCCCCCCCCCATCATATTCGAGGGGCGAGCAGTTCGGATCTGAACCTAGACAGTTCTGTTACCAAATTACTTGCTTTCTACTTACTTTCTGCGAGAATAACCTATAAATAGAGAAACAAAAGCTAGTTAATGCTTTGATTTGAGACAGACTTTTTTCTTGTAAGACAGATATACTGGGACAGATAGCTTAGGCGTCCAAAACAGGCATTCATTTAAGATTGAATTAAGCATACCCTAAAACAGTCATCTTGTCTCCATACAATAGGAAAGTTGGGAAATTGACCGTGTTGGACTAGAGCTTCTACTTTAAAAATAAACGTCACTGCTAGGACAGGGACTAAACGCTCACATATTGTTAGGCCTTTAATTAGTTGTTGTATCAGGTCGCTGCATACGAAATGTCCGATTTCGATTGAAAAACTTGATAGATCATAACTTTGCTTGGAAGCAGTTTTATTAATTGAAATAAGAACCTTTACAATTATTACTCCTTTTTCAACGCGGCAACAGCTTAGTCATCCCATCTCTGCAAAATTAGAAACTACGAGAATGAACAAAACATAGGAAGTCGTTTTCGACATCGTCTTGGTTGCTGAATGTTTTCTCCTTCCCACGACGATCTAAATGCTTCAGATATGACAGTCGGTAGGAAAAGATCTGTTGAATACGCTGGATGTGGCAGAGTTTCGGGTCCTGATTCACACAATTTCTGGACAATAATTTTTGAAACGTGCGAACGCGGGTTGTCATGCACTAGGATTGTGCTTCTTCGATCGACCAAAGCCGGCTGATTTTCAATCAACTTCTGGTGCACCGCTTCAACAACGGCACAGTACTTCTCCGCTGTGATAATCTCTCCACTCTTCAAGAACTTGCAGTAGATATACCAGCTATTGCCCACCATACGGTCCCCATGGTCTTCTTCGGATGGGGACTTGGTTCGGCATCTCCTTGCGCAGCCTTAACGGAACACAGGTCTCGAGGCACTTATCTGCCCGTCGGCAGGATCTATTTACCCAATCTCTTCATTTTCTCGATCGCAATTAATTGGCGACTGAAAGTGCTGCCTTCAACGCGGAAATGCTGCGCTAGCTCCCTCACAGTTTGACACAGATCCGCTTCCACCGTGGATTTGAGTTGGTTGTCGCTAAGGACTGATGACGGTCTACCTCGGTCTTCACCTTAGGGATTACATCTCCAGACCGAAACCTTTCGGACCAGTGGTGAGTTGTGCGTTCCTTAGCGGGATTCTCTCCAAATGCAGCGTTGATGTTACGAGCTCCGGCCGCGGCGCTGTGTTTATTTTTCCACTCTTATAAGATCCGAATACAACGTTGATCCATGCTGTAAAAACGACCTCAAAAACTCAGCAAGAGGCAATTATGTTACAAAAGCTAGAAATGCTAAGAAAGCTGAGATTATGCCCTTCAGGAAACTATGGATGTACAGCACCTAAAACGGCTACCTTCTTAGCCACGAAAAATCTACAGAAATTGAGACAGCAAAATCGGACATTCCATATGCAACGAACTAGTAGTTCGCATTCCACGACCACTTAAAAAAATGGGCATTAGGCACTCGCTAACGAGTGCCAATACATGGGCAATAATGAGCCAAAGAAATAATGGTAATCTCAAGCTCTGCTAGAATCTGCCAGACTACTTGTAGAGCACCGCTCTTGGGCACATTCGTATAGAGTGCAGTGACCTCATACGACTCGATCGCGATTTCCTCTTTTACTATAATCTCCTTCGTGCGGGTGGCAGTGCCCTCTGCTCACTTTTTATAAGCACTTCAACCATTAACTTCGTCTTGGTAGGATTCCGGATTCATGGAAGGAATCGAAAACAGTTCTAATCTTCAAAAAAGTCAGCAGGAGGATATCATTAACTATCGTTCCATCAGACTTCTCTCGGTTGTGTACAAGATCTTCATCAAGATATTGCTTAACCGGAGCGCATGGAGCGTTGCTTGGATGAGTAGCGGAATAAGCAGTATTTCGCAAGGATTTCTCCTTCAAGGACCATATTCAGACTGTCTCACAACTCATCGAAAGGAGCCGCGAATACCACATCTCACTTGTTGTTGTCTTCGTGGATTATCGGAAAGCGTTCAACTCTGTGGAAATCAACGCCGTTCTGAACGCGCTTGTGCATGCTAGTATACCATCGCCCTACATGAAGGACTCGGACTGGGACGATGAAGGCTACCTGTGGACAACTGAAACGAATCAGCAACCTTCGCTTCGCCCACGATATTGTTCTCATCTCTGACAGCACGGCAGACGTCGAGGAATTGCTGAACGAGCTCAATATGGCAGGTATGAAGATTGGATTGGACATAAATATGTCCAAAACGCAATTTATGGTCAACCAGTGGTGTGACACAGGACTCGAAAGGTTAAATGGAATCGCTCTACAACAGGTCGACCCCTACGTCTATCTGGAGAGAGAGCTGAACATGGGTAAGAACTTCGCTCCTAAAATCGCCCGAAGGAGGAGCGCAGCATGGGCAGTTTTCAGTCCGATTCGCGAAGTATCGGGTTACGGATGCCTGCCTCAGGGCCTCAATATTCAACGCCTCTGTACTGCCTGCGATGTGTTACGCGACGGAAATCTGGCCCGACAACATGACAATCGCCAGAGGAATACAAACTACGCATCGTGCATTGGAGAGATGTATTCTGAGGACAAGCTTTCATCAGTAATGGCAAGAAGGCTTTGTCAAGCTCGGAATTAAGGGAGAAGTCGCAATTGGCAGATCCGCTCCAGTACATGAAGAAGTCCAAATATCGCTGGGCCGACACCTGCTTCGACGAAAGGACGATAGATGGAGTCTCCGTGTCACAGAATGGCTCCCGAGAGACCATAAGAGACCACTGGGGCGATCGCCAACCCGATGGGCAGACTCGTTCCCAAGATGTTTCAGAGAGCGGACTCTGTCTCGCTGGATGCAAGCTGCCAGAGATCGAGCGGTGTGGAAGAGTTGTGGTCCCCGCTGAGAAGACCTCCAGCCGACAAAAGTAGCAAAGTATCAATGTAAAGTAGTATGATGTCCGGGTTACAACATGTAAGGCAGAGGACATCACGCGGCTTTTTCCGTTTCTTGTTTGTTTGTTCGTTTGTTTTTGGTTTTTATTTTGTCTTCAGTCTCCAGTCAGCTGGTTGCATAATCTTTAATTATTTGCTCTCCGCCGTCTAAGACAGACCCCAACACGCTGCGCTCTCCTTGGCGTAGTTCGCCCCAGCTCTGGGATTCCGTTGGAAAATGAAATAGAGTAAGAAAAACGCGAAAGAACAATCGCCATCACAGCAGTACGCCCCCTAACATGTACTGTGCCTAGACAATGGCCGGGCGCAAAGCGTGCTACACACATCCCTAGAGCAATGTCGTTAAATCCCACAAAACTGGCCCTTTCTTTGTTTCCTTATTTATTTCCCTCCCTTCTGCGTGATTCATTTCCTTTTGTTTACCCCCCTCGTCTCATAAGGTCCCTCTTACAAGCTTTCCGCCTGTTCGACGCCTTTCAAAGACGTCATGCAATAGGCGTTCAGAAGACGTTTCATCAACGTCCGCGACAGGCGCTCGCATTTAGAAGACACGTTGCGCAAAGGGCGTTCTGATTCAGAAGACGCGTCACAGACGTCGTGCTACAATCGTGCGGGAGTCCAGAACGGAGATCCAGCAAGAAAGGACGTTGGGGGGGGGGGAAAGGACAGGATGTGGAACTAGGAAAATGTAACCAGCAAGGACAGATCTGCAAGGGGAACCAGTGAGAAGGGTCCAGTAAAGAGGGACCCGGCGTCTGGACCAGATTCAGAAGTCGTGTGGCAGACATCATGCCACAAGCGTCTGGGTTCCGAAGACCTGTCGACGACGACGCGCCACGAGTGCTCCTGGTCAGGCGGTAGTTCTCCAGTGTTTGGGGCGAAGCCCCCTCCCCAACCAGACGTTTGGTGGCTGCTAGGCCGCTGAATATCTGGTTGTTAAATAAATACTTAGCAAGTGCGTCTGGATAAAGAACGACTTTTAGGGTGCTTCCCTCAAATTAAAAAAAATGAGCACCCAAGCTGGTGTAGCTTGCATATTTCAATGTCTTATTGCTTATTTATTAGTTCCTCTTCGTCGCGATATCGTTAGGACGCGGATATGTACCTACAGAATTGCACCTTTAATCATGTTTTTTCAACCATCCGAGTGGCCACAAGCTACCCGCTGAGGGATGTGCGGAAATTTTTTCGAGAAATGCGGAAGACAGAAGAGCTCAAAAATGTGCGTAAACCGGAATACGAAACACGAAAGCGGAAATGACTGGAAACTCATTACTTCTTTCAAATGTTCATAAACAAATAAATAAATATATATATATATCCATAACGGCAGTAATAACAAAGTTGCCGTTAACTAATTTAGGGAGCGGGCAAATAGGCTTGTGACGGTCATGTGAAGAAGACAAAGTTCATCAGCTCTGAGCAGTGCGCTGGATCGATCCTAGACTGCCAAGGGGAAGCCATCGAGAAGGTGGTGGAACAATTCCGCTACCTCGGAAGTGACCTATCCGAAGAAGGAAGTGTGGACCAGGCGGTCAGGAGACGGATAAACGCAGCCTGGCTCAAGTGGAGGGAGACCGCAGGAATCCTCTGCGACCGTGATGCCCCAAGACGCTCAAAGGTAAGCTCTATAGAACAGTTGTGAAGCCTGCTCTCCTTTACGGCAGTGAGTGCTGGGCCCCCGTCGCCAAAAGTGGCGCACAGAACCACCGCCCGAGTTTTGTGGTCAGTATGCGAGGGCTACCGAGGGCCGAACGACCTCGGCTAAAGAAGCTATTTCGTCTGTGGACTCTGAATGTGGGAACGCTGACTGGAAGATCTAGGGAATGGTTGACATGATGACGCGCAGAAGGATAAGAGTCCTGTGTCTGCAGGAAACGCGATGGAAGGGGCGAAAGCCAACGAGATTGGAGAAGGAGTCAAGGTATACAACAACGGAGAGAACACCAAAAGAAACGGCGTAGGGATAACTGTCGCGGAGTCCTCCAAGGATTTAGTAGCTGCTGTCGAAAGAATAAACAATCGCATCATGTCACCGCGGCTGGACACGAAGGAGGGTTACTGGACCACCATGTCTATCTACGCTCCGTATACCCGATGCCCCGAGCACGACAAGGATGACTTCTACATCACGCTCGAGGAGGCCATAAGGTCCGTGCCAGAAGGCGACTACCTCTCCATAGCAGGGGACATGAACGGGCATGTTGGGAGTGGAAGAAGAGGAGTGAAAAGGGTTCATGGAGGTAAAGGGATCGTCGTGATAAACCCGGAGAGAGAACGATTTCTGGATCTGGCTATCGCCCTTGACCTGGCTGTCTGTAGCTCTTTCTTCGCGAATAGGGAGAGCCAGAAGATGACCTATGCTTGGGGAGGAAGCAGGACGGAAGTTGACCACATCCCGTTTCGAAGGCCTGCCCGGAAAACAGTCCGGGATGGTGAAGGTTATTCCGGGAGAAGACGTGGAATGACAGCATAGACCATTGGTAGCCGACCTTAGCATAACTCTACCCACCAAGCCCAAAGTGAGGTCGGAACCCAAGATCCGATGGTGGAGACTGCGGGGTTCAGAGCGGGCAGTGCTCGAAGCAGCTGGTCCCGTGAATGTGACCTGGAGGAGGGTAGCCCAAGCAGTCCGGAGATATGCCAAGAAAACCCAGAGAAAGACAAAGGAAGGAATAAGAGGGGAAAATCGGCATGGGTCTGGAGCGAAGAGGTGCGAGTTGCGGTGAAGAGGAAGAAGGAGGCCTACAAGCTGTGGCAGAAGACGAGGGCACCAGAGCATCTCACAGCCTACAGGAATCTGAAGAGGCTGGCAAAATGAGCTGTAGCGAAGGGGCAAAGAACGCGGAAATGGATGCCCTGTACGAGAAACTAGAGGTAGAGAAGTTCGCCATCAGCCTGGCCAAGGCGTGTCATAGAGCTAGTCTCGACATTCGAGTAGTGAAGACTGTGAAGAGTACTGACGGTAGGGTAGTATAAAAGCCGGTAGGGGTCAGAGAGATATGGGAGGAGTACTTCAAGGAACTCCTGAACGAGGAGGTCCCTCGTCGGGAGGCCCAGGAAGAACAACCAACATAAGGACCCATCCCACCTTGAACGCAAGAAAAGGTTTGCAAGGCCATAGGGAAGATGAAACTCGGGAAGGCAGCAGGGCCTGACGGTGTACCAGTAGAAGATTGGAAGGTGCTCGGATACCTCGGAGTCAACTGGCTGAAGCAATTTTTCAACAGAACCTCGGGGTACATCAAGGGTCGGCTCTGAGTCCGTTCCTTTTCCTGCTGACGCTTGACTCCATATTGAACTCCCTTGAGGAAGCCCTCTCAGGACGATCCTCTACGCGGACGGCATCGCCCTAGTAGCAGAAAGCCATGAGGATCTAGAGGAGAAGGCGCAGCTGTGGCAGAGAGCCCTCGCGGACAAACGCCTACGGCTGAATGCGAAGAAGACAAAGTTCATCAGCTCTGAGCAGGGCGTTGGATCGATCCTAGACTGCCAAGGGAAGCGATACGGTCAGGGGACGGATAAGCGCAGCCTGGCTCAAGTGGACGGAGACCACTGGGATCCTCTGCGACAGTAGATGCTCCAGAACGCTCAGAGGCAAGCTCTACAGAACAGTTATGAGGCGTGTCCTGCTCTACGGTGAGTGCTGGGCCCTGGATAAGATACAGGAGCGGCAACTGAACGCTGCGGAAATGAGGATGTTGAGGTGGGCATGTGGAAGGACCCGTCGGGGCAGGGTGCGAAACGAGGATGTTAGGGCGGTGATGAAGACAGCCCCGATCCAGCTGAAGATAAGTGAGCAGCGCCTGAGGTGGTATAGAATCGTCCTCAGAAAACCAGAGGATCACCCCATAATGTTTGCCCAAGATTTCGAGGCACCCGGAAAGCGTCCTAGAGGAGCCCCAAGGAAAAGGTGGAAAGACGTCATCAAGAAAGATCTCGCCGAATTCGGTGCTACGGCAGATGAAGCCTTTATAGGATGTGGTGGGGACCGATCACAAGAACAGCGGAGAATATAACAATAAAAAATTCTTGTCTTCTCAGCACCTTCGCAGTCGCAATTGGCTAACTAGTGCTAGCTGAAACCTCTTTTGCACTGTAGGCTAAACACAGCCGCACTCGCTTTAAAGTTAACTACTGGGTGGAGGACCACTCGTCCAGGGGAGAAAAGCGAAGTCCCAAAAAGGGTTTTAATCACCTGGCTCACCCCATAACAGTGTGGGCTCCCCATTATTCCTCAGGAGCTGCACACGTGCCTCCTGATCCTGTTGTCTTGACGATTGAAGTCGGCGAGAATCTTTTGTAGCGTGAGCACTAGCGAGTTCTCCCGGGGGTGCTCACTGGGCCTTGCCATCCTTGTTGAGGGTCTACTTAGCTAGCAGTCGACCGACAGCTCCCTAGCGGCGCTGTTGTAGTTCGACTTCTTAGGTGTGCTCCTTTAGGTACTTATCGACTTATTGCCCCAACATCTCCCGGGTTCGGTTAAGCAGCGTTTGCATGCGGGTTGCTCTCACTGCTAGGTGAGTGAGCTATTCCCGAAGACTAGGTAAGTTCCCTGGTCGGCTTCGACTTCACGTCGTGGCTGACCCTTCTCCTCCCTTGTCCCTTTCGTTCGTAGTGCGCCTAGAACATGTAGGGAGTCAAGAGCGCAGACAGCCGGTGGGTACCTTCTCGTCGTTCGGCCGGGTCACATCTTGCATCTCACATACTAGCCACTTCCCATCAGTGCCATTTGTACTTTGATATCATTATGATACTCCCTGAATTCATTGTCGCATTGTGTTGAAGTTTGTGTTGAACCGTTTTTATCGTTTGTATTTGCGTCATAAATTTTATACTACAGTGTTCAATATCGCCTGACATACGATTTACCCGTTCGGTACCTAGGAGGGGCGGAAAAAGAAACGTTAGAGAACTAAACCGTTTGGAATTGTCAAGTAGGAACCGGTTACCGGTAGCTTAGGGAGAACTTAAAGAAGTAAACAAACATCTCGGTAGACGTGCTCGGTGTAGCTACTTCCCAGAACCCTTCTACATGTTCCTCAATTAACAGTACAGAAGACCGACTATGTTCTCCGAGTGAAGAAGCAGGCAGGCCGGTATTCACAGACAACCTTGCATCCACTTGCGAGCCGAGTTGGGAGGAAAATATATTTTATTCAACATGACATATATATATATATACATTGCCAACATCGACAGTAACTCAAACTGGCATCGATGTTACCTCCCACTCGATCAACGCCAAACTTGGCAGGTCAAAATTCAAAGTTAAGAATAACCGCGCTATGCGTGAGATGGGCAGCATATAGCCATTTAGTTAGGGGTGAACGAAAAATTGGAATAAGACTCGAGTACATTTTTATTTAGGAACAAGTAACACCACTAAACTAATATTTTAAAAGAAAAACACGCGACATCCAAGTCCAAGGAGGAGACCTGTATGAACGTCCCTTTAGTGACGGAAACAAGTTGCAAACGAGGAGACATGCCTATGCATGCGTACGAATCCTGAAGCGATCTCAACGGATGGTCCACTAAGCTAGGATTGCAGCACGAAACAAGTCACAAGAGTAACACAAAAGCAAAAACTTTGAAGGATCTTGTGGGCAGCCATGCTACCCTACCTCATGCCTTGATGCTTGCCGGGTGAAATCCCAAAGTCCACCTTATAACGGGATCTACCCCTCGTACTCTTGACGAGTTTACCGCTCCCTCAACCCCTGGGCTTCCTCGAAAGTTCTGCTGCTGTCTCACACTGTATATTATGTCGCATGTGTTTTTATTTCAACCATTATTTAAATGCTTGCATAAGGTAGAGTGGACCTATGACCGCTAAAACCAACTCGAAATAGGTTTTGACCGAAAAACTTAGATTGGAACATGGTTTCTCCGCGCGAGCGCTTAACATTGAGGTACGTTTATCTCTATTTGATGACTCTGAGCGCATAAAACTGCTTACCCGCCAAGTGATCAGCTGGGTTCTGTGCTCTTTGAGCGCAGAACCAGACTAGGGAAGGGACTCCGGAGTGCGGACCATCCAATCTGCTCGTGTGGAAACTACTTCCGTGCCCAGGGGAAAACCGCAGCTGCAACAATGCGCACAAAACACCAGAGTATTGCGTAGACGTCAAAACCCCTCAAATCTCAACTAGTTAGTTGAATTGCAAAAACAACGCGACGTAGGACAACCGAAACTCCGCCCTCCTTCGCATGAAGCAACACCGCCATCACTGCGCCACGATCCGCCTGCCCGAAGCCCCACTGCGATCGGGTCTTACTTAGACCTCATCGGCGGCTGCCGTGGTTGTTGCTTAGCTGACGTGGACGACCACGGCAGCCGCCGGTTGATCTGCAGGTTTGCGGGATACTGTAGCGGGCGGCTGCTGTCGATGCGTCGTGGATCGCACGAAGGCAGTTTCCACACGAGCAGCTTGGATGGGACTCAAAATCTATTCCGGTCTGGTTTTAGCAGCCATTGTTCCACTCCCTTTCGCAATGCAATTTCGACATATACCTGCTGAATACGAATTCCATACGTATATGAATTGCTCTCTCCAAAGCAGTCGCTAAGGGGTGCTGCGAGACCACGCGGCAGCAGACACGTCGCAAAGCGTCAGCCTGTGCAGAAACGCGCATCCGATGACGGATGACCTGCAGGTTTTCGGGATACTGTAGCATGATTTGGTACATTGCCACGGCAGCCGCCGATGAGGTCTAATGGCTATCCCGCGATTGTACAAGAGACCGATGTGCATTGATCGAGTCTTCAAGTGGGCGCCGACGTTCCGATATGGGGCCGAATTCATCAATAACTTCACCTGTCACCTGTATCACCTGTCGTCCCGTTGATCATCGACTTGCTCGAGCGGGCGCCAGCAGCGTCTCCATTCGTCCCTGTCGCGTGCCAGAGTGGTCCAATGGATCCTCCTCGCTCGAGGGACACGAAGAGCGTCATATCGGTCGTTCAGGGCTTTCACGAAGAAGTCCGACCAACGCGTTGGTGGGCGTCCTGGTGTTCTTTTGACATCCCGCGGAATCCAATCTGTGACGGCTCTCGTCCAGCGGGTGTCTGCGAATCGCATCACGTGGCCGGCCCACCTAATTTTCGACGACTTGGCCCATGCGACAGCGTCTCTGATCTTCGAACGTCGGCGAAGCTCGGAACTCCGGAGACCTTCTCTCACTTGCGTGAGTCGTGTCACTCCGAGCATCGTCCTCTCGATTCCACGCTGCGCGACGCTGATCGCGTGTTCATCCTGCTTTCGTATAGCCCAGGTCTCTGAGGCGTATGTTAGGGCAGGAAGAACAGTGGAGTCGAATAGGTGGGCACGGAGTCGGACGTTCTTCGTTTTCTTCACGACTTCTTCGACGCTCTTGAAAGCTCCCCAAGCCGCTCGTTTCCTCCTGCTCAGCTCTGGTGCTAGGTCGTTGGCCATGTTGACTTCGCGACCCAGATACACATAGCTGGAGCATTCGGAGATGTTCGTTCCGTTGAGCGAGAATGGGGCATCAGAAACCCATCCGTTCTTCATGAACATCGTCTTCGTAAGATTCAGCTGCAGTCCAACGCTTCCACATACACGATCGAAGTCGGCCAGCATTCGTTCCGCCTGACTGATGCTCGGGGTTATGAGCACGATGTCGTCAGCGAAGCGAAGATGGTGCAGTTGCCGGCCGTCGACCTTCACTCCCATGTCTTCCCATTCTAGTTCGCGCATGACGTTTTCGAGGGTGGCGCTGAAGAGCTTCGGGGATATGGTATCCCCTTGTCGAACCCCTCTCTTCACGTCAATGACGACGTCGTTGTAGAATGGTGAGATCTTGGTCGTGAATCCACTGTACAACTCTCGAAGAACTCTGATGTACTGAGTAGGAACGCCCTGGGTGAGCAGGGCTTCCATGACCGCTTCAGTCTCGACGGAGTCGAATGCCTTCTTCAGGTCAATGAACGTAAGGCACAGCGGCAGCTTGTACTCTCGCGACACTTCGATGAGCTTCGTAATGGTGTGTATGTGGTCGATCGTGCTGAATCCTCTCCGAAATCCTGCTTGTTCGCATGGCTGTCCTTCGTCCAGCGTTCTACTAATCCTATTCAGGATGACTCGAGTGAACAGCTTGTAGACTACGGACAACAGGCAGATCGGGCGATAGTTGCCAATGTCGTGCACGTCTCCCTTCTTGTACAGCAAAACGGTCTTGCTGGTCTTCCACTGAGATGGAACCTTGCATTCGGACAGGTAGCGTGTGAAGAGCCGCGCCAGGGTGTTGATGAGCGCTGGCGGGAGGTTCTTCAGGTGTTCAGCTCTGATCCTGTCAGAACCGGGTGCTGTACGTTTCTTCACCGACGAGATGGCGTGTCGGATCTCGGAAGGGAGAACAGAGGGAACGACGTATCCATCCTGCGGAAGATGGCATGGGGGCAGGTGGACGTGGCTATCGAAGAGATCGGAGTAGAAGTCGTGGATGACTTTCTCCATGGTCCTTCTGGAAGAGGTGATGGTTCCGTCAGGACGTCGGAGAGCGGTCATCTTGGTCTTGAAGTTGGCGAAGTTCCGGCGGGCATTGCGAATGCTCAGCCCTGCCTCTGCTGCTTCAGCCAACACTTCCGCCCTTCTCTCCTTGAGATCTTCCTTTATCGCCGCTCTGCATAGCTTTGCAAGCTCGGACGTCAGTTGGTAGTTGCCTGACGCTCGTGCTGCTCCACGCTGGCGTATCAGCTCGAGAGTTTCCGGAGACAGGCGTCTCTTGGTGGTCTTCAAGCTCTCGGCTCCCTTAGCACTATCGTGGAGATGGTGCACGAAGCGATCGTATTCCTCGTCGACGTTGTCCATGACGGCATCTTCCCAAAGGCCGACAAGAGAGGTGTAGAGATCCCAGTTGATGGTCGTTCTGGGATACCTCTTCTTGAACTTCGCGGCCTTCTCTCCTTGACGCGAAAAGCGGAACCTCGCGCGAAGGAGGCGGTGGTCCGATCCCGTGTAGAACTTGGGGACAACGGAGACATCGGTCAGGCAATACTTGTGGTTGAAGATGATGTGGTCGATCTCGTTGTGGAACTGGCCACCGGGAGATTCCCAGGTCCATCGTAGGGAGGGAGGCTTCTGGAACTGCGAGTTTCCATGGATGGTCTTGGTCGACATGATAAACTCAGACAGCCTTTCACCTTGCTCGTTCCACTCCAAACCGTGGGTTCCGATGTGAAGTTCTTCTGGCGACCTTCGCGATCCGATCTTGGCGTTGAAGTCGCCGACGATCACCTTGTAGAAGGTGTGATCTTCCTTATAGAACTTCTCCAGCTCCACGTAGAAGGCCTCGACGTCTTCGTCGTCGTAGTCGGATGTTGGGGCATACGCGACGAACACAGTCAAGGCTGGCACGGAGCCACATCGCTTCAGTCGCAGACGTCCGATTCGGCTAGTCAGAGACTCGTACGAATCGATGTTCATGGCCAAGTGCGTGTTGACGAGGACACCAACGCCGCCTACTCCCCTGCTGTCGCATGTTCCGAGGAACAGTTCTTCTCCGGAGTCGTAGGCGGCATCAATAACTTACAGCAATTTAACAGAGAAAATTACATCCCTGATAGCGCAGCTTATCAAGCGATATGGTGAGCGATAAGCCGCGTTATCTGAGTTTTCCGCTGTGTATTCTCTATTAAAGTTATGTATGTCGTTGATGGATCCGATCCGTGGTTCTAGTGGTGTTACCATTAGCTATTCGGTGGATCCCATTAACACGTGTGAGTGACACTTAGCAGCATTCTTACCGCGTAATCTCAGGGCATGTTAAAATCTGCTCACGAAAATTCTTTTAGGTTCATTTTTGAGATCTTTTATGCTTTTTATCTGATGATGATGTTCTAAAATGGGCGCAAAGCGACTCGGAGGGATCACCATGTGAGGTAGCCCTAATAAGCATTTTGTGTTGCACTAAATTAAAAGAATGACACAGCACCGGTATTGTGTATTCCTGTGGTGAAGGAATCTAGGCTAGTTCTGCTGTAATTGAGGATTCATGTGCCTCCTCGATGATGAATAATAACTGAACGAAGGTGACCCCTCCGAGCAGCTTTGCGCCCTAAAATGCTCTTATATTGCGGCGCAACACGTGGAAGGGGGAGGCAGTCTTTGGCTTCGACCGCTTTGAGCATAGCAGTCGAGTTTGGTGACGTGGAATTTCCCCCATTGTACGCGTGCGTAAGCGTAATGCAAGTTGCACCGAGAGGGGCCCAGGTCGAACTGGAACCCGCAACTTTTTCGAGTACTGATGGACTGCCCCTCCGTCCACTAGTTGCGCCTGTATTGCTAGCACCACAGTTTATCCTATGCTGTGCTATTTGTGCTTTTCACAAACCGTTTACTTGCCTTGCTAAAAGCCTCATTTCCCTCCCCTGCTCAAGTGCGCATTGCACCCAAGATTTAAATAGAGACCTTTCTTCTTATGTAGATGTTCTCGCTCTCTTCTTCTTGCGGCAGCTGCTTCCGACGTCCTCGCGTTATCCTCTTCCTCTGCAGGGAAAACGCACTTTGAACAGTGAAAGTTGACGTGTCAAACATCATTTCACTTCGCACTAGACTGACCACAAACATCCCCGCAAGCAGACGACTGAATGGCTTCCTGCCAACTGTGAAATACCGACATCATCCTAGAAATCCATTGTGATAACCGCCGTCTAGATTCATTTCCTGAAGTAAACAAGCACTATTATCAGACCGCGTGCGTTTCTAATCCCGACGGAGGGACTCGAGCATTTACCTCATATGGGTTCCTAGAAATAACGAACAGGTCTCCGAAAACCAATAATTTAGAATTTTGATGTCGAGACCCAAATTTGGCTTAATCCGTTTGGACACCACCTTCCAAACTGGAGACTTTCTTGGCGTGTTGGATCCACGTCCAACACACGTTCTCAAGCGCAAGGTCCATTATGTCACTGATGCTGCTCTGGTGAAACCCATGTCCTCAACAGGGCCTTACAGGTCCGATAGATGGTGCACATTCATTTTCGGTTGCAAACCTAGAGAGGGGGGGGGTCCAACCTGTGCCTCTCTATTTCTGACAGCTTTACTCAAACAAGCAAAGTTAGATATCATTCTAGGTCTATACTGATTAGATAAACGTGTATAGCGTTTCGTTCTACAGTTTCTTAGGCAAACTGGGGTCGGATTCGTCAGCGACTTACAGCAATCTAAAGTCGTAGTCGTTGATGAATCTGGCCCGTGGATGTTGTGAAGGGCATGAACGTGAACTCGCTGCTATAGGGTTGCTCCCACCTTCGGAACCTTAATCATACACGCTGGAGATTATGCTTACTTCTTTAGAAAATCTTTTCACACGAGTGCTCTCGCAGATAAGAAGCATGAGGCGTTTTTAACAGACAGTTTTGGCAATGCCTGGAAGTCGGAGCTGACAGAACTGTAAGACGGGACTGCGATCGAAGGTCTGCAAAGTCACCACAGAACAGTGCACAAACGCACTGCTGAATGAGTGGATCGAAAAAAAAAACTTGAAGTGACTCGCCTGGGGCAATATGCTCGTGCTCCCCCGTTGGGGGAGAATCAATCAATATCAGCATATCTCATCACACCCCGATCCCCCATCGGGGGAGACTCGGGGTAGACGAGCATACGGCCCATGGTTGCGATAGCTATTGTATCCGACGTCGAACGTACTGTATGTACAATCTATCGAAAGCGCTTCCATTCTAACGAGCTTCTTGTCTAACACCACGGTGAAGAAGACATTAAGAATATCAAGTATGTAGCCCAGAAGATGGAGGGGTTGGCACGGGTAGAAAATGGGATGTAGCACATCCACGGTTTCCGGCCTCCTAACAAGAACTTTCAAAACACAATGTCGATTGCACCGGCGGAGTTTGTAGGTTGATATATGTCCACCTACATGAGGAGAAAACTGAATGCCCCTCTACACTAGGACTGCTTCAGTATTATCCAGCTCAAGAGTGCTTTTTCGCGGCATGCCCCGCATTGGGGGATTCTGCCCCCTCCCCGTTCCTTCTGGTAGAGATTCGAGCTCAGCCAACATCGTGAAGTCCACATCTGAGCAGGTCACGACCGCTAGTTTTGCAGCCAGCGGCCGTCTACAAGACGTGTGGACGACGTGACGTGTTACACCAGTGCAGCACCGCTGACGAAGCGGGGTTTGCGCGTAAAGACGCGTGTTGGAAGTCGATCCAACACGCCAGAAAAGTTTCCAGTTCAGGAGTTGGTGTCCAAACGGATTTAGCCCCCAAATTTGGATTGGCACATGGCTTCATCCGCACGAAAGCTCAATTCATGGGTCTTCGTGAACTTAAGAAAACAGTCTTGCAGAAAGACTAGCTCTCGTGGGGAGACTATTGATTCTACCTCTAGTATCGCCTCAAGAAGATAAACGCTTCTGCTGATATATGCTATTCACCAGACGTTCAGCGGCCCACTGGCAGCCAAACGTCTGGTTGGGGGTTTCGCCCCCAAACGCGGAGAATAGAACGCCCCGACCGTCTTCTTGTCCTCTTTAGGCCTTCTCTCATTCTTCTTTTTCTTCTTCTTCTTCTTCTTCTTCTTCTTCAGCATCTGTCTCGCTTCGTAGCGGGGTCCTCTATTCTGGTGTCATGACGCCACCGTTCCCGATCCAGCGCTAGATCAGGGTGGACACCAGCAACCTTCAAGTCCATATGCAACGTGTCAGACCAGCGCTGCTTCGGACGCCCTCTAGGCCGCTTTTCTGCCACCTCGAACTTAAGGCCTATCTTGCCGACGCTATCTTCCTTTCCACGCTTCGTGCATCTTGTCCGCTATCGGCAGAACACCCAACTTCTGTCGAATGAAATCGTTTCGGATGTGGTCCAGGCGCGTGACTCCAGTCGTCCAGCGCAGCATCTTCGTCTCCCTGATGCTGAGGCGCGTTTCAACCTCCTTGGTAGCAGGCCAACACTCAGCACCATACATCGCTACCGGCCGGACGACAGTTCTATATATTTTTGACTTCAAGCGCTCTGGCATCTTCCTATCGCAGAGCACGCCAGTCAACGAGCGCCACTTGGATCAAGCTGCACTCAAGCGTGAGTTCACTTCAATCATCAGATTGCCATCGGATGCTACTGCTGATCCAAGGTACTTAAAAACCGAAGTGTGTGGGTGCCGTTAACCTTGATGGAGCTGGACTCAATAACTTCCGTCGTTAGATATTCGGTCTCCTTCACGTTCAGTTTGAGTCCAAAACACTCCAAGCGATCATACCAAGCTTGCACCTCTCGCTCGAGTTCACCTTTATTTTCGCTAGCGAGCATTACGTCATCAGCATAAAGCAGTGTCCAGGGGACTGGCCTCTGAAGATTTCATGTAATGACGTCCATCACGACAACAAAAAGGAGTGGGGAAAGCGCAGAACCCTGGTGCACCCCGACAGAGATGGGGAACTCAATCGAGGTTCCGGCTGCAGCTTGAACTCTACTCTTTGGGAAAGCGTAGAGGATTCGCACCCACTCTATGAGCTCTTCAGGAACTCCATGTCGTCGCAGGGCGTACCATATCACTTCACGTGGTACACGGTCAAAGGCCTTCTCCAAGTCGAGGAAGGCGATATGCACTGGCTTCTGTTTCTCGCGATGCTTCTCTAAGAGGAGGCGGGCGGCATGTATGGCATCAATGGTGCCACAGCCAGCTACAAAACCGCACTGATTGCTGGAAAGCTGGACGATGTCACGAATTCGACCATCGACAATTCGCGCAAAGATCTTCATGCTGCGCGAGAGCAAGCGAATCGGACGGTAATTGGAGCAGTGTGCAGGACTGCCCTTCTTCTTCCAAATCGGAATCGTCGTGCTTTGGCGCCAACACTCAGGCACCTTCTTCTCCGCCACAACCTGGTTAAAGAACTCCGCCAACCACTCAGCAGGGTACCACAGCTTTGGCTTCCACAGATCAGCTGCCACGTAGTCGGGCGCAGTCGCTTTGCCTGGCCTCATCTTCCTCAGAGCCGCTTCTGTCTCCTCCACGGTGATCTTGTGTACGGGACCGTGGACAGAAGCCACAGAAGGAATGGCCGGGTGAGGAAATTCCATAGTGGAAACTTCCTCGAAGTAAGCACGCCATCGCTTCAGCGCCTTTTTGCGGTCTGTCAGAATATGGCCGCTCTCATCATTGATGCCAAAAAAACTTTTCAATATCCTCGGTTTGGCGATGGCGGCTCTTATCAATTTGGTACAAATACCGCTCACCATCGCGCGACTCGAGCTTTCGGTAGACATCACCATAACGAGTGGCTTTCGCAACAGCCACGGCTTTCTTTGCAGCCTTCTTCGCCTTCTGATACTCCTGCCAGTTGTTGGCTGTTCTGTCGCCGAGAAACACATGATACAGCGACTTCTTCTCTCGAACTTTTGCTTTCACATCATCTGTCCACAGCCACGCCTGCTTTTCGACCTTGCGTCGTCCAGGCACCGTGATGCCGAGCTCCAACCTTGCAGCTTCACGTATCGCGTCGGCAGCCTTCTTCCAAGTTTCGTCGACAGTTGTGACTGTCGGTAACCGCACGCGAGAAATCACAGCTGCTTCCTTCTCACTCATTCGCCACCACTTGATTCTCGGTGCACCGCATCGCTCGACCTGCTTCTGCCTTGGAGGGGCAATCTTTAGGGTCATCAGCGGTCGGTGCTGTGGGCGACCGTCTCATACGGCACGACCTTCGCATCTGTGACAAGACTTCGGTCGCGATCTTTCACAAGGACAAAGTCTATCTGAGTCCTGGTGTTCCCGCTATAGAACGAGATGAGGTGGGAATCGCGTTTGCGAAATACGGTGTTCACTATGGTGAGGTTGTGCGATTCCGCATATTCAAGGATACGCTCACCATCGGCGTTACGCGACCCGTAACCGAATCTACCATGACAGCTGTACCCGTCCTTCGTCGCGCCGACGTGCCCATTAAGGTCACCAGCGACTACGATGACATCTTTCGACGGCACCCCTGCTGCCTTCTCATCAAGCAGGCTCCAAAACTCATCCTTGGCTTCATCGGAGCAGCCAGTCTGCGGAGCATACGCAGAGAAGAAGTGATAGAGTCGCTCCTTAGCGGCAACAACGATCTTCATCAATCGACCGTCAAAGCGTTCGACGCTTACAATCGAGTCACGAAATCGTTCGGAGACGATGACTCCAACTCGACTGGTGGTCCTGGGACTTCCACATAGAATGACCTTGAAGCCAAGTCCTATGTCCCTTGGCTTCCTCGTCTCCTGCACCGCACAGAAGTCAACTATTCTTCGCTCCAGTGCTTCAACCAACTCGCACGAGCGGCCCGTCAACGTACCCACATTCTGCGTTGCCGCGCGGGTCCTGCTTACGTTATAGGACATTCGGACTACTCAGTTGCCCCCGATGCCGTCCTCGCATCAGGGACCCTCACATACTTCTCACACTCGCCGGGCTCTGCGAGTGCGCATCGGCTCCCGCGGACGCCGTAGCACTATCTCGATACTCATGTAACGTTATCAACCATGTGATGTGACATGGGTCTTCGTAGGCCGGCCTGTCACAAGGACCTGTCGCCGGCATTCGAGTGTCCGTGCTTAGCTTAGCTCGCAGAGCGAGCAGTTTCCAGTGGCACCACGTGGAGGAACGGACATCGTCACCGCCTTCTTTACTCCGATTCCTTCTCTCATTCAATAGAGTAAAAAAACTGGTTTTGCTATATAGAATAGTATAGCGGGATACGGTAGGACAAAATCTTCAAAACTATTCCTATGGGGCCTACCCACTCTCTATCACACGTACGCGATTCCTTCTCTGAAGTACTCGTTCTATACATGGCGAGGAACAGATAGAGAACCTTATCCGAACTGCTTATTCTGCGGAAACACAAATTAAATCAATTGGTCTCGGTACGGTTCACAGTCCGACGGAACAACATTACTCCGATTCCTTTACTCATTCTCCCCCTTCAACGCTCCTCGTTACTGGTACCACCTTCACTGCAGTCCCCTTTATTAGACAACCCTTTACAGGTTCCCATTCACTGGACCTCCCCCCCCCCCCTCCTTCACCGGTCCCACCCCACTGGTTCCTCCATTACTGCTCCCTCTTTACTGGTTCCCTTCATTGTCAGCTCTTTTCCGGTTCACCCTTCACTGGTCCCCCTCCCCCTTCGTCGGTCCCTATCACTGCTACCAGCTTCACTGGACCTCCCTTTACTGATCCCCTCTTCACTGGACCCCCTATCCTTCACCGTTCCCCATTACTGGTCCCACCTTCACTGGTCCCCCTTTTATTCATCAACCCTTTTCCGGTCCCACTTCACTGGACCCCCTCCCCTTCACCGGTCCCCATTACTGGTATTTTCTTCACCGGTCCCCTTCACCTAGTCACTTCTTCACTGGTCAACCTTCTACCGGTCCCTCCCCCCCCCCTCCCACCCTTCACTGAACCCCTCCCCTTCACTGGTCCCTATTGCTGGTTCCTTCCTCTTTGCTCCCATTGCTGGTCCTTTCTTCACCGGTCCCCCTTCTTCTGGTCCCCTTCACTTGTCAACCTTCTACCGGTCTCCTCCACCCATTCACTGGACCCCTCCCCCTCCCCCCCTCCCCCTTCACCGGTCCCCATTATTGCCCCCTCCTCACTGCGCCCCACTCCCTTTCTCCTGTTCCCCTCTTCACTGGTCGACCTTCTACTGGTCCCCCTTCAACAGCTCCTTCCCCTCCCCCCTGCACCGGTCTCCGTTGTGGTCCCTTCCTCACCGGTACCCCTTCACCTGGTCCCTCCTTTATTGGTCAACCCTTCACCGGTCCACCATTGCTGGTCCTACCTTCACTGATAACAATCGTGTGAATCCGGAACCCCTGGCGCGACGTCGGTGACACGTCGTCCGAATCTGGAAGGCCATTCGCGACATTGGTGAGACCTCTTCTGAACCCAGGCACCTGATGAACGACGTCGATGACACATGTTCGGAACTCGAACGCCTTTTGCGCGACGTCGGCGACCCGTCTTCTGACCCCTCTCAACACGACGAAGTTGACACCTCCCATGAACCCGGATGGCTACTACTCGACGTTTTCGGAAGGAGAGATGGACAGAGGGACGGACAGACGGACGGACAGACGGAAGGACAGACACAACCGCTTACTCTTTGGCCCCCTCCTGGCCGACAAACGTCTGGTTGGGGACTTCGCCCCAAACCCGGAGAATAGAACACCCCGTCCATCTCCTTGTCCTGTTTAGGCCTTTTTTCATTCATTAGAGTAAAAAACTGGTTTTGCTTTATAGAATAGTAAAGCGCGATAGGGCAGAATCTTAAAAACTACACCTATGGGGCCTACCCACTCCCTTCGTCAGCCCCTACTACTGCTCCCACCTTTTCACTAGATCTTCCTTTACTGATTCCCTCTTCACTGGTCCCCCTATCCTTCACCGATTCCCATTACTGGTCCCACCCTCAGTGGTCCCTCTTTTATTCATCAACCCTTTTCCGGTCCCTCCTTCACTGGACACCTCCCCTTCACCGGTCCCCATTACTGGTATTTCCCTCACCGGTCCCCCTTTCACTGGTCCATCTTCTACCGGTCCTCCTTCACTGGACTCCTCCCCCTTAACCGCCCTTCACCGGTCCCCTTTCACCTGGTCCCCTCCCTCTTCACTGGTCAACCTTCTACCGGTCCCTCGTTCACCTGGACCCCTCCCTCCTCTTTCACATGTGCCCCTCCACTGGACCTCCCCTTCACCGGTCCCCTCTTCACCTAGTCCTCTCTTCACTGGTCCTCCCTTCACTGGACCCCTCTCCCCTTTACCGGTTCCCCTTCACCTAGTCCCCTCCTTCTTTACTGGTCAACCTTCTACCGGTCCCTCGTTCACCTGGACCACTCGCCCTCTTTCACCGGTTTCCCCTTCAGTAGAACCCTCCTCTTCACCGGTTCCTATTACTTGTTCCTTCCTCACCTGTCCCCCTTCACCCAGTCCCTCTTCACTGGTCAACCTACCGGTCTCCCTTACTGGACCCCCATCTTTCACCGGTCCCCATTACTGGTCCCACCTTCACTGGAAACACGTCGTGTGTATCCGAAACCCCTGGGGCGACATCTGTGTCACCTCTTCTGAACACGGACGTCTGTTGAACAACGTCGGTGGCATGTGTTCTCGACCCGGACGTGCATTGCGCGACATCGGTGACACGTCGTGTGAATCCGGACAGGTCTTTCGCGACATTGGCCATACCTCTTCTGAACTCGGACGCTCGCTTTCACGACGTTGAGGCACATGTTCGCAACTCGGACGTCCTTCGCGTGACATCGGCGACACGTCTTCTGGCCCCTCTCAACACGACGTAGGTGACACCTCGCGTGAACACGAATCACAAAGACAGAAATCTGTCCTTTCGTAAACGTCGAGTAGTAGCCATCCGGGTTTAGGCGAGGTGTCACCTACGTCGTGTTGAGTGGGGTCTGAAGACGTATCGCCGATGTCATCCTACTATATATAAAAGAGTAAGCGGTTGTGTCTCTCCTTCCGTCTGTCCTTCCGTCTATCCGTCCGTCTGTCCGTCCGTCTGTCCATCCGTCTGTCCGTCCGTCTGTCCATCTGGCCTTTCGTAAAAGTCGAATAGTAGCCATCCGTGTTCAGGCGAGGTGTCACCTACGTGGTGTTGAGAGGGGCCAGAAGACATGTCGCCGATGTCATGCAAAGGGCGTCCGAGTTGCGAACATGTGTCATCGACGTCGTGAAAGCGAGCGTCCGAGTTCAGAAGAGGTGTCACCAATGTTGCGCAAAGGACGTCCGGGTTGAGAAGAAGTGTCACCGACGTCGCGCCAGGAGTTCCGGATTGAGACGACGTCTCAACGATGTCCGGCTTGAGAAGCCATGTCATTGACATCGTTTATCAGGTACCTGGGTTCAGAAGAAGTGTCACCATTGTCGCGAAAGGCCTGTCCGGATTCGGACGACGTGTCATCGATGTAGCGCAAGAGGTTCCGGATTCAGACGACGTGTCAACGATGTCGCGCAAAGTACGTTCGGTTGAGAACACATGTCACCGACGTTAATCAACAGGGGTCCGGGTTCAGAAGAGGTGTCACCGATGTCGCGCTAGGGTTCCGGATTCACACGACGTGTTACCAGTGAAGGTGGAACCAGTAATAGGGGACCCGTAAAGGATGGCGACTAGTAAGGGGGACCGGTAAGGGGTCGTTTACTGTGTCCGCGACGCGCGACGCGATGCCATGTGTAGTGGCCAAATTGATCAATCGCGTCGCTCGATCAATTTGGCCACTGCACATGCATCGCGTCGCGGGTCGCGCGCACACTAAACGACCCCTAAAGGGTTGACCAATAAAGGAGGACCAGTGAAGGTGGGACCAGCAATGGGGGCCGGTGAATGGGGGGGGGGGGTCCAATGAAGGGGGACCGGTGAAGGAGGGGGAGAAAGCCAGTGAAGGGGGGACCGGAAAAGGGTTGATGAATAAAAGGGGGACCAGTGAGGGTGGGGCCAGTAATAGGGATCGGTGAAGAGGGAACAGTGAAGGGGGACCGGTAGAAGGTTGGTGTTCAGGCAAGGTGTCACCTACGTCGTAACTAAGAACGTAGCCGAAACCTAGCTAGGGGAGATTCGGATCTATCCTAGTCCGGGGGGCATCTAATTAAAAAGTATTATATGTAACAAATTCACTTGCGACTTACTGAGCGACTCCTAGAGAACAACACAGGACCCTAAATAAGAAAAAGCCACAGACAAAAAGATGAAAAATTACATTCGTTGCGGTTGTAAGCAGGTAAAGTTGTGTGCCCTCCTCACCATGTTGGATCCTGGGTATAACATGTCAGGCAGCGGTCAGCACGTGGCATGCGTCCTTATGCGCCTTCCTCACCATGTTGGATCCTGGTTACAACATGTTAGGCGGTGGTCAGTACGCGGCAGGCCTCCATTGCCTTACTCTTCGCCCGCCGACACGGTTTCAAGAACCGCGGTGGTTTAATTTTTTTGTTCGCTCGTTAGTTTTTTCTTCCTTTTAGGTCCTCTCACGTCCTTTAGGAGCCGCTCGGTAAGTCCCATGTCGATTTGTTAGATAATTTATAGATATGTGGCCCCCCGGACTAGGATAGATCCGATTCCTCACACAGATTCCTGGATGTGCGGGCCACGCCAGGATTGCCGGATTCGCCGGCTTGGGGTGTGGTGGGCCACGCTAAGAACGTAGCCCAAAGCTACAATACCAGCCCTATCTTTTGTCCATTCGGCGCAAAACCTCGCCTTTTGCGCTGTTTTGGGCGCGAAAGCGCCGTTTCATAATAACTCGCTTAACAGTGGTCTATTTTTGACAGGAATGTCATATTTAGAATGGGGATCAGAGCTCCCATACGATAATGTAAGAAATGCCCACAAATTTTAAAGGCGAAAATCTCGTGATTGTAGGGCTACGGTATTGGTATAGAAACTACGGTAGGTTTACGACCTCTCCCTCCTCACTCGAGATAATTACCTCCTGGTGACCTTTTTTCCTTCTTCGTAGGTGCTGACAGCGTGCTGCACGATTACAAGACTGTGAAAGCACCCAGTAAACGTCTTTCAATCGGCCGTTCAGCACCCGCCAATTTTGAGTAGATCATTTAAAATTCTAAGCAGTACCAGACGATGTCAGTTGATCACGATAGTTGCACATGGAAAATGTCGTAGTTCTGCTTGTAATTCTCGGATTCAAGAATTAAGACTGTGTTGATGTGACATCAAATCCAACCCAGTTACGGCGGCTTAAGTGGATTTTTGGTAGCCCCCTTTAAAATGGCCATATCACCAAAAAAGGCACATATTCGGAATTCCTGTGAACTCGTAATTTTCAAATCTGGATTCATGGCGCAATATCCATTAGTATAGTAGCAAATAACGCCATCTTTGGACACATCCACCAGTTAGCAAGAAAACGATCTTCTTCAAGATTGCTCCTTAATATCCCAGTGTACAGCACGCTCCAAGGGAAGTCTTTACTATGTGGTCCACAAGGAAAACAAGGTATTCAATTTTCCACGATGCTGCCTTCTGAGCATTGGATATTCGCTGGATATTTCTGCCTTAAACCTACTGCAGGCCATTATTAGACTGCTGCTGTGGATTTTATCCGTCATGGACGACTGGTAACGTGTTTATGGACTCAGCTGAAGAACTGGCTTGTCATAATATCAAGTCGACCAACTGTGCTTTCGAAATAGATCTTGTTTGAAAGGAATGGGGTTTTACTGCTCTTGAAACAGTCATTCAAATTAGCCACTTTCGATGGAAACTTGGAAGAAAATTTATTTCCCCCGATTACTTCGTTGCACCACTTCAGTTTGAAAATTAATTTGGACAGTCCTTTGCTCTACAGGAAGAGCTACCCAGCAACCTAAAATTGTACAGATCGAAGGTGGTTACCTTGAAGACATCTAGTTATGTTCGTGGCTCAGACATGTTGTTTAAATATTCTATTGAATCCAGTCAGCAACGGTTCCAGCTCACCAAGTATCAGTGAGAGCTCCTAATTATTGGTTACCTATTTTTGACGACTCGGCCAGATAGCGTTGTCTATTATGCACTGACATCTGGGAACTCTAGAAACCTTCTCTCGCTTGCATTATTTGTGCAACTGCCAGAATACTATTCCTGAATCCTAGCTACTCGACAACGACCTTATGATTCTGCTTCCTAGTGGCATGATGCGTACAGTAGCGTAAGAAGCGCAAAAGATTTAAACGGTAATTACTAGCCTTATTCACTGCCCTTATGATGCTCATTATCGTCTCCCATTCGTTCGCTCCACATTAATCCTAAACGGCTTTTTTTAATACTAGGCTAGCTATCTCGGGAGGATTAGCTGTAATCGAATATCCATTACTACCAACCAATAAAGGCGTCACAATTCTTTTACCACTGTTGGATATATCATAAAAATGTTAATATTCTTGCTGTTGCAAAATTTATAGCATAATTTGAGGAATAGAGGAAGAAAATTTTTCCAAGAAATCTTGGGGTAAAAATTGTTACTCAAGGTAAAAGTTAGGATCGAATATACGTCAATTACAATACCTCATGTAAGTGGCACTTATCTACCAATCAGGTAGACCTTGCAACACATGGGATATGCCCGTATCGCGATTTCATTTCCGTGCCCATCGTAGAATGTTCGTTTCTCCGCTTTTTACAACAAGCTTTAACGCAGCTGAATGTTACAAGCAATTTATGGCCATTCAAACAAGGATTGCATTTTAACGAGACGCCCTCTACGCCTCGACCTAATTTATAAGTAGTGCTCTACCCAGCATTCTCTACTAGAATGTAATGCTAGGAACTTGCTTCTATATTCCACGTACATCCTCAATAAACAAGCCGTGCACTCTATCACCTAGAAACTAAAAGATAATGGTCAACTTCCGCTGGGCTGTCCTACGAATTCCACTCCATACTGGAATACTTTATTGATGTTTATTTACGTAAAGCAGGGAGGTTCTGAGGGTTCTGCAGTGTGCTCGACATATACATGGAAGCAACTTTGCTGCTTGGCTTTTTTGCGTCAAACAATGCTTTATAGAGGCTCCGACACTACTAACAAACAGAAGACGTGAAGTGCGCAATATATTTAGAGCACATAAACATAAAGTGAGCTTTAAGCCTTCTTGTCATTCCTGCAATAGATGGATCGATTCCCAAGAACGACAGTAGTTTCCAATAATTTTCAAGTATAATACAGATGATTGAGCCACTCGTATTGAACGCGCCCACTTTTGAAAGCATAGGCGCTACACGCGCAATATTAAAACTTCAAAAAGTAGGCCAATGATTGACAGCAATCAATCTTTGTATGTGGTTTCCAAGAGATGATCGGTATCAACGATTGATTCCCCAGTATTGATCGATACCTGTTGATTGCCACCACATCAGCTAGCAGTAGATAAAAGGTATAGTTGTGCTCTCCCAAAAATTTCGAATAACCGAATATATTCGAATAGCGACGATTTTCGAGCATTCGAATTCGAATAACATTCGAAAATCGGGTTTTTTCGAGCATTCGAATATTCGAATTCGAATGCTCGAAAAATCACGATTTTCGAACGTATTCGAATTCGAATGCTCGAATATTCATTCGGGCGTAGCTAGCGTTTTGGGAGGGAGTACCATTTCATCAAAGCAAATAAAGGGTGTGTCAAAAAACACTGTTTGAAAGGTTATAACATTGCTCACGGTAAGTGTACTGAAGAAGTTACTCTGAGAGTTCCGACCGACTCCAGCACGAGCACAGGTGAACCCTCGCAACACCGGACGACGTCCCGAAAACGGGAGGACGAGCACAGGACACTTCGGGTCGTCGGCGCGACATCCTCGCGAAGACTCCCTCATGTGCACCGCTTGTCCTGCAGTCATCCTGTGGACGTCGGCAGCACAAGGAGTAAAGAGGAGCCGATGTTCAGGCGAAGACCTGCACCCCTTCAGCGGTTGTCCCTCCACTAGATTGGGACGACGTCAGCACGAAGATGAAAGGTGCCGATGTTCTGACGAAGGCTTCCACACCTTCTGCGGTTGTCCCTCCAGGACAGCGTCAGCTCGAAGATAAAAGAGAGCCGACGTTCTGACCAGGATCACCGCACCTCCTGCGGTTAATGAATGGTAGTGATGGATAATCCTACTGTATAATATATGACAAGGAATGAGTAGCAACAAATAGTAATAAAAGACAATAACGAACAATTGTCAACTATTATTTATATGAAGTAATCGTTCATTACCGCCTGTTATTACTGTTCGTTGATACTCCCAGCTGTTTGTTATTATATATTGGTGTTTTTTTTTCAAGGCACGTGGTAGTGCAGTCGGAAGTGCCGGCTATCGCATGCTCTCCGACTCAAAGCTCGTTCTTGGTTCGGATTTCCCCTCCAGGTCAACCAAACCTTCCATCCCTTCGGGCTCGATGTATTGGTACCAAGCATCTCCGGGCAGGATAATGCACTGAATTGTCCATCGGCTGTCCACCGCAAGTCATTGTATTGGCCAAATACGCATTCAAAGTGCCTCCAGCACATCACGTAAGAGTAGAGTGCGTGTCGCATCTGGCACTACCGTTGTCTTATATCCTCTAGGGGTCGTTTAGAGTGCGCGCGACTCGGGACGCGATGCCATGTCTAGTGGCCGAATTGATCAATCGCGTCGCTCGATCAATTTGGCCACTAAACATGGCATCGCGTCGCGCGTCGCGCGCACAGTAAACGACCTCTTATTCATGTTTGTCAGCTGCAGTGAAGTTACTATGGGAATTTCTGGGCTAGGGTGGGCAGAGGCCGTACAAACGTCCGTACGAATTACTTCGTTAAAAAGAATCGCTCTTTGTTTACTTTCCAATTAAATTTAACACTAATTCTTGCCCAGATCGAATAAAACTCTAATGGTTTAAAAAGGGCAAACTGTAAGTTGCTGCTGGTGCCTAAGATAGTTTCAAAGACTGCTAAAAGGTGGTGTAGATGTGGAGTATCTGGCACATCCTTAAAACGGAGTGATTCCTAGAGACGTTTGTCCTTTTCTCCACTGATCGACTGGTTTTTTTTCTAGATCGTAAATTGTACTAGAAGGAATTTTGATGAAAACCCCACAAATGTGTAGAAATGAGCAAGGCAGTGTTCAGGATTTTAAAACGCGCTATGAGCAATTAGACAGTTTAGTCTAATTATAGCATCGAGAACTCTGACAAGGCACCGACTTGGCATTGCAAGCGTATCGCGACTGACAGTGGCAAAAAGAAAAGACGATTTTTTTAAAAGTTGTCCTTATATCCAACTATGTAATCACAAGCTTGCCACATTTTGACGGATAGACCAAAACCCACCGGAAGCCACATAACGTATAACAGATAGCGGTTAATCCACTCATCCCTGACTAGTAACCTTCAAGTCCATATGTAACATATCAGACCAGCGCTATTCCGGGCGCCCTCTAGGCCGCTTTCCTATTGCTTCATAGTTAAGGCCTATCCTGTGGCCGCTGTCTTCTTTTCCAAAACTTCGCCGTACTATTATATTACGTAAGCGAGCTTTGCTCATCTTTCAGCTATATGCGCGACACTGAATTTCTGCCGAATGACATCGTTTCAGATGCCATGCGCATGACTCCAGCCATCCAGCGCAGCATCTTCGTCTCCATGACGCTGAGGCTCGTTTCAAATTCCTTGGTCACAGGCCAACACGCCGCGCCTTACATTGCTATTGGCCGGACGACTGCTCTGTAGATCTTCGACTTAAAGCGCTCTGGTATCTTGTCGCAGAGCACGCCAGTCAACGAGCGCCACTTGGACCAAGCTGCACTCACGCGTGGATTCACTTCGACCATCAGTTTGCCGTCAGACGCGACTGCTGATCCTAGGTACTTAAAGACCGCAGTGCGTGGAAGCTCGATGCTCTTGACCTTGATGGAGCCAGAGTAGGTGACGTTGGGTGTGGTGTTAGATATTCGGTCTTCTTCACGTTCAGTTTAAGTCCGTCCGAAAGGAGCCTCAAGGAAAAGGTGCTCGCGACTACATTGCCAAAGGTAACGAGAAATTGTTCGCCTGGAATTGGACGAGTTTATCCGTAG
This sequence comes from Heligmosomoides polygyrus polygyrus, assembly GCA_947396885.1. Lineage (NCBI taxonomy): Eukaryota > Metazoa > Nematoda > Chromadorea > Rhabditida > Heligmosomidae > Heligmosomoides > Heligmosomoides polygyrus. The sequence goes on along the minus strand of OX377202.1, from coordinate 73,144,397 downwards.
TATTCAGGCGATCGTTACGGGACCACACTATAGCCCACCTCGTCCAAATCAATACGCGGTTTCGAGCATCTACAACTTATTCATGACAGTGCATTAATTAGACAGCATCCTAGTTCGGCGTTCGGAATGATCACGATGTAATTATCATTGTTAGCAGTTGCGAGAGAATGTCCACTGTTTTCTTTCAACCCGATGAAATCACTATCTGCTAAAGGCATTCTCTTCCTGGCAATTAAAGTGTCGGGGTGCTGAAAGCAATTAAACTCTCCATCACTCCGTATTGATTTCTACTAGGAATTTAACTCATGTCCTTTGCATTCGGGCTGCCCATACTTTGGTGAAGTACTGCTTACACTGTTCAGTACTCGACGTTTGAAGTGGTGTCTGAGTTCTAAAACCTGAACCATTTCTCAGTGATGCTGGAAACTCAGCATATGAATGAGAACAGGCACTTGGGCGATTAAATATGTAGCGTTAATAAGGTGCCTATACAATCAGCATCAACTATTGCTCCTTGATTTCCATACAGTTGCTGCTGTGGTCGCTCATCCTTTCGCTGTTGATAGAATTATTGCTCAGTGCGCGCCTCTTTAAAGGTTATTACTATATCATTCTTGTTCTCCGACGTTAAAATGACATTTACACTACGAATGCAATGCAAGAAATATTCTTATGGCAACCTCGTTGACCAGCTAAGAAGGGTGACAGAGAAGAAGAGCTCATGTGGTCCGCCGACCGCCGGAGTGCTGTGAGAAAACTCGTCCAATCCTTGGCGGACAAATCGTCCCAACCCTTGGCTACTTAGTCGCAAATGGAAAAAAGGTGGAAGGACGCCATCAAAATAAATGTGCCGAAGTCAGCGCAATGCGAGACAACGCCCTTGATAAGAGGAGGTGGCGATGCATCAGGATCAAGAACAGCGGACCGTGCGACTGCGCGGGACTAAACGTTCAGGAGAAGGAGAAGTTGGAGCCTAAGAATTTGGCGCTCCCACCTGACATCAGTCGTTATACGCAGGGTGTCGCATCCGTACTTTGGTTTCTCGTAGGATACATTTTGGCGCCATGTGTTCAGCGGTAGTCCTCCCAAGCATTGATGACGTCACAGTGAACGGATTGTCCAGCGGTAGTTGCGAAACGCCTCCGATATGTCGTCCGGACACGTGAGGCACGACTGCAGCTCTTGCGCAAGAGTTTAGACTCCTGCCGACAATCTGAAGTCGTTCTTCGGTTCGACCCCCGCGATTTTTCGCAGAAAAAGGGGGCGGGTCGTCCAGCGGTTGTCTCCCCAGCTCTCAGAGTAAGGGCTTATATGAGAACTTAAGAAAATGAAAATTTTCTGACATATTAGCGGTACAGATTGCGCAATGCCCTCGTCTGATGCTTGCCTTTTACATTCGATTGATTGTGTTTCACTCGAATACTTATTGTAAATTCTCGTTAAAGGAACCTTGTTGTTCGTACTTCTTTTAACGCTTAACAGTTAAAAACAAACTATGGCTTGCGAAAAATGCAGGTACTAATTTAAAGGTTCTAACATTGCTTTTAGTGAAGCTTTTGGAGTTATTTGAAACTCGAAACACAGGACAACATGATTTCTGGCGTGCAAATAGTCAAAATTGCGCCATGCCCCGCCCGAAACCTTGCATTTCAGACTTGATTAATTGTGCATGGGTGACGCGACTGGGAGGTACTTTGGAGAAGTAGTCGCTGGATCGCCTCTGCACTTCGGCGATGTTTTCGATTTTCTAGTAGCACTTCAGGAGGGCTTTTCTAGTAAACTTATTCTCTTCGAAAGAAAGCCTAGAGCCGGTCATTAACCTTGTTGTGAGCTCTCATATGTAGAAAGCGTTATTAGAGTGATAGCCAGAACGGCGAATTGTGTAATGAAGAAACTCACATGTTACGCGTCGTTCACGTGATTTTCAGGTTCTAAATATTAGAAGCACAGCACAGGTTAAAGGGGCCAAGTAGTAGCAAGATTAAACAAGCATTAAGGCTATGCACTATCATTCGTGTCTAAAATGTAAGGTTTCAGACTAGGGCATTTCGCGATCTTGAATATTCGCACGTCACAGAACTTTGGTTATCCTGTGCTTTCATATAAGTTTTTAACAGTTCCAAATACTTCCCTAGCAACAATATTAGAACTTTTAAAATTTAGGCTGGCCAAAAAGTCTTGAAACAAAATTTTGAAAATTTTAGAATATTCTGGAAAAGGAATTTAAAAATCCTGGGTCAGTGAGAATGTTGTGGAATGTTCCAGGAGCTTTCGCTGATTGAGTACATACGTGCCTGCGCTCGTCATTTTGGTGATATGTTGAGCATGATTAGCCAACAACGGCGTCGAGTGGTCATCTTCTACAAATGGTGCCGAGGCTCCAACGCAAGCAGAACGATCTCTAATATCACCGATGCATTTGGAGAGGGGACTGTAAGCCGCATCATAGTGCTTCGTTGGCGCAGTGCTATCGACGATGATGAGTTGCTGCTCGCTATGAAATCCAATCCAAAAGCAACCACGTAAGAACTAGCAGCAACCCTCGGCTGCATCCAATCCACCAGCTGCATCCCCACGACCTAGGCCATCGAAAATTTTGACAAGATGTATCCCTCATAGGCTGTCGAGGCACACAAGCAAGTGCGAATGAACATATGCCAGTTACTTCGTCGAGCAGCCGCGTCGAAAGGTATTTTTTGAGAATCTAGTGACTGGAGATGAGAGCCGGATAGTCTACGATGACAGCGCAGTTGTCTCCTTGCCGTTTTTCTCCTGCGTGACGCAGAATCACCGTTCCAGTCGAAGCCAAACCCACACCAACGCAAATATTCATATTGCGTTTGGTGGGATGCGAAAGAGCCAATCTACCATGAGCTGCTGACTGCTGGAAGGTCGGTCGCCGCTTCCAAATTACACTGATCGGCTTCAGAAATGAACGATGCAATGTGAGAAAAAAGGGTAAAAAGATCAGGTGTCTTCCGCTTTCGTCGGATCTTGCGCCATTGGACTACCGTTTGTTTGGACCGCTAAAGCGTCATTTGAGAGGGAAAAATTTGGAAGGTTTGACGACCTCAAATTGGCAGCCGACAACTTCTTCATGTCGCAATCCGCCGGTTTCAGATCTACTGAGCAGATGGGAGAAGGTTATGTCGCTTTATAGTGATTATATTATTGATTGATAGTTTGTATTTAAAAAACCAAGGTTGAACAAAAAAGGATTTTTGCTTCAAGACTTTTGGGCCAGCCTAATAGTGCTTGGATTTTTATAGGATACCCTCCAATTTTCGCTAATCGCAATGTGTTTTCAATTTTAAACTTCAAAAAAAAACACAAATTAATCGAATCCGTTCAAGGAGAAATTACAAGCTGTTGTGATGTTGTGAGTCATCAAAGAAATACGCAGTACGGAAATGAATACGAGTAAAGGAGAAAAAAGTTTAATCCAGATACATAGAGAGAACGACATCTCCATTCAAAATTTTAGCGGTGCAACAAACTGCAAAAATTAAGCTTATCATAGCGGGTTCTGCATGACATTCAGATGTGTTCTAGTTTGTGAGCTTCCCAGTGAAACTTCTCTATTACATAGGAAGCCACCTCCCTTTTAGGGTCAATAGACATCCAAAGACCATTCTATTTTTCAGCAGCTTTAATTAAAAAAAACTAGGCGGCTGATCTATAAAACAATACAGGCAACCTTCTGGAAAGAAGCGAAAAGCTGTTTCTTTGCATTCCTTCTGATGTGCTGAAAATCATATAGAGCGGCGTTAATGTGGCTACTGCAATACGTTTGAAAAAACACTATTAAGATGTCTAGAAATGCCTTATAAATTGACAATACCTCAACTCCTGATCTCTACCGCTGAACGTAGAGCAATTCATAACGAGTTTTAGTTTTTGTTCTTTGTTCATTATCCGTTTTGCCGTTATCCGGCCATTTTCGGACCGCTATTCGGCTTTCAAAATTTCGTTGTCCGCCCATCCATGGTGGCGTTCCTTTATGTGAGGAAGGTCGGGGTTCGATTCTCCTTCGTTGTGGGATTATTGAATTTCAATTGAGCGGTTGATATTTGAAGGGTTTTGACGTCTACATGATTCGCTGGCGTTCTCCGCGCATTTTCCAGATGTATGCGTTTGTGCTCTGGAGTCCCGGAACTTAGCTGCGGCCTCCCCCTGAGCGGTGAGAACAATTTCCACACCAGCAGCTCGGATGGCACACATTCTGGAGTCCCCTCCCTAGCATGGTTCTGCGCTCAAAGGACATGCGGCCCCGGAGTGTCCAATAAGGGTGCAAACTTTTCTGGAGCTGTAGGGCAAATTATTTGCTCGTGGGATACTTGAAGCAGGAAAGATAGATTATTTTGTTGGACAGCAGATTTCGTAGCAATCGAACATTCGAATGCGAATGTTTCGAGCATTCGAATTTGAGCATTCCAACATGAGTGTCTCGAGCATTCGAATTCGAATACATTCGAAAATCGCGTTTTTTCGAGCATCTGAATTCGAGTACACTCGAAAATCGCGTTTTTTCGAACGTTCGAATACGAATATCTGAATTCGAATACAATTATTCAAATTCGAATGCTCGATTGCTCATTCGGGCACAAATATATTAAAAGGGTGCGAGAATAGTTACCTTATTAACCATTTTTGTAAGATTCGTGTTGGCTGGGCGATCTCATTCCGGTCTGACTCCCATGTACATAGTGAATGCCGCCTAGCGCCCCTGGCCTTCGCCCATAGGCGCAAGGGACATGCCAAGGCGGCCAGGCGCCGAGCGCTGACATCAGGTCAGATCGCTGTACTAGAACTCCGATACTTGGTGCAAGGGGTGAAATATCGACTACCTTCGATCTGTACAATTTTAGGTTGCTGGGTAGCTCTTCCTGTAGAGCAAAGAACTGTCCAGATTAATTTTCAAACAGAAGTGGTGCAACGAAATAATCGGGAAAAATAAATTTTCTTCCAAGTCTCCATCGATAGTGGCTAATTTGAGTGACTGTTTCAAGCGCAGTAAAACCCCATTCCTTTCAAACAAGATCTATTTCGAAAGCACAGTTGGTCGACTTGATATTATGACAAGCCAGCTCTTCAGCTGAGACCATAAACACGTTACGAGTCGTCCATGACGGGAAAAATCCACAGCAGCAGTCTAATAATGGCCTGCAGTAGGTTTAAGGCAGAAATATCCAGCAAATATCCAATGCTCAGAAGGCAGCATCGTGGAAAATTGAATACCTTGTTTTCCTTGTAGACCACATATTAAAGACTTCCCTTGGAGAGTGCTGTACACTGGGATATTAAGGAGCAATCTTGAAGAAGATCGTTTTCTTGCTAACTGGTGGATGTGTCCAAAGTATACCTTTGTCCTTTTCGAATTTCGAGTAGTCGAATTTCGAATAAATTCGAATTTCGAATATTCGAATATTCAACTATTCGAGAAAGTCCAATATTCGAATTATTCGTTTATTCGAATATTCGAGAAAGCCCAATATTCGAATGTTCGTTTATTCTAATATTCGAAGGCTTCGAATTTCGAATAATCGAATTTCGAATATTCTTTATTAATCTCTTAACAAGTTAGTAGCACTCCTCTTCGAAAACCAGGGAAGTGTGGCCTTATGATAAGAACGATGTTTTGTTTCGCGTGTCATTCAAAGTGGCCGAATTGTGTGTATGTAACCTGACAAGGGAAGGGTCTGGAGCGTATGTCTGAAAGGGGAGAGCGAGTCATGTAAGGAGAATCCCCACCCCTCAATTAGTATAAAAATGGGTTTATTTTTGCCAAGTCGTTAAACACAAGAAATAGGGAGTCCGCTACATTAGAATTCGTGGATCTTGTACGTCCACCAAGTGGCTCAGAGCGCAGTGGAGAGAGACGTTGTTTCATGGGTGGGAGGTCGTGGGTTCGATTCTCCTGCTCTGCTGCATCTTTGCATTTCACATGTTTGGTTGAGAGTTGAATGATTTCAGATCTTTTGCCTAATTTTCCAGTTGTACACCGTGGAGAGTAACTTTCTTGCCACTTGTTTATTACTGCCCGGTTTTTTAAACACAAGGCAATGAGAAAGCTACCCAACGATGTATAAACGTTCAACACCAGTAATGCACAGGCCCAAAGTGCATGAAACAGAAGCACTGGTCACAATCGGACAGCGATTAAAAGCTGCAGGCTCCTCACAGGCACACCAGCGACACCACCTTCAATGTCATTATAGCAAATCCATTCTCCTTTAGCTACCCTCAGCTTCAACAACTACCTTCAGGATGTTGTCCCTTTTTCGAAGGTCAAAAGGAGGGTCGTGCACTATGACGTGGGAGTGAAATCATTGCACCCGAAAACGTTCTCATATGTCCAATTTTTGCTTGCATCTCCACGTCTGTCAGTTCATCTTGCGGATCTCAATCTTCTTCTTCCACCACTTCTAGCTGTTCATATTCGTCAACTTCAAGTTGACGTGCTTTGATGTCCTTGAGTATGCTAGCCATCCGTTTGGCCAACTTGATTCCTTCCCTCTAAGGTTCCTTGCCTAAAGGTGGGCCACACCTCAGCGTAAGTAGGTGGATCACCACGCAAGCATCGGCGGGAATTGTTGGTTTTAGGTTTAAAAAACCTTCAGCTACCTCTGATTTCCATTTGACAGGCAAAGATGAGAGAAAGAGTGTATCGATGGCCGTTAACGTCACTCTGCGGGATCCACAGACCTCGTTTCTTCATTGGAACCACTTGCGACGTCACGTCCTGGTCTTCGAAAATCCGAGCAGGATGGTTTTCCCGAGGTCATCGGCCCATCTAGTGAAACAAACTGTGAGGAGCCTGTAGCCTCTATACGCCGTCCGTATTGTGACCAGTGCTTCTTCCTCATACACGTTGTGCCTGTGTATCACAGATGTTGAACGTTTATACATCATTATGTTGAATACCACAGCATCCAGCTGGAAATATTAGTAGAAAACCTCCGAAATGGTATAGACGTCAGAATCCATCAAATCTCAAGAATTAGCTGAAATGCAAAAGTGCAGCAGCACAGGAGAATGGAACCCTCGATCTCCCTCGCATGAAGCAACGTCTCTATCCACTGCGCTGCGACCCGCTTGCGGCAGACGCATCGCGGACATACAAGGCCGCCGAACTCGTGAGGCGCCCATTACATTGTAGCTACAAAGACCCCGTACTCCTTGGGTTTTTTCTTGGCAAAAAATAAACACATTTTTATACTAATTGAGGGGTGGGGATTCTCCCTATATGACTCGCTCTTCCCGTTCAGACATACGCTTCAGACACTTCCTTTGTCAGATTGCAGTGTCTTATCAGATTAGATTTCAACCATGGACTTCGGGACCGTTTGCTTATAAGTGATGCGAAGCTCTTCAACGGAGCCAGAACGCAGATGCCACTCGCTTGCAATGTGCTTCTTCTGCACCGGATCGCCTTTGTGTTACTTCTTTGTCTTTACTTCTTTGCTAGCATTTCTTTTACCACATAGACGCTTCGGAATAACCTAAGGAGACAGTAACCTATTGTAAAGATGTATAACAATCTAGCTCTGCCCATTCAGGATGTTTCTCTCCTCTCGGGGCACGTATTCCCCGAGAGGAGAGAAACATCCTTAGGCCGGGGGCATACTTTGATCGCCGCGATGCCATCGCGGCGTTCAGTTCATGGCCATTCCGCCGCAAGGTCGAATAGTTAAAGGAAACTTCGCCGCGGCCGCAGCAACACTGACGGTCGGCATGCGCGATGGCTTCGCGCGCCCATCGCGGGCATGGCGTACTTTTTCGCGCCGCGCGCGGTGTTTAGCGTTGGTCCCGGATGGATCGCCATCGCGCTCCCTTGCAGAGCGGTGAGCGGTGCGACTAGCACGGATAAGTTCAAATTCTTTCGCGTCGCTCTGCAAAACTCATCGCCGCGATTCCATCGCGGCGACGGGAAGTATGCACGAGGCCTTAGGGAAGCAAGGGTGCTTCATTGTCATTATACCTTTGTCACCGTCTTTTGGCTTCGTGAAGGAAATGGATGGAGCAGCCTTCGCGGCGCTTGAACAACTGCATCTGAGCCTGGACACCGACTTCCACAGCCTCTGTTCGGTCCTCAGCTCGCCCTCGCCTCGCTCGTCGAATTCAGCCTCAGTAGCGGTCATCACTCACTGGACTCGCCACACTCCACTACATTAGCCCTGATTTAACGTAAGAGTAACGCGAGTATGTCCGCCACGGGACAGGAGATCCATTGATAGAAATCGATGTACCGTGATTGATAATTACCGATCCTTTTCGCAATTAACCAACTGGTACAAAAGCAATGACAATCTGAGCCTTTGTATATGCCGCTCTGTCGAACGCAGTTTACAGTGGGTAATAAAAAATAAGTAAATGTCAATCATTGGGTGACCACAATAAGTAAGGTGTTCATTTGATCATTCGAATATTCGACAATTCGAACCTCGATTATTCGAAATTCGAAATTTTGAGAATCGAATAATATTTGATCATTCGAAATTCGAAATTTTGGAATTCGAATATTATTCGATCATTCGAAAATCGAAATTTTGAAAATCGAATAATATTCGATCATTCGAAATTCGAAATTTTTTCCCAAGGACAAAGGTATAGTCCAAAGATGGCGTTATTTGCTACTATACTAATGGATATTACACCATGAATCCAGATTTGAATATTTAAACCAGAAACGAACGAATCCATGTTATGAGAAAGTTGGCAAAATGTATGTAGGTTTCCATACAATTAAGGAGCCGCATTCTGTGGGCGTAATTACCTCAAGCCTGCAAAGCGACCGCCGCGGCAAGTATATGTAGACCATCGAATGGTTTCTTTTTTGAAAACAGCTTAGCAGTTTTAGATCAGTGTAGAGATGAGTTCACAGGGATTCCGAATATGTGCCTTTTTTGGTGATATGGCCATTTTGAAGGGGGCTACCAAAAATCCACTTAAGCTACCGTAACTGGGTCGGATTTGATGCCACACCAACACAGTCTTGATTCTTGAATACGAGAATTACAAGCAGAACTGCGACATTTTCCATGTGCAACTATCATGATCAACTGACATCGTCTGGTACTGCTTAGAATTTCGAAGGATCTACTCAAAATTGGCGGGTGCTGAACGGCCAATTGAAAGGCGTTTACTGCGTGCCTTGTAATTTTTCACAGCCTTGTAATCGTGCAGCACGCTGTCAGCACCTACGAAGAAGGAAAAAAGGTCAACAGGAGGTAATTATCTCGAGTGAGGAGGGAGAGGGAGATGTCGTAAACCTACCGTAGTTTCTAGACCAATACCGTAGCCCTACAATCACGAGATCTTCGCCTTTAAAATTTGTGGACATTTCTTACATCATCGTATGGGAACTCTGATCCCCATTCTAAATATGACATTCTTGTCAAAAATAGACCACACTGAAACGAGTTATTATAAAACGGCGCTTTCTCGCCCAAACCGGCGCAAAAGGCGCGGTTTTGCGCCGAATGGACAAAAGATAGGGCTGGTATTGTAGATAAGGGTGATCACTCACTCTTTTTACTACTGAAATTTTTGATAGGCTTTCATTTTCTCTTCTTCTTTCTCTACAGAATCTCGAATTCAATCTCGACGAGCTCGTTCAACAAGTGCCAGCAGACAAGAGGCAAGACTGCCACCAACAACAGCCCTCAAATAGCGATGAGCTGCATCAGGCAGATAGCTCTTCCGACAATTCATCATCAATGGAATAGAGTCTCCTGAATGTCCCGAGGTACGTACTGCTTCACGCCAAAGCATTTCCGCATCGCACACTCTCCTGGGATCGAGTTCTTTCAGATGCATGAGCTGTTTAAGTTCAGAAAACAGAAGTTGGTCGACGATCCGATGTTGTCCTCGCCATCCAACTGGCCCAACGAGAAGAGTCATCGTGCACTGATTCCGTTTTCGAAATCGTTTGAAAGGAAGTTCTAGCAAATGTTTGAGTAGATGGCCTATCTCGTCCTGTTCTCTTCTCTTCTCCCACTTCTGAGGGCTAGTCTAGTTCACACAATACCATTTTGATGAGACATACTGATTTTCTCATCGCTTTTTGTTGTTGTGCGCTGCACGTGCATGTGCTTCTCCTTTCCCTATAGTATTTATGCTAATAATATCTATTTAGTGCAGATGTGATACGATAATTTTGATATTCGGTCAATGGTTGCAGCACAGCAACAGCGATGCATTTACCACAGCAGAACCGTCTATGCATTGACTGTCGAGAATTCAACAGGTCGGTCTGATTGCTGCCCATTCGTGAAGGCTTTAAACGTGCTCTCGTCACCTCTTCACGGTTCCATGTCGAAATTTTCCAACAGAGATGCTATGGCATCTGATTCAGGACGAATCTGAACCGCTTCGATTACCGGACCAAGAAAGCAGAAAATAGTGTGGGACAAACTCACTGTTATCTCCTCTGTTTTCGTTATACTCTGCAGTACTAGACCGCTGCGACTCTCCTGATCGATGTCGTCCTAAACACAGCTACATGGTACATCACCAACATATAAGCAGTGTAGCAGAAATGAAACTGCAAGCCGTACATGTCGTGATTCCTTGGAGCTACAGCTGCAGAACGACGTGTAAACGGAATCTGATGGATCCTCTCCAGCTCACTTGTACAAGCTCCAATTCCATGTCCGGAGCAGTTCCAGACTGTTGTAACCATTAAAGTCAGCGATGGGCTTAGCACAGAGCGATACTATTCGCAAGCACAGCTCTAATAAAATTGTGAGGATTTGGCACTGCCTTACACTACTACACCGGTCGCAACGGTTTATTAATTTACCAGCCTAATATCATGCAATTCTTTAGGCCTTCCCAGTACCTGGTCATCCGCTTTACAAAAGTCGAATTGTAGATGACAACATTACCTGAACATCGCAAGATCTGCGCCTGAAGTTGATGTGCTTCTCTGGGAACATCTTTTATGCAAAGATGTCTCGGGACCTCTCTTAAATATCGGGCATAGACTGACTCTTCTTTGGCTCTTTGAATTTCCTAAATGGGAAAGAAATATGAGAATGCTCATTTTCAGGATTCAGGATGACTCGAGTGAACAGCTTGTAAACTACTGACAGCAGGCAGATCGGGCGATAGTTGCCAATGTTGTGCACGTCTCCCTTCTTGTACAGCAAGACGGTCTTGTTGGTCTTCCACTGAGATGGAACCTTGCATTCCGACAGTAGCGTGTGAGGAGCCGCGCCAAGGTGTTGATGAGTGTTGGCGGGAGGTTCTTCAGGTGTTCGGGTCTGATCCTGCCAGGACCTGGTGCTGCACGTTTCTTCACCGACGAGATGGCGTTTCGGATCTCGGAAGGGAGAACAGAGGGAACGACGTATCCATCCTGCGGAAGATGGCATGGGGGCAGGTGGACGTGGCTATCGAAGAGATCGGAGTAGAAGTCGTGGGTGACCTTCTCTGGTCCTTCTGGAAGAAGTGACGGTTCCGTCAGGACGTGGGAAAGCGGTCATCTTGGTCTTGAAGTTGGCGAAGTTCCGGCTGGTATTGCGGATGCTCAACCCTGTCTCTACTGCTTCATCCAACACTTCCGCCCTTCTCTCCTTGGGATCTTCCTTAATCGCCGCTCTGCATAGCTTCGCAAGCTCGGACGTCAGCTGGTGGTTGCCTGACGCTCGTGCTGCTCCACGATGACGTATAAGCTCGAGAGTTTCGGGAGACAGACATCTCTTGGTGGTGTCTCCCTTAGCACTATCACTAGGAGATGGTGAACGAAGCGGTTGTATTCCTCATCGACGTTGTCCATGACGGGCTTCTCTCCTTGGCGGGCTTCTCTCCTTGACGCTAAGGGCGAAACCTCGCGCGAAGGAGGCGGTGGTCCGATCCCATGTAGAACTTGGGGAGAACGGAGACGTCGGTCAGGCAATACTTGCGATTGAAGATGATGTGGTCGATCTCGTTGTGGAACTGGCCACCGGGGGATTTCCAGGTCCATCGTAGAGAGGGAGGCTTCTTGAATTGTGAGTTTTTATGGATGGTCTTGGTCGACATGATAAACTCAGACAGCCTTTCACCTTGCTCGTTCCACCCCAAACCGTGGGTTCCGATGTGCAGTTTTTCCTGCGACCTTCGTGGCCCGATCTTGGCGTTGAAGTCGCCGACGATCACCTTGTAGAAGGTGTGATCTCCCTTATAGAACTTCTCTAGCTCTACGTAGAAGGCTTCGACCCCTTCGTCGTCGTAGTCGGATGTTGGGGCATACGCGACGAACACAGTCAAAGCAGGCACGGAGCCACATCGCATCAATCGCAGACGTCCGATTCGGCTCGTGATATATGAAAATGATGTATATATATACACATACATATATATATCAACCGATATATTGATGTTTCTCTCTGACTTAACCGATCGCTGTGGATGTTGCGTTATTAGCTCAGACCTCGAGCTCAGACAATCTATATCAACAGATATATTGATATTTCTCTTTGACTTGATCGATCGGGGTAGGTGGTGCCTGATCATAACCCAGATCTACGAAGTCTGAGAGAGAAACGATAGTACTACTCAAACGATTGATAATATTGATCGATATGATCGTCTGAACGTTCTATCGACTATTGCCACTCAGACTTCATCGATCGGAGTGGGTGTTGCGTGATTAGCTCAGATGTCGATCAAACAATCTAGCCTGTCTCGATTTGGAAGGCTTTCGATTTCATTTCAATGTTCATAGGCTTCATCAAAAGACTGTATCGCGCCATGCACTCAAAAAGTTCAACGCAGTGGGTGTTCCGCGATTATGATAGCCGACGGAAGACCAACCTGGTAAAAGCTGTTTCGATCGGGCAGTCGATCCTACTATAGTCACTTCTTGAGCGTTGGTGTTGGTTCTCTCCAGACTTGATCGATCTGTGTGGGTGTTCCGTGATTATGATGGTCGACGGATGGTCGATGGCCTATGTTATACTTCAGCAAATGGTAAAGCTTCCATCAGACAATAAATATTAACCGACATTATTGAATGGTCAATCATTGCCTGGAAGACGCTTTTGATTTGGAAATTGTTCATTTTGTTCTCAAGAACATACATACTTTCGCGCTGGGTTACTAAGCTATTTCTACCTGCCCAGGTCCTCCGATTTTCAGCGGTGGACCAGGCAGGTCAGCGAAGGAAGTTGGAAGGACCTATACTCGATTCGACTACGCTTTCAATCAAGTCTTGCTCTTTGGTCCTCCATTTTCGACAGTGCTTTGACCAGCTTCCATACTATAGTATGCAGAGGAGGACAGTATTTTTTGTCCTAAGTCACCCTTTCCGAAATTCATGACACCTCGTGGCTTAAAGCACGATGACTGGACAGAAACGTCAGAAATTCGATTAGGCTTGACGAGCTGCAATGGGTTGTGAACAGAACCCTAGACGAAGCAGGAGAGCAGCGGACATTTTCGTGAGTGCTGTACTAGGATGTGACTGATACTCAACAAGGCGTCAAACGATCTGTAGTAGGCGTTCATTTCAACGTGTTCGACTTCGACGCTAGGTATGCTTCCTTGTCCCCAGCGTTGGTTACCGGTGAAGCTGGCGACCGGCGCTGGGTGAGGAATCATCCCTAGCTGGGCTTGGACTACGTTTCTAGCGTGGCCCGCCATACCAGAAGCCGGCAAGCCAAGCGTGGCCCGCACGTCCAGCGTACGGCGCCAGCGAAGCCGACGACGGACGCTGGTACTCTACCATAACGCGCTAAGCGATGAGTCATCCTATCGATCAGCGCCGCGGCAGAAATTAGCGTGGGAAAATCGGGGGGGGGGGGGGAAATCGAGGGAGAAATCGGAGGGAAAAATAGAGGGGAGAAATGGGAGGTGAGGGGGAATTAAGAAACGAAAATAGCGGAAAATACCATGACTTCTTCTCCCTGCCTGGAAACTTCAGCCCTGGGGTAAACGAGTTCGCTGAACACGAATCTGAAGTTTGTTTTGAAGCATCGACCAGCATCGATATTAGCCAAATTACGGTGCGAGAAACTACTCTGACAGACACGCGGCGAGACGCGCTGCAGGGAGGAGCCTGACACGCCCAAGATTTTGTTCATCTCGAGAAGGCGCCCATGTAGCCCGCCAAAACGGAACGGGGGGCGGGGCTTATCGAGTGCTTTGGGAATAGTCATGGGCAAGATTCGGCCGGCCCGGCCCACGTGAGTTTTAGGCGGGAAAAAATTCGCGCAACGGACGTGAGCTGCGGACTGCATTTAGAACGACGGTACTCTTGAATCGCCCGAGATGGAGCCTAGCATGCACGTCAAGTGGCTTGCGCGTGGGTCGCGCGCGCACGGGCCGTAGCCGGCGGGATGCGTTGAATCCCACGCCTTTGTACTCTAGAATCGCCCGAGATGGTGCCTAGCATGCACGTCAAGTGGCTTGCGCGTGAGCCCGTGTGCACTGGCCGTAGTCGAAGAGAATTGCTACTCAATCGACGAGAAGTCGATTGTGAAATCGTGGAGCGATGTTTTCGTTGGACTACCGTTCGCGTTCGTCTTTTTGGCGTACTTTCTGCATGAAACCGTGATTTTCAGATAGTTGCACATGTGGCGCGACTCCGATGATGTGGTTGGAGAAGAATTCTGCAGTCGATTGGATATCGAGCTGTGCGATTGCAGAGAGGAGTCGATGGAAGGGCGCAATGTGGCTCGGGGGGGGGGGGTCACCCCCCTACACAACGGTTTGTGCTTTTTGAGACCGGAATTTTTTTGCAGCACTGGTATGTTCTACCCCTACAGTGAACTGAGGTAGGCCATTTCCGATGTAATTTCACACACACGTATCCTTTACTAAGGCGGACAACAACTGAGTAGTGGGGTGACCCCCCCCCCCCCCTGAGCCACATTGCGCCGATGGAAGTACTGAAGAACATCCACATGTTCGGCAAACAGCAGGTGAGACTCAGCAGTATCCAGATGTGGTTCGATTAGAAGTTTTTCTATGTTCATTTTCAGTCATTGACGTTGGTCAAGTGTGAGTTGACGGATGAAGATATTCGCAGCATGCCGATGCCGTCGAAGACGGTGAAGTATTTGTGCCTTCAAGGGAACGCTCTACGGAATCCCTGGGAGGCGATAACGGAGAAGTTCCCGTCGGTCATCCATTTGGATCTGAGGCGAAATAGGTTATTGACGTGGAGCGAACTTGGTGTGAGGACTTTTTACGCACCATTTGATGCAGGTAGTTCTTGCAGAATTGTGTATCCGGTTCCTGTGCTAGGAAATCGTGCAACGAGTTTTTGCAGGGTCGACGTTGACCAAGACGATGAGAGGTAAGGGGTTCGCTTACTAGCAATGGTGTTTGAAGGCTACGTGAATTGTAGATTTAGGTGGATGAAAAGTTTGAGGGACTACTGTCCCAGCTTAACGCATGTGTGCTCGATTCCTGTCTTCCCTGCTGAGGCGGCATCTACGCTGGAGGATGAGGATGTGTCCGACTCAGAGGTGCGTTGCGGGGTACCGGGGTATTTTGGTATGGGTAGGAAGCGGTTTTTGAGTTGGACTGGTTTTCCTTATAGGACGACAAGAATTCCGAAGGAGGCTGCGAATGGAGCGATTCGGACGATGGCTTTGGATGCTGGTCGGAGGCATCGGATGACATGTCGTCTTGGAGATGGTTATTTGATAATTGATGTGAAAGTGGATAAATGCTGTATGGTTTTTTTCGTCTCGAGACGAAGTGTTGGTTGGCGTCGAAGTCGCCTGTTTATTTTTTAAAGTGTCTTTTTCATTGGTAAATGAAGGCGATCAGCTGTGTTTAGCAGCGGGAGATGTAAGGTTTTTTGCAGGCGCAAAGGCGACTGGCTCAAAGCATCACGTACGCGTGGTGCTTTGAGCCAGTAAGGAGCTCAGGCAACGAAGGCCGCCTTTTCTTCAAAGGTTCGGTTTTGTAGAGGAGCACTTTTGTTGGGTTGTGGTAGTTTTTGAAAGGTGTAGAAGTATTTTCAGGTGAATGGAGTGGTGAAGGCGGACTCCGAAGGACGGGAGGGACGCAGGGAGGCAGTCGAGGCAGTACCAGACGGTACGTTGTTGTGTTTCTGTGTGAAAAGCCCGCAATCCTCATTGTCGGTCGTGGATTGCGGGCTGGAGACGTCGCGCGCGGGCTCGCGGCGGCCGCGTGCGACGGCGCTCGATGTATGGCGTGCTCCCCCGAGATCGGGGACTTCTGGCAACGATAAAAACAGCGATGGTGGAAGAATTGCATTTGCATCAGCCAGCTGAGCTTGAGCTGTGGTGTGGAGAAGGGAGGGGAGGTGGGGGGGGGGGATCGAAGAAAAGAGAAGGCAAAAGGAGACCCAAATGCAATTTCTTCTACAATTTCTTCGAAGTTGTCGAAGAAATTGGAAGAAATTGTCGAAGAAATTGTATTGCATCATGTCAGATGGCACATAAAAACACCCCCTATATGCAATCGAGTGGGTCAGGCCTTCGCGATGGCGTAGTCAGGTCAGGATAGGAGGTAGTTTTTGAGTCTGTAAGTTGGTGAAGAGCCAAGATCCCCAGAGATGGGTCCTTTGCGCAGTTTTCGCAGTTCTGTGCGCTATATACGTTAGCTGAGCTGCCGTTGATTCTTGAGGAAAGTGGTGTTGTTTGCGGACGATATCAAGATCTATGGGAAAATGGAATCAGGTACCGATGTGGAGCGATCATTTAGTGATCATTAAGATTCAGATTCTTTCTATATTTCTGTTCCCCTTGAGGCCGCTAAACCAGCGTACGATCCCGCGCCGTCGGCTCGGCTACACGGTGCGCAAGCGCGCGCCATCGCGAAGGCTTGGTCCAGTCGATTGCACGGGGAGGGGGTGTTTTTACGTGCCATCATCATTTCATCTGCATCATCTTATTAGCTTTAGCTTCAATTATTGTGGACATCAGCTTCAGCTATTGCGAGAGGGGGGGGAGGGGCGGAGTGGTGGAGGGGGGAGGAATTGGGAAGAGGGGGGATCGAAGAAAACATCTCACATATGAGTCGAAACGGTTGCCTGGTTTGGGATCAGCACCAGCATATTATTATGTTTACCAGTTTGTTAGCACCTTTTCGACTTCATTCATGAAAATAATAAAATTTGTTTTCATCTTGAAATGACCTCTTCATCATGAAATGCTTGAAATAGGTCTTGCTCGACTGTTCGAAAATGGAAATCACATGCGCTACTGTACGAGTACAGAGGTAAAAAATTGCTACGTACTCGGACTAAAGGCGTTATTAGTATTTGCCCTTATCACGAATCTGACACCATTTACTGAATCCCGACCTGTTATTGCAGAATTAACGTAAGTTATGTATGAGTGCTTGGGTGAGAAGTTACCAGTTTCCTCAAACTTCATGAATGATTGTTATTGAATGTGGGGATCACGAACCAGCCAGGCACAGGCAACCGTTTCGACTCATATTACATGGAAACCAAATTGTGACCTTTCAACCATCAAAACGTCGACGGGACCCGAACCCATGACCCAATTTCTTTGAAGCGAGAACGCTACATAGTGGTAAGGGCTTCAGTGAGCCACCGACGACGATGGATCGGCCGACTGCGACAGGCAAGGGAAGAGTTGAAGCCGTACTTGGGAAGGAGCAGGTATCTCTGAAGGATTTGGGAGAGCTCATAACCTCGACGGAAAACGGCATGGATTATGAGGTGCGATGTGGTGGAAGGAAGCTCAAAGGTGTGAAAGTTGAATTATGCTTCCATACCGGTTATTCTTCAGCGCATTGTGACCGAAAAAATGGAAGGCATGCATCTGGACGTCCACGGGCTTAAGGATGAAATGCAGCGGTCGATGGCGTGCGTCGGGAGGTCGACCGACAACGTGGTCTGCGACCTTACGCCGATAGTCGAGTTTCAAGGAAATGTGCTAATTGGGGTCGCCAGCACGGTAAACATTTACATTGGATTAGCTTGTCGAAGGAGTGTCGTTGAAGATTGCATTGAAGTTGGATGCGGTGTTGACCTCTTTGCCTGTCATGAGAAGGCAGCTGAACGGTCTTCATTTGAACGTTTTCGCGGACTCTTTAGCCGACATACCGGCTAAGACAAAGATTTCGACCGCCAACATGAGTACCGAATGGAAAGTGGAGAGGCAGGGACCGTTCGTGGTGAGATATAAGTCTTTTGCGTCTGCGGCTTATGTAAAATGTCGTCGCTGCGTTAAGGAAACCGGCTTGAAAGAGATGTTGAAATTGTGGGAAGGACGCGATGTGTGTGGATATGGCGGCGGCTTGAAAGGAATAGCCACTGCCTTTTATAGGCAGTACTTTCGATCGGTATGTGATCCTTTATACGGTCCTCGGTCCTGAGAGGAGACGTAGATCGCAACGGAGGAGAGGTTTTCCTAGGCGTGTCGTCCGGCGACAATGATCCAGAGCTACTCCTGCCGTCAGGGCAGGAATCGCGGGAAGGACAAGAATTTAAAGGATCTTCCGGAAGGCATCCTTCACAATTTAATAGGTGCGCCCTCCTTCCTCTTGAAATAGCGCGTTAGTGCGTTACTTCGACTCTCTGCTTTCCAGGAGTTGTTCTCGATTCGGTTGGCCTAGAAAAGGCTGAGCTCGACATGACGGCGGAGGAGCTAAAAGCTGCTCCGACTGAGTGAGTGTTGTATTGCTTGCATAACGAGTAACATTTTCGCTTGAACAGTCGAAGCCTGATGCGTGGCGTCAGTTTCAGCTTCTGGAGAAGCTTAGGCGAGAATGACAATGATCGGGAAGAGCAGCTGCGAAAGTTGCGGGACTGCCGAGCGGGGTGGAAGGCCCATTTGAGGGGATGCGTGGGAAGTGCGCTGTAAGTCCAGACGTTAGATGTTGCATAAACGGGTATGGCTGAGGTCCCCATAGGATGGGTTTTCATTTTAGGGCGGAGGTGCGGGTGAGTCCGTGTGAGAATGACGTTCTAACTTTCTAAATGGTTTTATTCTAAATGGTATGGCTGCTCTAACATGCAAGCATATTTTGGCGATGTAAGACATTCAAATAGCTTCGTTGCAGAGGCGTGCGCGTTCCTCATTGTCGGTTTCGGCGACTCCGACAATGACTCGCTACTGAGCGACTTCCGCGGAAGCATTTCTGTGTTGTGTAAAGAATATGTGAAAAAGCAATAGAAATAGATTTGAACGGCATGAATGAAAATGAAGAAATTTTTTGAATACCCGCTTCGATTTATCGATGTAGCCTTAGAAGTCGGCGACTTCCTCGTATTTATTTCTCATTCCATTTTCCATGTCTGGTAATCACATAGCTGGGATCCAACCCGGACGTCTTAGGATATTGCGTGAGCAATGCAGATCCAGCCTCCTCCGCCAAAAAGAAGCAGGAGAGAGATACGTGATGGTATGTCCATCTTGCTTCTAATACCGATGTGGAATCGCCATCAGATTAATAGGATTCCACATTCAGCCAGACTCCCTCTAGTACCACCACCATTGCCGAGGCTTAGGCTTATAACCCAGGAAGGGGATGGGCATGAAGATCCGAGCGGAGCGGCCAGAGAGGAGGTGGAGGACACCAACCAGCGCACGCAGCCAACGGAGCAGTCGAGTGGTCACCAGCTCGGTGTGTTTATAGCCCCATCTTGGTTTGTTTTGCGAGCGATAACCTGGGATCAGATTTTCGCGACCGAAGTTGTTTTAGATGAAAAACTGAAACTCCTCTATTACTCTAATTTCGTGCTTCACTTCGGCGTGTCCAAGACCATGATCGCAGCCATGGACGACTTGCTTGAAGTGCAAGGCGGAGAGCGAAACAACGTGAAGGTGGGCATAAGAGGATATACAATTCTTAAGAGTACAGGGCAATGGTGATCGGCAGTATTTCGGTTCTGAGCTTGCGTGTTCAGCTGGGATCTGGAGTGCGTCAAACGGTATCCGATATTTGTGCCAAATACACTTCTTAGCTTTTTGAGTCCCTTCTAGATAGCAAACCGGATTACTTTCAGATGGTGGATCAACCTCGGCTGCAACGACTACGAAAGGGAGGAGCAGTTTCGGCACGTGCAGGACTGTCGAGCAGAGTGGGGATCGCGCTTTAGGCAGAATCTTGGCGACGCACTGTGAGTTCTGCTTCGTTGTGACATCCACTTCATTGTGAATGTTCTTTGTGATTTTCAGCGCAGAAGTCCGCCAATGGCCGTGCGTCAGCGGCGAACTGGTCGAACGTAAGGTGTGTCAGCCCTTCCAGTCATGTCCATCGCCAAATATCTTATTTTTCTTTTCAGAGGCGCCCCACTCTTGAAGACCGCCCCTCCTGCAGCGCTGACAGGCACCACTATTGAAAGCAGTCTCGAGGCCGGAGAATGCCACCAAGGATCACAACATTCGTAGCCATGATGCCAGGATCCCTCCACCCCGTGAGTGCCATCCATGTCATTATTGTAACTCCATCTATCTCGTTCTATTGTTGTTGTTTGCCGTCGTTCTCTTGGTGGTCGCGATGCACTTTGACCCCTAAGCTCCCAACCCGACGTTGACTGTTTCTTGTTTGTTTCGATAGACGTTTTTCCCTCTTCATGACGCGTTTGCTGATGGGGGTGCCGCAAAAAACTCGTAAAAGCGTTGAAGAACTGATCTAAATTTCAAGTCCATTCAATTTCCTGAACATGAAACATCATAAAACCTTCGACATCTATGTTGCTTTACAATGTTTTGAATGTTCTACGGTTCTAAACGACCATGAAGAGAGTGAAGCGGGGCCTCTGCGACGGTTCTAACATTTCTATCTGCACGTGGGTGAATTTTACGTTGACAGGAAAGCCTTTGTCAGCGAGAAAATTAAGCCCTGCGAAGCGTGAGAATTCAAGGAGCGCTCCAAACCTCTTCAATGCTCCAACGAATTATGCGTTAATTAATGCTTTAAAATCGCCATTTCGTCATACCCCATCTACAGTCACACCGCTGTAATTCGATCTAAAACTTCAAAGTAGTCCCCTCCAAACGCTTCCTTTGCTCGTTGTCTCGTTTCTGCCCCGCAATCGTTTTCCAATATGCGCTTCAAAGCACACTAAACCTTACACTGCACTTCTTTATGTAATTTTAACTAATATTTTATGCGTTACACGTTTCTACATTCCTTCAGCTCCGAGCTCCTCAAAATCTCACGCTTCACAGAGCTTCATTTTGTCATGGACAACGGATTTTCCCTCAATGTAACATATCCACTAACGCGCAGATGGAAACCTTATTATCTTTGCACGCACCGTGCTTTGCCCTCTTCATGCTCCTCGGCTTCTTCGCTTGTTTGGGTTCTTCCATTCATCCATTACTTATACTTAGTCAGACATCACTGAGGATTCTCCTATTTATATGTTTCACTCGACTGTGCTCCCACTAAATGTTTAAGGAAGTGTATAAGTGCATCGCGGCCACGCCTCAACTTCATTTACATTGCCGCACAGCCTTTCGAAACTCACTTCACGACCGATGATAAGAGTTTTTACTCACTTCATGACCGAGATAATTTCGAGTATAGGATACGGTTTCGAAATTTGCCTTCTATTTGGACTTGATCCTCATTTTCACTCATATCTACTATGTTATACGATACGAGTTTCGTTTCGGGTTCTTCCTGACTTGTGGCCTCGCAGACTTGTGTCCTCACCTCTTCAGTCACCAAATGTCGTCCCTCCGCGTGTCTTCAGTTGCTTTAGTTGTTTTACGTGCTTCATATCTAGTCTAGATATATTAATCACTGAACGCATTTATTTTACTTCAAGTGCCGTGCCCTCGAGAGAGAGCTCAAAAACGTTTTCCACTCACCCAGTATCAAGATCTAGACTAGATATAACCTCCATTCTCATTTTGACCACCTAGACCTTCTGAAACTTAAGCTGAATCTCTGAATCGACTTTTAACCCTGACTACTACGCATTTACTCCCAACTTCATCTGAAATCTTGTGTTTATTAAATTCCGCTCCTCTTTTAAATGTTACACTTCTACACAAATTTCCATTGCGTAGGTAGTAATGTGTTCTATATAGTAATATAGCTATATGTGTAGTAACAGATTTCTGTAGTTTTCGTGTTAATTATATATGTATATACAATATAGTAGTGTAACTAGTCGTTTTGTTTTAATAGTGTAGGATTTATGCTGTGTAGTATTGTATAGGTTTTTATCCTAATAAATTTTATTCGGTACACCATTGTTCTATACATACCACAGGAAGAAATCTTGACGGACCCTAGGTAGCTTTGATTGCCGCGTTGCGCGGCGGGTGTCGCGGCACGCGGCGACCCCTAGATACGGGGTGTGACGTCACAACTCGCGAGTTGCCCCGGCCTTCCTCCCGATTATTTCCCCACTCTGTTCCGAATGCCCCGACATCCGCTTACTCTGGGCGTAGTCTGGAGCGAAGCTCGCCCGCATAGGTGCCAGCTCCACCTAGCCCGCTTTCAATCCGTACACCGCCCGCCAAAACGCTCTTCACGCGCCGCTGTTCGGGAGCACCAAAACTCATGGGGTGGCGCAACTCGCCGAGTTTTGTCAGAGTAGCGGAAAATAACTAGACGTCTTCTCCCTGCCTGGAAACTTCAGCCGTGGGATAGCCGAGGTCGCTGAACACAAATCTGAAGTTTGTTTTTTCACCGTCAATCGATACTGATCAAACTACGTGGCGCGAACATAGCGGAAAATACCCAGACGTCTTCTACGTGCAAGGGGATTCGGAAAACGTGCGGAATACGTTGCATGTCATGCTTGGGACTCAGAAGAAGTGCCAAATACGTCGCTTAACGGATTTAGGGATTCAGAAGTTGTGCCGAAGACGTTGTGCGCTAAAGGAGGATCATTGAGGGGTACCAGTACCAGTAATGGTAGACCGTTTCACTAAGGGAAGACCAGTAGTGGGGAACCAATAGATCACCAATAGATAGACACTGTATGTACGTGCTGCGAGCTTTTTGCACTCCTGGATAAGGAAAAAAGCGGTACAAGTAGAACAACTAGCTCGATGTGATTGTCCTTAGCTTAGTGATCTGCAACATCGCGCGAAGCGCGCAAGTGCGAGGCACGCCGATAGGCCTGATGAAGCACTTTTTAAGTGCTTCATCACTTTTTAAGTGCTTCATCAGGCCTATCGGGGGCGTTTAAGTGCTTATTTTAACACACGTTAATAAAATCTGAAACGATGTATGAGCAGACGCTCCGATTTGAATCATTTTCCGAAAATTTTCGACAACGTTATTCACATGGAAGCCTCTATTTGTACAACCTGCTTTTTAAAGCGTGGAATCTACATTTTTTACAGTGTTAAAAGCTGTGTGTTATTTCAGAGATGTCGAACAAACTATGGAATATGGTAGGTTACGTGGAGCCATTGCGTTCTCCGATATCATCGATCGCCACTGAAGATGGTCTTGTCGCGGAAAAATTTACTATCTTCTGAAGGAAAGAACACGCGCGAGTGAATGTGCTTAATCGAATTTGAATTTTTAGTATTATACAGTAAAAAGCTAGGATCCGCCCTAATCATATCGGAGATCGCAGCGATATAATTTTTATATATAATTTATATAATTTTTAGTTTTTCAAGAAAAATTAATTAACTTTTACCTGAAGAGGATCGCAGTTGAAATCTGGCCACAAAAAGTTTCAAGTCGTGTTCAATGCACTGTGTGAAAATCACGGTTTTTTTAAACGAACAGACTGGATCGATCCCTGGTCGATATAGCACCGACGTCATAGGAGAGAAGAAACTCGACGTTCACAAAAATGACTATAACTCTTTATTTGAAAAAGCCATAGGCTTTTTAGAAATTAGAAGGAAAGAACTTTCATACTGTACGAAAACCGCTTTTCAAAGACTAGGTCTTCGTAAGGGCGGAGGCCTTCGATTTTTGTGTGAAAAAATTGAAGTGACTCTATATAAATAATTATAGCTCGGTAAGTTTTTCGAAATTTGGAAAAAACCGATAGCTTTTTAAAATTATAAAAAAGCGATTCCTTACCATATAAGAATCAATCTTTAAAAAAGAGGGTTTCATAGGGGGCGGTGAGGCTTAATTTCTGGTTCACTGCTGTAAAAATACAGTGCCAAAAATCGACCTCCCGCCACCTGTGACAATCCCATTTTTAAAAAACTGCTTTCTATACCTTAGAAAGCATCTTTCCATGTTTTTCAAAATGTTATAGGCATTTTTAAATTTCCAAAAACGAACCGAGTTACGATCAGTTTTGTGAAGAACTTCTCGTACACTCTGCACCGACGATACTGTAGTGATTTCACAAAATTGATCATAACTCGGTTGGTTTCTCGAAATTCAAAAGTCCCAAAAGCTTTTTAAAAAATAGAAGGAATATGCTAATCGACCACATATGAACCTTTTTCAATAAGGTTTTTTCAATAAGGAGGTCGATTCAAAAGCGCTCTATTTCTAATTTAAAAAAAAAACTGGCTTTGGCTTTTAAAACTCTAAAAAATTATCGAGTTACGAATATTGTTTAGGAAATCGCTCCAGTGACTCCAGTAAAGTATTGACTCCTCTACCCACGACTTCACGAAATTGATCACAAACTGGTTTATTTTTCGAAATTCAAGTTTTTTCAAAACTAGAGGAAGAGCTTTCTCAACATATAAGAGTCGGTAATTTTAAAAAAGGGGTTTTCACAGGTGGCAGAGGGGTCGATTTTTGGCACGTATTTCTGCAACAAGGAACAAGAAATTAAGCATCACCGCCCCATATGAATACCTCTTTTTTAAAGATCGATTCCTATATGGTAAGAAATCGTTTTTTCTATAATTTTAAAAAGCTATTGGTTTTCCAAAGTTCTAAAAATACCGAGATTTAATTATTTATACAGAATCACTTCAATTTTTCACACAAAAATCGAAGGCCTCCGCTCTCACGAAGATCTAGTTCTTGAAAACAGATTTTTACACTAAAAGCTCTTTTCTTCTGGTTTCAACAATTTGAAAAAGCTCTTGGCTTTTTCAAATTGTTGAAAACTTACTGAATTATAGTCATTTTTGTAAACGTCGAATTTCTTCGCTCCTATGACGTCGGTGCTATATCGACCAGGGATCGATCCAATCTGTTCGTTTAAGATAACCATGATTTTCACACAGTGCATTGAACACGACTTGAAACTTTTTGTGGCCAGATTTCAACTGTGTGGGTGGTAAAAATTAATTGTAACGCCGGGGTGTTTCACCCGGGAGCTGGATGTCTAGGGATGTGGCCTGAACCGGACAGGAAAATCGATTTATTTGCCTTCTATGGCACCAGCAGGGGTCGGTCCGTCCGCCTCTGCTGTGCACGCGCTCCTCTCCGACCCGGCCGCTCGCTAGGGACCAACGATACCAGAATACTCTAAGTCGACCGCTCGCCACCTCGACCCAGGTGAAGACTCCAAGACCAGCCGCTCGCGACCTCGACACCAGTCAAGACTGGGCCCGGCGCGCCCGAGCCCCTTTATATAGAGTTGCGCGCGGGGAAGGCCGGCCCCCAATGGACACGCGCCGCCCCGCCGCTTCCGAATGGCCGGCGCTGGGCACAGGCGAGGCGGACGGCGATCGATCGATCCCGCTGCTGGGAAAGTACAGATACGCTGCAATACTGAACAAAAATACTAACAGAACACTACATAGAACAACACAGTCAATCTACAAATACACAAATAACTACAAAGATCACTTCTGCGAGGCCTCGCGCCTCGCCCATCCTTCACATAATTAATTTTTCTTGAAAAACGAAAAATTTAAATACGATCCGCCCTATTCATATCGGAGATCCTGCGAAGAAGCTTAGCTCTTTACTGTGTAACACTCATGACTCAAATTCGATGAAGCACAATTTCACTCGTGCGTGTTCCTCCCTTCAGAAGATAGAAAATTTTTCCGCGGGAAGACCATCTTCAATGGCGATCGATGATATCGGGGAACGCAATGGCTCCACGTAATCTACCATACTCCTTAGTTTGTTCGACGTCTCTGAAAAATACACAGAGCTTTTAAAACTGTAAAAAATGTGGATTCTTTAAAATTTAATTAAATTAAATTAAAAAGCAGGTTGTAAAAATAGCGGCCTCCATGTCAATAACGGTGTCGAAAATTTTCGGAAAATGATTCAAATCGGAGCGCCTGTTCATACATCGTTTCAGATATTATTACCGTGTGTCAAACTGTGGCTTAAAATTTTATAAGGCATAACTTCATTTTTTGATGCTGTTTTCTGCAGAAGAGAGAAAAGTTTTCCGTTACAAGTTTCTTCCGGTTGCCATTCCGTCATTGCTTCGAAGAGCGCTTCCAAAAATCTTGTGGGAAAACACTTAATTTTCCTTAGTAAATGACACTCCAAATTTTATAGATTGCAATTTGGGACGTAGATGTCGCTCGTTCAGGCAGAAAACTGTCGTGTCAATGACTTCGTGAAAAAATCTGAAAAAAAAGTGTGAAACCTCTCCAAATCTGCCGGTAGAAAATCTTTATTTGGTACTTATGAAGCAGAAGGCCCGTGGTGCCGCGGGATTACCGAGAAACATGTTAACGCGGCAACATGTTTCCCGGTAACTCCACGGCACCACGGGCCCTCTGCTTCATAAGTACCCTTTATTTTTAACAAGTAATAGAATCACTATTTAAAACTTTTTAAATATTAATTTTTACAACTTCGGGGAACGAAGAAGAAACTCCACACCTTCATAGGCGTTCCTGGAAAACACAACTTATTAAGAATTAAGAACATCGCCTAAAAACCTGAAAAATAATAGCGAATCCTATGCCAAAACCGAAAGACTACGCCCCCCTCCAAACGAGGCCACAGTACGACACCCCTTCCCGAACCCCAAGCTTGACCCTGCCTACGAGTCGCTCCAGCGATTGTCGCGGGAGCGATGCGAATCGCTGCGCATTCCACAGATTGCTATGTCGATCTGCGGGGCGCGGCGATTGGCGAGGTGAGGGATCCCGGCGCGATTCCCGCAACAATCGCTGGAGCGACTCGGAAGTATACCATATTGTGGTATCTTTCCAAATTGACGATGGCTCTGCTCCGTCTATGTACCACTCTCACAGTACCCCCATGAAGGATATCCCATGATTTCAGTCTCATCAACTTTATGAACTGATTATGAAATTCCCGAATTTCTTTTCAGTCACTCCAGATTTTGTATCACCATTTGTAATACGGAAGGTTGCAAGTGTTATTAGTGGCCCTTTAGCGTACATTTTTAACCAATCATTAATGTATGCAGGAGTACCCTTGAGATGGAAACACTCGTTTGTCACCCCCATATTGAAGAAAGAACCTTCTGACAGTGCAGAGAATTATAGGCCAGTGAGCATAACGTCATTTTTTTTGCAGGCTTTTTGAGAAGGTTGTTAAGCAGCATTTAGTGCACCATCTTTCTGTCCATAGGGTCATTCCTCAACAACAGCATGGTTTTGTATCAGGAGGATCTGTAGAGATGAACCTAATCAAATGCATGAATGACTGAACTGAAGCGCTTGATAACAAACGCTGCTGTGATGTTATTTATTTTGACTTTGCTAAGGCGTTTGATAGGGTATCTCACAAAAAGTTGCTGTTCAAATTACAAGAACTTAGGATACATCCAATGCTAACGAAGTGGATCGCTGATTTTTTAAATGAGAGAACGTTTGAAGTTAAAATTGGACCGAAGTTAAACATATAACAAGTGGAGTACCTCAAGGTGGGGTATTATCGCCTATACTGTTTAACATTTTTACTTCGGAATACCAGAAATTTCGCGTAATGTTTGTGAGTGTGCCATGTATGCAGATGATGTAAAAATATACAGGGTCATTGATAGTGTTGATAATGAATTATGTCTTCAAAGAGGAATCAACTTATTGGTTTCCTGGTCTAAACAATGGCAACTCCCCTTGGTTCCGCACAAAACGAGTTTCATGCGTATTAGCAGCACTCCGTCAACTTCACAGCATACATATTAAGTGGATGGTCTCCACATCACACCTAATCTTGGTTTCACGTACAGCAGCAAACTAGACTTTTCTGAACATGTGAAAAACCGTTGTAGGATATCGCTTCTGCGTACATTCCACATATTTAAAGCCCTCTCTACAAAGAACAGAGCTCTTTTAATAAGGGCTTACAAGACTTATATACGCCCATTAGTTGAAACGAGCACTACAGTATTCAACCATAGTAGGATAAAAATTATCTCCAGAATTGAGAAGATCTAAAAAAATTTTACTAGGAAATTATTTATTCGCATGGGAGGCTTCTTATACTCCAACATCTCCAACGCAGTGTTCAAAAGTAGACATTTGGATCTTCGCGACGAAAGGAATTTGATGTTTGACTCGTTCATAAAATTCTGCACCAACCTAGTGTGGCTGTGATTATGAAATTATATAGTTTGATGCCTTCCCAAACTTGAGGTACTATAATGAAAATAGCCTTGCCTTGTCCGAGATCGTCAGTTCGCGCTTGCTTCTTTACGCATAGAGCATGTAGCGCTTACTTAAGAATCATGAAAAATTGTCAAGTGCTTACTCCATACCCCAGTTCAAGCGGAACGCATCAGAAATGTTGCTTAAGTTTGACGGACTCTAGTCATGGAGATCAGCCACACCCAATTCTTGCTTGATTGTGCATTTTTCTGATGTTTGTTTGTTTGTTTGTACTGTCCTACCTCTATCTCGCGTCTGCCTTTCGCGACGTAATAAACATTAACATTAACATGTCATAGTGGGGAAATTACTGCAGCTAAACGTCAGTCCAGTTATTTGTAACCAGACGTTCAGCGGCCTAGCGGCCGCCAAATATGTGGTTGGGGCTTCTCCCCGAAACCCCGAGTAAACACGAATGTTCTTCTTCTTTACGCCTTCGTTCTTTGATTACAGTAAAAAAATCTGGTTTCACTATATAGAATAGTATAGCAGAATACTGTAAGGCAGAAGTTTCAAAACTGCTTCTATCGAGCTTATCCACCTTCTACCGCACGATTTATTTTCCGAAGTACACGTTCTCTACTATGCAGTGAGGAACAGATTGTGAGAGTCTCAATTCAATCTTAATCTGTGGAAACATAAATTAGACCTATCGGTGTTGGTAGACCGCTTGATACCGTTAACTGTCCGATAGCAATAATATGCCTCCGATTCCTTTAATCATTTTCCTTACCCCACGCCCACGCTGCCAATGCACCTTACCCTTGTGCATGAGTAAAATATTTTTTTTTAAATGTGTACACAGTCAAGCACGCGAACACTCGTGGAACAAAGCCTTTAAAAAGTCTTTTCACGGATGTTTTGCAATGTAGGATCTGTGGACAGTCTTCTGGATCTGGACGCACGTTATACCACGTCTGACTGTTCTGTTTCCACGTGTTTTGAATCCAGGCACATGTTGCGTAACGTCTACAACACATTTGGTGAGCCCCAACACATGTGAAACGACGTAGCCATGATGTCTATGACACGTCTTCTGCACCCCGACACACGTGGCACGACGTCTGTAGCACGACTTCTGAAGCGTTGGACGATACTGATAAAAGCAGTGGCCCACCCTTACCGGTTCCCTTCACTTGTCCCACTTCACTAGTTCCTCTTGCTCCCCCCCCCCTTTTACTGGTCCTCTTACTGTACCCATTAGTGGACCCCTTCTACTGGTCTCCCCCTACTGAGCCCGTCTGGTCCTCTTCCCCTCTTTACTCCACTCCTTCACTGGACCCCTCTCCTTCAGTGGTCCCACCTTCACTGGTCCCCTCTTACTGCCCCATTACCCCCTGCCATCACTGGTCTTTCGTTTACTGGTCCCCCTTTACTCATCCCCTCTTCACTGGTCCCCCATTTACCGGTCCTCCCTTCAGTTGTCCCCCAATAGCGCTCCCATCTTCCCTTTACTGGTCCCTTTTGCTGGTCCCGCATAACTGGCCACCCGTCGGCAACTCCTCTTCAGAACTTAGACACCCATTGCGCAACATCGGTGACACGTCGTCTGAACTCGGACACCCCTTGCGCGACATCGTCGACATGTCATCTGAATCCTGACGCCCATTGCGCAACATCGGTGACACGTCTTGGATGCGGATTCAGGCTTTGTTCGCCTGAAGCCTGAATCCGCACACCCCTTGCGCGGTATCGGTAACGCGTGGTCTGAATCCAAACGTTCCTTGCACGACGTCGATGACACGTCTTCTGAACTTATACACCCATTGCGCGACATCGGTGACACGTCGTCTGAACTCGGACACCCCTTGCACGACATCGGTGACACGTCGGAGACATCTCGTCTGAATCCGGACGCCTGTTTCTCGACGTCTATGAAAGGCCAAATGGACCGATAAAATAACGGATAGACAGACGGATGGAAGGGCAGATTGACGGACAAACACAACCGCTTACCCATTTATACACTACAAGTGCTCCGACACGCCTAACGGCGTGTCTCGCACTTGCGCGCTTCGCGCGACTTTGCACCATCACTGATCTAGGTAGCTTTTGTCAAACTTAAAATTCGCTAACATCTAGGACCTGCTGCGTACTTCATCGGCATGAAGCCGTTCACCACTTCGGTACCTTGCATCATAGACATTTTCTCCACACCGTGCAGTAACATCATTGGTTTATGCAGCGCAGTACTTCGGCCCCTCCGCTGTGTACACGTCTTCCGAATCCGGGCGGCAGCTTCCCCCTCACTCGTTTCTTCCTTCTAGATCTAATTGCTGGTCCGCCTTTACTGGTCTTCCCACCCCCCCCCCACCTTCCTGGTCCCAACCCCTGGCCCACTTCCTTGTTTTCACTATTGACCCCCTACTGGTCTCTTCTTGCTCGCTTCCCCGCCCTGGTCCCTCCTTCAGGTTGTTCCTTTCCTTCCTGGACGCTCACCTGGTTCACGCTAAAGGTCTCTTACTTCCCTTCTCCACCACTCCTTAGTGGTCCTACCATGCTCAAGGCAGACGTCAGTGAAACGTATTCAGAATCAAACGCTCAGAAACGCGCGCAGACGCCTCTGAGTCAAGCAGGGGAGGGCTGCGCTTCCTCTGCTGCAACATCCCATGTTGAACGGCAAACATTGCCCGCGCGAGGTACGCAAAGGCGTACCTGGCGCGGGTAACGTTTTCCGTTCAACATGGGATAATGCTGAGTTCTGCATGCGGCCGGTCGTCGTACGACGACGATGAGACCTCTGTTTCCTTTCTTTTCGATCTTCTGAATCCAGACAGTTGTGGTGCGACGAAGGGAACCCGCCTTCTGGATTCAGGGACTCAGAAACGCGCGCAGACGCCGTTGTGTCAATAGAGAGGAGACTGTGCTTCCTCGGCTGGAGGAGCATCCCATGTTGAATTCTGGATGCGGCCGCTCGTCGTACGACGACGGTGTCACCTCTTTTGACTCCGTGTTCTTGTTGCGCGACGAAGGGGATCCGTATTCTGGATTCAGACGCTCAGAAGCGAGCGCAGATGTCGCTGCGTCAAGCAGGAGGAGGTCGTGCTTCCACTGCTGCAGCAATAAAGTTCTCCGTTCAACATGGGATAATGCTGAGTTCTGAATGCGGCCGGTCGTCGTGCGACGACGATGTGGCCTTTGCTTCCTTTATTTTCGCTTCTTCTGACTCCAGACGGTTGTTGTGCAACGAAAGGGACCCGTCTTCTGAATTCAGGACTCGCTCAGAAACGCGCGCAGACGCCGTTTTGTCAAGCAGGAGAAGGCTGCGCTTCCTCTGCTGCAGCAGCATCTCATGCTCAATTCTGAATGCGATGCCTCGTCGTTGGACGACGGTGTCTCGTCTTCTGACTCCAGAAGGTTGTGGTGTGACGAAGGGAACCAGTCTTCTGGATTCAGGCACTCAGAAACGCGCGCAGACGCCGTTGTGTCAAGCAGGAGGAGACTGCGATAGCTCTGCTGTAACAACATCCCATGTTGAACGGAAGACGTTGCCCGCGCGAGGTACGCGGAGGCGTCGCAAAGGGTTCCATGAGATTGCGCGTGGTCCCACGAGGCGTATCTCAGCCAGGTTCCCAACCTGAGTGAGATACGCCTCACCATCTACAGGGCAGGGAGCTAACTCAATTATATAGTGGTAGATAGATAGGATTGAAAAAGGAGCTGAGTAATATGTAGGTCCCTACAAGTAAAGCACATGTCCTTACAAGAATGGGTATGTCTTCATTACTAGACACGAGAAAAGGGGCTTCTAAAGGGAAGTATTCTCACCACTTGTTTGCTGTTTATACCTCGGACATAGCAAGCAAATTAAGGACAATGGGGAAGTGAAAAAGTTTGAGGTTGATATTAAGATCCGCCGGGGGTGCACAACCCGAATGACCGGTACGCTCTTTAGCAGGGTCTTGACCTTATGAAACACTGCTCGCCTACTGAAGGATGCTTGTGTCGTCTTCAAACTGCTAAGTGGAAGTTTAAATAATGTTTTCGCGCCCCGCTGTGAAATAGTGACGTAATAACGTTGAATACGCTTTGCTCACTGCATAGCATTACGCAGATCTTGCTCCTCTTTCTTCAAATATCTGGTGGCGCTGCCGAGGGTCAGGAAGGACGGGGACTGAGGGAGATAAGGGATTAAGCATGTACTCTGATTGGCACTTCGCTGTTTCACATTCTATAGCAAATTGGGCCGTGGGGGGGGGTCGTCAGCTCCATACTGTATTTTCTGCTGCACGAAACTGTATCAACTGTCTCACCTGTCGTCCCGTTGATCATCAAATTGCTCGAGCGGCTGCCAGCAGCGTCTCCATCCGTCCCTGTCGCGTGCCAGAGTGGTCCAATGGATCCTCCTCGCTCGAGGGACACGAAGAGCGTCATAAGCTCGTTCACGATTTTCACAAAGAAGTCCGACCAACGCGTTGGTGGGCGTCCTGGTGTTTTCTTGACATTCCGCGGAATCCAGTCGGTGATGGCTCACGTCCAGCGGGTGTCTGCGAATCGCATTACGTGGCCGGCCCACTTAATTTTCGACGACTTGGCCCACGCGACAGCGTCTCTGATCTTCGAACGTCGGCGAAGCTCGGAACTCAGGAGGCCTTCTCTCATTGCGTGAGTCGTGTCACTCCGAGCATCGTCCTCTCGATTCCACGCTGCGCGACGCTGATCGCGTGTTCATCCTGCTTTCGTATAGCACCTGTCTCTGAGGCGTATCTTAGGCCAGGAAGAACAGTGGAGTCGAATAGGTGGGCACGGAGTCGGACGCACGAAACTAAAAATGTTAATTTGTCTACCATTTGGTGAACTGTGTTAGACCATTCCTGATTGAGGACCCCGGATTTTTGAATAATTCGGACAACTGCAATTTCGTGGGGTCGGATAAATGGATGATTCGGATAGAGATGTCCAAATCGGATATCCGAAAATGATTCATTCGAATCCAATGTGTAGTTTTCAGAGATACTTTCTTCTACGTGCATAAGGTGGTCAGATATGTTTAAGGAATAACGAGAACCAGAAGAAAACTAGAAGTGATCAACAACAAAGTTGTGTAACGTGACGTTATAATATCTTTTTCCGCCATCAAAACTCCAGCGCCAGGCGGGACATGGACCCGCACTCCCTATCTTCCAGGCAGGAAGTTAGCCAGCTATCAGCGCTGTTAAATCGCGCGTCACCTTGCAGTAACCTCTCAGCACTCTTCCATGATGTCGAAATGCTGCATTTGATCACACAGCACTGTTTCTGTAACCCTACCAGGAAAGCAGGGGTGCAGGTACAAGTCCTGCATGGCTCGAGAGTTCTGATCGCAACAAAACATCATGTGACAGCATTTAGCTTCTATACCAGCTGCGCTAGGCTTCGAACAAATGTGTATGTGATATTGCTTTGAATAATCCGAGCTTTAGTCCACACCTTCTGTCGTTTCTGATAGAAGGAACCCTCCAATTTACGGCAGTCTAACCACTACTGGGAGTCTTATACTGTGCTCGATATATTGTAAACTCTGAACAACAACTCGACAATAGCCCTGCTACCGACAGATTGGTCCGTCTGGCTTCTCAGGTAAGGGTCTCGATCCCTCTACTGACTACCTGAAAAAATGTAGTCTTGAGTTTCTAAGGTTGAGGCGGCGTCCGTAGTAGCCAGTCGTACCTGGTGACTCTGAATACTTTGTGGGCAAAAATAATGAATATGAATACGCATGTGTGAAAAACTTTATCATGCAGCTAATTCATTGTCGCACAGGTGCTGGTCGTGACTACGAACGACGCAATAGAAGGGTAAGTCATCGCAAAGGCATCTGCCATACCTCTGAGTCGCTTCAGCGACTGTCGAAGGAGTGATTTGAGCGCAACGACTACCGCTCCAGCGATTATCGCACATGTGACGATCGCTGCAGCGACAGATAAGAGACGAGCGGGAGAGATAAGCTCAGACAACCGCTGAAGTGAAGTTGAACTGCTTATTAAGCAGCTGCTGCGATTCCAATCGCTGCAGTCAGGAGAGAATCGCCGGGACAGAAGTATGCTAGCCCCTCTGCGACGCGTCGCAGGAGCGACGGTGCCACAACTGGCAACTGCGACTCCCACTGCGCCGTCCGCCAACTCAGAAAACTGGAGACAAGTTACTTGTGGCTTAAGACCTTCAAATTAACTAACCTGGGCCCCGAAATACTAGGGAATCAGTTACTTGTATCTTTTCGATGACCTATGTAAGTTACGTAGGGGGTCTAAAATGGCCTTTATGGCGCAGTTTACTTGTGCGTAAGTAACGTAAAAGTGCGTAAGTTAATTGAGAGCTAGTGCGCAAGATAAGTAAAAGTGCGTAAGTTAATTTTCACTGCTTAAGCTCGCAAGTAACATGCGTAGGACGCGATAAGGATGCACGAAAGCAAATGGTCACCGTCTCGGAAGCTTTAGGTAAGATACTTGCGTCTTAAGGGCTGCGAATTAACTAATTAAATAAATCGAATTAATTACTTGTGCCTCCGTACGTTGCGTACAAGTTGCTTGTACCGTATTTCCCGCGGTTAAGTAACCTGCGACACGCCATGCTAGCATTCCGCGAGGTTCGTCTAGGGCCCTAGAAGTGCATGTTACGCGCAGCTAGCGTGCAAGTAGATGAGGAGGCTCAGAGGGCTTTTTCACTTACGCGTAACTAACCCAGAAGTGACTAAGTACCTTGCTAGAGACTAGACTTGCACGTAGCTCACACAGGACGTGTAAAGATGCACGAAAGGGTTGACTAATCGTGATCAGGAAGGGGTAAGGTCGCATGTAAGCAAAGTATAACATACTTACAATGTGTACTACTTACAGTTAAGTTAGCCGGAAGTGTGTAAGTTACTTACTGCGTAAGTTACGTGCGCAGGGCTTGCACGTAGCTTTCACAGGACGTGTAAAGATTCTCGTAAGGGATGACTAAGCATCACCGACTCATTTTTCCGTCTGCGGCGGCCGGGAGCGGTCGTGCCAGCGCCCGCTAGCCATCTAGAAGCCGCGAAACCCCGCGAAGCGCGGGTTTTCGTGGCTCTGTCTCTATCTATGTCTACGTCTCTATATCTCTTGATGTTAATTGATGCTGCAAAACCAACTCAGGTTCCGTCTTCAGCGACCTCGAATTCCCCAAGGCTAAAGTTTCGAGCCGCTTCAGTCACATTCACGAAAAAGCGATATTTTGACCGATATCTCTTGATGGCAATCGATACTGCAAAAACCAACTCAGGTTCCGTCTTCAGCGACCTCGAATTCCCCAAGGCTGCAGTTTCGATCCTTTTCATTCACATTCACGAAAAATCGATAATTTGATTAATATTGTGTCTGGAAGGGCCCGGAAACCCCCATGGGACAGGTCCCTTATCTGTTTCCTATCTTATTGTTTGAGTATCGATTGCCATCAAGGGACTAGAGAGATGATTTCGCCGTACGACCACAAAATCTACATCGTAATGTTTTTAGGCGTGATAGGATGCATGTTGTGCAATTACAGAAAAATTCAAATTGCGCCCCGCATTTCCCGCGTTTTCACGCGTTTATTCGGAGGATTGCGGGCGGTTGTGCTTTTCAGATGTGCTTATGCGGTTCAGTGCCTCTGTTTGCTCTTGTTCCAAAGGTCTTCTGCTCTTGTTCCAAAGGTCTTCTCGCTGTTCCGGTGAAGTGCCGGTGATTCCGTATGAGTTGCGGTGGTATCGTGGCATGTAATAGGGACGAGTGAGGCACTCGTCCCTGTGTGGCGGATTCATGAGAACTGTTCCAACTGCAGTTGTTTCTGGTTAGACTCCACTGAATTGATTAGCCGTTCGCTGACAGTGGAACATCTAGCTTGAATGCTAAAGGATAAGTAGCATGCCAGAATTACCAGTGGTTTGCTTTCGTTCATCTTCTTCCACGTTCACATTTTGACAACTTCTGTGAATGTTACTTGTTTGTGTTGCGTCAGAATAGTTCGACGTTCCAGGTAGATTTAGTGATGCGATTCCACAATTTTGGAACGTCTACTGACTCCTTTTTCGCAGTACCAGACTAAAACGATTAATGTATATTTAGACGGATATTCTTTTTGGAGGGAAAACCTGCCAAGAGTTCGTATTGCACTCCTCACACTTACACTATCTTTTGTACTCTCTTTTGTATCTTATGTTTACGCATTGTGTTCATTCGGAGGCGCTAAGAAGCACAGCTTCTTCTTAGCGCCTCTAAATGAACATAATGCATAAACATGAGATACAAAGAGGGATAACCAGTGAATACAGGGTGACTTGACTCAGAGATCAGGTCACCCTGTATTCACTGGTTATCCTCTTCCTTGGTAAGAAGCCCATTTACATCAGCAGTGAGCTCAGTTCAGCAAAGAAATAGAACATATGTTCTATTTCTTCCCTTTTTCTTTTCTCAGTGCTGCACAACAGTTTTAATTTGATGTAACACATGATGTCGTGCGGGGCTCCCTTAGATGCTTAGATGCATGTGACCTTCCCTGGTCCATTTAGCGCCCATCTTGTTTTAAGGCGCACACACACTTCACTCCTATATGTTATACTTCGGCGACGCTGTTGTCGTCGAAGCTTAACATATAGGTGTGAAGTGTGTGTGCAGTGTGAAGCAGTGGTCAGCGCCAGTGCAACAATATCGCGCACCGGTCCACCAAACCTCCGGGCGCTCCTGCTTTTTGCTTTTAGAAGATCTGGAAAACCTCACGTTCAAATACCCGCATTATTTGAACGTTCAAGCAACCACGTTCAAACGCGTTGAACGTCGTTTGAACGCGGTTGTTTGAACGGTGTTCTTGGTAACGAAGATTTCGTATTATACATCGTTCGTCCGTTACGAATGTCATACTCATTCATCTGCCTGTCTTGACCGTGAGCGGCGGCTCCGATCGACTCTCTCGTCATGTCATCCCGAAACCCTTCCCGTCCGTCCTCTTACTATGGTCCTCCTGACTCGGTATCCAACCCGAGTTCGTCACCACTATTTGACAGTGAATGTATTCGACTGCTAAACCAAATCCAGCATATTCTGGCGGAAAAAGCGCCTGAGGCCATCGAGGTGCTTGATCAATTCGTGAGTAAAATACCTTTTGTTTGTGCTAATTTTATTGAGTCTGACAAGCGATCTAGATCGGCAGTATTTTATGGTGTGCCTGAGCCTGAGGGAGATCTTTTGCCGTCACAGCGCCAACAACACACCGAGAATTACATTGCAGGGATCCTAGATACCCTTGACATCGAAACCCGTCCGGTAGAGGTTTTTAGGATGAGTAAGTTCTCGATGGCAGACCTAGGCTTGTGAAATGCGTATTTTCATCGCAACGCTTTTTGATTGAGACCCTCTCGCGTTCGAAGAGGTTGCGATCGACGGAGACTTATAATCACGTATTCGTTAGAAAATCGATGACAAGTGAAGAGCGTGCGAAAGATGCCGAGCTCAGAAGGCGAGCCCGTGAGCTAAACGAAAAAGAGCATGGCGGTAATAGAGTGTTCGTCGTTTATAGGGGTGAACTGATGAAGGCTACTGATATACGTCACTATTCAAAGTTACCAGCAGCTCGTCAAAGTTCCTCGTCAAAAAACTAGTATCCAATCATGCCCCTACCGTTACCTGCGCTCTACTTAATGCCCGAAGTTTAGTAAAGAAAGTTGATCATCTTCATTGCTTTATTGATAAATACAAACCCCATTTGATTTTCATTACTGAATCTTGGTTAAGCAGTAAAATATTAGACTCTGAACTTTTACGTGATCTCCCGTACTCCATCGTCCGAAAGGACAGGACATCGAAAACGGGAGGTGGAGTCTGCGTACTCATTCATGATTTGGTGCTGTTTGATGAAATCAGCTTCAATTGTGAAAACTTAACATCCGATGTGATTTGCTTCGATGTCTACAAGCCTACTGGAGGGAAGCATCGCTTCATCCTTGTTTACCGACCTCCTCGACCTACCGCCAACCAGGATGATGAACTCTTATCCGTTCTTAGTGATCTAGCTTCTGCTGAACCATCCATAACAACTATCTTAGGCGATTTGAATCCCTCTATTGATTGGTCCGTGGGCTCCGCCACGTCACCTCCAGGTCAAAGGTTCTTAACTGTTTTCGATGCGCTTTCACTGAAGCAATTTGTTGCATTTCCAACTCGTGGAGATAGTATTCTAGATGTAATTTTAGCACCCCCTGAGTCCGTAATAGATGCCGAACCACTTCCACCCCTTGTAACATCTGACCACAACGTTGTACTCTTCAAATTATCGCATTTAGCTTATTTTTCGCAGAAATACCAGCTTCGCGATTACCATGCGATGGATGCTAAATCAATTGAACGCGAATTATCACGTCTTGATTGGTGGTCCATCTTTTGTGATTTTCCCAATATCGACGACCTTTATGGTCGTTTTTGCACCACACTTCAAGGCATCATTGATAGATTTGTTCCATTTAAACATGACAGTCGCATGCCGGGCTATCCCCCCCACATTTCTAATTTGTTTGAACAGCGATACAGACTATTTCGCCAAAACGTCTCAACTAAATCTTACGAATATAACCAGCTGACCACGAAACTTGAGCGGCATATTAAACGTTTCATGGCGAATAAAGTGAGGCGACTTGCTTCCTTCAGGAATGCCAGACGTCTGGCTTCCTTCGTGAATAAAATAAAGAAACAGTCCAAGCTCAAACCAATTTTGTCTGATGATTCGGGTAAAAAATATTCTTCTAATACTGAGAAAGCTGAAGCATTTGCGGACTACTTTGCAAGTATATTTACAACTAGAAGTGAACCTGGCCCTCTCCCATTCTCTCAAACAGAGGATGTTATGGAAGTTTCGACTGTCACTCTCCATGAAGTGCTCAAACAGTTACGTGCATTGAAACCTTCACAGTCATTAACTTCGGATGGAATCCCCCAGTTATTCTACAAGAGGCTTGCAAAGCACCTTGCTGCACCTCTTATGTACATATTCAACATTTCCCTAATGTTTGCAGAAGTCCCTGAAGTATGTAAGTATGCATTTATCACTCCCATCCCTAAAACTAGCGGTGCTTCGAATATCTCCGAATTCCGCCCTATTAGTATACTCCCTACTCCTTTGAAAATTTTGGAGAAAATTGTCAAGAAAGGATTGCTAGAGTGGATCATCAAGATCAAGTGCATACCCGTAGAACAGCACGGATTCCTTCCCAGAGCGTCTACGTGTACTCAGCTAGTAGACTGTACTTATTCATGGATTCAGTCTATTAACAATGGCAAGAAAGTGGATATCATCTATTTCGACTTTAGCAAGGCATTTGACAAAGTAGACCATGATCGCCTTCTTGCTAAGCTAGACAGTGTGGGAGTTCGTGGTCAAATGCTCCAATGGTTTGAATCTTATCTCTCTGGATGGAAATTGAGCGTTAGAGTAGGAAATCACTTGTCAATGCCCAGAAACTGTCCATCGGGAGTCCCCCAAGGCGGTAGTTTGTCACCGATCCTGTTTCTTATCTACACATATGATTTTCCAAGCTATCTCAAGACTGATCCCAGAATTTCGGTTGCTGCTTTCGCCGATGACATTAAGGTCTACATTTCATACGAGAGCAGTGAGTCAGAAGAAGCTACGCACTTACTGAATGAAGCAGTGTCGAAGATGAGCACCTGGTCCAAAGAATGGTCACTGCCTTTAAATAAAAAGAAAAGTCATATTTTCTCACTTAACTCCTCCCCGCTAGAAATAAAATTTCCAGATGGCAGTTCTCTTTCTCCCTGCGATCAGATGGTAGATCTTGGCGTGCTTCTTTCAAAAGGCCTTTGTTGGTCAAATCAAGTTCAGGAAGTTGCTAAAAAGGGACTTAGGCTAGTTCACCTATTATTCCGAAACATCCACTGTTCTGATGTAAACATTTGGTTGAAGCTGTATTAAACCTACGTTCTCCCAGTAGTTGATTATTGTAGCTCTGTTTGGAGTCCCCATCTGACTAAAGATATTCAAGCACTAGAAAGAGTCCAAAAGACCTTCACTAGGCTGTTATACTACGGAGCGTTTGCCAACGATGGTTGTGATTTGAGCATTCCTGAGTATACGGTAAGGCTTAAACATCTCAATATGAAAAGTCTTTTCTATCGTAGAACTGTTTCAGACCTACTTCTTGCTTTCAAGATCTTCAGAGGGGAGCTTTGCCTGAGTCCATCGAAATATTGGACATTCCGTCCATCGAATGGCAGGAGAGGTCGTTTCAACATATATAACTACAAGTTGGGTCCATTTCAGAAAGGCCTACGTATAAACTCGTTCTTTGTTCGTACTACGAAATGGCTCGAAAGTCTGTCCGTGTCAGTTTTGTCTTGTGAAGACTCTTCTCAGTTCAAACAAGCTGTAAAGAAGATTGATATTTTAAGTTCTCTTGGGATACCAGATGTCTCCTAGTACTCTTGTAGACTTGTTCAGATAACTCGCCCAACTGATCCGAGTCGTATTTATCCTTTATTCTCTAAACTCATGGCTTTTCCGTGAGCGTTGCTTGCTATGTCTCTTTTCGTTCCAGTTGTCTGCCTTTTAGCCATAGCTGACTGTTGTACCGTGGCGTTGCCAGGACATCTGAGTGTAGCTTCATAAATGGAGTGTATGTTATCTTGTGGAAACTCTTCTGGGCCATGGAAGACACTATGGTTGCCGTACGATTCGTACCCAAAAATGGTTGCCTTGTTTCCTTTTCTACCTCACATTGTTGAATGAGTCATTAGGCCTGCGTTGGATATTTTTTTTACTGTGTATTAGTGGCTGTTCAGAGTTAGGGTCGTTCAAGAGTTGATGTTTTTCTTGCGTTTTCCTTCTTCTCACATGTCTTACAGTGTCATTATGCCTGCTTAAACTTCCTTTTTATCTCCTTCCTTTTCTGATTCTGTTGCGGCTGCCAGAGCTTAGGTACAGAGGAGCCTATTAAGACCCAGATGCTTCTACTCTTAGTCACATATTTTTTATGCTGTTCATATACAGATATAATCTACAGGTTGCTACATTTAGATATGCTTTATTGCAAGTTGGTTAGGCTAACTCAGTTCCTATGGAAGCAGCTTCGAATGGAAGCGTAATGAAGGCCTGGGTATGACCGGAATTAAGACCGGACTCCCAGGTGCTTCCTTCTTATAAGCTGCGCGAAAGTGATTTCCCTATTCAATTGAAGTCATGCCATAGCTATACTGGTTGCCTAACCAACCTCTGCACCGTTATACCAGAACAAAAATTAACAAAAACCAGAACAAAATTATAAAACAATTACGTAAACTTTGAGTAATTAAATTGCTTATACTATATTCTCACGCTACGACTACCCATTGGTTCAAGCTCCTTGTACTTGAGCTTTTGAATGGCCGGACAACACTGAAAAATTACAGAATGCAGCGCATAGTGATATTACGCTTATCATCACTGTTCCGCGTTAGATTGTTGCAGTTGTAAAAGATTACTTGTTCATTATCTCCTCGTTTGAGCGCACTTAAGGTGCAGTTATAAATAAATAAATAAATAAATAAATAAATAAATACTGCTCTCTCTATTAAGTGCTTCTACTGAAGTTTCTGATCTCTGTCTCTTCGGAACTCAACGATCTCCGCTCAAGTCGACTGAATTATAAAAGTCAACCGGAATCTGCTGCCATCGTAATCCGGCGTTCGTTTGATTTGACGCGTGAGCGGTCCTTAAAACCTTCGCGACCCTACTGCGCTGTACATATGTGGTCTGACCATGAAACTGAAAGACAGAACGAAGGGTGGAAGAGGGAGATTAGTTTGAATATTATTCTCATTCTAAAGCTCGTCAGAACGTTGACTCTAATGTGTCTATGCAGCTCCGTCTTTGGGGGGGGGGGGTGTCTTGACGTGAGGGTGGTGTCTTGACCATTGAGAATGAAAAAGAGCAGTTGAAGGCGTATGAAGGTGAATATCCGAGTCCATTTTTGAATCCATTTTGGCTGCTTTTTGCTCAGGGGTGATTAAACTTTGCGGCGTGTCACTGTTTCTTTTTGGCGTGTTAGTTGGCTCTTTTTATGAGGTCGCCCAACTACCAGCGCGCCCAACATTCTTGTTTTGTGAAACCATAACGGCATCAAGTGATGAATAATGAGTTTCTACAATGCAGCTGCCAGTAGGGGTAGCATGCTGACCTGGTTTTGCGTCTCATTCGTACGATTCGTCTCGTCGTCGTATTTATTTCAGTTTTTTTCCAAGTTAGAGCCGGAGGGGGGAGCTTTCCTACAGAGCTTACTTTCGAAAGGAGCCGCCCTCTTGTACTGAGTACATAATGACGACCCATCGAACCTATTTGCAAATATGAATTTGTTCTATCGTGTGGGGGGGGGGGTACGGACTTCTGGGGCCGTATGCTTGTCTACCCCGAGCCTCCCCCGATGGGGGATGGGGTGCCCCGGCGCGTCTCTCCGGTATGCTCGTCTCTCCCAGAAAACGAACTGTATTGGCCGTGTTTGGGAGGTAGACCTGCTGAACGTGAGCCAGCGATGCATGAATGTTGATTCCTTGTTTTAATTGACCGTCTCTTCGTGTTGTGCTATGTTCTACACATTCTGAACCATAAAATCGAACTGGCTCTGTGATTACTCAATATTTTGTTGGTATTGAAGAAAAAAGGGGATGTTTCCAGCAACCATAAAGAAA
The DNA here is from genome assembly GCA_947396885.1 of Heligmosomoides polygyrus polygyrus. Taxonomy (NCBI): domain Eukaryota; kingdom Metazoa; phylum Nematoda; class Chromadorea; order Rhabditida; family Heligmosomidae; genus Heligmosomoides; species Heligmosomoides polygyrus. Next base: position 73,101,376 of record OX377202.1, on the reverse strand, counting down.
GCCAGATAAAGCAGATTCTAAGGTCGAGGTAATTGATGCTCACGCTCTATTTCGTGAGCTCGATGCACTGCCGACAGTTAGAGCGCCGCAACGACAAATTACGGTAGCGGCTTCTTTGGAAAGTAGGCTCTGTAGGAAAGCTCCGGAGGAGGGGCAGAAGTTCATGCTTGTCCTCGATGGAACCGAGAACCGTTTTTTGCGTTCTCACATTCGGAATGATCTCGGCTTTTCCGAAAAAATGTTCTGTTTCATGTGGAAGCCGCACGAAATGTTCTATTCCCGCCATTATGCCCACTACCCTAGAAGGCGATTTTTCGGAAGAGGTAGGCATGAGAGAATCGAACATTGATCCACTATCTATATATGTTCGTTCCGTTTCTATCGTTTGTTTCGTTCGTTTCGTTCGCTTCCTTCGTTTCGCTCGTCTCGTTCGCTACGTTCGTTTCGTTCGCTGTTAATTGCCAAAAAACAAAATAGAGAAAACGAAACACGAACTCGAACAAAACGTAACAAACGCAGAAACAGCTAAAACAAAAATAATGAGATACAATGCAATACAAAAGCAAAGTAAATTATTGTAGAGGACGATGTGGAAGACACTGTGGAAGTGGAAAACGGCAACATCGGCGCTCAGGAAATTGGAGATGCATCTGAAGGGGACAATGTTATCCTAGAAGGCAATCAAGCAGTGGTGGAAGCTGTTGTCGCATATGCGAGGCAATGCTCCGTTTTGACCGCGCAATCAACTCCTTGATCCCCCATCGACCGGCCTGGTCTTATCACCGCGGCGGTGCCGGGTCTGGAGCTCGTCAATCAGTCAGTTTGTCTCCTCGTCGCTTCGTGACTCCGCCACTTTCTCTTGTCCGCCTCGTCCCTTGCGACCCCCTCCGGCGGAATTCATCTTGTGCGGAGATCGGGAAGTTTGAATGGTTAAATTCGCTGGGATCTAGTTCATCGTTAGTTCAGTAATAAATGCGCTACTAGTTAGTAGATGCTCAGCCGCATCCCCAGCCACGATGACGGTCAAGGGCTGTGTGCCAAAGGGCCGGTTCCGACAACGAACGCAATTAGCCCATGGCATAACAGGGGCTCGATAAGGCAGGGTTTTGCTGAATGGTTCCAGGCTCGCCGGGATTCGTTGATGGATCCAGATGTTTACCGGACTGCGCTCCTACGTGTGGCGCACCTACTGCGTTATTCGGCAACTTGCACCACGTCACTTTACATGGCTTCCACCCTGGCGTTTGGCAATGGAGTGAAGGCCAGTGAATTCGGCTGGATTGCGTTTCTCGCTGAGGCGGGAGTGCATCGAAGCTGAGGAAGCCCCATTTTCAAAGACACTCGATTTTTCTGGTCAAATACTCAGCCTGTTCAGTCTCAGAGGAGTAGTGAGCGGACGGGGACCTGTCGTCAGTGCTGTGTACCAGAAAACCGAGGGGGATGAGGCTGTCGGAGTTGGCCGAGCCCAGACCCTGTATTTTGACCTGAAACAGATGCAGACTGTGTACCGTTGGAACGATAAGGAGCAATTCACTGATGGGTACTTGGCCTTCCTGGCCACGGTCTGCCGTCTGACGGGCGACGGTAGTCTGCGCAGTCGTATCCCTGGATTCATCACAACGATGCCTGAAGCGCAGCCGTTGGAGGACGCGCGTTTCGAGCGCATGTTGTCGCAATTGCAAAGATACGGCTGCTGTTTTACACCACATCGGGAAAGGGAGCCTAGTCCAAAGTATCTCACCGTCAGCCTCCCTCGCGTGTATCTCATTTTTGTTTTTCATTTCGTGTTTCATTTAGTTATAATAAACATTAGTGCATATTTTCGTTAAATTCTGATAGGTATAGCCATATGTATTTGAAATGTTCAGTATCGAGTCCGCCATGCTATTTTGTTCAGTCCACCGAATGCAACAGCTGTTGTAGCTGCTGAATACGACAACCCTTTTCGAGGCTTAAGCTGGGTGAAGTTGGAGAAGGCGGGTTAGATCGCCGACAACTACTGGCGGGAAAATGAACTGAAGAGCATCAAGATTCTTCGTCACAAGCATCGGAGAGCGTCGTGGAGCAACTGTAAATTTTTTTCTCTCATGATGTAGTCAGCTTCGCCTCTAGCAGTTCACTTGCATTCAGCTAGGCGTATCGAGGATCCCCTGGTTAGAAAGCTGGTAGGGATGCAGAAAAGAAACAGGATGACCGACGAGGAAATATTGGTAGTTATCTCATAAAGCTTTGGTTTCGGCTCCTTCACGGCAACTGCATCTGAGCACTTCTCCCTTCAGAATGCGGTTAAGAACGACATCTTCCCCACGGACCTGTCCAGCCTTGTAGATGACGTCATTTCTGCGCAGAACGCTGAGGAGCTGGAGCGCCGATCGAGCCACTTAAAGTCGGCCATAACAGTTAGTCTTCGATATTACGACCGAATCATCTCCGCTTAGTGTAATCGGCCTCTTTGCTCAGCTTCGACTGCTTCGCGACCGAGTGAAGACCGTGGAGACTGGTCTACCAGAAAAGCCGCGACGAGACCTTAACGGCGTCCAAGCACTTCGGAGCACTGGATGTGCCTTCCGGAGACTTCACGATCTCATCTTCGTCATACGGCCCTGGTGAGCTTTCGAAGTCCTATATGCCCAATTTCCCTTGTTATCTTCTTCTCGACACTTAGCATGTGTCTTTGAAGGAGGTGACTTGTCCGCCCTCTACACTCGGCTCCAGCGCACATCTCGGGTGCCCTCGTCGACGTCGGAATACGTCAATTTCTTCAACAAGTTCATCCACCACATCGTGTCGGAGGTTGGTGTTAGAAGCCCGTATGCGTTAGCCTTCTCAGCTTAAGGTGTATCCCACATAAGCATCTAAACTTTTAGATGTATTCTCGTGACGTGTGGCCCCGACTTACGGCGCGCACCAGAAAAAGAAAAAACCAGTACGTCGACTTCGAATCCGAACTGGTCATAAGTAAGTAGTGACATTACCCGAACACATGTTTCTACAACCAACTCATCACCTTTTAGATTTCGTGAAGGCCATGTACGAGAAGGCAAATAAGGAGGTCCGCACGTCCTTCTACTTCGACGTATTCCATATGATAACTGTGGCGCTGTACGTAATAAATTGAATATTCACAATCCACATTTCTACACAACAAAAACAGTTGTTTCAGCACCAACTTCCGCCGAAACATGAAAAGTCACGAAGCAGCGGAGCAGTCCACCAGCTATGCCGCCATCGACAATGACACAATTCCGTCGAGACCCTCCTCGCAGAGCACCGACGGCGGACTGGAAGCGTCGCAGCGGACTGTAAGCTCGGCGGAGAGTGATGCCAGTATGGCGCTGAGCTTCTTTGACTACAGTCAGGAATGAACCCGCACCACAACCTCTACATTGCCACTTCTTGGTTTCGCGATATCATGTTCGATCTCCTGTTGTGCATTATATGCACTTCAAAACACACGTTCTTATACTGCTATGTGGAGTAGTTTATGTGACAATAAACTTTATGGAAGTCACGCGCATCTCAAAAAATATTCAGAAACGACAACACATTTAATTTCAATGTCGCAAGTAACAACACATATCAACCGGGACATAAATTGTAAAACGAATAAAAATACAAACATACGCAAAAGCTAACGTGGCATGCAACTAGGTGTGATATCTACATGCAACTAGGCCCGTGCTCCCAACCTACTCGTATGGCGCAATATACTTCACGTTGGATTGTCGAAGGGAGCCCGCTTGCCGTTAAGTACTGCTAGCAGGTGGTTTGGAGCTGAGGCTCCAGGAGCGGTGAGCACACTATCGGATTGACAATTCGGTCGTACGCCTTGTTCAGGCATATTTTGTCTATTTTCTAAACAGTTTGAGGGTCTCTAGAGATATTGAGACACTACTCAAACTGTTTAGAAAATAAACAAAATATGCCTGAACAAGGCGTACGACCGAAATGTCAATCCGATAGTGTGCTCACCGTTCCTGGAGCCCCCAGCTTCAAACCACCTGCTAGCAGTGCTTAACGGCAAGCGGGCTCCCTGCGACAATCCAACGTGAAGTATATTGCGCCATACGAGTAGATTGGGAGCACGGGACTAGTTGCATGTAGATATCACACCTAGTTGCATGCCACGTTAGCTTTTGCGTATGTTGCTTGCTAGTTACAAAACGGAGTAAGATACTTGCGACATTGAAAATTAAGTAAGCTACATGCGAGCTTATAGTAAGCTACATGTATGTTGCATGTAAGGAAAAAAATCCAGGGGACCCCAGGGGAATTTCCCCCCGGGGGCCCAGATTTGTGAGTTAGTTACATGCGACCTTAGTGTAAGTTACTTCCAGCTTACATGTAAGGTTGCACAACTAGGGCCCTCGGGGGCCCTAGATTTGCATTCTTACATGCAAGATGCCTGTAAGTTACCTCAACCTTGCGCTTTTCTTGCGTGAGGCAATCATTTACTTGCATTAATCGAGCATGTAACTTGTTCAAAATTTTCTGAGAATACAGCGGGGTTGATTTGTATTGGCGTGAAGGTAAGCGGCCGGGACCAAGGAAAATCATCGTCTTGTCGAGAGACTTATCCAGAGGCGTTTTGCGGGAGGTTACTTACAATACCGCCCGAGTCGCGCGGTCAAAAAGACGGATTGTGACGGAAGAATCCGTCGCAAACAGTCGCTTGCTCATATCTCTTTTAATTTTGAGTTGTTTGAAAGGCTGTTGGTACTGTTCGATTCGTCTCTTCGGGATCTACACAAACATATATAAAGCTTTACCAGACCACCGCGTTTTTGCCGTCGTTGGCATACAAAATAACCGCTGCACGCTTTTGCAATTAGAGCGCCTTATTTTCCAGGACGTGCATGTGACGTGCAGCGTTTTCGGAGTATCCCAAGCATGGCGTGCGTTGTCAGTGCTCTGTCATACCTGGAATGCTCCGAGAGTACGCCGTGCACAATGCATATAGGATCAAGCCTATCAATCGAATGGGCAGAAGCGGCTCAAATGTCGTGCTAAACAGCAAAGCTTACCCCCTTTCCATGCTTTGGTAGACACACTTACAGCAGATTATACAAATGAAGAGATTTTGAGTGAGAGTGCGCCGTGCACAATGCATATACGATAGAACCATTTAAAATAAGATTAAATTAAAAATTTCGGCCCGCCCTTCTCAGGAATCGAAGACTATAGAGTACGCCATGGAAAATGCATACAGAATAGAGCCTATCAATTGAGTAGGGCGACCACTCAATTACACCACCCGAGTTCGTAGCGCAACAACTCGGTCAAGTTCGAATCGCTTCGGCTGCAACTCGAGAATCTTGTAGGTATTAAAACGGTCTATCACTACACTGATGTAGCTTAGGAAGCGGCAATGTTACAGAGGTGCGGATACGCAGGTGAGGCTTGTGTGACGTATTTTCTTTCCGATTTCGGTGGACCACTGCGGGAAGACGCGGCGAGCTAACGGCCTTCAAATGAGCAAGCTAACAGAGCACTTAATGTACTTTATGATGATGTGCTCAGAACTCCTCCGCTGCCTAAACAGCCTTAGCCTCAGTTGCCAGTTTAAAGCGGCGGAAGATAGCGGTTAGAGTTTCTTGCGCTCTTACTCGCCCAGATTTGAGTGCGTGCTCGAAACTCGCAATGGTGCCGTTCTGCTCAGCACGAAAACTATTATCGAACGGTATCAATTTCGTCGTCGTAAAGAACCTTAAGCGTTCTGCTCGCCTGCGCATTTGTAGGTTGTTAGCTCTCTGCATCTTCCCGCAGGGCTCGACTGAAATTGGGAAAAATCGTGTCACACAAGCCTCACCTGCATTTTCGTTCCCCTGTAACATTGCCTTTTCCTAAGCTACACCGTTTTATTTTAGTGCTGTACTAGACACTTTTACTGCCTACAAGACCCACGAGTTGCAGCCGAAACGATTTGAATTTGAAAGAGTTATTGCACTCCGATCACGCCTGCGCGTGCAATGTGCAATGCAAACGGTCACCTGCATTGTTCACGGCGCACTTCAGAGGCTAACTGGACAGCTTTAGACCAATTCCTTAGTAGGGCGGCTGTAAATTGATGATAGAACTCCCCAAACGCTCACTCCACCAGTTGTCGAACCCACTCGATTGATAGGTTCATCTCTATACGCATTGCACACGGCGTACACTTAAGTCTCGCCGGGACAGACTGCACCAATTCCCGAGTAAGGTGGCTAGAAATTTCTGATGAAATTCTCCAAACGGTTCTAGATAGTCTTGAAGACTTTACATTTCCTAGTAAGGGAAGATAGAACCGGAGTGAACATGCTTCCGCCCATTCGATTGATAGGTTCGGCCTTATATGCACTGTGCACAGCGCACGCTCGTTGCATTCCTGACATAACAGCGCACTGGCAACGTACGCTATGCTTGAGATACTCCGAAAACACTGCACGTCACATGCACGTCTGGAAAATAAAGTGCTCAATCGCAAAAGCGTGCTGCGGTTATTTTTTTAGGCCACCCTCGGCGAAAACGCGTTGGTCTGGTAAGGTTTTGTATAAATTTGTGTAGATTTCGAAGAGACAAATCGAACGGTACCAACAGTTTTCCAAGCAAGTCAAAATTAAAGAAGTTATGAGCATGCGACGGTTTGCGATGGTTTTTTCTGTCGCAAATCGTCTCTTTGACCGCGCGACGCGGGTGGTATTGAATATAGTAAAATGCCGAGTTTTGAAGAACGAAGCAGGAGATTACTTTGATTACTTTGGTTGCACCTGGTTTCTAATTCCCACTCTAGATGGCTTGAATTTCAAAAAACTTTAACTGCGCCGACTGGGCTTGTTCGGCACAACATTTAGTCAGTTAAGGTGACGAAATATTTTACTCGTATGTTGATGGCTCATCCACCTCTCCTGAACCCTTGTCCATTTGGCGACTGTTCCCGTCTGGTTTCAGGTTTTCATTGAAGGGAATATCATGATTCCGTTAGGTGAGGGGAAAGCTTTTGAAGCAAGCGGATAATAAGATTTGTGTGTAGGAAAACGAAGTAATGTTGAGGTCTGAACAACCGAGCGAGCGCTGAAGAATTTACTGAAGTCAACAGATTAGAAGATGTTGTTTTAAACGCTAAGGTAGGAAGAAGAGTATTTATTCTAGTATTTTAGCGAAGTCTCATCACTTGTCGACTTGAAGAATGCGACAACTTTTTCCAAGCTGTAGTTGTTGAGCAGGAGATCATGTAGAGCTTCTGTCTTTCCACGAGCGTTTTGTCCATTTAGTCGAGCTCTACTCAGCAACAAGTTCTCGTAAAGCCCGCAAATATTGCAGTCCTGAAAAAATACCAACTTCTACGCATCGCGTTTTCTTTCCAGGCATGTAGAGAACGATACCTCCTCGATTATGTCATATAGCAGAAATTCCTCAGTTTTCACCTACCTCAATTGAATCCTTTTCAGCATCTTGGAAAATTTTGTCGTGATCTTCAAGGATCTTTCTGTTCTGTTCTGATAAGAAGGAAACGTCCCCGCTATTCGCTTCCAGCTCCTGAATAAAATTGATCTTGCCATTAGTTGCTGGCGTCGCTTCCTATTTTTGTCTTTCAAAAATTGAGCTACACATACTGTTTCGGGACTCACTTCGCACGAACACCAACTAGGAAATGTCTGCAAACAAGCACCGAAAGCGAAAAATAGTCTGCACTTTTGCTTCGCCTTGCTTTCACAGGCAGCTCTGATTCGTCATTCTTAGAGGTCTCAGAAATCAAGGCAAAAACTATTGTCGTATTTTTGCTACCTGAAGGGAAATGTTAACGTCGATACAATCAAAGCCGATGAAGGAAACCGGTACCAAGGGCCTGTTATTTAAGATATTTTATGTACAATTTGGCATTGAAGCTATTCACTGTGATGTTTCAGCTTCTGTGCCATCGAGTTTGGTAGGTGGAAAGTTTATTCTAGGCCTGACGTTTCGGCGTCGTCCCCAGAGGCCCAAAGATGGCTCGCAGTCTTAAATTTGAATCTGCCCGACCAACCCCCCTCCCCGCCATTTTTTACCTAAGGTCAAGAACGGCGCGAAACTCAACAAATGCTGAAGATGAACTCACGCGAGCTTCCACCACTGGGTGTTGCAGTCGCTACAAGTGTTGTTAGCAGACCAGTAGCGAATGAGGCTCACTAGGACCCCATCTCACACCTGTTCGTTAAGCTCGCAGAGCTGTGCAAACGGGAGCAGATCGTTGGTGATAGACAGATACACATTTTTGTTGTTCATACTTAGGATTTCTGGTAGAAGTCTAAAGCGCATCGAACGCTTTGCGCGAAGAAATCTCGGTCTCGAACGCCAAAATCTTGCACTCGATGTCAAAGTCATTACCGTTGTTAACTTCAATTCTTTGCTTGCCAAGAGGTGTTAAAAGGTTACCACGTCCTTTCCCAGCCAGGTGCTCTTTGACTCGTATCCCCAGCGGTCTAGTAGTCTCTCCAATATATGTGCACCGTACTCACGACACCGAATCTGATAAATTACTCCACTTTTTGAGCAGTCGCCAGTTCTAGTGTGTGGGAAGATAACTCAATTATCTGACATGCACGGAACTCTGTTTTGGCGTGAGAGAGCTCGGTCCTCAGCAGGTCTTCTGTAGCGCCCAGCAGCTCTTCTACGGCGTGAAACTGGCGTTGCGTAACCATTTTCCGCACCTATCGTGGAAGCTAATCGTAGAGATTCCAGTCTTAGTGTTAGGGGGGGGGGGGCAAAAGTAATGAGACAAATTGAAAATTTTTTATCTCTTTATAACTGAGTTACAAATCAACGATGCTGAGGAATGTGTTTGCCATTAAGGTCAACGACTTGCTGCCATCGCTCAGCCAACTTCCTGATCTCATCCTTCCAGAACTGCTTAGGCCTGGTGTTGATCAACTGCTCGATATGGTTGTCAAGGACTGCTTGGGTTCTTCTGTCCCTTCCGACTAAAAAGTCCCGTAGGCCCAAGATGTGGTGGTAGTCGCATGGAGAGATGTCCGGCGAATACGGTGGGTGAAGCATGTGAACGTAGCCCAGCTAGGCAAGCTTATCCGTGGTCACTGGTTCCCGATGGGGTGCAGCGTTGTCGGAGAGGAGGATGTTCTTGACGCACTGCGACTGAATAAGTTCGAGTCACAGGTCTATCTCTTCTATTTCGTTAACCAAGGCCTTGGAGACCATCGTCGTGCTTTTGGTAAACAGCTTCCAGTATACCGGTCCATGGGCGCAGACCCAAAAGCTCTGAAGGTGCTTCTCACCGTGAGCATCTCGCCGAACGAAGGTCGGTAACGGGTTACCAGGCCTCATCCGTACTTGCTGCTTGGCAGAGTTAAGGTAGAAGGCGTACTTCTCATCTTGCGTTACTATTGTGTCCAGGCTACTCCGGGTTGGGAATTGGGCGAGATTTGTGCGACACAGCTCGACTCATCAGGCTAGGGTTTCGGCATGAGACAGACTGCGGTTTTGGCATGCTTCTGAAAAGGGCGGAAGTGGTAACTTCTCAGGTGGCCTTCAATAGGTAGCATACAAACATACAAATACGATAAGCACGAAACCAGACTGCAGTCACGAGATATTAGGTTGGAAAAAAGTCTTTTCATTTTTTTCAAAGATTTATTACTTCACAACTACAAAGTCAAATCAACTGAAATAAACTCTAATTTGTTCCACTACACTTCTCCAAAGACTGGGTGATTTTCCAATTCCTCTCGCTTAAAAGACTGCAGTTCTGGAGTCGAACCATTGATGACTCCAATTTTTGAGGTCTTCATCCGTTCCAAAATATTTCTCTCCAATTTCTTGCTTGAGAGCACGGAAGAGAGGGTAGTCGGCACGAACGAGGTTAGGGCTATACGCTGGATGTGGCATTACTTCCCAGCCCATCTCCTTTATTGTTTCTCTTATGAGTCTTGCAACATGTGAGGGCTTGAGATCAGACTTAGGGCTCTCTCCCTTTTGTACCCATTGCCTTTTCCTCGGAAGTTGGCACACAGAACCCAGGACTCTTCGCCTGTCACAATCCGCGGAAGAAACGATTTTCTTCCTTATCTGGACAGAAGAGAAGCAGCGATGGAGAGCCGTCAACCGTTCTGAGTGTCTGACAGGGCATGTGGAATCCAAGCTCCAAATTTCCATGAAAGCCAAGATTCTTCATATGGATTCCTACTATCCTATGAGACACTTCGAGCTTCTCTGCCAGCTGACGTGTCGTCTGCCAACTATCGGTACGAAGAAGATGGTGTAGTTCACTGTCGTCCAATCCAGTTGGCCTTCCTGTCCATGCTTTGCCCTCAGTGAATAATCTCCCTTTAAAGACTTTCCGAACCACTCATAACAGGCGCGATGAGTAGTAGATCCCAAGCCATATATATGGTTAATTTGGTCGGCTGTCTTGCGTGCTGTGGATTCTTTAATGAATTCATGAAGAATGCCGGGCTGAAAACGGCCATGAGGTAGATCTGGCATTGAGTCCGGAAGATTGAGTAGATAACGAAGTACAAGAAGGGTCTTAACCTGTGTCCGCGTGCGAATGGTAGACAAGTGTGATAGGAATACGAAATCAGCAATCAACATTGGCTAGTGCGTTTACAAGGGGAAGGGTAAAAAAAAATTCGAAGTGTGAAGAGACTTTTTTCCAACCTAATATATGGACACGGCACGGCGTCATCTGTACATACACCCGCCGCAGCGCTGAACATGTTCTAAGAGCACAACGACCAGGAGTGAGATGGATCCTAGTGAGTCTCATTCGCTACTGGTCTGCTAATAACGAGTTGTAGCGAGTGCTACACTCAGTGGTGGGAGGTCGAGTGAGTTCATCATCAGCATTTTTTGAGTTTTTTCAAGATGAGAGAACATGGAGACTATCCAAAATGTCTTTTCTGGGTGCTTATCGCCTTCGGGTATATTGAGTTGCTTTCACACAAGAACGAATCGAATAGATGCACTGTCAAACCTTTAGCGCAGCTGCCATCAGCTTTCTCTTCTCCAAATTCAGAAGATGGATCATTCGTGGGTGCATAAGCTTCAGACAGTGTTCCACAGTTGCTTCATCCAAGTCTATAATTAAGGCACTAAGAAATGGTCTTTATAATATACGGAAGTGCGAGCATAAGAACCGCTTTCTTCAATCTTCTCTAGATTGAACGCTGTTATCTTAGAAAGAGATGTTTTTTGTGCAATTCCATCAAAATCTCCATTTAGAGTTGCACCATGTATCGTCCCAGTTATCTCACAAAATTGGAACAGTTTGCATCTGATGGTATAGCTCTCGTACCGGAGAATATTTGTAGGCATAATTTTTTATAAATTTGAGATTGTGACTTTTTTGTGAAAAAGAATTTTTGTGGGAAGAAAATCCACCAGGGTTCGTTCTGTAGAAAATGCGTGAAAAACTTCTGTAAGGCTTGCGTTCGGTTCAAACGGTATCATCTCTCCTTGAATGAGTCCCCTTCCTCTCCAAGAGCAGCAGCGAAAATTCTGATTGCAAGCCTACCAGACCAGATAAACAGATAAAGAAGTTACCAACCGCATGAGATTTGCACCTTGATTTGTCTGTTCGTCGTCTCCTCACTGATAATGTCTCGAATGATCGCTATCGTAGACATCGAGTCCGATCGAAACGTTATTGAGCCGCGACTAGAAAACACGAATCCGGCAAAACTCCATAGATTTTTACATCCCTGGAACAAGTAGAAAATTTCACTCACGAGTAGGTAGCTTGCAGTTGCGTAGCAGCATTTGATGTGGATTGGTAGTTGACTGTAACCGTATCAGTCGGCGGCGGCTTCGGTGGAACCCCAGGTACGATCAAGGATAACCATGAATGGGCTTCGGCAAGGGAGAAGTTTCCTAAACCCGCAAGCTGCTATACTTGTAGACTGCTATCTCGGTTTTTAATGAACCACTGCATGGTGGAGAACCGGGTCTCTTTCCTAAACTCTTCACAGGATTGACATATATGTCTAACATCCTAACGAAACGGGCTTTCTTCAGGGACTGGTTCACCGAAGGACCAGTGAAAGCGGCACAGAACAGACCAAACAGTTACCTACCAAAAAACAAACTAAAGTGCGAGACTTCTGTTTCTGTACACGCTGATTCCACTATGTAGTCCTTGGGTAGATCACAGTCAGGCAAGAGAATGCGACCTCTTAGAAGCGTTAGCCGAATAATTCGTCTACAAATCTTACATGAAGCTCATCAGAAACCGTATACCTGCAAGACCTCGCAGTCGTTCCTTGAACTAGCCTCCATTGATTTTATAACTGAGGATAATGTGGAGAACAGCGAAAAGGACAGCCTAAGCCATCTACGACTTGAACTGCGCAGTGCGCTGCGCCTTTTCAGAAGAAACTGCATTGATTTGCAAGCGACGAAGTACTTTTGACCCTGCTTATTAGCTTGAAAAGTGCGAAAAGATTGATGTGGCGAATAAGCCTCTCTAAACAAGTGTGAGTACTACTACAAAATGCTACTTCACAGCCTTCCTCTTCTTCATGGACTATGACATGGCAGTTATTCTCTACGTTTGCTTCTGCTTCATGATAAGGTCAAGAGTTTAAAATGAATTCATGACGTTACGAGAATTTCAAAAATGTTTTTGACTAACCTGAGAACGAAAGCGTATTCAGCGGCCTCGAGATATCGAAGAAGTGGACAAGATTGTGTGACGAGAGAGGTTTGACTTCATAAGAGCGGATCTGGAAGCAATGAAGATTCAAATGGTTGCAATCTGAATACGCCTACTCTTCTTCTCATTACAGCCAATTTCTGACTATAGCCAACTACGTCTCGTGGTTCTGAGCACCACAACAATATTTTTTGCATTTTTACTGAAAAGTGATCATCCAAAAAGCGGCGGTACTCCTGAAGAAAGAGTGTGTACTTCAAGCAGTGGTATCGAATTGCTAGCCGCACTTTTTGTCGGCTATCGCTAAGGAGTATTCACGTATGGCAGAATTCTTTGGGGCCTACTCGAACTAAGGGTGAAACGCTGACTTAGCTCTTTATTTAGGAGCGAGAGCTTCGCTTAACCGCTCACCTGAACCGTTTTCGGGTGCGTTTTCGGGCAGATGTAGACGACAACTGGTCCATGAGTGCCTTCGTCAATCTTCACTCGCAGTTCGATTCGTGTGACATTGGCCTGACATCGATACGAGGCCAACAGTGACCAGGGATTCTGTAAAACAGAGGGAATTCAAGATATGCTCCACTTTCGACTGCCGTTGATTGATAGTGATAGGTAGCCTCAGGCAGATATACCGAGAATGTTATCTTTCATCTTTCATCGGCTAACGCTGCGGAGCAAACATCTTCACAGTCTTGCGAAGACAAGAAGAACATAAAAACTACGCGTTGCATGATCATTACAAGTTCCAACTGTTTCAGAAGGACGTGGGAGAATGAGAACAATGTTCAAGCAACCAGTTAGCGTTAGCCTACAAGACTGGCAACGAGTCCCGGTGGTCCCAGGGCAACATCCTCGCACGCTATGCTGGCCTCATTGTTGACATTTGTAGGCTATCGTTCACTGAGAGGTGACCAGAAGAAACACACTCATTCAATCACTCATCTGCCTCCACGGAAGGAACATAAATAATCGTCGAGTGAAGGAATTTATTAAAAATACTATTATTTGTGGTCAGAACCTTTTTTTCTAATTTATGCCTTTTGTCTAAATTCTAATTAGTATTTCGTTTTATTTCATCCGACTTACAGCCTCTCGACTGCTTAAACAGTAGCAGTTGCCCGCCTCCTTTCCTCATTTTCCCACTGTAAGCGTTGGAACTTGAACAGATCCTTACAACGAGGATGAGCACGAGTACAACGCACGCACAATTCCTCAAGATTCTCTTGACCTTCTCTCACTACGAAAAGTAGCTCAGTTTAACAAGGATCGCATACAACTTACATATTCACTTTGCGGTTGCTGACAGACGACTGAGGCGTTTCGCTCCACTTCAACCAGACGAGCCGGCATCTTACTCTGAATACTGAATTTTTTTCAAAATAAATTCTACATAATGTATGTAGATGTGTAAGATGTTACTAACAAAGACAATGTTCATCAGGAAAGCAAGAAATTGTGATGCCTTATTCTCGTTCGACGGACCTCTCCGTATGCTTCTGAATAGTGCACCTAACCGTAAGTCGCGAATCAACACGGCTTGCTGGAAATGGGTAGACGGAAAGGACGAATTGGAGGACTCTTTTGCAGCGCTAAGGTCGTTGAAAATGAGGTAGACTGAGCCGTCATTGAATGAGTTACGTAATAAATCGAAAGAGTATCAGATCCAGGTGAAGGAATTAATGGGCGGTGTGACTCATTTTTTCCTTCGGCAAGTGAGGCCCAGAAGATTACACTGGAGCGCTAAATGATGATGCAGACGTTACTGGCGCCTTCTCGAGCACAATGGCTATCTGTATCCTAGTGCTAACACATATCACGTTAATGGTAAGTTTGAAAACAGAATATGTACATCTGGAACGCAACTTTTATTTATCAATTTGAGTCGTAGTGCGAAATTTGCAGCCGTGACCCTCCCATCCTCCCAGCAGCAGCTATTTCACTTCGTCAACAAGATCGCAGCTCTATGAACATGGAAAACTTTTAAAAATCTTGCCTGGACAATTATGAAGTCAATAGGAATGACCAGCTCAATAGTGAGTGAGTAAGCGTCATGCTGCGGTGAAAATTCGAAGGAATCGTGTATCTGAAGTGGAAGGAAATTTGCCGGGAACCAAAAAAGTATTGATTTAAAAAGGCATGACGCCAGTGTTTCCTGTTCCGGTGAAGAAAATTTTTATGAACGTCTTTAAGAACTTTTGACAAGTCATATGTGCCCCTAATATGACTGCATTTATATCAAGTTTGAACAAAGTGCTTGAGTGGATGGTAAACACATGAGTTCATAAGCATTTTTTTCCTTTTTCAGCTTAGGTTATACAGCAGGTGGAGATGTCTGTTCCTCCATGTCGTGCCACTGCTCGCTGTGTGAGCTAAGCTAAACACGGACACTCGATCGTAGGAGACAGACCCTTGCGATAGGCCGGTCTACGGCACATGTCACACATGGTTGATGACAGTTCAAGTTTTTCGGGATAGTGCAACGGCGTCTGCGGAAGCCGACGCGCACTGGCAAAGCCCAGCGAGTGTGAAAAGTATGCGAGGGTCCCTGATGCGAGTGGAGTATCGGGGGCGGGGGGAGAGCAACTTGGCGAGTGGTTGACGAAGCTCTTTAATCAGGTTGTGGCGGATAAGAAAGTGCCTGAATGTTGCCGCCAAAGCACGGCGATCCCGATTTGGAAGAAGAAGGGCATCCTGCTGACTGCTCCAATTACCGTCCGATTCGCTTGCTTTCGCACAGCATGAAGATCTTCGAGCGAGTTGTCGATGGACGAATTCGTGACATAGTCCAGCTTTTCAGCCATCAATGTGGCTTCGTAGCTGCCTGTGGCAGCATCCACTGATGCCACATACGCCGCCCGCCTCCTGTTAGAGATGCATCGCGATTAACAGAGGCCAGTCGCCTTTCTCGACTTGGAGAAGGCCTTTGACCGTGTACTATACCACGTGAAGTGATATGGTACGCCCTGCGACGACATGGAGTTCCTGAAGAGCTCATAGAGTGGGCGCGAATCCTCTACTCTTCCCCAAAGAGTAGAGTTCAAGCTGCAGTCGGAACCTCGATGGAGTTCCCCATCTCTGTCGGAGTGCACCAGGGTTCTGCGCTTTCCCCACTCCTTTTTGTTGTCGTGATGGACGTCATTACACGAGACCTTCAGAAGCCAGTCCCCTGGACACTGCTTTATGCTGATGAGGTAATGCTCGCTAGCCAAAATGAAGGTGAACTCGAGCGAAAGGTGTAAGCTTGGTGTGATCCTTTGGAGCGGTTTGGACTCAAACTGAACATGAAGGAGACCGAATATCTAACGACGGACGTTACTGAGTCCAGCTCCATCAAAGTCCACGATCTTCCACGCACTTCGGTTTTTAAGTACTTGGGATCAGCAGTAGCATCTGATGGCAATCTGATGATTGAAGTGAACTCACGCTTGAGTGCAGCTTCGTCCAAGTGACGCTCGTTCACTGGTGTACTCTCGATATAAAGATACCGGAGCGCTTGGAATCGAAGATCCACAGAGCAGTCATCCGGCCGTTAGCGATATACGGCTCTGAGTGTTGGCCTGCCAGCCTGAAACGCGCCTCAGCGTCATGGAGACGAGGATGCTGCGCAGTACGGCTGGACTCAGGCCCATGGACCGCATCCGAAACGATTTCATTCGACAGAAGTTCGGTGTTGCGTCGATAGCGGACAAGATGCGCGAAGCTCGCTTACGACGCTATGGCCACGTTCTGCGTGGAAAGGAAGACAGCGTCGGCAAGATAGGCCTTAAGTTCCAGGTAGTAGGAAAGCGACCTGGAGGGCGCCCGAAGCAGCGCTGGTCTGACACGTTACATATGGACTTGAAGGTTGCAGTTGTCCAGCCTAACTAGCGCTGGATCGGAAAAGGTGGCGTCACGACAGCATACCACGTCAGGAGCGGGACAGACGCTGAAGAAGAAGCTTAGGCTATATTGCAAAATATACGGCGTTGAAGCTTGTGCATTGCGTTAGAGGTACAAATTGTTAACTGAACCTTTCTAAGGCAATTCATGTAATGAAAGTTGAAAAACGCGATGTTAAGCACGATTGATGGGACTCTCATAGGTCACACATTTTACATTTACCTCAATTTTCCTTATTTTTTTCCACTGCCCTATAAGATTGTTTAATGTGACTTCGCGGTAATCAAAAAAATATTACTGATCGATCTGGCTGCGCATCGAAGGTTACGGTGTCTTCCGAAGAGTTATGAAACCTTCGAAAAGCTCTTAACCCTTTCACAACACGCGCGATGTTCGGAAGAGTGCCGCGTGGAACAGCGCGCATTTTTCCCGCGCACTGTTTATTTGAA
This sequence comes from Heligmosomoides polygyrus polygyrus, assembly GCA_947396885.1. Lineage (NCBI taxonomy): Eukaryota > Metazoa > Nematoda > Chromadorea > Rhabditida > Heligmosomidae > Heligmosomoides > Heligmosomoides polygyrus. The sequence goes on along the minus strand of OX377202.1, from coordinate 73,084,426 downwards.
CTATTTTATTTGTATTATTTGTTAAATACGAAAAACAGTAAAGAATGAAGTACCGTCTTGACCGTAGATATTAGTGGCCTCATTGATTAATGTTGTACTATTAAACGCTTGAGAATTTTCCATGAACTGTTTTTATGATGGTGTCCGACGACATCGTCGGACATTGTCGTGAAAGGGTTAATGGGCTAACAGTAAGCCAATGGTAATCATAACGAATGCTTCTATCCGAGAGTATTTATTCCTCGTCACACGCAGCAATCCCACGAGACGCTCTTGAAGAGAGAGAGCTTTCACTGCTCACATCAGTCGGCTTAGAATTCGAAACGTTCTCTTCTTAATCCATCTGTTGCAAGGACTGTAGTATACCGTTTACGGATACATGGATTGAATTTCAAGAAAGTGAGTACTCATACTGTACAGTTTTCGAAAAGCGTGGCATCTGGTCCAGAAATAACGGCGTTTTAAGTATAATTACTTGCTAAAAGCTGCCCTGAAAACGTTCTTATGAAAACAGCAAGTTTTTGGCTAGCAAATTATGTAGCGCTTGAAATGGTCCTAAAGAGGTTTCACTTCGGAGTGCGTTTATCTTACGAACGTGCTGCCACTGGCATAACACTCCTTAGAAACGTTTAACTTTTACTACACACACGCATTCTTTTCGCTAGTATCTATAATGACGCACCTGAAATGTCGGCAGATATGCCGACTGCTTGCCACCCTTCTTGGTCATCTCACCATAGCGTAGCCGCTCTTCGTTCAGCTTGGTCTCCAGCTCTTCGATTTCACTTCTTAAAAAGAGAACACTTCGGCAACGAAACATAAGCTTAAGCAAGCAAGAACGTTCAAATCAATCGAATCGGTCTGGGGGTTTCAAGAGCTCTCACATATGCCGATTGTGTGTTACATAAGCAACGATGGAAATCGTGTAAACCGATGAGCTACATATTTATCACCTGCATAACCTGTCGTCCCGTTGGTCATCGACTTGCTCGAGCGGGCGCCAGCAGCGTCTCCATTCGTCCCTGTAGCGTGCCAGAGTGGTCCAATGGATCCTCCTCGCTCGAGGGACACGAAGAGCGTCATACCGGTCGTTCAGGGCTTTCACGAAGAACTCCGACCAACGCACCGGTGGGCGTCCTGGTGTTCTCTTGACACCCCGCGGAATCCAGTCGGCAATGGCTCTCGCCCAGCGGGTGTCTGCGAATCGCATTACGTGGCCGGCCCACCCAATTTTCGACGACTTGGCCCATGCGACAGCGTCTCTGATCTTCGAACGTCGGCGAAGCTCGGAACTCCGGAGGCCTTCTCTCACTTGCGTGAGTCGTGTCACTCCGAGCATCGTTCTCTCGATTCCACGCTGCGCGACGCTGATCGCGTGTTCATCCTGCTTTCGTATAGCCCAGGTCTCTGAGGCGTATGTTAGGGCAGGAAGAACAGTGGAGTCGAATAGGAGGGCACGGAGTCGGACGTTCTTCGTCTTCGCGACCTCTTCGACGCTCTTGAAAGCTCCCCAAGCCGCTCTTTTCCTCCTGCTCAGCTCTGGTGCTAGGTCGTTGGCCATATTGACTTCGCGACCCAGATAGACGTAGCTGGAGCATTCGGAGATGTTGGTTCCGTTGAGCGAGAATGGGGCATCAGAAACTTGTCCGTTCCTCATGAACATCATCCTCGTAAGAAGCACAATGTCGTCAGCGAAGCGAAGATGATGTAGTTTCCGGCCGTCGACATTCACTCCCATGTCTTCCCATTCTAGTTCGCGCATGACGTCTTCGAGGGTGGCGCTGAAGAGCTTCGGGGATATGGTTTCCCCTCGCCGAACCCCTCTCTTCACGTCGATGACGACGTTGTTGTAGAATGGAGAGATCTTGGTCGTGAATCCACTGTACAGCTCTCGAAGGACTCTGATGTACAGAGTAGGAACGCCCTGAGTGAGCAGGGCTTTAAGGACCGCTTCATTCTCGTCGGAGTCGAAAGCCTTCTTCAGGTCGATGAACGTAAGGCACAGCGTCAGCTTGTACTCTCGCGACACTTCGGTGAGCTTCGTAATGGTGTGAATGTAGTCGATCGTGCTGAATCCTCTCCAAAATTCTGCTTGTTCGCATGGCTGTCGTCCGTCCAGCGTTCTGCTGATCCTGTTCAGGATGACTCGAGTGAACAGCTTGTAAACTACGCACAGCAGGCAAATCGGGCGATAGTTGCCAATGATGTGCACGTCTTCCTTCTTGTACAGCAGGACGGTCTTGTTGGTCTTCCACTGAGATGGAACCTTGCACTCCGACAGGTAGCGTGTGAAGAGCCGCGCAAAGGTGTTGATGAGCGCTGGCGGGAGGTTCTTCAGGTGTTCGGGTCTGACCCTATCAGGACCGAGTGCTGTACATTTCTTCACCGACGAGATGGCGTGTCGGATCTCGGAAGGAAGAACAGAGGAAACGACGTATCCATCCTGCGGAAGATGGCATGGGGCAGGTGGACGTGGCTATCGAAGAGATCGGAGTAGAATTCGTGGATGACCTTCTCCATGGTCCTTCTGGAAGAGGTGACGGTTCGGTTAGGACGTCGGAGAGCGGTCATCTTGGTCTTGAAGTTGGCGGAGTTTCGACGGGCATTGCGGATGCTCAACCCTGCCTCTGCTGCTTCGGCCAACGCTTCCGCCCTTCTCTCTTCGAGATCTTCCTTTATCGCCGCTCTGCATAGCTTCGCAAGCTGGAGCGTCACTTGGTAGTTGCCTGGCGCGCATGCTGCTCCACTCTGGCGTATCAGCTCGAGAGTTTCCGAAGACAGGCTTCTCTTGGTGGTCTTCATGCTCTCGGCTCCCTAGCACTATCGTGGAGATGGTGCACGAAGTGGTCGTATTCCTCATCGACGTTGTCCATGACGGCATCTTCCAAATGCCCGGCAAGAGAGGTGTAGAGGTTTCAGTTGATGGTCGTTCTGGGATTCCTCTTCTTGAACTTCACGGCCTTCTCTCCTTGACGCGAAAAACGAAACCTCGCGCGAGGGAGACGGTGGTCCGATCGCATGTAGAACTTGAGGACAACGGAGACGTCAGGCAATACTTGCGATTGAAGATGATGTGATCGTTCTCGTTGTGGAACTAGCCATCGGGAGATTCCCAGGTCCATCGTAGGGAGGCTTCTGGAACTGTGAGTTTCCATAAATGGTCTTGGTCAACATGATAAACTCAGGCCTTTCACCTTGCTCGTTCCACTCCAAACCGTGGGTTCCCATGTGAAGTTCTTCCGGCAACCTTCGTGGCCCGATCTTGGCGTTGGAGCCGCCGACGATCACCTTGTAGAAGGTGTGATCTTCCTTATAGAACTTCTCCAGCTCCGCGTAGAAGATTTCGACCTCATCGTCGTCGTAGTCGCATATTGGGGCATACGCAACGAACGCAGTCAAAGCTGGCACGGAGCCACATCGCTTCAGTCGCAGACGTCCGATTCGGCTTGTCAGAGACTCGTACGAATCGATGTTCATGGCCAAGAGCGTGTTGACGAGGACACCAACGCCGCCTACTCCCCTGCTGTCGCATGTTCCGAGGAACAGTTCTTCTCCGGAGTCGTAGGCGGCGTGTAGGGGTGGTGTCTTCTCGTCTCGTTCAGTCCGATGACGTCGTACTTGATCTTCCTGGCTTGCATCATCAGGTCCTCGACGGATGCTTCCGATGCAAGCGTGCGGACGTTGTAAGTACAGATCGTCATCATAGTCCTTCTCAAATTGTGCAGCCTGGTTAGGCCCTGAGATTTTTATAAGTTGGATTAGTTGACATGTTTATAAGTTGGATTTATTGAAATAATAAATGAAATATTTACTACAATACCGCTCACGCCGCATGGTCTAAAGTGGAATTTGCGGCGCCAAAATAGCGTCGAGAAGTCCCACCAAAACCTTGGTATGCGCCGTTTGCGATGCGTACAGAGAAGAACCTTTCAATGGAAGGGGGGTGGGGACAGCTTGTAGACTGAGCGTTTAGGGGAATTCATCAGAAACTTGCATCCTCTCTAGTCGGAATTCCTCCAAAACTGTCCAAATTGCTCCAGCTTTTGGGGTGCACAATGCATATAGGTTCGGAACTATCAATCGAGTGGGGCGAAAGCTCGCAAATTGCACGAGCGGGTGTGTTCTGAGGGGTCAAGTTCGAATCCTTTCGGCTGCAACTCGCGGGTTTTGTAGGCAGTAAAATGTGCTAGTAACGCGCTGAAACACAGCAATGTAGCTTATGATTGGACAAGGTTACAGCGGTGCGAAAATGCAGGTTAGCCTTGTGTGACACGATTTTTTCCGATTTCAGTCGACCTCTGCGGGGAGATGCGGAGAGATAACGGCGTTCAAATACGTATGCGAACATAGCGTCTAATGTACTTTACAATGTCGTGTGCAGAACTCCTCAGCTGCCTAAACTGCCTTAACACGAGCTGCCATTTTGTGGCGCGGAAGCAAGCGGTTAGCGCTCATACTCGCCCAGATTTGAGTTTTCGACATTCCCTATGGTACCATTCCGTTCATCACGAAAAGCTGTATCGAATGGTGTAAATCTCGTCCAATGTGAGAAAGATTGATTTTTTTGGCGATTTCCCATCGAGGACGGTGGCTGAGCAAGCGACAACGATGACGTCATCGAAAGTCGATATTTTCGAAATTGGCCAAATTTTCTCGTCCGAAATCATCTAGGGGTTATTTGGGGCGCTGATGACGAATCCGACGTCCGTTTTTGAAAATTTCGCCGATTTAGTAGGTTTTGGGTTTTCTTCCGGATAACTGAGGGGGTCGGGTCAAAATCACCGATTTTGCTCAAACTTTGTATAGGTGAAGGGACCTATTCGGAATACCGAACACAATGCCGAAGTCCATTTGGCCAATGGTAGGAGACCACCTATACCGACAACTGAGGGTGATCGGTGATCCTAAGCCGACCACACACAAACGGCAGGTAACCTACTGAAATCGGCGGAATTTTCAAAAACGGACCTCGAATTCGTAATTAGCGCCCCAAATAACCCCTTAATGATTTTGGACGAGAAAATTTGGCCAATTTCGAAAATATCGACTTTCGATGTCGCTTGCTCAGCCACCGTCCTCGATGGGAAATTGCCAAAAAATCGATCTTTCTGAAATTGGTCGAGATTGATATCGTTCGATAGCGCTTTTCGTGCTGAACGGAACGATGCCATTGTGAATGTCGAAAACTCAAACCTGGGCGAGTACGAGCGCAAGAAACTTTAACCGCTAGCTTCCGCCGCTCTAAAATGGCAGCTGAGGCTAAGGCAGTTTAGGCAGCTGAGGAGTTCTGAGCATGTCGTCTTAAAGCACCTTAAGCGATTTGCTCGCCGACGCATTTGTAGGCCGTTAACTCTCCGCGTCTTCCTGCAGGGTTCGACTGAATTTGGAAAGAAATCTTTCCACACAAGGCTAACCTGCATGTTCGCACCCCAGTAACACTACCTCTTCTTAAGCTACACAGTTCTACTTTAGTGTACTACTAGACCGTTTACTGCCTACAATACCCATAAGTTGCAGCCGAAACGATTCGAACTTGACAGAGTTATTGTGCTTCGAACAGACCCGCGCGTGCATTTTGTGAGCGGTCGCCCCACTTGATTGATAGATTCGATTGTATATGCATTGTTCACGACGCACTCCAAAGGCTAGCTGAACAGTCTTAGAACAATTCCTGAGTAGGACGGCAGGAAGTTTCTGATAACTCCCACCTCCCCCCCCCCCCCCCCAAAATAAAATGCTCACTCTGCCAGTTGTCGAACCCACTCGATTGAAAAGTTCGATTCTATATACATTTTTCACGGCGCACCCAAAAGTCTCGCCGAGACAGAGTGGAGCAACTCCTGACTAGGGCGGCAGGAAATTTTTTATAAAACTTCCCAAACGCTCACTCTACCAGATGTCCCCCCTCCCCTTGATTGAAAGGTTCGATTCTGTATGCATTGTTCCCGTCGCACTATGAAGTCTCGCCGGGACAGAGTGGAGCAATTCCTGATTAGGGCGGCTGTAAATTTCTGATAAAGCTCTCCAAACGCTCAGTTTACAAGCTGTCTCCCCCTCGATTGAAAGGTTCGATTCTGTACGCATTGTCCCCGGCGCACTCCGAAGTCTCGCCGGGACAGATTGGAGCTAATCCTGAGTAGGGAGGCTGAGAATATCTGATAAGTGTTCTAAATGGTTTGAAATAGTCTTGAAGGGTTTACATTCTGCAGTAAGGGAGGATAGAAGTGCAGTGGACATGTGCTCGCCCACTCGATTGATAGGTTCGATTCTGTGTGCATTTTGCACGGCGCACTCTCGGAGCATTCTGACATGACAACGCACTGGCAACGTACACCGTGCTTGAGATACTTCGAAAGCACGCATGTCCTGGGAAATAAGCTGCTCTAATCGCAAAGGCCCGCTCCAGTCACTTTTTAGGCCACCCACGGCGAAAATGCGGATGTTCCGGTAAAGACGTATACATGTTTGTGTAGATCTCGAAGAGACAAATCGAACGATACCAACCTTTTTTCAAAAAACCTAAAACTGAAAGGAGTTATGAGCATGCGACGCTTTGCGACGCTATTTTTGCGTCGCAAATCCCACTTTTGACCGTGCGACGTGAGCGGTATTGTACCTCCAAATAAACGAAAGAAGGTTCTTCTGAATCTCACTTACCGCAGTTGCTGCACTTTTACGTTTACACTGGCAGATTTTGTGTTCATCGTTGCTGCGTTAGACTTGGAAGTAGAAAGAGAGAACAACCAGCCTAGAACAATTTTTAGTGCGTTTCACTCTTCATCGTACATACTTCTCATCTAAAAGTATTAGGTTGTCGGTTTATAAATATCGCCTGCTTTCGCTTTGTCATTTTTCTGTTATTGTTGCTTCTAGGATCATGTAAATTTACTGTCTAACAAGCGTTTACGAAGGTGTTTTTCGCCAAAATTTCGTTCCGACTCGTTGACCCTTTTAAAGATTTTTCTTGATTAACGATGATCGAGCAAAAGTACCGAGTGTGGGTGTGCTTGCTGTGCGACTCCAGCAAGGAAGAACTGCTGCAGAATCTTGTATGAAGTATTTGGTAACGAAGCTCCATCATGACATCAGCGATGGTTTCAACATTTCCGAGACGGCGATGAAAGCCTTGAAGACGAAGGGAAACAACGTCATTCTGAAGTTGTGGATAACCAGGAATAAAAGGAAGTTGTCGACTCGGATGCAACACAAGCACATCAGCTCAGCGACACAAATAAGGCAGCACAATTCGCTCATCGCTGGAATTCTCATCCGCAAAACCAAGAACAGCGGTTTCTATGGATTCTTCGTGACAGATCCACTATGTACAACAATGCGGCAACGGTTGAGCCCGGTGAGATTCTGAAGACAACGGCGAAGCCTGACGTTCACGGAAAAAAGTCATGCTCCGTGCTTGGTGGAACAGTAGAGGTCTGGTGCACTTTGAGGTGCTGGCTCCAGGCCAAACAGTTACGGCATATCTCAACAAAGAACAACTGAGCCGCGTGGACCAAGCACTGCTTCAACAAGGAGTGAACACAACAACTGTGGAATTCCTCTATGACACGCTCGACCGCACAAGCCGCAAATATCGCGCTGAAAAAAATTTGGGCTGGGAACTTCTGCCTCACCTGGCTTGTAGCACAAACCTTGCTCCATCAGACCACCATCTCTTCCCGTCGATGCAGCACGCCTTGGTGGAGAAAAAATTCAAGAACCGTAACGAAGTTGAAATTTGGGTGTCCAACTTCTTCGAGTCGCAGCCACCGGAGTTCTTTAAGAAAGGCATCCACTCTTTGGATGGACATTGGTGACATGTCATTGGCAATGGTATAGACTACCTCTTGTATTAAGATATAGACATCCTTTTCTTGTAGCGAAATTTCTTTTGAGCAAAACCACATTTATAATCCGACAACCTAAGGCCGGGAGCATACTTTCGCACATCGCCGCGATGCCATCGCGGCACTTATTTCATGGCCATTCCCCCGCACGTGGTCGAATAGTAAAACGAAACTTTGCCGTAGCAGCCGCAACAGTGGGGTCGGCATGCGGGATGGCTTCCCGCGCCCATCGCGGGCATGCCATACTTTTTCGCGCCGCGCGCGGTGTTTAGCGTTGGTCCTGGACGGATCGCCGTCGCGCTCGTTCGCAGAGCGAAGAGCGATGCGAAGAGCACTGAGAAATTCAAATTCGCTGTGCAAAACTGAAACAAAAAAGCCGTTGCTCTGCAAAACTCATCGCCTCGATTCCATGGCGGCGACGGGAAGTATGAACGAGGCCTAATATGTCTTGAATCCATAGGGGACAGCATTTGATTACGAGTGCTCCTTGATAATAAAACACTAACGGCTTTCTAACATAGGTATACGGTTATGCAAGGGAGGTCCAGAAGCGAACACTCACCCGTATAGGTGCAGACAACTATCTCGTCTTCATCTTCAGAAGTGATTCGGCCGCAATCTATGCCAGTGATGGACTCCTCGCAGTGCTTAAAAGAACGATTGTGAATCATAGCTTCTACAGCATCAAAGCCATCTGCAGCGAAAGCTTCTTCATTTTCTTTAACCTCAGGAGCTGATACTGAAGTTGTAGCCTATGACAACCATGTTTTGATGCGGACAAAACTCTGGGGGTGGTGAGAGTTTGAGTCCCGCCTGGCGCTGGAAATTAGACAGCAGCAAGAAGCATCGGTACAAATGCTGAAAACTTCAATACCTGCCCCTTGAAGCTTAAAGAAACTGATTTGAAATAGTTCTGTCAAGACCATCAGCTTAACTGTTTTCATGCTGATATCAAGCATCGAGCCGCGCCTGGCGCCAGGGGCGTTGCTCGAAACAAAACATCGTTATGAGACGTGTTGAATTCGCATACCCGAGTTAGAAATACGTAGTGCGCCTCGGTATGCTGACTTCACACCAAACTCGGTTGCTGCCATACGCATGTGACAGTCCTTTTGCACCGTGCTACTCTTACCTGATCACTTACTGCAAGGTCAGCTCAGTAGCGAGAACACGACTTGTGTTATTTAGAGACCAGTGCAATCTTCCATTGTCGTGCGAAGGTATTCTCCATCACTCCATCAAAATTGATTACACAAATTAGGAGTTTAGCTTCGGATTGTCGTCGCTTAACCTGGAGTTAGCTTGGCTCTGCTTCAAATGGCTGGAGGTAACCAAATTAAAGATCTGAATCTTATATCCGACGGAGTGAGGGCCCTCAGCAAAGCTAAATGCACAACTGTTGAATTGAGCTCTGAAGCTTTCAACGAGTAGAACCTTCCTTTGTAATTGTAAAGTGGAGAAACGAACGAGCAGTGGCATGGGAGAAGGAAGTTCCAAACGGAATCAGATCCTTCTTGATTAAGGATAAAGGATAAAGGACGGCCTCACTCAATCTCTTTTTGAGATGCTCAATGCATTTTACTTCTAGGAGCGTTGCTCAGCCGATGAACAAGTCAGTGCTTTATCCTTTCCAGGAAAGTCAGGTACAGTTCACCGACCCCGGAGGGATGGAAGGCTTGGTTGGCCTGGGGAGAAGTCCGAACCACGAAACAGCTATCGGGTGCACGCGAAAGCTGGCACTTCTTCCGACTGCGCTACACTCATTCTCCAGGTTTTTCGTTCTTGATTATAACGAAAAACCTGGAAGTATCACTAGAGGATAGCGATCACCTATTGAAAACAACAGCCCTGAGAGTGTAAATGGTGCTGAGGAATGCTATGCGAAACTAAAAGGCTGAGCCACAAATTTGGTAACATTGCTGTTTTCTCAGGTACTCCTCGATGAGGTGCTGGTTTTTTAGAGTTTGTTTTCTATTCATTTCATGTCACAAATCATTAGTCTTGCGTCGTTGAGAAGTTTTGTCCTCTAAACTATGACCACTCAAGGCGAAAAAAGGGATTCCATTTTCAATCAGGTGCTGCTTGATAGCAGCCCAGCGACGGGGTCAAGCACATTCATGAAGTCATCGGCAGATCCACTTCTGACAGAATAAATTGGTGGAGGTGGTCTCAGAATTTTTTTCCGCCAAGGAGAGGAAAGAAGTGAAGGTACTCCCGGAACGACCAACTGTTGTAAACAAAAGGCGCCTGCGCAAAGCCATAGAGTCGAATCCTTCTCAAACCACACGAGAATTGACCGATGATCTTCACAGTTCTCAGAGAACCATCGCTCCTCAGCTGTACAAGCTTGGAAGGTTGCCAAAATCACCGGCCACAGTGCCTGTTGCATTAGCGGACCTCTGCGAAAAAAAAAGAATCACAGCGGATCGCTGTGCTTCTGAATGTCGAGAGCTCCTGCATCATTCAAGCAATTCGGACGAGAGGTCGAGTCTTTAGCAGTGGTGAAAAACGGCTAGTTTATGACAGCCGTAAAGCAGGAAAGCGATGACTGGAACGAGGTCCTGCTGCGCTTTTCGCTGCACCGTGAGCTGTCATGGAGAAAGGAACTGACAGAGCCGAAGTTTCTTTACCAGCACAACGCACGACCCCATGCTGCGCTGGCGCTGGCAAAGAGGGGTTGGGCTGGAGGAAAATCAATCCACCGCCACTCATCCTAGAGAATGCGCAGTACGACTACCATCTGTTGCGCTCAAGAAATCACTTCCCCGCTTCGCCGAAGTCGATGAGATCACGGCGGTGGTAAACGACTTCTTCAAGTCGAAACCGACCAATTCTACAGAGATGGGATCCAGTAATAGCATGAAAATGGGAAGAATGTCACTGAGAATAAAGGCCACGACTTCGTTTAAGTCGACTATTTTTCCTTTGCCATTATTTTTTTGCCAGAAGACTACTTTTGTTGCAAAATTGGTCATTCACCTTAGTATAACAAATACATGTAAGCTATAATGTATAGAGAGGAGATAGCTTTATTTCGGATTTCGGATTACCGTCCATGAACGCAAACGACCGCGAAAAACCAACAATCGAGAAGAAACACGCAAAGGGTGTAGCACTTACATACACTCCATTTAGAGTTGCGTTGTCCTCGCTGTCGACCGTGTAAATCTCCAGCACACCGTCGTCCTTCCCTACGATTATGTCCGGATAATCAGATCCCGTGAAAGGATAACACTTGATGGCTGTGATTCCTACAACAAGTGATGTGTTGTGATGAGGAACGCTGAGACGGAGTAATGCTTGCAAACAGCCCCTACAGCCTTTTCCTGTCACGAGGTGTTGAAGGACGAAGGACGGTGCTCGGCGTTAACCAGCACCTTTCGAGAACGAGCTACGCCTTCTACTTTAATGCTACAATGGAGATGCACTTTGGATGGTACTTCTCCAAAAAATGGGTTGTGATGGGCTATCGATGGGGGAAGTCAGCGTTTCATCATTCAGAGCGCCTTGGTTCCTATTCACTCACTCCCAGCAGGAAAGAGACTGACCGTACGCTGCAACGCTTCAAACGTGAACTCCGTTCGTAGTGAACGCGAGAGTTGGTACCCTGCGTCGTCTACGCCATACAGTATAAAAAAATTTTTGCTTTTTAGTTCGCGCTTGATCTTTTTTTTTCGAATATTTAAGCACGTATCAGAATTTATAATAAATTAACAAATAAAAGTGCTGCATGCTCTGTGGCCGAATGTTACAATCTAATCAAGTTCTCCGTCGCATTTTTTTCCAATCTGTGTGCTCCTAGCTACCTCACTTCCAATCAAACTGAGACAAAGGAGGCGCGAAGATAACAACATAAACCCGTAATAACGCACCTCCTGAAGATGACGTCCTTAGCTCCCATTTAATTTCACCCTCTTTCGGCTTCAGATCGATAAGACCGAGCTTTCCATCACGCGTACCATACAGCACCAGTTGCTTCGTATGACCTTAGAATCACGTACTACGTTAAGAAATAGATATCCAATGGACGACACAGAAATATAGCAGACACATCTGTTTCAGAGACGGTCAAATGGATAATGTTTGATGGGGAGCAGATATTTGGACTGCTTTAAAATGCAAAATCATGGCGCAGCTCTTTAAACGGCGTACCTCCATCACCCATGAATAGGTAAAGCGCTATCGGCACGGAGTCCAGGTGAACCTCATACGCTATGCTCGAGCCCTCGATAACCTTAAAATAGTATTTCTTCTAAAAGTATTCTGTTTTTCTTTAGAAAACTCATTTTAACTATTTCTTTAAGAAGGAAGCCAATGCCCACTTCTTATTCAGAGCAAGTTCACCTTGCATTTCCTGCTATATGTAAATGAGTAGGTTCGTGGCAAACGCACTGACGATCAGTACTTCCAGTTGCGGATTTGGAAGCAGCGGCGTGTGTCAGCCAGTTGCTTTTTCAGCATACCACTAGTCGTGGGCGACTATCACGAATTTATATCCTCAGTAACCGTTTGAGGTGCATTTGCATTAAGGGGGGCAGCGGTCTGTGCGTCAGTATTTCTGTCACGTACAGACGGGGTGCGGCTGTGGATCGTCCACCGAGCGTCCGAATTCAGAAGACAAAGACGCATCACATAGATCTCAAACCGAGCAACTGAGCTATGTGTCCTTTATCGATCGATATTGTCGAATTCGTCCTGAGTTGATCATTTGATGTCGGAGTCCAAGAAGCGATGAATGCTGCAAAGATGGTCGTGGCCGTTGCAAATGCCACTCATTACAATGACGTCTGCGAAGAGCTCGAGTCATGCGATGGTGAGAGCGATTTGTACCGACTCGTAAGACCCGCCATCGCAAAACCGAGGACATTGAAAAGTCATTTGGCATCAGTGATTGGGACGCCATCCTCTCATGAATCGCAAAGAGGCGTTGAAGGGATGGAGCGACTACTTCAAGGGGTCTTGACAGAAGAGCTCCCACATCCAGCCTTCGCTTCAGCAGCTCCTATCCACAGTCCCATCCACAAAATCAGTGAAGAAAGCTGAAGAAGATGGGACAGGGCAAGGTGACTTGTCCAGATGATCTGAAGGCTGATTTATGGAAGTCGAAGTTCTGCTGCGTATTTTGGCCAAGTTTTTCAGCCAGGTTGTAGCGAAGAAGAAGGTGCCTCACGGTTATCAGAAAAATGCGACGGTTCCGATTATTAGAAGAAGAAAGACAACCATTCAGACTGTTCTTTGTACTTTCACACAGGATGAAGACCTTGGGGCGAATTGTCGATATCCAAATTCGTGAAATCTTCAAAGTTTTCAACAACCATTGCGGCTTCGTAGGTGGTTGTGGCACCATTGATGTCATGCACGCCGCCCGCCTTGCGGTGACAAGTATCGGAAGAAAAAAAAGCCAGTGCATCTTGCCTTTCTCGACTTAGAAGAGGTCTTTAATCGCGTACCGCTCTAGTGATATGGTAGCCTTGCGACCTCATAGAGTTTCTGAAGAACACATACATAGAATGGATGCGAATTCTCTACTCTTACCCAAGGGTCGACTTCAAGCAGCAGCAGGGACCTCGACGGAGTTCCCCATCTCTCTCTAGGTACACGACGGTTCGTCGATTCCCCACTCGTTTTTGTTGTCGTCATGGACGTCGTCATGCGAGATCTCCATAAGGCTGTCCGAAGGACGTTGCATTATGCTGATGACGATCAGCACAGGATCAGGTAAGGTGGCGAAGAGAAAAAGCGGACCCCACAATAAAGTGGAGCAAACGTTGAAGAAGAATAGGAATAATAAAAGATATTGTAACTTGAAGATATTCCGACTGATCCATGCGGTTCAAACTTACCCTTATTGTAGCATCAGCGCACGCGACAACCGACGTGAACGGTCGTCCACTCCATGCACCAGCGGAGGAGATCAGACAGACGACGTCTGTTATGTCTCCTGGGCACAGAACATACTGAAAAGCATCGATGGCATCTTTCTTCAGTAGCAGCCTAACAAACGTTCCTAATAACAAGATGTCATAACGAAAGCTTTGCAACGTAGAGTTGCAAGCGTTTGTCAATAGTTTCACCGACATAACGAAAACAGAAAAAACTGTTTAAGACTACCACTTAGCAATTAGCGGCGACCTCCACGTTAACGTTACCAGGGAAAGGTCTCAGGCGTAGGTTTGGACGGGGGAAATGGGTAGTGCTGCGAGAATCTCCACCCCTTCATGTAGTAAAAAACATGCTTCGGTTTTGCTGAATCCTTGAAGCAAAAGAGCTATGGGCCCTAGAAGGCGGGGATACAGTAGCGCACCGTCAGCACGTGCCCACGTGCATGCGTGCGCGCGCGATGTTGTATGAGACTTGGCGAAGGAACAAGCGGCCAGCGAGTCGGTGGCTCAGCAGGGTACATAGCTGCTTGAAGGGTGCTATGTCGAATGTTCGACTCCCGTGCTATGCGCCGTTTTTGCATTTTTTCATAACCGCTTAGCCCTTCACCAATTTGCCTCCTACACATCTCCTACACATTTATTTCACTCTAAATTGTGAAAAGGGACAGATTGATGATCAACATCCAATGACCACGACAGCCCTAGTCATCCGTACCTGCTGTAGCTTACAGCAATCAGTCGAAATTTCAAAAACGAATGTCAGATTCGTGATCAGCACCCCAAATAACCCTCGTAGGAGAAGTCTGGGCAAAATCTGCGATTATGACCTCGACAGCCCTAGTCATCCATACCTGCTGTAACCCGTACGTACTGTGAGGTTACTGTTTAACATTCGCTGAAAAACACAAAACGTTGTATAATTCAGAAACTGGAAAAAGTGAGTGAAACACAGCTCACAGAAACCTTTATTTGACAATTTACACTGAAATAAATGTGTAGGAAATGTCTAGGAGGTAAGCTGCTTTAAACCACCACCAAGGCACTATTGTACTTTCACGACTCCAGAGGTCGAGGAGATGTTGAAAAAAAATTTGGCCCAAACCTTTCCGAGGGGAGTTATTTAGGGTGCTGATCACAAATCTGACATTCGCTTTTGAAATTTACGCCGACTACGACAGGTTACAGCAGCTACGGATAACTAGGGCTGTCCAGGTCATGGAGTGTTAATCACGAATCTGCCCCTTTTGACAATTTAGAGTGAAATAAATGTGTAGAAGATGTGTAGGAAGCAACCTGTTGAAGGAAGCAGCGGTTATGAAAAATGCAAAAATAGTGCATAACACGGAAGTCGAACATTTGGTTTAGCACCTTCCCCACCTCCGAGGGCTCGTAGCTGTTTTGGTTCAAGGACTCAGCAAAAACGAAACATGTTTTTCTACTAAATGAAGGGTGGAGATTCTCGTAGTACTATCTATTTCCCCGTTCAGACCTACGCCTGGGACCCTTCCCTGGTTAGTATAAAAAGCGTTTACAGATCTCAAAGAATCACCTGTTTCCACTGGAAAGGAAACCCGTTTTGACCAACAACAAAGGATGCGCACAAAAAATGTATAAACTGTTTCAATTTCTGTACTGTTAACAATTGTAATGCTTTATTGCCTGAACTGAATGGAGAGAAACCAAAAATATTTTGCTGGGCTCATGTTGAACAAGCGACATACGTTTGTGCACACCTTAGCAATGATTGTGGTACATATTAGGCTGACCGGAAACTCTTGATAGGGTTTTCATTTTTTGCTCTTCATTTCTTTATTCAGCAAGCAATGTAATTCACTCAAAACTATAATCACCACTGATAGTCACACCTTTGGTCCACCTACTAGGCCTGTCAGCAATCCATTTTTCCCTGAGCTGGGGTGACCGGGAGTCGAAGAAGGCGGCCACCGTCCGACTTAGATCTTCGTACTTTGTGAAACTTTTCTTGGACAAGAAAGCCTTTAGGGAGCGGACAAGTGGTAATCTGAGGGGACTAGGTCAGGAAAATGTGGCAGATAGGGTGCGGTCTCCCAGCCCAGCACCTATATTTTTCTTGCTGAGTCGCTTTAGCTCCATGGAGTCTGGCGTTATTATAAAGAAGATGGATGCCCTGAAGGTTGTCGCGGCCGCTTTTCCGAACAGCTTCCGCTCGTTCTGGAGCTGAGTTGGGGTAAACGACAACGGTGACTTTGTGCCTTTGACTGCTACTACAGCACCCTTTGAATCCCAGATACATCAAATAGACGGCGCATCTCCTCGAATTAACCAAACAACACGGTTTGTGTTGTAGTCGCAGAGAACCCAACTCTCATATCTGGTAACCAGGTCTTCCAGAAACTCCCAGCGAAAGGAGCGGAGAAGGGGAGAATGGCAGGTGAACCGCAGGTGCGAATTTTGTCCTTGAACTCAGTGTTTCCTTTTGTGAACCAAGCGAACGAGCGTTTGACGGCGCTGATGGCAGTGCTGTCCTCCTCCAATGCGCTGTTGACGTTGCGGACTGCTACAATGGCTCCATGACCGTGGCGTCCGCATGAAGACGATGCACGAAGATGCTCTTGTGAAATTGACTGATTGCACTGACACCCTTGGAAGCGCATACGCGCATACCTTACGCAGAGAACTTCGAGAATGTTCTACAAATATAACATGTTGAGTCATGGGTGTCACTCGAAAGTCGGAGGCTCTAGAGTTTTCAAGAAAACCCTACCATGACTTTCCGATCAATCCAACAGATATGGGATTGAGAGATGGAAGCCTGGAAGCTATCCGAACCTAAAGCTTATGGTAAAAAATAAGGTGAATAGTCAGATTGTTTCGTTGCTAAAACTTCAGCTCCACCGCATGGTTTGCGTTGACAGACTTGAAGGAAAAACTACATACTCAGGTTAAAGACAAGACCAAAATTAAGAGACACAGCACATGAAAGAGGCATGCAAATTATACTTGCATTACTCAACGGAGTAAGCAATGTGAAAACTGAAAAACAATGCTAACCACCTCATTCCCTCTTAAAGCTTTAGATGCCTAATCATGACAGCGTCTTTCGCGGGCGACCCGGGTATAATTCAATTCCAAGTAACCCATATAAATGTTAAAACCTCTACCGGAGAGAAAAAAATGCTGCTCACGTTGGCATCTGCGCAGTCGTGGTAGTGGTTGACGCTCTTCTGTCCAGTGAGTATTAAATCAACGCCATGTATAAACCTAGATATTGCATTCTTATGGTACCATTCCAAAATTACTAGATATCCAAGGAAGCTAGCCAAAAACCTTAACTATTAGTTGAATCAAAATGGATGTGGACGTCGTCACAATTAGTTATCAGTTGGAGAACCTACGTCTATTGAAAATGTGTTAAGGGACGAGGAATGACGTTAAGCAATCCCTTCTAGGATGTGTCACAAATTCTGATTCACGGGATATCCTGGAGGCTACTTCAAGGCGTGTTTGACCTGCACAATGAATTTGGATGTCCGGCCGATGGAGAAGTGCATTATTTTTGCCAGAGGAGGAGATTTGTACTGAGTAGAAGTCTGTTACCTGGTCATAAAAGAAACTCGAAGAAAGCTAGTTGGAAGATAAAATCAGAGCCTACATTCTCTTTGCTGTTTCAGCCATGCTTGTATCGAAGGAGAAGAACTGCTTCCCCTTCTTTCCAATACCTCGAACATTGCTTCCAGACGCTACGAATACCTTGAATTCGAGAAGTGAACGCGAACCTTTGGATACATAACACAATAACTTGCAACAGCGGTGACTCACCTTGTCATTAAGCGTTCCAATTGCTCCACCCAAACAGACTGATTCGATAGGCAATCCAGGCAAGGTTTTGTAGATTATCTAAATTTAAAGGAAGAGCTCCCTCGTATCTGATTGTAAAAACCGTAACCGTGTCTCATTTTCGGTACGGTATTGTTATCCAAATGTCCTGTCAAAGTGTGGACGCAAATAGCACGCCAAGATTTAGGGTGATATCACTTCTCCTGACAGACGGTTGACCATCCGTAGGGAGTAGACGGCAAGAAAGAAGGAATGGGGAAGACACGATGGGTCCACATCATGCTGAGAATGAGCTAATCCTAACCAAAAGCTTTATAACGAATGAATGCCTGCCTACCTGCGTGTCGTTGTTCTTCCGACAAACGCAAATGACACTACCGTTCTGGCTTCCGACAACAACCTTAATATCATTTTCGGACGGGAAACTGAGCGTGAAGTGTGAAGTTTCTTACTCTTTCCAGCGGTCGTTTCTTCTTAGATTTGTCGATTTTTTCTGATGGAATTACACGCATACACGACCGATTTGTCGTGCCAACCTGGGCAAAGTCCAAGCGCATAAGGTTGAGCTCCATCTCCTTCAGCGTTTCTCTAAATTACTCCTCATTGATTTACCCTGCACCTAGGAGCGAAAAGAGGGACAAAATCACCAAATGAGAGTAGGTAGTAGAACGTAACAACGTCTAACAGAAATAAAAAGAGCTCATGAGGGACTATTGTACGGGAGCTGATGCTTATTCTGATGCTATATGGAACGATTGAAACACCATTTCCAAAAGAAGTGATTGTTCAAAGGCACTACCGAGTCCTAGTGAACGGTTCTCTTGAAAAAGGAGGCCTTAAACAAAACAAACTCACGACTCATGTGGATTTCGTGCGGTGAAAAGGAGTAGAAGACGTGGCCGCTGCCACCTAAAGTATTCCATTTTCAATAACGATTGCGCTTTTTTAAGGCAGCGCAAAAAAATCCAAATTGGCATCAATTTCTTGGGATGAACAGCGACTACGATAGTTCATCTACAATGAATAGCTAGTCTACGAATTTTGTAGGTGAGCCATATTTCTGTCTATGAGCTAATATAATCTGTTGGACCTAATCTGCAACCCTGGGCACCACTCTGAATCAAACTTCAGATGCAGTCGTTTTTGTGCTGCTGAGAGCGAAATCGGCCAATTTTTTGTGATGGATCTCTGCGGTATTTTTGATGCAATCCTTTCCGTTTATACTTTTAAAGTCTATTATACGTTTTAAAATTGGTAGTTCTCTCAAAACCAGCAATGTCTCAGCAATAAGAGGCGACAGCGGCGGTTTGGCTTCACCATTAGTTGTCGCTGTCATCACATAATAAATATATCTCGACTGTAGGTGTGTAAAAATGTGGTTTTGACAATACCACTATTGTGGTCAAAGCTGGAGCTGGACAAAAAACTGGATATATTCCAAAATCAGCTAAATTAACTCAAATCACACCATTTGTCATATTGTTACGTTTCAAACCTGTACAACACTTTCATCTTTACTCAGCTGTGGAGGGCTATAATGCGAGGATTTTAGGGCCATATTAGATTTCATCACTCGACTTTTCCGTAGACTTTAGAATCATGTACTTTTCAGGGCAACTAGAGCATGCACTTACTGCTAACTCACGTCTCAGTCGTCTCATATTTCAGAATTTTCTGCTCTTCGATGTGATAACAAAAGCCAATCAATGGATTCTAAGAGTAGGGGCCTAACGACTAAAATATGCATCAAATCCACAAGGCGCATAGTGATTAGCTATGTCTCGTTTCTGCGAAATCCAATATGAAAAGCCAAACTTTTTGGTTACCTATAGGATGAATTAAAGAGGTTCGTAAATGCGGGCGCGTGCGAAGGGACGGCTGCAGTTCGTCGCCATGGCGACGCACATCTCTGCTTCGCGCTCTTGAGCGTGTAAAGGTATTGAGGTTTTAACCAACCCCCTAAAATCATTAGCACTTGACAGCGGCTGTGCTCAGTCTTAGAACTGCAAAGAACCCCGATGATTGGTCCGTTTTAATAAAAGGTGTAAGGATCTTTAAGAATCAGAGCGTTCCAATTTGTTTCTTGACAACGCCTCCTTTTATGCTTGCTCATTTACTTCTGCCTTGAAATCAACGATGAAGGCGATACTGTCCTTTTAAACACGTTGACAAGGGGCTGGTAGTAGTTTAGTACTCCCTCAACCAAGACCCCACTCTCTCCCCTGCACAAGCCTTCTCACCTACATCTTCTTGCTCAGTCAGCGATTGTTTAAAAAACGCTGCCAAATCACCGAACAAGTCGATTGAAAGGACGTCGTCCCAGACGCCATTCTCGAAAGATGCAGTAGTCGAGATGCGGTGCCTTTCTTTACTGCTGGAATTAGCAGGTGAAAAGAATCGCTTAAAACTGCAAAAGAGGCTCAACGAAGAACACCGCTCCAATTTGATGGATTTCTTGAGACGTCTCGAATTACTATAAGATCTATACTCTTTAAGGATGTGTTGTAGAAGACAGTGCTGAAAAAGGAGTATTACTATTATTTATTATATGGCTAAAATGCATGTGAAAAACAGTGTAATTGGAAACGGTATAGAATGACATCCACATGACATAGGCTAACGGTCCAGGCTAAGTTATTATATAATAGAACCAGACTAGCTGCCGGCCGCCAAACGTCTGGTTGGGGCTTCGCCCCAAACCCGGAGAATAGAACACCCGAACATCTTCTTCTCCTCTTTTGGTCTTCTCTCATTCATTACAGTAAAAAAACAGGTTTTGCTACACAGAATGGTATAGCGGAATAGGGCAAAACAGGTTCATCACCTTCACTGGACTCCCCTTAACTGGTTCCTTATTACTGGTTCCCCTTTATTGTCGGCCATTTTCCGGTTCACCCTTCACTGGTTCCCCCTCCCGCTTCGTCGATCCCTACTACTGCTCCCACCTTCACTGAACCTCCCTTTACTGGTCCCCTCTTCGCTGGACATCCTATCCTTCACCGATCCCCATTACTGGTCCCCCTTTTATTCATCAACCCTTTTCCGGTCCCCATTACTGGTCCCTTCCTCACCGGTCCTCCTTCACTGGACTCCTCCCCCCCCCGCCCTTCACCGGTATCCCTTCACCTGGTCCCCTCCCTCTTCACTGGTCAACCTTCACCTGGTTCCCTCCCTCTTCACTGGTCAATATTCACCGGTCCCCTTCAGTGGACCCTACCCTTCCTTCACCGGTTCACCCTTCACTGGATCCCCCTTACCGGTTCCCATTTCTGGTCCCACCTTCACTGGTCCCTCCTTTATTGGTCAACCCTTTACCGGTCCCCCTTACTGGAACCCCATCCTTCACCGGTCCCCATTACTGGTCCCACCTTCACCGGTAACACGTCATCTAAATCCGGAATCTTCGCGCGACATCGGTGACACGTCGTCTGGATCTAGAAGACCTTCCGCGACATTGGTGGCACCTCTTCTGAATCCAGGCACCTGATGAGTGACGTCGGTGACATGTCTTCTCAAGCGGGACGTGCTTTGCTTGACATCGTTGACACGTCATGTGAATCCGGAACTCTGGCGCGACATCGGTGACACCTCTTCTGAACCTATGCATCTGAAGAACGACGTCGGTGACATGTCTTCTCAAGTCGGACGTGCTTTCCGCGACATCGTTAACACGTCGTGCGAATCCGGAACCCCTAGCGCGACATCGGTGACACCTCTTCTCAACCTGAACGTCCTTTGCGCGACATTGGTGACATGTCCTCTGAACACAGACTCCTGTTGAACGATGTCAGTGACACCCTTTCTTAACTCGAACGCGACGAAGCTCTGATATTCCAGTCGTTGCTCTCCGTTGATGTCGCATTGTCGTAGCTGTTCGAGAAATTGCTGCACATTTTTTAGGTGTGCCGGAACATACGAAAGTACTATTAAGACAAGGCTTGAGTGTATTCTTGTAGAGGATCAACAGATCGAATCAGTTGGTTCTTACAGCACCTCTTGTCGAATTTACATCAACGGAGAGGAACGACTGGAATATCAGAGCTTCGATGTAATTGCATTGTTCACGAATGTTGACACTCAAAGAAGGGGGTCGAGCGTTCTACCCCGTCGTTCCGCCCGCTCATCTCCAACCCCCTCCCCCCCCCCCCGCCCAACCCCTGGGCTTGCTCGAGAGTCAAGTCGCTGCCTTACGAGATAGTGGAGACGCAGACGTTTGCCACGCCTCTGTTTAAAGGGCGGGGAGTAGAATGCCACTCCGCCCTCGAAGAGCTGTTTGAGCCTGTTTGCAGCGTTTACGGCTGCACCACAGGAATATGCAGATGTTTGGGTTACAAATAGAAGAAATTGAGGAACTTCTACGAAGTGTAGTCGACAGGAGCCTATTCCGTTTTCAAAATGTGCTCTGCAAGCAAACAAGAGGTTTGGCAATGGGAAGCAGGTTAACATCGTTGCTCGCCATTGTTTTCATGGATTACCTTGAGCGGCTAGCCTTGTCTCCAAGCGTGTTATAATACTATGTGCGATACATCGACGACACCTTTGTTGTAGGCAAATCGCGGGCGACACTGCGACAAATGCTCAGACTCAACTGA
This sequence comes from Heligmosomoides polygyrus polygyrus, assembly GCA_947396885.1. NCBI lineage: Eukaryota > Metazoa > Nematoda > Chromadorea > Rhabditida > Heligmosomidae > Heligmosomoides > Heligmosomoides polygyrus. Next base: position 73,062,295 of record OX377202.1, on the reverse strand, counting down.
GCGTTTCCTACGATAGAGCTAACATCAGAGACTTCAGCTCCAGACGGATTTGCGCCATTTTTAAATACGAAGGTGAAAATATCGTAAAGGTCAAATCTGTAGCATAGGGTATAGGAAACCGGCACCTCATAACATCCTTCTACACGCGCGGTCTTGCCATCCTGTGTATATAAAACGAAATATCGTTCGTTATACAATCACCCCACCTACTACAGTGACCTCTGCGAATTCTCAAGTAGTGGAAGATCAGGTTGAGAAAATCCTGCGCCAGAACGGATATGGCATGAGGCTATCTCGCTCGTTGCTAGAAAACTCAACGATGCTCTTTTGGTTCTCCTCTGATTATGACTTTCATCACAGATTCCTTCGCTCTGGACATTATCCGTGTGGTGAAACGATCGGGGCTTCCTATAAGTCTCGTATTTCGACCACCTCCATTTTACAACGTCTCCAAACAGTAGAGATGAAGATCAAGGGAGCGCTGAAGATAAGATATTGGCAGCCCCCCGTTAATAAGAAGGAAGAAACGGAGTATGTAATGAGCCTTATTAGTCTCTGAGGTTACGCGGCGTGACTGTTGAGAATGATGGCGACTTTGGGAGACAAGAGACCGATCACTGCTCGCGGGTCTATATAAATAGCCTAGAGGCCCTGCACTTCCTTTCTGGCCAAATCGCACCACTGCAACATCTTGGTTTTCCCCTTTCTGTCGATGGAACCCAGGTCTGTAATGCGTCGACAGTTGTTGTTTTTATGAGCATCGTAGTTCTTTTAGACCTGAAGAAGGGCTTAAGGTCCGAAACGTCGTCAATAAACATTGTACTATTTTGTGCTTCACTATTAAGAAGAAGGATATGCTATAACTTTATAGTGAGCGTGTGTCGTAGTTAGTATATATTATACTTGTGCTTTTTCAAAAATTTTTGAATGAACGTATGATCGAATAACCCCATTTTTTCGGATATTAGAATTTCCGAATAATCGAATATTCGAATAAATCGAATAATCGAATAAACTTCATTGTCCTACTACATATAAGCGAGAAGGTCACTTTCTGTGTGGGAGTGAGCGTGCTTGTGTGCACAGAAGTACGAGGAGTGTGTTGGGAGGAAGTGTGGGGACAGAGGGGGAGGGAGGGGAGTTGTAGTTGTGCAACGTTCCTGGCGACTCAGTAGACGTGCCGAACACGTTGCCCAACGTGAGTACGCCTACGTTAAACTTACGGAAGTGAAGAACGCATTCAAAAAAGTGCGCAGCAGGATTTTAAGTTTCACAAAAATTGGTTTGGCACTCACAGCACGACCCGTCGCCTTCGTGACGCGGCAGTATACCAAAGGCCTTTCCGTAGATTAGTGATATTGCAAGGTCTCGCGAAGCTCGCAAGTGCGAGAGACGCCGTTAGGCGTATCGGAGCACTCGTAACTAATACACCCCGGTGCAAAACTATAGGTTCACCCACTCCCCCACTATTTGTCTTTTAGTACCCAAAGAAACCGCTGCCTAGGACCAGCGATGTTACCGTCATATTCCTCACAATCGAAAACCTCTATAGAAGAGTTCTAAGCATGTTATCTTATCAGTGCAAGATACCACAAATTTTAATTGAAAGTTTAACAAATGGAGACCGGTGCAAAATATAACTTCGCTTCATAAAAAACCTAATTAATCACAAATGTACCTATAGACAAAGTAAAATTAGTACTTCGTCACATCCCTTTGTTGTAAACAATAACAAAAATTTTATTTGGCATACTATTGATTAGGTTATCAATAAATAACAGTCAACATTGGTCTATGCATGAAGTATGGCGTTCTTCAGATCAGAAACCGAAGTGTATGTGGTTTCATTTTTGTACACTTTGTGTACAACAATGCCCCACAAGTTTTCTAGTTTTTGTGTTGAGGTCTGGAGAACAACTAGGCCACTGGAAAGATTGGATTCTGTTGGAGTTAAGCCAACCTGCAGTTGACTGCGATACGTGTATGGATGCATCATCCTGTTGGAAAATTAGGTTGCGCCTGCGAAATCTTCTGAAATATGGCAAAAGGTGATCTACGAGCAATTTTTGGTAGTCTTCACTGTTCATCCTACACGAGACGAACTTCTGAGACGAACGAAATAAGTCCGCATCCAGAAAACGCACCCCAACCATGAGACTTCCACCGCCAAAATTGCGCCTACAGGATGCTCGACCTCCTTCCTCAGATCTCTACAGTAGTGTAAAAGAAGTGGAATCTTGATGGGCCCGACGGGTACAGGCACTATTGGAGTGATCTGAGGAGAGAGGAGCGAGTATTCTACAGGCGCCACTTTGTCAGTGGAAGTCTCATGGTTTAGGCTGCGTTTTCTGGATACGGACTTGTTGCCTTGGAGTTCGTCTTGTGTAGGATGGACAGTGACGGCTATCAAAAATTGCTCGGAGATTGCCTTCTGCTATATTTCAAAAGATTTCAATCTTCTTTTCCAACAAGATGATGCACCCATACACGTATCGCAGTAAACTACAGGTTGGCCCAACTGCAGCAGAATTCAACTTTTCGAGTGGCCTAGTTGTTCTCCGGATCTCAATCCGAAAACTAGAAAAATTGTGGGGCATTGCTGTACACAAAAATGGAACCACTTACACTTCAGCCTCTGATCTGAAGAACGCCACAATTCATGCATAGACCAATGTTGAGCAAACTGTTATTGATAACCTAATCAGTAGTATGCCAAATAGAATTTTTGTTATTGTTTACACCAAAGGTGATGGGAAGAAGTACTAATCTTACTTTGTTTGTGGGTACTTTTATGACTAATCAGGTTTTTATGAAGTGATCCTATATTTTGCCCCGGTCTCCATTCATTAAATCTTCAATAAAAGTTCGTGGTATGGTGGCGACGTCCGTTCCTTCACATGGTACCACAGGGTCTGCTCGCTCTGCGAGCTAAGCCGAACACGGACATTCGATTACAGTTGACAGGCCCTTGTGACAGGCCCGCCTACAAGGACCCATGTCACATCACATGGCTAATGACAGTGCAAGTTTTCCGAGATAGCGCTACGGCGTCCGCGGGAGTTGACGGGCACTGACAAAGCCCGGCGAGTGTGAGAAGAATGCGAGGGTCCCTGATGCAAGGACGGCATCGGGAGGCAACTGAGCTAGTCCGAAAGTCCTATAACGTAAGCAGGACCCGCGCGGCAACGCGGAATGTGGGTACGTTGACGGGCCGCTCGTGCGAGTTGGTTGAAGCACTGGAGCGAAGAATAGTTGATTTCTTTGCGGTGCAGGAGACGAGGAAGCCAAGGGACATAGGACTTGGCTTCAAGGCCCTTCTGTGTGGAAGTCCTAGGACCACCAGTGGTGTCGGAATAATCTTCTCCCAACGATCTCTTGGCTCGATTGTAAGCGTCAAGCGCTTTGGCGATCGATTGATGAAGACCGTCGTCGTCGCTAAGGAGCGACTCTATCACGTCTTCTCTGCGTATGCTCTGCAGACTGGCTGCTCCGATCAAGCCTAAGATGAGTTTTGGAACCTGTTTGGTGAGAAGGCAGCAGAGGTACCGTCAAAAGATGACATAGTCGCTGGTGACCTTAATGGGCACGTAGGTGCTACGAAAGACGGATACTGCTGTCATGGTGGTTTCGGATACGGGTCTCGTAACGGCGATGGTGAGCGTATTCTTGAGTATGCGAAATCGCATAACCTCACCATTATGAACACCGTCTTCCGAAAACGCGACTCACACCTTATATCATACTACAGTGGTAGTATTAAGACTCAGATAGACTTTATCCTTGTGAGAGATCGCGACCGGAGTCTTGTCACAGACGCGAAGATCGTGCCGTATGAGACGGTCGCCCCACAGCAACGACCGCTGATCTACACTTTGAAGATCGCCCCTCCGAGACTGAAGCAGATTCCTCGTGTTCGGTACCGACTGTCATGATTGTAGACAAAACTTGGAAGAAGGCGATCAACGCGATTCGTCAAGCTGCACAGTTGGAACTCGGTATTACGAAGCCTGGGTGATGGAAGGTCGACAAGCAGACACGGCTGTGGATAAACGACGTGAAAGCAAAAATTCGAGAGAAGAAGTCGCTTTATTATGTGTTTCACGGCGAAAAGATAGTCGATAACTGGTGGAAGTACCAAGAAGCGAAGAAAGCTGCAAAGAAGGCCGGCTGTAGCAAAAGCCACTCATTATGGAAATGTGAACGAGATGCTCGCGTCACGCGATGGTGAGCGGTATCTGCACCGACTTGCAAAGCAGCGCCATCTGCAGACAGAGGATATGAAGATCTTTGAGCGAATTGTCGATCGACGAATTCGCGACATCGTCCAGCTTCCCAGCAATCAGTGCGGCTTGGTGGCTGGCTGTGGCACCGTTGATGCCATACACGCCGCCCGCCTCCTGATAGAGAAGCATCGCGAGAAACAGAAGCTAGTGCTTATCGTCGCCTTTCTCCACTTGGAGAAGGCCTTTGACCGCGTACCGCTGAAACATATGGTACGTCCTGCGACATCATGAAGTTCCTGAAGAGCTCATAGAGTGGGTGCGAATTCTCTACTCTTGTCCAAAGAGTAGAGTTCAAGCTGCAGCTGGAACCTCGATGAAGTTCCCCATCTCTGTCGGGGTACACCACGGTTCTCGCTTTCCCCACTCCTCTTTGTTGTCGTCATGGATGCCAACATACGTGATTTTCAAAAGCCCGTCCCCAGGACGTGCTTTATGACGATGACGTGATGCTCGCTAGTAAAGATAAAGATGAACTCGAGTGAGAGCTCTGCAAGCTTGGTGTGTTCGTTGGAGCGGTTTGGACTCAAACTGAACGTGAAGAAGACCGAATATTTAACGATGGATGTTACTGAGTCCAGGGGCCGGATTCATCAACGACTGACTCGTGGGTATAGGGGGTGGAGATACCCATGATGAAGCCTGCGTCTCTGACTCTTACCTTATCTCCACCTGACTCTTATCTTATCTCTACTCCTTATACCCCACATACCCACGGGTTTAATTGTTGATGAATCTGGCCCCAACTCCATCAAGGTTAATTTCATCGAGCTTCCACCCACTGCGGTCTTTAAGTACCTGGGGTTAGCAGTCGCGTCTGACAACAAACTGACGGTTGAAGTGAATTCACGCGTAGTGAAGCATGGTCCAAGTGGCACTCGTTGATCGGCGTGCTCTGCGACAAGAAGATACCAGAGCGCTTCAAGTCGAAGATCTAAAGAGCAGTCATCCAGCCAGTAGCAATGTACAGCGCTAAGTGTTGGTCAGCGACCAAGGAAGTTGAAACGCGCCTCATGGAGACGAAGATGTTGCGCTGGACAGCTGGAGTCACGCGATTGGACCGCATCCGAAACGATGCCATTCGCCAGAAGTTGGTGTCGCGCCGATAGCGGACAAGATGCGCAAAGCTCGCTTGCGATGACACGGCCACGTACAGCGTCCGCAAGATAGGTCTTAACTTCGAGGGGAAAGCAACCTAGAGGGCACCCAAACAGCGATGGGCCGATACGTTACATATGGACTTGAAAGTAGCTGGTGTCCATCCTGATCTAGTGCTGGATCCGGAAAGGTGGCGTTATGACACCAGAATAGCGGATCCCGGCACGAAGTGGGACAAACGCTGAAGAGTAAGAAGAAGAAGAGTTCGTGGTATCCTGCACTAATAAGATAACCTGCTTTGAATTCTTCTATAGAGGAGGTAGAAGCGGCTCTGAAGAAGATGAAGCCGGGCAAGGCAACGGGCCCCGATGATTTGGCGGCCGGCCGACTTATGGAAGTCGAAATCCTGGTACCCAACGAAGTGGCTGGCAACCCTCAACCAGGTTACTGCGGAGAAGAAAGGGCCCGATATTTGGCAGAGAAGCACGACGATCCCGATTTGGAAAAAGAGGGGCAGTCCGGCAGACTGCTCAAACTACTCCGATTGCTTTCGCATAGCATGAAGATCTTCGAGCAGATTGTCGACGGTCGCACGGTTGTCGATTGTCGATCGTCCTACTCTCTACCAACCCGTGCGGCTTCGTAGCTGGTTGTGGCACAGTCGATGCCATACACGCCGTTCGTCTTCTGATAGAAAAACACCGGGAGAAACAGAAGCCGGTGCATCTTGCCTTCCTGGATTTGGACAAGGCCTTTGATCGCGTTCCGCGTGAAGTGATATGGTATGCCTTAATAAGAACATGGAGTCCCCGAAGAGCTTATGGAGTGGGTACGAATACTGTACTCTTGTCCAAAGAGTCGAGTGCAAGCTGCAGCAGGTACGTCAATGGAGTTTCCCATCTCTGTTGGAGTACATCAAGGGTCTACTCTTCGTCGTCGTTATGGATGTCAGATCGCGTGATCTTCAGCAGCCAGTCCCTTGGACGCTGCTTTATGCTGATGATGTAATGCTAGCAAAGATAAGATTGAACTCCAGCGGCAGGTACAAACTTGTTGCGATCGCTTGGAGAGATTTGGACTTAAACTTAATGTCAAGAAGACCGAGTATATGACGACTGACGAAAATGAGTCCACCTCCATTAAGGTAAATGGCACTGAGCTGCCACGTACTTCGGTATTCAAGTACTTGGGATCAGCAATTGCGTCCGATGGCGGTTTACTCGTTGAAGCCAACTCACGCGTGAACGCAGCGTGGTTCAAATGGCACTCTCTGACGGGAGTGCTCTGCGACAAGAAGATGCCAGAGCGCCTAAAGTCGAAGATCTACAGAGCAGTCGTCCGACCTGTAGCTATTTACGGAGCTGAGTGCTAGCCCGTTACCAAAGAAATTGAAAGGCGCCTCAGCGTTATGGAAACGAAGATGCTGCGGTGGACGGCCGGAGTTACTCGTTTGGATCGAGTACGCAACGACTGCATACGGCAGAGGTTCGGTGTCACCCTGATATTTGAGAAGATGCGTGAAGCTCGTCTGCGATGGTACGGCCACGTCCTTCGCGCAAAGAATGACACTGTCCGAAAGAATGGTCTTAACCTTGATGTGGCTGGCAGGCGGCCACGAGGGCAACCAAAACAGTGGTGGCTTGATTCGTTGCATCAGGACTTGAAGGTGGCTAGGTTGCACCCTGATCAGGATTTGATCGGGAAAAGTGGCGCCAACATTCCAGGAAAGCGGACCCCGCAACTAAGCGGGACAAACGCTGAAGAAGAAGAAGAATTCTTCTATAGAGGTTTTCGATAGTGAGGAATACGACGGTAACATCGATGATCCTAAGCAGCGAATTCTTCGGGTACTAATGGACAAAATTTGGGGTGAACCCAAAATTTTGCACCGGGGTGTATTAGTAAGGTCGATGAGATTTTTGTGTTAGCCAATTTCGTTTGAAATGGTTTATTAACTTTAGAAGCGCGCTGTGTATAGTGAGTAGTAGTAAAATATTTTCAACGAGAACATTCGCCAGAGACAAAATAAAAAATAGAATTCTTTTAATAAATGCAAATAATGGAGATAATCAATATCTTCTAAGAACCGTTTACATTACTCGTTAAGATGGCAAGACATGAGAATTTTTTCCTATAAAAAAATCTGATGTCTTGCCAGTATAACGTCCACATCCTCTCGTAATGAGGATGTTATACTGGTCAACATCCCGAGAGATAACATCAAACGACAGCTAGTTCGCAATCGGCTCTATGCAAAACGGCGTTGTCTACCAGCTCGAATGTTTAACTTGCGGCGATCTCTATGTCGGGGAAACCGGGAGGGTGTTAGCCACTCGCGTTTAGGAACACCTTGCTGGTAAGAGAAGGCAAAGCTTAGTAACCCCGCTGTGCACCTTACGTCAAAGTCAGCACCGAAGGGAAGCCCGCTTCGGTGCTGACTTTGACGTAAGATACACAGTACTGTATCATGAGGACGAAATTGGCCCCAGAAAGGCTCTCGAGGCTTTTTGGATTCGTGAAAGAAATCCATCCGTGAGCAACAGAAACGAGTGCATTTCAATTACAAGTGAGTTCCTGCCTTTTATTCCATTGTGCGAGCTGTGAGAGCTTCGCGTATACTGCTATGTGCATTTTTGACCTCAGGCGTACTGTGCAGTACAAATTGACCGTCCCAGTGCTTCTTACTTGCTCCATGGTGGCCAGCTGAGCCGGTCTGCTTGCGCTGGCGGAATATCGGTGAGTTAGCTCACTAGAATTGGGTTCCCTGCCTGGATCTTCTAGGAATATTTGATACTGCGCAAGTAGGTGGGGAACACGGTGTTTCTGACCTAGGTGGCTTCGCGGATGAAGAAGTTTCGAGCTTCTTTCGGGCCTTGAGAAAGACGAGCTAGTCGAAACGTCGGCCGTAATAAATAACTCTATAACAAACCTGGTTGGCACAGAAGAAAAACAAATTATTGGAAAACGCCCAGGTTTCCAGAACGTCGAACTTGGAATCTAGTAGCTCGACCAGCTTCAACCGATAATTTCAAAAACGAACTTTAGATGCGTTCAGCGGGATAGCCTACCCCAAGGACTGAAATTTAGGACCGCAGTCAATCGCCATCAACTGCGGTCAGTATCACCAACACGTCATGCCCCACGCCAGTTGTGATGGACTGATGGAAACACGCACGCGTACGCCTTCTATGTACAGTAGGATATTGAATGCGTGTTCGTAACGGTGAGCTCCTCGACAGTGTGCTATCGAAAACAATCGTCACCGAGATGAACGTCGCTTACAAAAATCATCATTATGCCACATTCGAAACGAAACAAACACGTTTTCGAAATTTGAATATTATCCGAATTTTCGAACATCGAATAATCGAATTCGAATAATTATCCGAATTTTCGAACCTCGAATAATCGAATTCGAATAAATGTTTGAATTTGCGAAAGTCGAATAATCGAACTCGAATAATTATTCGAAATTGAGAAACTCGAATAATCAAATAATCAAAAATCGAATTCGAATAAATTATTCGAATAGTTATTCGAATTCGATAGTTTGAGCACAAGTATAGTATATATGTATGTGTTTTGCTTTTTTGAACTACAGAAAAACGGTACTTGTGAAGCAGAGGGTCCGTGGTGCCGTTGGATTTCCGGGAACAAGTTAACGCGAAAACCCAAGGCACCACACGGCCGATACTTATGAAGCACCGGTCCCCGGGTGCCGTGGGGTTGCCACGCTTCCGCTGCCGTTGCCGCGTTAACATGTTTCCCGGCAACCCCACAGCACACGGGCCCTTTGCTTCATAAGAACCGAAAAAAAAAACCGTAGAAAAGTTGAGCGCCACAGTAGTCGAGTTTCCGACGGGCGCGCAGGATCTATCATACTATATAATAATCAGCTAAACGATGAGTCACACTATCGATCGGCGATGAGTCATAAAATAGGGGAAATTACGGGGCACAAATTAAGGCAAGAAATTAGCGGAAAATACCCAGACGGCTTCTACGCGCCTGGCGACTCAGTAGACGAGCAGAACATGTCGGCGATCGTGCCTGGCGACTCGGTAGACGTGCCGAACACGGCAACCGTGCCAGGCGATGCAGTTGAGGTGCCGAACACGTCGGCGACCGTGCATGGCGAGCCGTAGACGTACCGAACACGTCGGCGACCGCGCCTGGACATTTAGATGATCATCGACGGAAGGCCTTCACAGCAGGTGAGACAATCGATATCGATCGATATCGTCGATTTTTTGCGGATGTCGTCCAAGCGGCACGAAACTTCAGCGCTGGGCTAATCGAGGTCGCTGAACACGAATCGGAAGTCGACCAATCGATATCGATCAACGTTATCGGTTTTCTGTGAGTGTCGTTCAAGCGGCACGGAACTTCAGCCCTGGGGCTAATCAAGGTCCTGACCGGTGGTTTTCTCCCAGATTTAACCGATCGGGGTGGGGGGGGGGGGGAGGTGGAGAGACACGCGGGTACTATGGCCGAAGGAGTGCTCCACAACAGCCTGAGGACGAAAGCACTGATTAACGCAAATAAATTACGTTTCTGAACTGTCTGAAGATAGTGCCGACGTTGAAGAGATGTTGAGGATGGAGGGAGGGAGAGCTGGACGGCTTCATATCGAAAAACTACTCACCTGATCTTAAGGAAGGTAAACTAAGGTCGAAATTATTAAGTTTTCAAATACCTCTTTTTACTGCTAAGGTGACGAGAAGGCTGCACAAGCAGAGCAGCTGCTTGAAGTGAGTTCTTGGCTTATGACTCTCTAAGGTCACGCGAAGCGCGCAAGTGCTAGACACGACGAGAGGCGTGTCGAAGCACTTGTACAATAAATAAATAGTTGTGTTTCTTATTGATCTAGTCGTTCCTAGGCGCTTCAGTGCTGCATCAAACTTCTGGCTTTTCCAGTGCTGTAGATCCTCATCATCCTATTGCAAGGCTCTTTAGCTGGCATTAGCTGCCAACCGCTCAATGTGTGTTGCCTTAGGATTCAGTCCTAAGATCCTTATTTGTGAATACGGCTTCTTGGTGGCGTTCGAAATGAGGTCCAAGTTCGTTGTTTGGGGCTTCAATCCGAAACTTCCGCAGAACCGCGGTCCATTGAGCAGTTCGCAGTCCTCTGAAGGGCCTCCCTTGATCGGCCTGTCATATCTGGGTATGGAGACCAAAAGGATGTCATCTTCATAAACGGCATCTCCGTTTTCAGTCAAGATCGGCCATTTCATATGCAACGATCTACTAGTTAGGGCACAATAGGGTCAGGATGCATTTTAACTAGTTTTGCATTCTCTATACTTATCGAGTTGGTTGAACAGATAGTTAGGCTTTTGTAAGAGATAAAAGGGCCGGTGTGGAAAAGACGGCACGAGGAACGGTGGAGGATCCGTTTACAACTTCCTCTGGCTCAGCCGCTCGATAGGACACAACCTACGACAATCAAGACGCATTCGATTGGACACCAGTATCGGCAAAGAACGAAAAGCATTCAAGAGGGTGTACGGTCCACTAAAAAAGATAATTCCGTACATAAAATAAACTCGACGGACTTCAGCTATTGAGACTGCACACATTCATGCTCACATCCTTTAATGACTCAGGGCGGAGCCCTGACAACATTTGAAGAGCAACTGAATTTCTCATGCAGACCACTTGCATCTAGTGTGATTGAAACGTGTAAACCGACATCACCATCCCAAGATAAGTGGCATGGGTAGTGAACATATAATCAGTGGCTTATCTCTCGAAAGGAATAACACTGCCGGGGCCTCAGGTATAAAAGGAAACAAAGGAAGGTTGTGAAGCCAGCCTATTACTCAGTCTACTCCAGCGAGAGGTACTCATCACCTCCGATACAAATTTGTTTCATCGTGCGAACTTGGGAGATAACTAGCAGTCTAACCTAGGGTACGTCGTCCGATGAATCAGTTGAGCGTACAACTTTCCAAACTACATCTCTTTCAGCTCTTCTGCAAAATTCGTTCACTGGGAGATGACAGACAGAGCTGGCTCACAAGGAAAGAAAAGGGTAAAATTGAAATTACTAGAAAGGGATGCGCTATGTGCAGAAAGGGATGCGCTAGGAGAGTAGGGGAGCATGTCGCCTTCTGCTGCTCAAGCTCATGCTTCTCGAGAAACTAGATAGCACAGTATCAAACGAGCACTACTAACAAAATGGTAGAAAACAAGAAGACGAAGAAGAAGCGTAGATACAAAAATAAACTCTATCTTGCCAGATTTCATCATAACGTGGGATTACGCACACCGCCAGTAGGGGGGGGGGGGCGGCTCTCCATTATAGAAGTGGATTTCTTCAATGAACAGCAGCAAGAAAGCGGGTTGCGGTCTTCTTGACGTCGTCCACCTGTGGTAAGAAAGACGAGGAAAATGTCACTACAATAGTGTACCTCCTATCTATCGCCGCGCCGCATATTGCGCCATCCTTGCCGTGGTTCATCGTAGCTTTAGGATAGACAACTCTTAAATATAAAACAGTAGTAGAAAGGCATTCATCAAAATAATGCCCTTAAACGCAAAGCGGCTCGGAGGGGTTACTCTGTATGGTACTCAGTCTACCGTATGGCAGCCATACGACGTTCTGTGTGGGCAGGAAATTAAAATGTCTACACGCCGCTGATGTATTCGACCATAAATCAGTAGTGAACCAAGTTAGGCCACTTTTGATGTAAATGGGCATCTATGTGCCTTCTTACCAAGGCGGATAACCACTTGTGAGTCCCTCCGAGCCGCTTTGCGCCCGCATTCCTCCCAAGTAAGCTATTTGAGCCCCTTCTTAAAAAGAGAGGGGATGCGAGTGAGATTGGTCCGGAGATTCTGAATGAGACATGTATGGTCTTGTAGGACATTGAGCGAGGATCACAGGACTGTTTCGTTTTTGCTAAATGCCCTTGGGTGGTCCAAAAAGGCGGAAACGGTGTCAATTAGTGCTGCCTGATAAGGCAAGAGTGACGCCTGGAATGACCTCGTCGTGCACAGCAATTAACCAACAAAAGCTTTGGAGCTTCAGTTGCACTGGGATCAATGCAGTCAATGAGTTAATGAGTGGGAGGCGCCAAGAGGTTTTGATTCCAGGGGTGTTCTGCAATCTGCTGGTTCCACCAGTATCCTCATTTATGCAAATGAGGAGGACATCTCGGTTTCGGTAGGGTACCGCATTAATGGATAGTGATCAATAAGGCTGACGAGGTAATGAGCACCGATTTCGCCCATACTTCGTCTATCGGAATTATTTAAGCTGCTGACCACCAATCTGCCACTTTCTGCCTAAATTATCCATTTTTATTGCACTGCTTCCCATCTCAAAGTCGAATGTTGAAAAATTAGTCTGACCACCGGTGAAGAAAGCGATTCTTGCAACGTAGACAGTTACCAGCTGCGATGTTTTTGCTCCTTTGTCAGCGAGGTTGGGAAACATTATTCCAGGCTTGAGGTTTCACCGTTTCGTCGTCTTCAGAGGCCTAAAGATTGCTCGGGGTTTTTAGTAATTGATAGGCCTCCCGACCAAGCACCACCCCGCGCTGCTATTTTTGACCTAAAGTCAAGAACGGCGCGAAAAAGAAACTAAACTAAACCCTAAACTGAACTAAAATAGCTACGGTAAACTTTTCCACCTAGCAACCTCGCTGGCACAGAAGCAAAAGTATCACAACTGATAACGATGCCGAGGTTTCAAGATGAGGGAACAGGGGACGGTCAGGAGGTACACCCGCCTCCTGCTTGGGGGCGTGCGATCTTCCTCTCATCCCCCTTGCTCACCCACCCCCAACCCCCTAGGCTTCACCGAGAGTCTAAGGCTGCCTTACGAAACTTTAACACAGAAACAAAAGTTTCCGGTCCACAGAATAGCGGTGTACCTCTGAAGGCACGCCCCCAGCAGGGGGCGGGTGTACGTCTTGTCGCGCTGCCGAGAGAACATGGAGACCAGGGGCCGGATTCATCAACCACCTCCGTAACTTTAACGAAGGACTGTAAGCGAAAAGCTTGGATAACGTGGCTTATCGCTCACCATATCGAATGATCCATCCGTTAAGGTTACGTAAGTCGTTGATAAATCCGGCCCCAGTAGACAGTTTTATCCACCCAACTCTACTGAGACCTTATCAGTACCTCAGATAACACCCCCCCCCCAAACCTCGGCGGTACTCGGGTGAAGTTTTTTCGGCCTCTCTTCGACCTCTGGATTAGCGAAAGTACGGAAGTTCCGGTTATTCTGTGAACATCCCTTTACTTCCAAAAACCCACCGTAACCGATCAGCATGCAAAAAAAAACCCTTTCGATAGGCTTTGGGTAAAGACCGTTTTCGATCTCTCGAGTCGGGAGTCGAGGGGCTACAAGTGCTCTCAATTGCTCTGCTCTGCAGTACTCTCCCGCAAGAGAGGATGCGGGGAGGGGTGAGGGGCTTGATCCGTTTAGATACCAAGTAAATTTTTTTTTGGGGGGGAGGGACGGGGGGAGTCCGAAATGTTCGCTACACGTATGGTACACCAGGGGTGCACACAAAATTCTGTGCGTTAAATTTTTTAACGAAATTTTTTGACGGAAAATTTTCGTTGAATTTCCGGTAAATCGTTAAATTTCGTTAAAAATACAAAATAGATGCAAACCCTTATTTCGAGCAAAAAAAATTAAGGAAATCGTACAGGTTTCCACTTCAAGAGTTCAACAGCTAACGCAACATTGCAATGCAATACAAACAATTAAAGAACAACAAACGTAGAAAAATAAACAAGCCTTCAGTAACAAATTGTCTACAGGGTGTGGGATAAGAACAGCTATGGAATTATCATGGAAGATGATCACCGATAAGGCACCTTAACATGTGCGAGCAGGCAGAATCCGGAGACACGGCATCGTGTCACACGTCCCACACTGCTGAATAGGTGTGACACACCGTTAATGTGTCAACGTCCAGGAAAAGCAACCTCCCAAATTTTTCTTATTAGCGCTTTTCTAAAATCGTTTAAAATACGTCCAGCGGCCTAAAAAATATTCTCTCCGTCTCGGCAGTTCCAGGTGGCAGGCAAAAGTATTCTGGGATAAGCAGCGCCAGGTGAGATAGGCATATCTTACGCGGAGGTTAGACCAGTATATTTTTGTCGATTCGTTGACGTACTTGGGGGCTCGGCGAAGAAATTTCTAGCTTCAAAAGGCATTAAAGGATAAGGATAAAGGACGGCGTTACTCAATCTCTTTTGGGATGCGCCACGAATTCTACCTCTACGAGATGCGAGAGTGCGTGTTTGGCCTATACATACTTGCGGTGACGAGCCTATGAAAAGTCAGCGCTTTATCCTCCCAGACAAGTCTGGATGGAAGGCTTGGCTGGCTGGGGCGGGAAATCCGAACCAGGAACCTGGTATCGGGTGACAGCCGGCTCCTCCTCCGACTGCGCTACCCGTGCCCCAAAATGCATTATTTCCATACAATTCAAAACAATTTCATGAAAACATCAAAATGTTCTTGACCTAGTCGGGAGGGTGAGACCTGCAACAATCGTGAAGACTAAGGGTAAATGTGATAAAATCACTGAGTAGAAAGTCCGCTAAAAATTCCGTTAAATTCCTAAAAATTTCCGTTAAGTCGTTAAGCCTGATTTTAACGAGAAATGCCGTTAATTCGTTAAATTCGATAAATCGTTAACCGTTAAATTTGCACCCCTGTGGTACACGTCATTGGACGCAGACAATAGGGCGTAAGTTATGCTGGGCTGCTGTGATCCAGCTGGGCCGGATTCATCAACGACGTATGAGATTTAAAGGAGAAAGAACAGCCGGAATTCCTGAAAAAAAAACACTAAATAACGCGGCTTACCAACAGGCGGTATGGTGAAATGTTGGCGTTGTCAGGAATTTCGGCTGCAATTTCTCCGTAAATCTCTGTAAGTCGTTGATGAATCTGGTCTCTGGCTTTTTTTAGCTTAACCATGAAGATTGCTGGCGAATTTACATCGTCGCCGCGGATCATGTTTACGTTGTGTTGAACGGGCAACGCGTCAAGGTGTGGATAGGGATAATGCGCTGACCCCCAAGTTTCGGAAGACTTGCGCAGACGTCGTCTAATGTGTAGGGGGGGGGGAATCAAAAGAGTAATGGAGACTAGCAGGGGGGGGGGGGGGCAGTAGAGGGAAATCACGAATGGGAAACCATCAAAGTGAGACCGCTAAGGGTGTGGGGAGCAGTAAGAGAGACCAGTACTTTCTCCCATTATCGTCCGACCTGTCTCGGGTGCAATAGAAGTGTCATAGATATGGAAGCAACGTCGCGACAGGTGCGTCGGTAAATGTGCCACCGGCGTTAGAAGACCTGACACGAACGTCGCACTACGTGCGTCCAGATCCAGAAGACGTGCCACAAACCAGGCTTTGTTGAGCATGCGTTTCATTTTCATATGATCTTTTAAAGGCTTTTAGCGAGCGTACGAGTGCGTACTCTCTCGAATGACTAGGAGGAGCATTAGTGCTTTTGGACAGTAAACAGTATCGATCTGTGGATGAACATCATAACTGCATTTATGTTTCTCCAGATAAACACTTCGGATTGGGACTGTCGAGATCTATTTCTATTTCTCGCTACGTAGAGAACGGATAGTTTGGAGAATATGTTCGTTGGGAAGGGGATCACCAAAGCATGCCGCGGCGAGCAGTAGTGGCTAGCAGCTTCATAAAGCGAATGTAAATGCAGTCTTATCTCCTCGCTTCGATCCCAGCTTCGCGTTTTATTTGCTTCGGTTTTGGACAAGGGAGGAAACTCCAGGATGTCGGCAATTTTAACACGGGTGCGTCACTCGAGCCACACCCCGGAGACACTTCCGCTGCCTTCAGCGGCGCCCTACGCCTGAGATTCTTCCCTGGGTAGATGTCACCTTGGGGTGATGTTTCTTCGAATAGTTTGATCTGCTCGTGGTCAGTTTCACGCAACATTGACCAGTGTAAGTGCTGGCAAAATTTGTGTGCTGCTGCCAATGAATTGTCTTAAACGGGATGTAAACTGTGTCCAAGACCTACCACATTTTCTGAAAACGGTTTCTTCGAAGATTTTTTGTGACTTAATCTGCTCGTTAAACAAACGGCATCAACCTGTAGCAGTCAGAAAGCATACTGCACTTTAGGCGATCTCTTCACAGGAAAAAACTGCACCTCCCCTAGCTCCGGAGGTTGATCGTGTTATCGAGTGCTACGTGGATTTAGCCTTAATAATGGGTATGTGTGTATGCACAAAATCTTAGAGCTTCCAACATATGGTTAATAAATAATCAACATTTACAATTAGTGAACATCTCTGCAATATTAAGGCATCGAAGGCATCAAGAAGCAGTACCAAGAGATTGCCTCATATCGCTGTCCGGACTACCGATTCACTTCTTTTTCAATGAACCCGTCACGGAATCGCTATAACGTAATGCAGAGATTATTTTTATTGTTCGAAGTTTCTTCAATATATTTCTAAAACATAGTTGTATTGCCACGACTTAAACTAATCATGGAAAGTCTGAGTGACTCTCGAGTGTTAGTGCTGCTCCCTGCAAAATAACCACATGATATTGAAATTTCTGGAAGTGAACCGGCATCTTCAGTCCTTTACTACTCGCTGAGTAATGTAATCGGGTCCAACTTCACACTGTAATGGGATCGGTATAACACCTTTTTTCGTGGAGCATCACGCTTCCATTTCTGCAAATAGAGCGGTACTCAAACACGAGGACTTCCCGATGTATTCTCCTCTGATGCTGCACGTGCTGATAATGTGCATCTGTTCTTTTGATTGAAGCTCTTCAGCTGTCCCTTAAAATGTTTCGACCTCTTCTTATCGTTAACAGTAGTCAGACGTAGGTCCTGAATTCATTCACAGACGTCGTGCTCGGAATGACGGAGGCTCCTACGAGCTGATGTTTACGACCAGGACGCGTTTAACGGTCAGCCTACTCCTCTACTGTCATAAATTCCGAAGAACACTTCTGCATAGTCAGAGACGGTTGCATCACCAGGACCTGGACGCATGATTACGACGTCTGGTCTCGAAATGTCCCGTTTTGTTACAGGGCATCCCTCCTATAACCGAAATGCTGGTGCTCCTATAGCATTAGGCCCAACGTTTGTTTTGAACGTACTGGATGTTGGAAGGTGCAATCCTAGTTTGGAGGACCAGCGCAATCGTTGCGGTTTCTTCCCTCTTTCTTCCCTCACCACCCCTGCATTGAAATTTTCTAGCGCTGTAAGCGCTCTAAAACCATGATCACTCGCTCTCGAGGAGATTCAGGGTGCGGGTAAAGGAGCAAATCACCGCTGTGCCTCCAAATGGGGTTGCATTTGTTGAGGCGCCAGATGACAACAGCGTCTAGCAGCACAAGTCGCAGTTTTCCAGGACATTGTATGCTTGGAGAGAAGTAGAGTGGTACTCAGACAGGACGTTCCACCTTTAACAGACTACATTCACGCCAACTGGGTGAGGTTTGAAAAGCACGACAGGGAGTTTATAGCCACACAGGTGCGGAAAGAAAACACTGGAACTCAAAAAAAGCCACGAGTTTTAACCACATCGTGAGAGCTCCTTGTCTCTTCAGGGCCCTCTTGAGAACACAGTAGCTGACTTCTGGAGAATGGTTGTTCAAGAGCAGTGTCCAAGCATCGTTAATCTGACGAAGGTGATAGGATCATTCATGAAATCTAAGCAGAGTATTGCATCCGACCGTAAAATTTATAGTGTGTAGAGGATGAGAAGGTGAAATGCACACTTTATTGGCCGACGGAAGCTGGTAAATACACGACATACGGCAAGATATTTGTGAACACGAAAAAGGTTTTCGGCTTTTTCTTTAATTTTTTTCACAAACGCTATTTTAAAATCTGCATCGCAGGTTGACACTGAGGAAAAATTCACCGTGTACACAATCGAGCTCGTTCCTGAGGGATGCTCAAATTCACACGTCGTCAAGCTAATACATATGACGAGCTGGCCTGATCGCGGTGTGCCAGCTAGCGGGCGCCATGTGCTTCGTCTGCTGCGAAAAGTGGTGGTGAGGTGTTGAGCTTTTGAATGAGCTCTGCAAGGTGGGATCCTCCGTACCAAAGTGAAATTCTAGGCGGACAAACTCGACTGTGGCCCGATCGTCATGCACTGCTCTGCAGGTGTTGGTCGGACCGGTTGCATCATAATGATTGATGTAATATTGCGGCAGTTATTTGCCGGAAAGCCAGTAGATGTAAGTCAACACGATTAGACTCTTTGGCCCTAAAGTACATTGGAGGAGTCGCCTGGTAATAGTTGAATATTCGTGTTCTGTGCTTCCCTTCAGGTGCAGGAGAGACTCAGAAAGGAAAGCAAATCCGAGATGTGGCTTCACTACGGTGCTCGTGTTAAGATTGCCACATCCGGGGTTTCTTCATCTGTCCTGCATATATTGTGCCAAATGAAAGCAGCCATGTGATCGGAAGAAAGACATAGGAGTGCACTAGGATGAGCCGCACTGCGCTGCGCGTCTTGGAATTCTCGGATGAGCCCTCCGAACGTTCCTTCTCGTACTTCACTGGTAACGCAGTCCGCTGTTCTAATCACCAGTCGACACATGTTCTTCTCCAGTGCGGCTGTTGCTGTAGCAACGATTTTCACGAAGTACATAGCTCTCGAGGAAGTCCTCTCATATTTTCTTCGAATTATTTGGGGACGCAGCTTTCACTTCCACCGCCAGTCTCTCCTGCTTATCCACATGCTGGAATTGCTTTCAGACTGTTGACATCTTCAAGAGACTTCGCGACCAAAGAGCCCAATCTATACCTGTGGATATCCTATATGTATTCGTGTTTGTGAGCGTAATTGACTATATTCGGGTGAGCAAACTTTATTACGCATAAGTTCTGAGAGGAAGGTGTATAGCAGCAAGGCTCAGCAATCAAGTCCATCTCTAGTTCGTTTTTGTTTTTAACCACAGTTACTGAAGTATCTTGCAGGCAAAACTTCCCGACAAGTATCGAGCAAAAACGCAAAGATTCATGGATGATTTCAAGAATTTTCAAGCGCAGCGGCTCCGAACGTTGTAGTCACATGGGCAGCTCAACAGTAGCTGAGGCAATTGAAACACTTAGAATCGTACGCGACAATATTCCGACAAATTATCATCATTGGGCTCTTGAATTTCACGTTAATCAAACTGCGCTGCATCGAAAGCGGATAAACCATTATTTTTTCGGCGTAGAGTACAGACAATTAAAGTTTAGATCGAATGGAAGCTAACCAATAAACGGCAAAGCAGTTACGTTCTCTAAAATAGTTCGTCAGCCAATACTATGTGCGAAACTTTTCTAACAGTGCTTCCCCACGTTGTCGAGTTATACGTTCCTAAATGCAATCCTGTTCCCAACCAACTGGATGACCCACCATACCTTAAAAGAATTCACAGTCAGCGGTCTTCTCTTTGGAATCAGAAGCTATAGTACTGCTAATTGGAAAATGTGCGAAACGCTGAATAGGAAGGTGGAAAAGCTTACCTATAGCTATTATCTCTTCCTAGGAAAGAAAATGATTGCTTCAGAACGCAAAGCACCTTTCTTTAGATATGTCAGCTCTAATAGTAGTGATGGAAATTCATGCTTCATACCGAATTTGATAAATAGATGATAATGTCCTTATTAGTGCAAATAGAGAGATGACCTCTCTATTTGCACCAATAAGGACACGCCAAGGCTCTGTCAGAGGAATTTCATAAACCCTTTCATCACTAAAGTCATACTGGGTCCGTTTTTCATAACAATCTAGTACTTGTCATACCTCAAATGTGACCTTGTTTACGGTTCAATGAAATTTTTAGGCCGATGTTGTCTTGTTGAGCTGGTAACCAAGGCTGGTGTCATGTTTATCTCACTCGACTCACGTTTCGGCGACCTCGCCTTCCTAGGAGCCTGACAATGTCGAAAACATTTGTGAAGCTGTCCTCACAAACACCACTTCATCCTACAGAGACTAATCCTAAGAACGATAGAGACAAGATCCAACATGCCAGTTATGAAGGAACGACTAACCTTAAATATGGATACCGAGGACCACCAATCACCCAAAGCTGGACTTGAACGTGGGTAGATGTACCCCGCGGGATAACCGACTCGAATTCCCTGGGGGTCAGATCAGGCAGATCAGATCAGCTCGACGAAGGGTGCCGGTTCATGTGTTACAGTCAGACAATCTTCCTTTCGGTTGACCTGGAGATTCCTAGCCGTGCTCCAGAGCGCCAAAAGGGTCTTGCGCGCCGATATATTACTATCTCGAGCTAAAACCGACATAACCTGTAGCATTGCGCCCCATGAAATCGCACCCTGTGCTCCCCCATGTAGTACGGACACTGCCTTTTCTGAGGTCGTCCAAATGCTTCTTCACCCTGGTTAGGAGTCTGCTCGTTTTCCTCAGGTAGGCCTCACCACACTCATTGCATGACGTATTGTACAGAACTCCAGACAATGCCCTCCTACCTATTAGGGCACACAACACAGGACGTAGTGGAATATGTCCTATCGTAGGCACGGTACGGAACCAGCTACGCCTTTAAATTAGTAGGAGGAACATCAATGATCCTCACCATATCTTGGAGATAAGCTGCGCACGCACTTTCGAATTCTCCTGCTCATTTCGTCTGAGATGAAGACCACACCGAACAGCACCTTGTTGCGTTCTTTCTCGCTTTACGATGCGCATTAGCCTGCGCCTCCTCTGATATTGCTGCGCAGGGTAGCCGTTGATCTTTTCCGTGTTTATGCCATCTTCATGGACAACGCTCTTTGTTCAATCTGAGGAGACTAAGCTGGCAGCTCGGAACATGCTTCTGAAAATGCCCGCTTTATTACTGGAGGGGTGAGCAAAGCGGTGGTGGTTGAAGATGTTCTTGCCACTGGACTTCCGATACCATCTGGTTTTGATGGCTCCATGAGAAGGGCGGACCTGGACAACAAGAAAATCTAGATAGAAAAGGGTAATTCAGCAACTCGAAGCCAGTGTCCAACTCAGCTTGAGTCGAACATAATATTCATCTATATACTCAGAAAAGAGACGGCATGCGTTCCAGGATTGGATTTTCCGTCGTAGACGTGGATGTGACCGCTAGCACAGGTGCTAAACTTTGTCCCATGGCCAGCCCTCTAATCTGCCTGCAATAGTCTCCTGACCACTTGAATACGTTGCAGTCTTGTTATTATTTTCCCCGAACAATGTTCAGGTCAAATTTTTAGCGAATGCACAACTTCTACCGTCATCTGCAGCTTCATGAGCAGTAGGAAATATCCAGCAACCATCGGGAATTTTCTTCTTCTTTCATCTTAGTTAGGAAGGCTCAGCGCGGGGACCGTGCAAACAGCTTCTCAACTTCAAAGTTTGAATTTCAAAGTTGTTCAGGCTGACAGGTGAGCCTCTTGGAATAATCATTAAACTAATTACCTCTCGATAGGAAGTAATATCCAAAGTGTCCCAAAGTGTAGCAACAGCGCCTGGAACGAGTTGGACTCGATCTCCTTTTTCTACTTCCACAGCACTAGCTGTCATTGGATTCTCGGAGGGCACCATTTTGACGACAGTACCAGTGATTAAAGATTTGCGATAAGTTTTTTTTCTGCAATGCATGCTCTTTATTATTCGCAAACTATAAACATGCCGTTCAACCACAAACCTATGTTAGAATCTACAAATGCAATATGCAATACGTATATATAATATGTCAGCTACGTACGTATATAATATGTCAGCAATATGTCGTATGAGTGATTCGCCCCAGATGCCGGCACTTATCGAATGTCCTACCTTGCCGTAGATGCCATTTTCGCGCGTACTGCCAGAATGCTCCAAGTACCAGAGATCCTACGGCAACAGGGGCCGAGCGGAATGTTGCCCTTCATCGTTCCAAGCACACTTCCTAGAGCGGCGCTAACAAACAGGTGCTTCTTCATATCATCCTTGTTTCGGTAAGTGGCTGCGGCTGACAACGCGAATCCCCACGAGAACGCCACGATCGCAGGTCTAGGCATCAGCTGGAAGTAGCGCTTGAAGAACGTTATCGGTCCGAAATTCTTCATCGGGATGGAGCGCATCGCACCAATCTCAGACATCGTTTACGGCAGCGTCAGCATAGCCGTGTATTTCGCTTATGCCAGTCCTTTCTCATAAGCCGCCTCGTTTTGTCAAAGCAACGCGGTCCCCCGTGTTGCCAGTGATTCGGGTCAATCGCATTGTGACCTAGAAGAAGTCACGGCGTTAGGCGAAGATCGGTGAGCGATGGGTTCGCAGCGAATTCTAGATGCTCCCTGCTAAAATCGAAATTCTCCGTGATTGCTCTGTATTGGCGAGAATACTTCCACACAGGGTCAAGCCTGAGGTTCGGGAATCGAAGGGGGGTGGGGTCGTACTATAGCCTCGACTGGAGGGGGGGGGGGGGGTCGTAGTCTCTCGGTTTTGGCAGAGGACTCTCTCCAAATTCAGGTTTTTAGATGATGTTTGCATCTATTAATAAGTTGTTTTTTCCAGGTGTGACTACGACAATGCGGAGATATACAAGCACTTGCGTTTCCTGGAGTTAAAAAATAGGATTGAATATCAAAAAAAAATTTAATGCGGATTACTGTGCAGTGAAAAATAAAGATTTCCTGTCTGCAGATTTAGAGTCAATGAGAGATTTTCATTTTTTCAGGTTTTCCCAGGACGTCATGGACACGGTAGTTTTCTGTCTGATGAGCGATATCTACTTCCAGAATTGCACTCTATAAAATTTCAACTGTCATTTACTAAGGACGACCTAACTACTTTCCCTACTAGATATTTGAAGCGCTCTTCGAATCGATGAAGGAATATAAACCAAAGGATGGAATTGCTTCGAGAAGAAATTTCTCTCTTCTGCAGGAAACAGCATCAGAAAGTGAAATCGCACCCTATAAAATTTTAAGCCCGTTTGACACACAGTGATAAAACAATGTTTCTGTGAAACGATATTCTATATGATCAGACGTCTCGATTTACCGAAAAAATATCGACACACTAATCACATGGAAGATGTTACTTTTAGAACCTGTCTTTTAAAGCATAGAAAACACATCTACTAAAGCTTTATGAATTTTCCAGGAGCCTTAAAAAATCTCCGAGTGACGGCAGTTTACATGCGGCTACTGCATTCTCTGACATGATCGATCGCAATTGAAATGTGGATGGACTCCTCGCTGGAATTTTTTTCTGCCTTCTGAAGGACAGGACGACAGAGAGTGGAATTGTGCCATATAGAATTTGAAGGCGTGCTTAAAATACAGGAAAAACTAAGCTTCTCCGCTGCGATGAATCTCCGCTGAGGATGGATCGCCAACAAAATTCTCATTTTTCATGAAAATATTATTGTATAGCCGAAGCATATCACTCATAGGGATAAAATCTAGCCACAAGAATCTCGAAGTCCTGTTTAATTCACGGTGAAAAAATCGTGATTTTCTGGGTAGAACAGGTTGAATCGACCTCTGGTCGACTTTGCACCAACGTCATCGGAGCATAAAATTGAACGTTCACAAAAAGGTTCATAACTCGGTAAGTTTTTCGAATTTTGAAAATGCTTTCAACTTTTTATAAAGTACATAAAACGCTCTTTCTCATCGTGTAAAAAAAGGAGACGTCACGCGTGCCGGTTGGTTCGATTTTTGAGAGAAAAAAATTGAAGTGCCTTCACAAAAATATTCAAAACTCGACCAATTCTTCGAAATTTCAAAATCCCGCATTTCAGAAAGTAGAAGAAGAGTCCTTTTCCGTTATATAGAAATCAGTTTCCAAAAATTCGGTCTTCATGCGCGGCGGGAGTTCGATTTCGGGCCCATTTCGCAAAAATACGTACCGAAAATCGAACCCCCCGCCCCGCATGAAGACCCCTCGGCCATCATAAAATAGAGAAAATATGCTTTGTAAATATGTAACAATCAATTCTTAAGAAAGGGGTCTTCATGCGAGGCGGGGGGTTTGATTTCTGGTCGATTTTCGGCAAACCACCTGCCCCGCATGAAGACCCCTTTTCTATTAAGCGTTTTTGTAATCATAAAGAAGCGCCTTTTTCTACTTAGCTGAATTATGAATATTTTTGAGTTATAACTTCGATGACGACGGTGAAGGGTCGATCCGAGATTCAGTTCACGACTTCCGAAAATTGATCATATCTCGGTAATTTTTCCGAAAATCAAAAATTTCGCTCGGCCAACAAAAAACAGAGCAAGTATGCTTCCTTACCATATAAGAATCTATTTCCAAGAAAGGGGTCTTCCTGCGCGGCGATGTGGGGTTCGATTTTCGGTACGTATTTTTGCGAAATGGACCCGAAATCGAACCCCTCCCGCCGCGCATGAAGACCAAATTTTTGGAAATTGATTTCTATATAGCAAAAAAGAACTCTTTTCCTGGTTTCTGAAAAGCTAGCGGAATTTTAAAATTTCGAAGAATTGGTCGAGTTATGAATATTTTTGTGAAGCCACTTCAATTTTTTCGCTCAAAAATCGAACCAACCGCCACGCGTGACAACTCCTTTTTTGGTAAACGATTTTTACACGTTGAGAAAGAGCGTTTTATCTATTTATAAAGAATTTTTAAAACTCGAAAAAATTACCGAGTTATGAACTTTT
Source organism: Heligmosomoides polygyrus polygyrus (assembly GCA_947396885.1). NCBI lineage: Eukaryota > Metazoa > Nematoda > Chromadorea > Rhabditida > Heligmosomidae > Heligmosomoides > Heligmosomoides polygyrus. The sequence goes on along the minus strand of OX377202.1, from coordinate 73,037,280 downwards.
TGTGAACGTTCAATTTTATGGACACCATGTTGTCACAACGCGTACCATATAACATCTTGCGCAATGCGGTTGAAGGCCTTCTCCAAGTTCATGAAAGCAAAACTGTTTCTATTTCTCTCGGTGCTTCTCCAGCAGAAGACGAACGGCGTTAATAGCATCAACGGTGCCACAGCCAGAGACGAAACCACACTGACTAGTGGAAAGCTCGATGACATCCCGGATGCGTTTATTGACAATTGGCTCAAAGACTTTCAAGGTGTGTGAAAAAAGGCGAGTTGTACGGTAGAGCAGTCCGCAGGGCTGCCCTTCCTCTTCCAAATCGAGATGATCGTGTGCTTTGTTGCCAGCTCTCGGGCACTTTCTTCTCAGCAACAAGTTGACTGGAGAACTCTGTCAGCCAGTCAGGAGGGCACCAGCCCTTCGACTTCCACAGGTCGGCAGGCAGGTCATCGGGACCAGTAGCTTTGCCTGACTTCATCTTCCTCAGACCTGCTTCGGTTTTGTTCACTGTGATCTTCTCAATGGGACCGTATACAGGAGATGCAAAAGGAACAGCAGGATGCTCAAATTCAACATTCGAGATGTCCTCGAATTAGTCGCGCCACCGCTTCACAGATATCTTACGATCCACCAGAAGATGAACGTTCTCGTCGTTAATGCCGAAGAACTTCTCGATGTTGTTACAGGATGTTTTGTTGCGATCAAAACTCTTGCACCAGGCGGGACTTGAACCCGCATCTTCTTCTTCTCGATGGTTTCTGCTTGGCGGCCGGGAGTTTTAACGAGTCGGTGAAGAAAACGCTTACCATCGCGCGTTCCAGTTTTTCCCTCACATCAGCGTAGTGTGCGGCTTTAGCAGCGGACACTGCCTTCTTTGCCGCTTTCTTCGCTTCTTGATGATTCTGCCAATTATGGATAATTTTACCACCGATAAGTACGTGATAGAGCCGCTTCGTTTTTCGCACCTTTTCTCTCACATCGTCAGTCCACAGCCAGGCCCGCTTATCGACCCAGCGTCGTCCAAGCTTCCTTGTGTCGAGTTCGAGACGTGCAGCCCGAATTATCGCTTCGGTAGCCCCTCCTAGGGTTTCGTCAACGGCTGTTACCGTCGGCAGCCGAATGCAAGAAATAAGAGCTGTATCGTTCTCGCTCGACTGCCACCACTTGATCCTTGCTGGACCGCATCGCTCGACCTGCTCCAGCCTCGGAGGGGCAAGCTTAAGAGTGCAGATCAACGGAAGGTGTTGTGTGACAATTGTCACATTCGGCACGGTCCTCGCGTCTGTGACAAGGCTTTGATCGCGACGCCTAACCAGAACATAGTCGATCTGCGTTTTGGCGTCCCCGCTATAAAACAAGATGAGTGGGAGTCACGCTTTCGAAATTTGGTGTTCACGATGGTGAGGTCATGAGAGTCTGCATACTCAAGTATACGCTCACCATCGGCGTTTCGTGACCCATAACCAAAACCACCATGACAGCCGTAGACACCTTTCGTTGCTCCTACGTGGCCATCAAGGTCACCTGCCGCAACAATCACATCTTCTGACGGCACTTCCGCTTACTCATCAAGCAGGGACCAGGACTAGTCCTTTGTTTGCTCGGAACAGTCAGTCTGCGGAGCATATGCAGAAAAGAAATGGCATCGCTATTCTACGGCAAGAACAATGTTCATCAAGCGGTCATCGAAACGTTCTTCGCTTGTTTCTATGCTTGCTTTGAGACGATCATGCCGACACCACTGGTGGTCCTGGGACTTCCACATAGAACAGCCTCATAGTCTCGCGCTGTGTCGCATGACTTGCAGCATGACCACCTCGTCTCCTGTTCCGCACAGAGATCTATCTTTCTTCGCTCCAGTGCTTCTACTAAATCGCACGAGCGGACCATCAACATACCCACATTCAACGTTGATACGCGGGTCTTGCCTACGTTACGGGACTTTAGGACTAGCTCAGTTGCCCCGCGATGCCGTCCTCGCATCAGGGACCCTCGCATACTTCTCACACCCGCCGGGCTTTGCGAGTGCGCGTCGGGCAAGAGAAAAAGCCACTGCAAAGTGCAGAAGACCGCTGTCAATTTTTGACTGAGAATACCATCACTTCAAGCAATACTGCAACGGTCAAACCCAACATTGGAATCCGATCCCTTGACTACTACTTGTATTTATGTAAACAGAACTTGAGGTTAAACAATATATGAGTACTCAACAGCTCAACTAACTAATAACATTAAATAGAAGAGCAAGATTCCAGGGTGAAGTAAGATATGTAGTTGCTTTAGACAACCACAGAAGTCGAAGAAGCGAAAGTGAGCGTCCTACGAGAGCAGATGAGTTTCTGGCATTCGTATCAAAGCAAGAGCGATGGACCGAACAGTTACCGCTGAGCGAGAGCGTTATTACTCTCCGCTTCGATGCGACCGGCATGTCGGGATTCCTGCACTTTTAAACAAAGGGCGAGAAACGGATGGAACGGTTAGTTGTGAGGTGAGTCGCTAAGAGGACTGATAGCGACACTGTGTCCGGCCGCATTTGGGCTGCCGAACTTTCTCGGTGGTTTTTGATGATGCACGTAGGGCGAGCCAAAATCATCGTCATTTTGAGGAAACAGTTTTGCTTTCAATGTGTGTTCTACTGTGCATACGTAGTACACGTAGGTATATACGTGTTTACATAGAGTTAGTCCGTCCATGTACGCATTCATTCCACCGCCCATCCTAGTAGGTGAGTTGGCTTCACGTCTTGTCCGACATCATTGGACACTAATTGACGTGGAAATCGCGTGAATATGTTGGTCAGCTAAAGTGCTTCACAGCAAAATACCTTCGAGTTGTCAATCACTACTGTTCAATGTTGTCGATTTTTTGTTAGTTCTGGTTGTTTGTTGTAGTCTCCAAGGCGCACACTCGAGTCTGGTATTATGATGTCACGAAAGTTTTGGAGAATTCTCGACTGGTTATTCTACCAATACGTAATAAGAACAAAGAACGGAAGATCCGTGACGACGACAGTGGTCCTCACAATATTCTACGATATTCCTTTCCAAAATT